>JAZKJV010000960.1:679917-1400517 GCA_037367405.1 Ottelia alismoides
TTTCCAAGATACCCACATTAGATTCCTTTGTTTGTGCCACAAAATGATTTTATTTCCCTTTTATGTTTAAGATATTTACATCCATATTTCTAAGTAATTGCATAATTATAGTCATAACTTTACATAATCATACATTACACGAGAAATCATGGATCGTCACTCTGTCTAACACCTATAATCCTACGTTATTTTTCTCATTAACACAACTATATCATTGGTTAATCTAACCTATAAACTATCTAACGACTATTAAAAAATTCAAAAAAAAAATAAATAATTCCTAACCCCCTCTCCCTTCCTTCTTCAACACCACGCCCTCCCCCTCCCTTCCCCCCTCCTCCTTCAAGCTATCGCCCTCCACCCTCCTCCAGGTTGCTGCCCTCCGCCTCCTCCCCGACACCCTCCCCTTATCGACTGCCTCCCCCTCCATTTCTTCCATCTCAACCTCGACCTCGACCTCCTCCTCTTTCTGCGATGCCCCTTCCTTCAACAACACCTTCCTCCTCCGCCCCTTAGCCTGCAGCCTCACCTCTCCTCCGCCTGCAGCCACCCGCCTCTACACGCCTACCAAGAATCTTCTCGACCAACCTCTCATGCTGAATCTAAATATTAGGAGAGGCACTTTTCAACACCTTACTAGTGTTATCTTCTTCATATATATGGTACTCCTTTAGGAAACTGACAGAGAATATGAGATGTAGTTTCAGTCTTTCTTTGAAGATGTAGTTGATAAGCAAGCGGGCATACTTGTCAAAGGGTCCACCATAATGAGGAACGTGTCCCTTGTGTGTTATCTTCCTTAAAATTCTTTTTCCAAATATGGGATTCTAGCTTCAACAACCTTTCCCCAACCCCAAACCTGACCGCCCTACACTAAGCTGAGCCAATGCATCCTTCGCTTTCTCGAGATTTCCTCTCACATGCGAAGCGACATGCAATGATATAACGAACTTGGTCTTTATGTTTAGCCACTTTGTGTGAAATTGGGCATTGTCCAACAAGCTCATCCAATTGTGTTGATTGACCATTACATAATGTCTTGGGTACTCTTCCACCACTCCATCGATATTCTTTCTATGTGCATCCATATGCAGGTAGATGCTAGAAGAGAACTTCATATTGGATCCCATCATCTTAAACAAAGCCATCCATAATAAGCTCATGAACCATGCATCACAGTCACTCACGATGTACATCGATATACCTCAGTGCTTCACCACTTTTTACAAAAGTAGATTCATTGCGATCTCCATTATGCATTCGTGGGTACTGGTACAAAGATCAATCGACGACCATGATCACAACTGTGTTTATGAAACTTCTAAGTATGAAAAAATACTAAATATTAATTTTTGACCTTATTCTTATCCAAAATGGACAACTGAGTACTCTATCTTATAGTACTCTTCAGTCCTTTCCAACAAGACAATAACATCAAAAATAGACATCGTCTGGGAAATTTTATGCACGAAACAAAATTGTTTACAACTTTTGAACCTCCAAACCGAACATATACAACCAAGTGTAGGGATGTCAACGGTCGGATTTCGAGCGGGTATCAGTATCCCCAACCCCATACCAAATTATAAAATCACTACCCATACCCACCCATTTTATTAAAAGTGTAATTTCTACCGAGTACTCACATATTCAACATAATAAAATTTAAGCTATTCATAAATGTACATTCACACGTAGATTAAACGTAGGGAGATTATGTAATATGGTGGAATACAAGATGTGAAATGTGTAGGAAATATTAAAGATATATATATTAAGTATTTAACTCTTTGGATTGATAATTTTTATTCATTCAAGATACAAAAAGGTTGTCAAATATGAATAAATTGACAGAAATGAGAAAATCCAGTCGGATTTATATATATGTATATCGATACTTACTACATATTAAGTAGTTCTAATGAGTTTGACTAAAATGTAACATACATATACATACACACACATTATTCAAGTTTGGGGCATGTTCGGGTTTGGATACCCACAAGGTAAATCCCAAACACATACCCGCATGGGTAGTACATTCAAAACTTAAACCCAACCAAAAATAAATGAGACGGATTTCAGGTCGCTAAATAGGGCGAGTTCGGATCGAGTACCCAGTGGATATACCCAGATTAACATCCCTAACTAAGTGGTGAGACTGCTTGCCTCATTCCACCGAGTGAGCTGACTGGAGCGCCATCAGAGAACACGCTAGAGCTCAGACATCGTCGCCACTGCCAATCTCTATTCAACAATCCGATGGCGTAAACGTGAAGAGGGCGTGGAGATCATCATGGATATCGTGTGCGTTTCACACAATGCACTACGAACATGTTATTTTCAATTTGTAGGAGGAATCTGAGGGAGCACCCGTGAAGGTTCAGGTATGGATGTTGATACTTTGCTTTGCTGGTAGTTTGCGCATTCTTATTCCATTCGGATGGTTTGTTTCCATAGCATGCAAATTGATTTCCAAATCGTATCGCATCATGTGTTTGTACGATTCTGAGCGATTCGTGTATCACATTTAGATAAAAATTACCATTGTGATGTGGGTAGAGTGAGGATCACATGCACATCTTGGATCGAAAATATGAGCAGTTATATATAATGATTATTTTGAAGATATCTGGTTATTGCGAAATGTTTAGGGAGATTCCAGAAAATATAGGTATCACATGTCTATAAAAATTATATACTGTGATGTGGGCGAATGAGGATCACATTCATATGCTTGGATCGAAAATTTGAGCACTCGCACATGAGACATATTTCGGGGGCATCTAGTTATCGCGGAATGTTTGGGGGCGATTTTGAGAGATCCAAGTATCGGTTATCGACAAATATTATAGGGTTTTTTTTATCACTTGTGCTCATTTTAACTTCTGCAATGTCAATTATGTCCCTCCTTTTTGGAATATTACTTATGTCCCTATATTTTACAAAATTCACCGACATCAACTAAAGGACAGAACTGTGGATTTTCAAAGAAGGCGGGGACACAACTAATATTAAAAAAAGAGAGGGTCATAACTAATGCAGTAGAAGTTAAGAATAACACAATTGATAAAATATAAAAGTATACCACTGTGATGTGGGTGGATTGAAAATCCAAGCGTTTTAATTTTGAGATGTGTTTTGGATGTATCTAGTTATCGTGACATGTTTGAGGTGATTCTGGAAGATTTGGACATCGAATGTCGATAAAATTTTTATTGTTGTAATGTGGGTGATATGATGACCGCATGCACATGTTAGGATTGAAGATCGAAGCAGTTTCACATGGGGAGTGTTTTGGGAGTATCTAGTTATTGTGATATTTTGGGGCGATTCCAAGAGATCTGAGAATCGCATGTCAATAAAAAGTATATCATTGTAATGTGGACAATATGAGAATCAAATGCACATGCTTGAATCAAAGAACTTAATAATTTCACAAGGTGGGTGTTTTGAGGGCATCTAGTTATCACACTATATTTGGGAGATTTTATGGGAGATCTTAGTATAACATATTGATAAAATTATACTACCATGATGTGGACTAAAGATCTTGGCAGTATCATGTGGGGGCGTAGTTTAACGATTTTTCATATTGTATCGTGAATTTCGAGAGAATTCTGAGCTATCCGACTTTCATATTGCAACAAATTTTTTTATTTTTAATACTGGTTTATTGAACCAAATGAAAGTTTACAAAGTGTAAACTTGATAAAGTAATTGAATTAAATCTATTGTGAGAACTTGAGCATCTCCGTTCATTTGTAACCTATTAGTAGAATGATCTTTCGAGATTGAATCCTGATTAGTTGAGATAGAAACCAATACTAGATTATCTAAATCTAAATTTAAATAAGAATGAGTTGAGTATTAAGTGAAATCCAAGATCTCATAAGCTATCTCCATATCTGAATGATAAATGATTATTGTGACAACGATATCTTATTTGCATCGCAGTGATATCTCTTCTCGTGTGCTTGTGCTTGGTGCGATGGTTGAGGCATCTCTTATGTTGAGGTTGTTGCTCATGGTGCGATGGTTGAGGCATCTCTTATGTTGAGGTTGTTGCTCATGGTGCGATGGTTGAGGCATCTCTTATGTTGAGGTTGTTGCTCACGGTGTAGTTTTCTCACGATACTTGGGTAGTTGGAGATCGCGCCCACAAGAAATGAACATTCATCCTTTTAAGTCCCTACTGTTATCCATCAAGGTCATCGGGGCACAGCCTGCAATCTTTGAGGAGGCCAGAGTGATCCTAGTGTGAAAAGAGAATTGCAACGAGGATGGTGCATGCTGTTACCTACTCGATCATGCTCCGCTGCTGCAGAATGCTACCTGCTGGATAACACAGCTCCGCATACTTGTGATATAGAATTTTAAGTTAATTTTCAAGATCGTACTTTCATTATTTACTCTTATATAGAGCGACGTAATTTTATTTTTTAGTTGTAGAGATTTTTTAAAATACTATATGAAAGTTCAATATGGAATCAAGTTATTACATGGAGATTGATGGGAGACGAGCAACAAAATGCACCGTCAATTCCTTTTGAATGGCAACTACAAATTTTTGAAACATAATGTTCATAGATTTGGGAACAATAACATTGATATGCATAATTTTTTGGACCCCCTTGAGGAGTTCTACTGCTTCAATTACCAAGAACTCAAAGGTATCAAAAACAAAAGTGATGAAAGTATGTTGATTATCAATACAAGCCTTTTCATGTTTAGAAACTTTAGTTGATGCTGCTTTCTGTGCAGTGCATCCCGCAATAAAAATCGCTCCCTATCATATCTACCAATGGAGAAAATCCAGTCAAATAAATGCATGCATGTTTTCCTCCAGCTCATCCAAATATTAAAATATTTGTTGGTCTGAGTGTCGATCTTCCTTCCTGTGGATTGCAGGTGATTCTTTCTTTGAAGCAACTCCAACATGTCCGAGTACATCATAAATGACATTTATGACAAATCATGTCTATATTCAAAACATGAGAGTTCACGACAATGAACTGCATGCTCCCCAAATGCATCTAGGCATGATTTACGACATATTGGACAAGCTTCGTCTGTTGGGAATAGAGAAATCATTAAGGAATACTTGAGAATAGTCTAATATTCAATGGGTGGCGTATGCATTTGATAATCAGGCATTCTGCGAGGGTCACAATAATATATGTATAGTGTCGCTGAGGCGACCGCTCACAGAACGTCAGTTATACAACAATTAACCCACAATAAAAGAATGAATGAATTAAGCCAAAAAATGTGAATTAATCTTTATTACTCTACCACAAAAAGTATAGTGAACAAGCATGTAGAGGTCGAACCACAGAGAGCAATACAAAAATGCATAAGCCTAAGATGTGCATATACCACAGAGTCATCCTTATGTGAAGCCTATCTTCGTGGGTTTTTTTAATTTTTTTATATTTTTTATATTTCTTTTCTTTTTTATTTTATTTTTAGAATGTCAGATATTAATAGATATATAAATATATATATATATATGTATGTATATAGATATGCATCATTTTTTTATCATTTTCTCTTTTTTTAGGGTAATATATATAGGGGAGTTATAATATTTATAAAAGTATAAAAAATGGTAAAAAATTCAAAAATAAAGCCTTTTGGGTATTTTCAAGATTTTCTACTATTTTTGTGATTTTTGGGCATTTTTGAAAACATTTTTAGTATTTTTAAATAGCAAAATAAGAGAAAACAGGGAAATAGGGTCTGGCTGTAAGAAAAATAGGAATTAAAAATAGCAAACAGCCTCAAAATTTTCCCACACTAATTTTCAAATAAAGAGAATAAAATATAGAAGCAACAGGAACTGAGTTTGCATTTTTCTAAGTTTTCTTTGATTATATATATATATATATATTTAAGTTTTTGGATATTTTTGAGTTTTTAAGATTTTTCTTTTGAGATTTTTAGGGATTTTTGGACTGACACTAAAATAGTCAAAATACATACTAGGGAATTTTTTGAAATTTGTCGAGGTCTTTTAATATTTTTTTGGAATTTTATAAGTTAGACAGTAATTAAAAGGCATGTTTTTTATTTTTAATAAATGCAAAAATGCAACAAAATTAAAAACTAAAAATATAACGTGCAAGGGTACACTAACAGAAGCTTATATCCATTTTTGCAAACTTTTTCAAGGAAATATGAAGCACAAAATAAATGGACAAAGCATACAAAAATATATGGCCTAGTAGGGGTATTTTTGCAATTAAAACATTTATCAGGGGCATCCATGCAAAAGTTACAACAAAAATAAAATTTACTTTTATTTTCGGGGCCATTTTACAATTAATAAAACCCGGCGGGGTTTAAGTGCAAAAATCACGCGCCTCACGTAGGTACTGCACGTGAGGCGTGGAGGGATTAATACGCAAATATAAAAACATCAGGGGGTCCTTCTGCAATTTTTACAAATTATTTATAACGGGGATTTTTATTTATAGAATTAAAACCTAAATACAAAAAGGCGGGGGGTTGTATCTGATATTTACCCCTAATAGGCGCGCGATCTGACGGCTGCCCTTCATCCACTTGCCACGCGTCGCGCTCTCGTCGGCCGATGACGATTCGCAGATGACAGCTGAGATTAGATCAGTGTTGCTTCGATCTGGGCCGACTCCTTTGATCTAACGGCGCTGGAGGTGCCTGGACGAACAAGGAAGAAGCTCGCCCCCGGCGAGCTTCGATCGTGAAGCTTTGGCTCGCCCGAGCGTCTCCCTCGCTGCTGAAGTGCTCCGCTCGTAGCTGGTGACGTTCCGCGTCGACTGATGGTCTCATCATGGTTCCTGGAGGTCGGAATGGCTCGGACGAGGTCGATGAAGAACACGACCTCCAGGAACATCTTCCTGGCTTGAATCGAGCCCATATGGGTCTCTTCCCTCGTTTAACCTGCATAGGAAGAACCGGGGGAGCGAGGGCTACCTCCTCGACCCGGGGTTTTGAAGCTCTGCAGCAAAATGGAGTGAGGCGGAGGAGCTCCGACGAACGGAGGAGGTGGAGCTCCGATTCGCCAAGACCAGGGGTCCTGGGTTGAGCAAATGTGTGCGATCGATGGAGAAAACAATGGGGTATGAAATGGGATGAACGTGGCGGTCGGACACATGCAGGATCACGGTGAAGAAGTCGTCGGAGCGGAGCTCCGGCGAACTTTGAATTTTTGATTTTAAGCTAAAGGGATTAACTAAAGACTAATCTAACAACTAGAATCAAAAGCTAGCATTAAAACCTAACTAAAAAACGATAAAAGAGCAGCTCTTATACCTGGGGCCACCAGGGAGCAGGATGGACGTCGGAGCTCCGCCGCGTCAAAATTGCCCTTCCTCCGGCCGATTCGAGGCGCTGGAGCACTCCCCCTGTCACGAGGAACGTTCCAGGAACGAGATCAAGGCTTTTGGTTGGATTAAAATTGGCCAAATTTGAGGAAGGGAGCGGAGCTTCTTATCTATAGACATTGGCATGGTGCCATATTGACCGGCGATTATTGCATGATCCAATGGGTATCAAATTGATCCAAATTATCGGCGGGCATCTGTGATGATCAGAGATCAATTCTTGTGAAGGAAGCGAGCTCGATCGATGGACGGGATGGCCGTAAAAATAGGAAGAAATCCGGGGAGTTGACAGTTCAGAAGCGTCAGGTCCCAGATGGGACAGTTGACCGGGCGGTCAACAAGGGCCGGCGCCCCATTGGTCCACGTCGGCCGCTAGACGCCAAAATAGGAAATTTTATTAGAAATTGATTTATTTAACCTAGTAAATGATTTATTAGAATTTTCTTAAAAAATAAAAAATGTGTATTATTTCATGTAGTATTTATTTACGATTTTTATTGAATTTTTTTGAAGTCTTTTATTATAGTTTTATTTTAATAAAGTGTATATGTGTGTATTTACATGTATTTTGTATCTTTTTAATTTTTTATTTGTTTATTTTATTTTATTATTTTAGTGGCTTATTTTATAAATTTATAATTTATTTTTGTGAGTATAAAGGTATTTTTATTTAATTTTTATGAGTTTATTTTTATTTTTTAAATAAATAGGTATATGTATGTGTAGGTATTCTTCTTGGTAATTTACCTATGTATTTTGTGTACTTAATTTATTTAATGTATTTTCTTGATTTTTATTTTGGATTTGCATTTTTAATAGGTTATATGTATTATTTACATTATTATAAAAATATAAAAGAAGAGAAAAATTAAAGAGTGTTTTTCCCCTTTTATTTATATACATTCTTGGTCATAGGTATTTTGCCTACTAACTTGCATAGGCTTATTTTATTTTATTAATCCTTTTTAGTTTTAGTCTAATTTTAGTATACACATGTATTAGATACATTATTCACAAAATTCTAAAAATATAATTTGACAAGAATAGTAGACAAGGAATATATTGAATATTTTAATCAGGCAGGCTGCCCAATGGGGGCCAAAAACCTAACTTTTGCAGATGGACTTCAAAAATTATGAAACTAATTTTATTAAATAGTTCTTGGAAAGCTATATACAATTAAAGGTGAGTTTGGGTGTTTTGGAGTTTTTATTTGCAAGATATGGGTCTGTGAAGTTGAGATTTTGGCTTTTTATTCTGTGCATAAAATGTGCACTGAGTATTATTTTTGCACAAACTCAATTTTATATTTTTATTTACATTATTCTCTACAACTTTCATGAACAAAGTTTCTTTATTTGATGAATAAATAATTATGTACAAAATAGGTGTAAAAAATATGCATGAATAAATGAGGTGGTTATTATATACTGGCCCTTATCTCCCCCTACTTTATTCTTGTCGACCAATCCCATGCTGGCCTTGGTCTTGGGGTTAGGGTCATAAAATATTTGCACTATTTTCCTCCTTTTTCTTTTCTTCTCTTTATTCTATAATTTTGGCATGACACCTTATTTAATGTGTAATTAATACCATGAATCATGAATGCTATTATGTTCAATTTGATGCTATTTACATGCATTTGCTGGGATTTTTGAGGCCAAAATGATAGAATAAAGGTGATGAAATGGAGATTCATCAACATTCCAAGGCTCTCAATATGAATCGCAAGAAGGAAATCTCAGGCATGGTTAGCTTGTAAACACTGGAAATTTGCTTTTTGTCTATCAGTTATGTTAAACTCAACTTCCATTTCTTTAATGATTTTGTTAAAAAGAGAACTCGCTAAAGCATTCTAGGCTTTAGGGGGACGGTATCCTTGTTAGCAAAACGAGTAAAATCGATGGATGGAAGTGTGACACACATGCCTTCCAAAGCATTTAAAAAATCAGAATCCATGGCATGTACCCGCTGTCTCATAAAATATGATCTTGAAACACCTAAGATTGAGCTCTATAGGCCACAAAAGTACATGAAGAAGCTTCAATAGCTGAGTGCATACCTAAAACATTGAGTCTGATGGATAGTGATGCCACCCGCCATTGAAGATCATCAAAGAAAGCACCTCCACAAATTACTACAATATCCTCAATAGCTCCGTGTAGTCATTTGTCAAACCATGTAGCAACTCGTTCCATGTATGCGGGTTGACATGCCCCTAAATCAAACATGAGCTTGGCAGTACCCATACAAGACCGTAATAAGAGAAGCTCACTTTGTGGATCATCCAACTGAGGAAGTAAATGCATTAAGTCGACAACTTTGGTGGCTTTTATCATAGTCAAGTCTTCAGCAAAGTCTTTGCCCTACTCATTACTCCTCCAAGTAACCTCACACATAGCACTGACCTCCCAATATCTACAGAAAACAAATCTTTACGAATCATCTGACCATGACATGAAGGTCAGAAAAGATTTATTTTTTTTTGATATTCAGAATAAGCCCCATCTCTGGACCCCTACGTTGTATAATGTCAAGTGTCTTGGCGATCTCCAATGTGTCTCCAATGATAGTCCTATCATAGGTACCAAACACGGAGCATGAGTTTGCAGTTGTTGCTTATCTTGTGAATAAGTGGATGCAATGTCAGAGAAAAAAAGTGGACCTAAAAGATTATCTTGCTACACTCCGGTGGTTGATCATATATGATCGTATATGCTGCACTTTTTTCCTAACATCAAGAGTATATATCATTGTTGGATATTTATGAACAAGTCTTTTACACTTATACATTTTTATTTTTTCTAATAACTTGTACGCCCGTATTTTTTCACAATTATAATTGTGTTTTTATATTCATATAAATTTTACATTATCGTCTTTTCATCGGTATATGAGAGGTATAACCATATAGGTGCAATAATGAAATGGTGGTATTGCGAATTTTGCAAGAACAAAGAAACACATGTGTAATTGCAAAACAACAAAGATTTTATTGGAAAAAATCGGAATGTACAAAAGTCCCTTTAAAAACATCGATCCATTTCAATACTTGAGTGATGAGATGCATATCCATGTAGTTGTATTACCTTATTCCTCCAACTTCTTCCTACTGCATCGGGATTATGGATGCAAACGGATAACCTTATCTATTTTTTAAATATGGATAACCTTATCTATTTTTTAAATATGGATACGATATGTAAATGACTACATTGTATATTCATTGCAAATTGTATCCTTAAATACATATACAAAAACAAATAATCACAATTTAAATATAGGTATATTAACAAATCAAACCAGATTATCTTGCAGATAGTTATGGACAATAAATGTCTTCTACGTTTGCATTCAATGGTATTATTTTTCCTAAAGTTGAAAATGATATCTAATTAAATAAAAAATAATAAATCAACAACAACAAAAAAAAGAATAATACAATATTAATATTAAATTTAAATAATGTATATAATAAATGATCAAATATTATAGAGTCCATATTTTTCTTACTACACTTGAAGATGACTAGATGCAATATATTGCAACTAGTTCTATAACATATGAAGATACACACAAGTTGGTGTATGTTTATATACAATATACACACATATTTAACAATGCAGGTATCCGTATCCATATCCGTCAAAATAAATGTAATTATATCCATATCCATATCCTCAAAAAAATAGAAAACAATATCTCTATACTTATATGCATTTAAAAAAACAAAAACTCATATATATATATATATATATATATATATATATATATATATACACGCATGTATGCATGTATGTTAACATTTACAAACATGAAAGAAAACCCCTCCTTCCTTGCAGTATCAATCAATACCTAGATGAATGAAGTTCAAAGTTGATATCGAAACTCAACCTGTTGATACACGATGCACACAGTATATATTATTGATATATCGTGATATTTTGAATTTGTGGCTAAGATATAATCAATATTATTGAAATCGAACTGAATCGATTAGTTCAGTCGGTTGGACTGATGAATCGATTTAAGCGGTTCAGTTCGAGATAGTGTATTTTGATCCGATCAATTTAACCTGTTTCAATGGAAAATATTTACATTATTTGCTGGTCCTATATCTATTTGAAACGTTTTTGAGGGTATATTTTGTACATATTTTGATTCATTTCAATTTAATATACCGATTTAATCATTTTTTGTTTACAGATTCAATTTAATTCGATTTTTAAAAATAACGACAACGTTGTACGGTTGAATCGCCATTATCCATCCTTTCTCACGAGATTCCCGATTCAACCACAAATTCGATTTTAAAAACATTGGCTACAATCAAATGGTTAGAAGATAAGGAAGATGTGGAGTATGGGTACGAGGTTTGTACTGTATCAAAGCTAAAAAAGGTTCACAATTCCTGACGCAATCACTCAGCACACGCACAATCCACGCGTGCCCCAATTTGCTTTACATATATAAAAAGGTGAGGTCGACTTCCAATGGCCTCCACAACCGCCGCCACCGCCGCTTTTGCCATCTTCGCCTCGCGATTTCCCCATTCCACCTCCCTCGCCTTCCTCCGCCACCGCGCGTCGCCGCTGGACGTCGCTGTGCTCTTCCCGAGAAGAGGTCTCCACGGCAGGAAGCTCGGTGTGAGGATGGCGCACGCTGCTGCTTGCGGGACGCTCGGCCTCACGAAGCCTAACTCCTTGAGCCCTCCCAAGGTCCGGACCTGTTGCGTGAGATTTTCTTTCTGACGGGGTGGTTTTGGTGGTGCGGGTGAGGTGTTTGAGGAAATGCCCCAGAGATTTTATGTTGTTTTTTTGGCGGTTTGATTTATGTGTTTTGAACCTTCCTAGAGCGTCGATCATTAGATCGATGGAGGGGGAGATTTCTTTCAGTCCACTTGCGTGCTTTGACTTTGGGGAATGATGTGATCCGGTATGAACGCCATACAAACGAATTTGGATGCTTTCGACTTTGACTAAAATCGCCACCTCGATCTTGAGCGCCGTTTTGGTTGCTTTGATCTGCATCCGCAACTGCCATGACATCTCCTGCGTGGTATTTGCATACGTCCTCTCACTGATAACACGCTAGACAGTCTAATTTGTTTTAGGAGTAAGCTGAGATTCCTTTTGTTATGCCAGTTAGAGCTTCCTCGAGCTCTGGTTGCCTTTTGTTTGTTTTCACACTCCTATGAGTATTTTGACAACCATTGTACGTCGTCGCTGTCACCATTCTATCTGACATTAACTTGTTTTTATTGAAAAGCCAAGTAAAACAAAGCATAACTACAACATTGAAAAACAACTTCCTCTATAAAAGTAAAACCACTCATGGCGGTGAAGATCTTACATGATTGCCACATTTTCGACTCTTTCTCTCCCCTTTCTAAACACCACCATGTTCTTCTCCGTGCAAATAACACACAAAATTTGTGAGTGGTTGAGTCGCATCCTAACGACTTATATACAACTCCCTTGCCATTTCTCGTGCCCAAGAGGAAGCTTCCCCAAGAAATATCTGAGCAACTAGAATCCACCCAATTGATCCCCATTTTTGTCGATATTGATATGACCATTGAGCTTCCAGAACAGGTGGGCCCCACCACTCCTCGCTAGTACCATAGTTTGGACAAATCTTGTCTAAATTGACACCCATTTGATTCTATAAACCATGATAACCACCCATTTTCTTCTTGATAACCATGTACATATTATTGTAGGATAGCAGATAACTTATGATCTTAAACTGAGTGTGGAAAGTGGAGCATAACTTATGTGGGGGAAGGCCGTATACTTGTTGCGTGGAGGTAGACAAGTTTTCCTCAGAATATGTCATTTTTTTACGATTCTAATTTTCTACTTATGAATACATAAGCTACCGGTTGGAGTACATTGGAGGTTGGAGAGTATGATGAGATCTTTCTGACGAGTTTTAGTAGGCATTGATCTTGTTAGAAGGGATTCCATCTCCAGATTGATGGACAAAGGTGGGTTGGATGCTGATGCTCATCAAGATGGATAAAACATTGCTCATGAAGTAGGTGGTCAGATCTTTGGTGAGGATTTACGTTGCAAACTTTCCACTGATTCTATGGTATTTCCACATGTTTGGCAGTGACGCTAACTAGTGTGTGAGCAGCGTCCAGTTTCTGGAGGGGTATTTGTGTACTTTTTGGGATAAAACCCTCCTTTTGCAATCGGTTATTGAGAACGAGAGGTGGTAGGGAATTTGGATAGACAACTCGTCCAAAGAATGGAGTTCTTTGTGATAGATCTCATGGTTTTTTTAAATTTGGCTAGTAGTAAAGATGTTCCATTGGTTGGTTATTGATCTTGTTCAAGGGAGGAGGAAGGAACTTGGATCCTGATGTTCTCTCTTTAAAACAACGGTTATATGAGTTCCCAGGCTTGTTGTAGGTGCTGGAACCAATAGATGTCCACACTACAGGAAGGATCACTACTCGTAGGAAATGGAGATTTCTCAATTGAAAGGCTTACACAGCTCAATTTTCTCAAATAAATCCAACGATGGGAATTTGCCTAGGGATTGTTGGCTGATTTGGAGAACTAAGGGGTGTTAATATGCCTTATGATCTTCTCATGGCTTCTGCGAAGATCTAGAGTTGTGATGAGGATGTTATGGATGCATCTATTCCTGAGTACCATGTCTTTAAATGTTGTGACATGTCAATGATATATCGTTGATATGTAGGTATTGGTGAAATGTCAACATGGAAACTTCCCTTGTATTGTTTTCTAGAACTTTGTCCCATTCTACGAAATATAATCAAATATCATTGAAATGTGAAAATTCCTCGACTTTATTCAATTTCACTTATTATTGTCAAAATTCATGTTAAGGGGAGAAAATAGGATGATTTATTAGAAACCCAAGGACTCTCTTGTATAGGAGAAGAACCTATTGGGTAAATTACAGAAAGGTGTTTGAGAAATAAAAATATAACAATACTAGTTATTATCTCAATACTCCCCCTTAAGCTGGAGCGTACATATTAATAAGACTCATCTTGGAACAACTCTGATAAGGTCCTCTCGCTAGGGCCTTTGTAAGTACATCTGCTGTCTGGTCTCCCGAGCTGACATGCATAGTAGTGATGATACCCTTTTGTATCATGTCACGAGTGTAGTGACAATCCACTTCTATGTGCTTTGTCCTCTCATGAAAGTTTGGATTGTTTGCAATGAAGAGAGCAACTTGATTATCGCATTGGAGGTGCGTGGGAAGCGGTACTTCTATAGTCATACCAGTAAGAACAGATCTGTCCCACCACATCATCTCCGTACTAGCTTGTGCCATGGCCTTGTCTTTTGATTCAACATTAGATTTGACAACCACATTCTACTTCTTACTCTTCCATTAAACAAGAGAATTCCCTATGAACACAACAACGCCAGTTGTAGACTTTCTATCCTTTGGACACCCATCATAATATGCATCTGCGCATGCTGTAACTGAAAGAGATGTACCTTTGCTGAAAAGAAGTCCAGTACCAGGTGAAGTCTTCAGATATCTCAGAATCATATGGACTGCATCCATATGTACCTGTCTGGGCTGCTCCATAAATAGACTCACTTTGCTTACAACAAATGATATGTTGGGTCTGGTAATAGTTACATATATTAGCTTGCCAACAAGCTCTTTGTACCTTCTCTTATCAACTTCCTCTGTATCATTATCGTATAACTTCATGCTTGGGTCAAGCGGAGTAGTGGCAGGTCTGCAGTCTACCATGCCTATCTCTGACAGAAGATCTTTAACATACATCCTCTGGGTCATCACAAGACCCTGTTGGTTTCTGGCAAACTCTTGTCCAAGGAAGTAACGTAATTGTCCAAGGTCCTTGGTCACAAACTGCTGACCTAGGAAGTCCTTGGCACTCTGAATGCCCTGCTCGTTATCCCCTGTAATAACAATGTCATCAACATACACAAGAATGACTGTAGTACCTCTCTGGTTCTTCTATACGAACAAGGAGTGATCAACAGTTGATCTTACAAACCCTTGCTGCTCTAACAAGTTCGAGAGCTTCTGGAACCATGCTCTTGGACTCTTCTTGAGACCATAGATAGTCTTGTGTAACCTGCAAACCTTCTGACACTCCCCTTCAACAGCAAACCCAGGTGGCTGCTGCATGTATACCTCCTCCTGTAGATCACCACAGAGGAATGCATTCTTCAGATCAAGCTGATAAATGGGCCAATCTCGTGTCACAACAACAACAAGGAGAATATGTAGAGTAGAATGTCTAGCAACTGGAGAGAAAGTATCTTGATAGTCTACCCCATATCTCTGGGTAAACCCTCGTGCCACAAGTCTCGCCTTATAGCGATCCACGCTTCCATCCACACGGTGTTTCACAGTGAACACCCATTTGCATCCCAAAACAGATGTATCAACAAGAGCGGAAACAAGACTCCATGTAACACGTGATTGTAGCGCTGCCATCTCCTCCTCCATGGTTAACCTCCACTGGCTATCTTTGAGAGCCTCCTGATACGTCTGTGGTATCTGTACTGCAGCTAGTTCCAAAGTAAATCTCTTGAAATCCTCTGACAAACTGTTCAAAGAAACCTGGGCTACAAGAGGGTAAGTAGCGCACGCTCGTTTCTATTTTCGTAGAGCAATCGGTACATCAAAATCATCTGCCAAGTCTGAGGCCTGTAAATTTCCCTCTCAAGAGGGCACTTGCTCATCCTGTCTCGAATCCCGTTGCACAGTCAACTCAGTAGTGCCATTAGTAGAAACAATATGCTCATTACATACCTGAGGCATACTAGATGATGGACAAGGTCTGTGAGCATGACGAAAGAGCGAGACCGCGAGGAAAAACACAAGGCAAAAACTGAACCAAAGGAGGAGGTGGTGGAGGTGGAGGTGGTGATGGAAGAGGAGTATGTGAAAGACTAACCGTAGGAGGTGGTGGCATGTATATCTCATTATCAGAGTCAGATGGAGTACGTCTATCACCTGTAGGAGAGAAATACATGACAGACTCAAAGAAAGTAATGTCAGCACTAACAAAATATTTTTGGCTTAGAGGATCAAAGCAGCGATACCCTTTTTGGGTATGAGAGTAGCCTATAAACACACTTAACATCTCTAGGAGAGAGCTTATCACATCCTGGGAAGACAACATGAATGAAGGCAACAGATCCAAATACACGAGGTGTAAGAGAGAAAAGATCCTTCTCGAAAAACTAAATCGAGAAAGGAATCTTCTCTCCCAACACGGACGATGGCATACAATTTACCAAATAACAGGCAGTAAGGACCACATCACCCCAATAAGCATGAGGAGTACGACTCTGTATCAACAATGTTCTGGTTACATCAAGTAAGTGATGGTGTTTGCGCTCGGCAACACCGTTCTGCTAGGAAGTGTAAGCACATGAGGTCCGGTGAACAATGCCATGGGATCTAAGAAACTCAGAAAGTTGTAAGGTGTGAAATTCCAAGGCGTTATCAGAATGGAGATACCTTACATTGATAGAAAAATATTCTTTAATTCATTAATAAAATACTTGATAATGGACCCAGCCTCAGACTTATTTTTCAATAAGAAAAATCAGGAAAGTGTAGAAAAATTATCGACAACTACAAGATAAAAATAATGTCCTTGGTGATCCGAAACACGACTAGGACCCCAAATGTCTAAATGAAGGAGCTCAAATAACTTAGATCTGCTCCGACTCTGACGGGATGGAAAAGAGGAACGGTGATTGGTCGTTGGTGTAGCTCGCGTCTTTTGTTTTTGTTGGGATCTTCTCGATCCCCTTTCTCTCCCTTCTTTCTTCGTCTCTGTACCTCTTTCTCTCTTGTTCACCGTTATTTTAATAAAGCTTTTGGGGCGAACACCATGCCGTGTCTCCCCCGAACCGTTGGATTTCAAAAAAAAAAGAGGAACGGTGATGCTTCCCAAGTTGACATGCCTCACATTGAAAGGAGGATCTCGTAGAAATCTGAGGGAGAACATGACATAACTTCTGTAGAGGAAGATGTCCAAACCTAAGATGCCACATATAAGGAGAGGCAAGTCCAGTATGTATATTAGAAACATTAGCATGAGGAGGTTGGACAAGTATGTAGAGTCCTTGCTGCTCACGGTCACATCCAATCACCCCAGCCTGTGAGTACAATGCAAATCCTTAGTGATCTGACTATTAGAAAGTAAATTCATTTGAAAGGTAGGAGCATATAAAACATTCTTCAGGTACATGGATGGTGTCAAATGCACCTCTCCCTATCCTGTAACGGGTAAGTGGTCGCCATTAGCAATGACAATCCATCTGCTAGGTGGTATAGCCCTGTAGAACCTCAGCTGCTGTCTATCTCCACACAAGTGGTGAGAAGGACCATGATCCATAATCCTTTCTGTCTTGTCTATATTCGTATTACCAGTAAAAACATAGGTGATACCTGAGGAGCTCGAAGAGGCCCTGGCTGCTGCAGCAGTATCAGAAGTGGTGGTATTAGCAGTATGTGTCATGATCTCTCGAATACGAGAGGCAATATCATCCAAGCGAGGATCGACCTGGAGAGCTGAAGCCTCTGAAGACACAATCTGCTCTGTTGCTCGACTAGAAATAAGATATCCATGCTTCTGATAGCATGTATCCTCTGCATGTCCAGGCTTACGACAATAGGTGCATGGACCATGTTGGCGTTCGCCTCTTTCTCGAGGTGTACGTCCTCTGGGATGGATCGCTACACCTCGGCCATGAGAAGCGGCCATCGCTGAGGAGTGCAAGGACGTGGCTGTTGAAGGGATGGTGATCCAACTGAGACGGCTATAGGCCTCTTCTATTGGGGGAATGGTAGCTCCAGTAAGAAGATGAGTATGTGCAACATCATACTTGTTATCAAGTCCAACCGTGAAAACTCCAACCGTCGTGGAGTTCCTATACTTCTTCTGTTGCTCATCAGCGTCATAATGGGCATGTAGCTATTAAGCTTTTCAAACATGCCACACTACAAAGAATTGTTAACATGCAGGGGGCGGTCATTCTACTTGGTATTGTAGATATCAAAATGTAGTTGAAGGATCTTGACCTCATTCTTCGCCTCTGCGTAGGTGGATGCCAAAGTGTCCCACATTGCCTTGGCAGTGGGCTGAGTTAGGATATCATTGGCTATATCTGTAGTAAGAGTCCCACAAAGCCAAACTCGTGCATACACATCATCTTGCTTCCTAGAAGCATTTGCCCCAGTCTTATCCGTTGACTCTGGATCTGTCAGGATGTGCTCCTTGTTATTGCACCACATGAGGGTGAGAAACTGCATGGACCACAACTCATAGTTGGTCCCATCCATCTTAGCGATGGGAGCCGGGCCCTTGAAGGCTCTGAAGGAGAAGATGTCACCCTTGTTGTCTGAAATTTTGATAAAGTAGCCAAATAATGAAATTCAAATGGGAAGTATACCGATATAAACTAGTCTACAGAATCATACGAAGGATTGGTTGTACGTGTAGACTCATACAACCATCCTTACTAATCCTTGTCGCTTGTCGGAAAACATGACTTAGAAGTCTGAAATCACGTTATCCAATAGAAATTCAATCGTAGAACTATCCATGGATGCTTGGAGGGCCAGGGCACAGGGGGCGCAAGAGCATGGACAGGGGCGCTTGGGTGCAAGGGGCCTGGTTGCAAGCTTGAGTGCACGAGAGGAGACTGGGTGCGCAGGGACTTCAGCGCAGGGCCTAGTCGCACAGGATCTGGTCGTGCGGGAGAAGCCTGGGCGCACAGGAGAAACCAGGTCGCGCAGGGCCATGTTGCACAGGAGAAGCCTGGGCGTGCGGGAGAAGCTTGGGCGCACGGAGGGTCTACGTGAGGAGAGACCTGGGTGCCTGGACGTGCATGGACCTTAGCGCATGGGTGCGGAGGCCCTGGACGCGAAGGCGCGAAGGACCTGGGGTCGGTGGCGTGGAGGATCTGAGGCCGGTATCGGTGGTGCGGAGGACCTGGAGTGCGGCCAGGCACTGGGGCCTAGCATGAGCGGGGGGGGGGGGGGTAGGGTGGGTTAGGGTTTGATAGGGGAACTCTGGTCTAGGACCGTGGCTCCGATACCATGTTAAGGTGAGAAAATAGGATGATTTATTAGAGGCCCAAGGATTCTCTTATATAGGAGAAGAACCTATTGGGTAAATTATAGAAAGGTGACAGAGAAATAAAAATATAACAATACTAGCTAATATCTCAACATTTCCTCTTAAATTCGTCTGTGTATTGTTTTAAAGAGATTTTTATGTCATTTCTTTGTTGAGTTCTTCATCTTCTAAGAAGTATGAGATCCACCATTTCTATATATTATATTATCTGCTTCTCCATGAATGCAAGCACTCATCGTCACATTAAGCCCCCTACCTCAATACATAAACGAATTAAATATGACACCATGTATTCTTATAAACAGTTGCATATTACACTTTTTAAGTATTTCAACGTGTCATGGTCCTTATATGATGTGGTACAAGTCAAACCTCCTAGTCACACCTTTATTATAGCAAACAATGTGTGTTTCTGATGTAAGAACATTGAAAACCTTAATTTATGGAAAAATTGACTTTATAGTCATTTCTACGTTTTTTGATTATATTGGTGATAAGTCAGCAGAATTCCTTGATATTTCCATTTGCGGATTAGGCTACACGACATAGATATCGATATTTCAGGCCATGTTCAATACGCTACTTGCCATTTTTAGAGTAACCAAATAATATTGGGCATATGCTTCCATTTTAAAGGTCGGAGAGGTTTGGGGTTGTGCTGGGATGGATTGGGTGGAGATTGCAAGTTCAAAGGCCTCCTAGGGAGCATGGGATATCCAGCTACATGTCTAGACATGAAATAATGAAGCCTCCCACTTTTGTCTCGTCTTGCTAGAAACACCTAGGTTTTTCTTAAGAAACGCTTTTATGCGAAAATGTAATTTCTTACTCAATGTTTGTGTATGATTCTTAGATGACTTGCTTTTAGTTCTTTAGCAATTAATAGATTTTAAGGATGACCACCTACGTAATGGGCCATTCATTGCTTCCTAAAAGAAGAATGCAACCCATCTTTCGACAGGACACTTCATATCAACTTATAATATAATGCAAAATCACAGTCCAAATCCTATGCTTCTGAGACAATTCCTTATCCTTCCACACTAAAGCATCAACAATGCTGTCCATTGTTATAGCCGGTCCATAACATCAACAACTCAGAGAACCTGTTTATCCTTTAGTCAACTATTGTAAAATCAAATGTCACTCCAACTCCTTGTTGCTGTCTCATCCTTGTTCGTCACAAGCACAATAAGCCTTGAGAACGTCTTTGCTAACACCCTTTCTTGACTAGTTCTTCAGCTAAAACTTGAAATTCCTTTTGTTACCTAGCTATTGTTGTCACAACGATGTTACCTTATGTGTCATGGGCATTAATCTTTTCTGGAATATCAAAGCCTTATGTGGTAACCTTAACCATAGTCCTAAATATTGCGGTATGTTGCTGAAATATCACTGATATGTTGGTTACGTTGACATGGCATTGTCGAAACTCCCGTTATATCTTTTCCAAGGATTCCGCTCCATATCGGCGTAATATCACTAGATAATGTCCAAAATGTGAAAATTTCTTTTTGTATATCACAGATTTCACCCCTATCTCATTGTTTTTCTTATTCGGTTGATATTTCTTCCTATTTAGCCTTTGTTGTGTTGTTTTTGAAGATATTTTTATATCATTTTTGGGTCCCTTTTCTTTTATAAGAAGCACGAGACCCTCGATTTGTATACGCTAGATAACATATGACTATTTCAATTCAACTACAATAGCATAGAGTTCATTTTCAATTTAAGATTCTATGTATCTTATCAATCTCAGCTCCAGAGTACATGTACTTGTTGTTAAATCAATCCTTCCCTGACACATGTATGACCAGACATATTCAACCGTTGTAAATGAACATAACACCATGACCATGTGCTCTTAAAAATGGTAGCATATTATATCTTCTAAAGTATATATTTGTATTTCAACAATTCGTATATGATGTGTATAAATTAAGCATCTTACTTACACCTCTTATATAGCAAACACATGCATATTTCTAACTTATCAATTGATTAGAGAACATTTGAATTCTTAACTTTTGGTTAAAATGATTTTTATAATCTTTTCCATGATTTTCGACGATATTGGCGACATGTCGGAGGCATGCCCCTTTTCGAAGCATGGATTGAAATATCCCAATATATCCTCGAGATATCAATGATTTATCAATATCGAAAAGTTAGGGATACTGATTTTACCCTTTATATCGATATCAACCGATATCATGCGATATATCAGCGATATGTCATCTTATATCATGGATATTGATGAAATTTTAAGTATTTAGTGTGATATGCCATCTTGTATCATCGATATTGATGAAATTTTAAGTATTTAGTACAAGCTTTCCATCATTTCAAGTTTTTTAATCCAAAGAAGGGGAAAACACGCATAGGTGTCCACCCCAGAATTATATTAATAGACTAATTAAGACATACAAACACACACTCAGTGCACTAACCACTCGTCAACTAGACCCCCAGATTGAATACAAACGTTCTCATGATAAAACCTTTGACCCGAGAAAATAAAAGCATTTTTGGCCAGCCGGATAGACCACAAAACTGCCATAGGGCGAAGCAGTTCCCTCCTTGGTCGATGATGCGCTCCCCGCAAGGAGACCAAAAAAGTGTCGAAGTTTCACACACAAATCTAGTCCAGACCACAATCCTCCCACAGAGCCATTGTTCTCGAACAAAGGAAAAAAAGATGCTCCACATATTCAGTTCCGTTCTCACACAGAGGGCACCTATCAGATATCTGACCAAAGAATAGGGCACATCGATCTCTCGTCAATATCCTTTTCCGTCTAAACAACTAAAGGAAAAAAACCCACTCTCTCGGGCAACCGAAGCCCCCAAATATTGTTGCAGTCCCTAATCAGATCATCTGTGCGCCTGGGGCCGGGAGGTGGTCTACAAATCGCCTCGTATGCCTTCCTTACTAAAAAAGGATTCCCTCTCCAAACAACCGTCAAAAAGTCCAGCAGTAGAAGAAATTCCTCTAAGTGTTGGTCCGAGAAATTAGCGTAGAATCTTGGCATCCAGTTTCCATCACTCCAGCAGCTAGCGACACACACATCGCAATCCGATGCCAAGGCAAATAGGCATGGGAAGCGCCCATCAAGAGATCCTCTCCCCGTCCAATCATCCTGCCATAAAGCAAAAGAATGCCCATCTCCCAGTACCAGTTGAAAGAGTTCACTGAAACATGGGAGAACCGAAAGAATACCCATTCAGAAAGGAGACAACATGGTTACGAAGGCTACTTTAGACGACGAAGCACTACATATATCATAAATCTGACGCACAAGAGTACAACAAATATCTTCGCCACTTCCCCAAAGTCTGTTTACCCATTTCAACAGTAAGGCTTCATTCATAGCATCAATACGCCTGATTTCAAGGCTGCCCTCAGCTTTGGGAAGAGTGATAGTATCCTAGTCCACCAAGTGGATGCCATCAGCCTCATGCCCACTTTTTCTCCACATGAATCTCATTAACCTATCGATGCGCTTACATACCCCTACATGCAAAAGTCGTGTAGACATGAAAAAATCGGGATCACAGAGAGGATCGCCTTCATTAAAACCAAGCGACCCCCCTTGGAGAGGATGGAAGATTTCCACCCAGTAAGCTTACTCTCCAACTTCTCAATAACAGGTAACCAATCTGCCATCTTAATTCGACCCGACATCAAAGGTATCCCGAGATAGTGAATAGGCAGTGCTCCACATCCTGTACTCAACTCGTGCACAATTGTGCTTCCTCCTCATACATAGCAAAAGGGACCATCATAGATTTGGCATGATTCATTACCAGACCCGACATCTCACCAAACAGGTCAAAGGTGGTTGCCATGCCATTCGCCTCGCTGTTTCTACCTTCAATAAAGAAGATGGTATTGTCCGCATAATGAAGAAGAGGAATGGACAGATCATCTTTTGAGTATCCACGGGTGAGGCCACTGCCCTGGACCCGATCAACCAACCAAGCAAGCACATCGGCAATGATGATAAAAATCAAAGGAGCTAATGGACAACCCTGCATGATTACTCTTTGCGGTTGAAAGAAGACCCCCTCCGGTCGGTCATTAAACTAGAGCCGTCAAAGAGGTAGTGGTCACACAACACTTCATCCACGAGATCCAGAGCTCCGGAAAGCCCCTTCTAGTAAAGCCTCCCAAATGAAGTGTCAATCCAGCGTATCATAATCTTTCGCAAAATCGACCTTCCAAAGTAATGCCTTCATCGCCTGCCTCTTCCAATCTGTAATGATTTCTGACACCATTATCAGACCATCCCCAATCCGCCTCCTAGGTACAAAAGCTGATTGGAAGGGAGGGATAATATGCTCAAGCACCCTGCTGAGCCCTATAGCAAAAACCTTCGCCACAATCAAGTATAATGCATTGGAGAGTGCAATCGTCTTGAAATAATCGATTTGATCAACTACTCCATGCTTAGGAAGTAAAAACAACATGATCTTATTTATCTTCTCAAAACCTGCATTACAATGACAAAATTCTCTCACGACCTCTAAAACCTCAGAAGTCACAATATCCTAGAAGCATGGCCTCAAATTTCAGCGAAATTCGGTCGAATTTCTGTCGAATATCGACATCCAGTCGAAACCGAAATTCGACCGAAATGACCGAAATATGGGGGTCCTAGTAGAAAAAATGATCGAAATGACCGAAATTTCGGTCGAAATTCCACCGAAATTCCATCGAAATTCTGTTTTGGTCGATACCGAAATGGTGACCGAAACCGACATTTAAGGCCTTGCCTAGAAGTCCTTATAGAAAGAGATTGGAAAACCGTCCGGGCCAGGTGCCCCATCTGCATTTAAGCGCCAAACAACCACCTTCAACTCCTCCATGGTCACCATCTGGATCAGGCTATCAACATGCACCCCAGAAAGCTGCGAGGCACCCAGACCAGACCATCTCTAGCGCATGTTGCAACTTCTCGTCGAGAAAGTGCGGAAGTGCTCGGAGATCGCAACGCCCATCTCTCTATCTCCTGCCACCCTGACCCCGTCCACATTCACGGACTGGATCATATTAGAACGTCGCCTCTCACTTGCCACCCTGTGAAAGAAAGCAGTGTTCGCATCACCCCCTTTTAGCCATCTGTGTATGGATCTCTGCTTCTATTCTGTTAGCCGCTTTCTATCCTCATCTACAATCTTTTTTTGAGCCTCCTCTCTTTGAACCAATTCTTCCGTAGAAAAAGCCTTGTCATCATCTAATCTATCAAGTCTAAGAAGCTCCTCCTCCGCCGCCAATCTAACCATACGTCTGGCCCCTCTGGAGTCCCTCTTGAAATCGCAAAGCCTGATGCGCAAGGAGGTTATCTTCTGAGCGAACCTTGAAACATCGGACCCGGAAACGACCATGGAGGACTAGTGCACGACAACTAAGTCACGTAATGACTCCTTCAAAAGCCAAGTCCTCTCGTACCTAAAGAAACCTCGCGTGTGGGACGCCTCCCTAGAGTCCCAAATCAGGGGAGTATGGTCCGACCGCGTCCGAGCCCTACCTGTAACGAACGCCAGAGAGAAAAGCTCCAGAAGCCCATCAGATGCCAAGAAACGATCGATGCGGGAGCGGGAACCAGAGCTCTGCCAAGTATATTTTGGGTCTGCAACGTCCATAATTTCTAATTCCTGGGAATCAACTAATTCAGCGAAGTCCGCTGAACCGGGGTCCTGACCCCCACGCAACCACTGACGATCAGAAGAGATGAGCGTAACATTGAAGTCTCCTCCAATTAACCGCATACAATCGGGAAAGGTACTTCTCACCTCCCGCAAATCCATCCAAAGCTGCTGCCGCAAAGCCGCTAGCATGACCCATACACTCAGGAAAAAGCGAAAACGACGCTTGAGTGAGTGTATTCCAAAATCACCGTGAGAACATGCGTCCCCCTTATTTCATTCCTGAGAACGAAGCTGGAGTCCTTCCAAGCAAGGACTTAAATGTCGGTTTCGGTCACCATTTCGGTAACGATCAAAACCGAATTTTGGTGTAATATCGGTGGAATTTCGACCGGAATTTCGGTCATTTTTTGTACTAGGACCCCCATATTTCGGTCATTTCGGTCATTTCGGACAGATTTCGATTTCGACAGAAATTCGGCTGAATTTCGCTGAAATTTGAGGCCATGCTTCCAAGTGATAATCAGTCCCCCTGCCGAACCTACAACATCAACAGGCTGTGACCATTCATCGAGCTCAATTCAAAAGAGCGCCAAACAGTGTCCGAAATCGAGTCAAGCTTTGTTTCTTGTAACATAACAACATCGCAACCCCGCTCCATGAATCTCGAGCACAGGATCTTTCTCTTGTCAGGGTCACCCGGACCCCTAACGTTCCATGATAGGATCTTCATTTGTAAACAGTTGTATTGCCCCAAACGCGGACTAGCCCCGACATTGCTGCGATCTGAGCCTGACGCTCTGTCACAGCAGGAGGATCGCTCTGTTGATGCTTAGGCCGCTGTCTCCGTTTGTATCTTTTCCCTACCTTTTTGTCTCCCACAGTTCCACTAGTAGGACCTGCCTCCTTTCTGTTCAGATGCGAAGCAGAGAATGTTTGATCTGTACCACCCCTGCCCACCTCCTGGTAAGGTTGAGTGGAGCGATGAGGGGAGGCAACAAGAGCGGTGTTTCCCACCGTAACAGAAGCCCCGAACAGCTCCCTGCACGAGCTAGTATCACGAGATTGCACCACCCCATCGATGCCTTCGTGAATCGTGCTCGAAAAACGAGTTCGGTCATCGAAATCCCTGGCAGTAAACGGTCATCTGCAATGAGACGAGTAACCACCGGATCCGTAAACTTGGGATCCAAAAATACAGTACTCGCCAGCGAAACCTGATCCCCAAGGTTCAAGTCCAGGGCCTGAATAAACGGCGGGAAAGACATGCGTCATTCAAACTTCGACAAGGGTAACCCAACAGGCGCTGCATGCACTTCCCCACTAAACGCATCGACATCACATCGAAACGACACGGCATCAGTTTTCTAAAACACGTCCTCGGAAGCCTCGAAAACATTTTGAAACGAAGCCTCGGAATCCACGATTTCTTCGAGATGCAGCTTTGAGTTGGGCCTCACCTGGAATGCAGACTGTCGCCTCCAACCCCACTAACGGAATATGAAACACCGACCGCCAGCCCCTGATCGGAGAGGGGATCGCCGCTGAAAGCCGACTGCGATGGCGGTGGCACGGGGTCCACGAAAGAAACTTGCAACAGAAAGGTAAAGTGACCGATCGCGAACTTCGTCGAAGCAGACGACACCGCATCGGGCAAGCAATCCATAAGCAGTAAGGTAACTTCAAGGTCCGACCCCGACTTTATTCCATTAGCCAAGACCTTCACCACGGAACCCACATGACGTAGTGGCGGTCCCAAAAAAGCCACAGACCGTGAGAGAAATGGCACCCCCCGCACATGCACCACCCTTCTCAATTAGAGATCTACCACTCCATCCGCAAAACGAGTAGTTCTCTACCGTACATACCCCTCGCCATTCGACGACAAGAGCTGCATTTTTTGATGCTTCGTTAACCCCCTGACACAGCACCGCCTCCTACCAAGATCCGCCACGTCGCCCGTGAAATCTCCCTCAAACGTATGCAGAAGCTCCGTCCAAATGGCCGAGGTCGAAACAGACTCATTGAACCAGGAACCAAACAGGAGAACTCTCCTTTGAGCCGCTTCAGCGCTACTGATGACCGAAGCATAGGATCTTGATCCCCTGACTGCTCCCGAATTGGCCTCGCGGTCGATGAGCCACCGGTGATGAATTCGACAATCCCCTTGTCACGCACACATCACGCCCACTATCATGATCATGCCGAGTCCCACAGGAGTATCAGTGATGATCGGACCTCCCACAGGTGAAGCTTAGCGGTGGGAGGAAACAAGCCGAGGCCATGTGGCCCCCCACCCACAACGGAAGCACCTACGCCCTTGCTTCTTATGCGAGACGACCGACCATTCACCCTCTTCCGTCGACTTCTATCCGCCATCCTTTCCACCAGCAAGTTTGCCATCCTCCACTTGCGAGCAACCACTGACCGCCGAAATACGTTCCCACGTGGTAGTCCCCACCCGGACTCGCCATCGGAGACCCTCCCTTTTTCACCGCTCAAACCTCATTTCCCTCCCTCTTGGGTGAGAAATATGACCCATCATTTCAAGTTATATCATCGTTATCTCGATATCGATGCTCTATTATCGATATCAACTATTTTAATTGAATCCGCTCCTTATTTTATAAGGAAAGAAGCTTGGAAGATAATTTTTTTATTCTTTAAGCTTTAAAAATTGAGTTGCTAAGTTTTTCTAGCAATTCCTTATGTTAACACATTTGAAAACAAATCTGATACGAATAAATAATCAAATTTATGATTTGTAGCATGATTCAAAATATTACGATATATCGATCTCACTAAAGAGAGGGTTTTAATATTCAGTTGTATAACAAATTATATTATATCCCTCATATCTCGTGAGATATCTATGAAATATCAACAATTCGTTTCATATCGATAAGAAACTGACGATTTCAGTACAAATTTACCCAGAGATCGGTTACTATCGATCAAATAATATTGATATGGTGTTGATATTACTTAATATCACTGATTTTTTAATTTAGGTCTATTTATTTAGGATTTCGCTTATGTATCTATTCTTGCTATTAGAAAACACATTATGATTTATATTTTCTAAGGCTGGGATGCTTGAATGGAGGGCTTTGCCTTCTTTTGCGATGGAGATGAAACAACTCTAGAAGTGATCAAGAAATATCTGCATACATATATGTTATTATGCTAATTATCCTGTTCATATGATATCGGATATAGCTCGTTATTTGTTTAGATATTATGAGATGGGATGTGAAGTTAATGTGCTAAATACACCTCAATGATGTCACTAAGTTATTGTTTGAATTTCATCATTTTCTTTCTAATATCTTTTAGCAGAGATCGATAAACAATCATCATTGACAACAACGATATGTTGCGATGTAATGTCTATTGATTTGCTAAATACACATCAATCTTGCATATAAGTGTGTATTTGTATGTTATTTATTATTTTAAGAACTAGTATGATCTTAGTTTGCGACTAAATCACTTTTTTGTATTATTCCTGAGATTTCCACCAAAACTGTCGATATATCCCGATATATCCCAAAATCCATTTTCGGGCTGAACGATATGATATCGATATCGATATTTCGAACCTTGTTCCGGAGTTGGCGAGACCACCGATATCGACATTTAACGCCATGACATTAACCTTGCCTCTAAAGATAGGCACATGCCACAACAAGCATTTTGTCTCCCAGACTTGAAATAGTTGTTAGTTTGTCTCCTCGAAATCACCATTTTTACGTCCCTTTAACTTGATGTACCTCTCACTTTACACGCCTATCACGCTTTGGGCACTAATAGGTTTGTATTGGTAGCAATGCTATTTTGAATGGAGTATTCGTAAAAAAATGATTGAAAGTTCCAACAATTATTATACCTTAGTGGCAGAGGTGTGGTTTGAAGGGACATGGGTCCTTTCATTCACAGTTGGGTTCTCAAAAATGCATGACTTCTTGAGGCTGATTGACCTCCTCAAGGAGGTGCATACCTCCTGAAGTATGTATTACTGATCGTGGGATGAGGGGAGGTTCTCCCATCATCCTCAAGGGGGTGCATAGTCCTCCTGAAGCAGAGAATGCACGACTTCTTTGTTCTATGTTTTGGATATTTTTAAGCTGACTGACTGTTTCTTTGGATTAACTATTACTTACATGTAAGTTGTCTTTTCCCTTCGTGGGTAAAGCAGTGCTTTCGGTGGTTCACAACTACTGAAAAGGTTCTTTATCTCCAAATTTGATAAGCCCTTACATTAACCAATGGTCTATTTGTAGGTCTGACCAGTACTTTTTTAGCTGTTTCATCTTGTTTAGAGACTTATTTTCTGTTACATTTTTCTTTCATGATAGTTCTGCTTATGCATGAACAGAATACGATACCTCCTGCGATCCATCCATTTTTCCCGTATTAAGATTTTTTTTATGTTGTGTATTATGGCAATTTGATGCCTCGTGAAGTTTTAGTAGTCCATTTTTTTATGCAGATCTCTTTTAGTGTAAGAGATGTTGGCCATGGGGAATGGATTGGAGACCTACTTGCAGTTGGTGTGTCAGAAAAAGACTTGTCCAAGGACTCCAAATCCAATTTTGTGAACTCAGTTTTGAGGAAACTAGACGAGAATCTTGGAGGCTTATTGGCTGAAGCATCTGAAGAGGAAGATTTCACTGGAAAGCCTGGTCAATCTGTTATTCTTAGATTGCACGGTCAGGGTTTTAGACGGCTTAGTCTAGTAGGACTTGGTCAAGGCTCTCCGTCATCTACTACATCTGCCTTCAAAGCCCTTGGAGAGGCTATTGCTTCTACTTCAAAAGCTTCCCAGGCAAAGTCCGCAGCTGTAGTTCTTGCATCTTCTGATGGGCTCACTCTGGAGTCTAAGCTAAATTTTGCCTACTTAGTGGCATCAGGTATGCTGTTGTAACTGGTCTTTTCATTTCAAGAAAAAATGTAATTGGTATTTGTAGCTGCAGGCAATATTGTTTCTACAATTGCTACTGATTTGTTTGTTATTTGTATTTCAGGAATTCTTCTGGGGTTTTATGATGACAACAGATACAAGTCTGAATCTAAAAAACCACTTCTTAGGTCTGTGGACATTCTTGGTCTGGGCACTGATCCTGAAATTCAAAAGAGGCTCAAGTATGCAAGTGATGTTGCCATTGGCATCATATTTGGGCGGGAACTTGTAAATTCTCCAGCTAACGTGTTAACTCCTGGTTTGTAAACTTTTAAAATTTATTGTTATATATACTGATTCAATACTTTACAAAAATGATGTTAATTTTGAAAATTTTAGGAAATTGTTTGTATTTTTTCAGCTAAATCATTAAATTTGGCTGTTTGCTTGCAATTCTTGCAGCTGTTTTGGCAGAAGAGGCTTCTGCAGTTGCTTCTGCGTATAGTGATGTTTTTACCGCAAAAATATTGGATGCTGAGCAGTGCAAAGAGTTGAAAATGGGCTCTTACCTGGGAGTTGCTGCTGCATCATCCAACCCACCTCATTTTATTCATTTGTGTTATAAACCTCCAGGGGGTAACGTAAAGACCAAGTTGGCCATTGTTGGAAAGGGATTGACATTTGACAGGTTGCTTCACATTCAGTGAACTTTCATAGAAATCAGTACAAGTTCAACCTATCTCAGAAAAAGAACACTTCGAATTTGATGAATTTCTATCAGCAAATACTCTGATTTCTTTTACAAGGAATGATTTATATACCTGTTTGTTGACAGTGGTGGCTACAACATCAAGACAGGTCCAGGCTGTTCCATAGAGCTAATGAAATTTGACATGGGAGGTTCTGCAGCTGCTATTGGTGCAGCAAAAGCCATTGGTCAAATTAAACCACCTGGTGTAGAGGCAAGCTTTATATCACAGAACTACATTTCCAAGCATTCTGATACAAAGTTGTATCAACTTTTCATGAATTTATTGTTACTTTTAGGTGCACTTCATTGTTGCTGCATGTGAAAATATGATCAGTGGTACTGGTATGAGACCTGGAGATATCGTCACAGCCTCAAATGGAAAAACAATCGAGGTAATCCTCTCATTAGGGATATCGATAATCATAAACCTACCACTATTCTATGTTCCTCTAGGTTTGGCTTCAAATTCCGAAGCCACTATTGTGATTATATTATTTGATTTGTGCATATATTCGTCTTGGAAAATTTCATTGACCGTGGAATGGAAAGGTAGTTTTGGTTCTTAAATTATGCCAATCATATATAGAATTGCTGATGTGCATAATGCCCAGTGATGATAAGATGCAACAGTGGAGTCACTGCATGCTTTCCCGGCAGTGCTGCTACGGTGATGCCCAAGCAAGCTACTTAAGACTGACTTTACCGGTTTCATGGTTGCTTCAAGGTTCAGGAAAGCAGTATGCGTTTGCATTCGGAAATGCTACCGAATACTTAATATGCTGTATGGGGGGCATATGCGGGTTATATGCGGTTCTAAGCGGTTTTCTAATTTTTAATTGAACAACATTACTACTGAATTTATGTATCTAAGTGGAGTTAAAGAAGATATAAGAAAAATGGTTCATGTTAGATGGTTGAGTATATGCTTTTAATTGCCTAACATTTAATTACAAAAAATGTTTAACCATAAAAACTTCACATATTAAATGATTCATAATAACAAAACTTCATTACACATGCATGCACTGTGAGCAAAACCTCAGTCGACATATATTAAATATTTGACGATACATTGCATATACTCATGAAAACAATACATGTGATAAATATAAAACATTGTATATATATAATGGTATGATGCATTTCAATTGTATACGAATGCATGTTATATTCTTACAATTGAATGGAGGAAGAGGCAAATCTACATAATTAAGCACATGAATGGGAGGATTGGAATGTTGGAGATGCTGGAGCAGTATGCAGGGTATATGCGGGATATGTGGGACATATATTGGGAGGGTGCATAATGCACCGTTTCATGAAATTGGTCCGGTCTGCCTGCTGCACGAGCATATGCGGCCTGTGCGGTCGATTTCATGAACACCGGTTGCCATGCGGAATGGCCAGGGGTTAAATTGGGGCAGACCAAATAAGCCGTTATCTTAATTATTAACTATCAAAATGAACTCTATCAAAATGTCAGAGTTGTCGATCTAGAATCAAATGATTCTGTGTTGCCAGTACTGTCCAAAGAAAATATGTATAAAAATAACTGAAAATGTATTTTTCCAAGGGCATTTAAACAATCAAGGTGTCAAAATGAATGTATTGCATTTTGTAGGTGATGTCAGTCAATGGCTAGAAATAAGCATGGCATGTTCAAGAAAATCTCTTCAACCGGAAGAGCAATCCACCATTATTTGCCAGTGGCTCTGCACTACTGCCAGACTTCATATAGAATAGGCAAATAAAATACTACCCTGAGCATCACACATTGAATACTTTCGTCATAGTTTATATAAATCATTGTGTACATATATCACTATATTTGCAGTTAAATAAAACTGTGCAAATATATGTTACCACTACACGTTTTAAAATTATTTAAATATTTGATATTGATTTATATGGCACAATATTAGTTTATATATGTAGAGATAATTCTTTGTACTCTGAGTGGTAGTCGCTTATTTCATTTTTGTCATGTCTATCTTATGTAATTTACCCATAGATCTCTCCTCTATATAAGAGAGCTTAGGATTCTATGGAATAAACAAGTCTTCTATTTTTTTCCCAACATGGCATCAGAGCCACGGTCCTAGACCGGTGCTCCATACCCTAACCCTAGACCACCCGCCGCCCCCCCTCTCTCTCTCTCTTTCTCCTTCCGTTGTCGCCGCCGACCTCCTCTTCATCCGCCGTCGCCGTCGCCCCCCTCCCTTCTTCCGCCGCCACCATCCCAGCGGTGCCGTCGCTGCCCTCGTAGTAGCCCAACGACCCCGCTGCTGCCATAGCAGCAGCCCTGCAACATCACAACCGTCGCCGTCGTGCTCTTGTTGGTTCAATGGTGCCCTATCGGCCGCGGTAGAAGTATCTCATCCTCGGCAGTCGATCTTTGTAGCTGCCGGCTACTCTCCTATTGCCGCATCGTAGGAGTTTGAGTAGGAATAATGGGTTTGAGTGCATAAGTCTAAATATGCATTCAAATCCATACATGTCTGTACAGACCTATTCATTGGTCTACGTAACCCTAGTATTCTTCCACCGAGAACATGTCAGAAAATAAAGTTGATGTGCCCACCACATGCGCCTTTCGTGGTCCAACACCTATAGTCAATATGAACGGGACGAACTATGAGCTCTGGGCTATGCAGTTCATGAGCCTCATGAAGTCGAATGGTAAGAAGTATATTCTTACCGAGGAGGAACCAATGGAGAAGACCGGGGTGAACGCCTCTTGGGAGGCTGATGATGCATACACCAATGTTTGGCTTTCAGGAACATTGGCGATAGAGATCGTCAATGATGTGTTACACCGGCCTACTGCTAAGGCTACGTGGGATATCCTCGCAACTACTTACACTCAGACGAGGAACGAAACCAAGATACTACTGCTTCAACACGACATATTCATAATCAAGCAAAATGGTCGGCCTCTCCATTCGTTGTATACATCCTTGCATGGGATGTTTGAGAAGCTTCACAGCTTCATGCCTCTTACTGCTACCCCGGGGCAACAGAAGACATACATGAATGCTATCATGGTTGGTGTCTTTTTAGTAGCTCTGGATCCTGAATATGGTGCTGCTCGCTCCCAGATTCTTGAACCATTCCTCATATAGAAGAAGCTTTCCACAAGCTCAACATGGTCATTGTTCCGTCATCTGTCCCTAGTCAGAACTCTTCAGCGATGGCAGCATCCCGAGGCAGAGGAGGTGCTTCTTTCTTTCTTGGTCATGGTCCTCGTGGTAGAGGACGTCTTCGTCAGCCCTGCAAGTTTTGCCATTGTCCAGGTCATGCCGAGGATACATGCTATTCCAAGCATGGTTTCTCCGCATCAGCTCGTGTAACGGAGCATGTTGAGTCTCCCGCTGCTTCTACTCCAGATCAAAGGTTTGATGACCTCATGGCCAGACTACGAGATATTATGCCTCCTTCATCATCTCCTAGAGGTCATTCAGATGTTGCAGCTTCTTCATCCGCCAGTACTTCTGCTACAACGAGCACCTCAGGTAGTACTTATGCCTTTACATCCTGTTATGGATCTAAGATTACAGAGTGGATTATGGACTCTAGGGCGACATACCATTTTTGTGTGGGATAAGGACCAACTTACAGCCTACGGACAGGTTCCCCTTGGAAGGCCTATGGTGATAGTTGTTGGGACTCATTCCCCGATCACAGGACATGGGGAGATTTACTTGACGCCCTCAATGCGTCTACAAAACATGTGACATGCCCTTGATTTTTCCATGAATATGTTATCCATTAGTCAGATTACAAAAGATTTGCACTGCCGAGCTATATTTGACCCATCATCTCTTATTTTTCAGGACATTCTTACGAGTAGGGTGATTGGTTGTGGCCGTGAGCAAGGTGGTCTCTGTCGACTGGTCCAAACTCCCTATGCCTACGCATCCTCTGTTTCCACAGGACCGATCTCTCCTTTTACCTGACATCTCTGTTTCGGTCGTCTCCCTCTCCAGAAGTTGAGTCATGTTTTGCCACAGATCTCACCTGGATCCTCTTTCCAATGCGAGGCTTGTCAGTTGGGGAAGCGTCACCGATTGTCTTTCCCTAATCATCAGAGTCGGAGCAGTAGCTCCCTGTTTGAATTATTTCATGTTGACATTTGGTGTCCGAGTCGTGTTTCTGATCATTAGGGCACATGTTTTATCTTGTTGTAGTTGATGATTTCTCTCGGTTGTCATGGGTTTTCTTATTGAAAAATAAATCTGAAGCAGGGGATATGATTAAAATATTTATTAATGACGTTTAGAATGTTTTCCTTTGTGAAAATTGTGAGAACAAATAATGCTTCAGAATTTTGTATGTGTTCTCTCTTCCATTTCTTCTCATCACGTGGCATTATTCATCAAACATGCCTTTACACTTCTCAGCAGAATGGCATTGCAGAACGAAAGCATCGCCATTTACTTGACATCAGTCAGACACTTCTTATTTAGAGTCATGCCCCACATTCGTTTTGGGATGTTCTTACGGCATGTTATCTGGTGAATCGCATGCCCTCTACTGTCTTGGGTGAGAAAACCCCTTTCTTCATTGTCTTTTCTGATAAGAAGTTATTCTTACTTACCCCTCGTGTCTTTGGTTCTATTGCATTCGTACACCTGTTGGTTCCAGGTCTTAACAAGCTCTCTCCTAAGGCTGTCAAATGTGTGTTTGTTGGGTACTCGAGGTCCTAGAAGGGATATCGATGTTATGATCCATTGCGTAGGAAATATTATATCAGTATCGATGTCATATTTTTTGAGTCTGTGATGTTTTTCTCCCCTACAGGAGATATATTGGATTCGTCCGATTCTGATGATGAGGTTTACATGCCACCTCCTCCCACATCTTCGTCTTCTCCGCTACCTGTGCATGTTGTCTCGCCTCCGCTGCCACCACCACCACAGCCACCGCCACCTCCTCCACCAGTTTCGTCTTCCACTCAGTCTCATGTTGTTCCTCCACTGCCAAAATTCTATTCTCGTCGACCTATATTTGCTTGTGGACATCGCTCGTCATCCAGCACACCTCAGGTTTATTCTGATAACATGATTCCTAATGATGGGTCTGGAGATTTGTTTACGCATGGATCTTTATAGGTTGATAGCGTAGAAGTGAATGATGCTAGCCATGGACCTGGATTTACCCATTGCCTTATGGAAGCAAAAGCATACTTGTGCCTCTTATCCTATTGCCTCCTAGGTATCCTTCCATCGTTTGACAGGGGACTTTCAGAGATTTGCAGTTGCTCTGTCTGTTGTGGATATTCCACGGAGCTACCATGAAGCTCTGATGGATAGTCGTTGGCGCCTAGTTATGGAGGAGGAGATGGATGCCTTGCAATCACGTGGTACATGGAGTTTGCTGTCTACTCCCCCTAGAGCCTCAGTTGTCAGTTGCAATTGGGTGTTTACTGTTAAACACCATGTGGACGGGAGCATTGATCGTTACAAGGAAAGACTCGTAGATCGCGGATTTACTCAGATCTATGACGTGGATTATATGGACATTATTTTCTCCCGTTACACACCACTCTATTCTACGGATCCTTCTTTCAGTTGCAGTGGTACACGATTGGCTGTTATTTTAGCTTGATGTTAAAAATGCCTTTTTGCATGACGATCTATAGGAGGAGGTCTATATGCATCAGCCTTCGGGGTTTGATGCTGAGGGGGAGTGTCAGCAGGTGTGTAGACTCCATAAGGCAATATATGACCTTAAGCAAAGCCCAAGGGCTTGGTTTCAAAAGCTATCAAAATTGGTGGAAAGACAGGGGTTCAAGAGATCAAATGCAGTTCACTCACTGTTTGTGTTTGTGCAGAGGATACCTAGAGGCACTGCTGTGATCATGGTTTATGTTGATGATATACTTGTTACAGGAGATGACGAGCACGGAATAAAAATGGCAAAAGAATTTCTAGGTCGTCAGTTTGTTACGAAGGATCTGGGGACCCTAAGATATTTCTTAGGGTCAGAATTTGTTAGGAATGCACAGGGTCTTGCGATGACCCAAAGGAAGTATGTTATGCATATGCTTGTTGAGATAGGCATGATTGGTTGTCGATCGTCCACTACACTTATGTATCATAGCATGAAATTATATGAAAATGATATAGAAGAGGTTGACAAAAGAAGATATACAGAGATGGTGGGGAAGTTCTTATATGTTACTTGTTAGATATTACCGTAGATTGATATTTCTTTATTTATCTATGTTTCCTTATTATCACTGTTTCCTTATTTATCATTGTAACCCCACATGAGTATTTATGTAAGTTCTCCTCTGAGCACCCTAGGGTTTAGTCCTATATAAGGACCCCTAGAGAGGAGGTTCTGGTTCAAAATTCTTATGGCAGATAAATTGCCTATGATCGAAATCATATTCGGTCGATTACATGAACTGGAGGCTCCGGTTCAAAATTCTCTGGTTCATTCTTCTACAGAGACAATAACCCACTATTCATCTGGGTACAGAGGACGACAATCTTATCCTAGAGGCCGAGGTCGTGGCTGTGGACGTGACTCTGGTCGTGGACGTGACCTTGGACAAGATCGTGGTCGTGATTTCTCCACTGGTCGTTATCCTGCATGCGTACACTGTGGTCGCATGAATCACCCTTCTGAGCGTTGCTGGGCAACATTTGGCAAGCAACCAAGTGCTCATAACACTTATGACGACGAATCACATGATACGAACAATGATACAACTACTCAGAGTACAGATGGACAAAGACTCCATTCACTGCTTCTGAACATACCCGTCTGCAGCAACTTCTAAATGATTCGGCTCCCTCAACCAAAGACACGACCGCATCTGCTGCTACTGCTAGCCGTGCCACTACCTCAGGTACAGTAGCCAACTCAGTCTCTGTTACCAAACATGCATGGATTATTGATTCTGGTGCTTCCACTCATCTAACGAGAGATGCAAGTCTACTCACCTCATCTCAACCCTCTACCACTGTAAAGAGCGTTCGTATTGCCAAGGGGATTATTCTCCCGTTACTGCTGTTGGAACTATTGACTTCTCCAACAAAAACTTCGACTGACAGATGTGCATCGTGCTCCTGCTTTCCCGCTCAGCCTTTTATCTGTTCAGAAGCTATGTCATGAGGTACATTGTCGTGTTATTTTTGACGAATTCTGCTGCTATTTTCAGTACATCCGAACGAGGTAGATTTTTGGTGGGGGACATGAGAGGAATGACCTATATTACCTCAACAGCCCGTCTAAATCCAACTTTGCTGGCGCTACCTCCATCTCTGAAGATCCCCTTCTATGGCATCTTCGTTTGGGACAACCTTCTGCCAAAGCTCTCTCTATGATGTTCCCTGAACTATCTAAGCTAAAACCCTTTGAGTGTGAAGCATGTCAGTTCGGAAAATATCATAGAGTTTCCTTTCCTGCTAGAACTGAGCCTCGTCGCACTACTCCTTTCTTCCTAATTCATTGTGATATTTGGGGACCCTGTCCGGTCATAACTATTAGTGGTCATAAGTACTTTGCTGTTTTTGTGGATGACTACAGTCGCTTATCTTGGGTTTTCTTTTTAAAGAACGTTTAGAAATTAATATCGTTGTCAAGAACTTTTTTCATTATGTTAAAATTTTTTTCTCCACTACTATTAAAATTTTTCATTCTGATAATGCTCTGGAATTTACTCAGAATGACTTGATAACCTTTTTTGCCTCCTAGGATACCATACATCAAACTTCTTGCCCATATACATCCCAACAAAATGAGGTTGCTGAAAGAAAACTGAGACACCTTGATATTGCTTGATCCTTACACCCATATGAATGTTCCCAAGATATATTGGGGTAATGCTATTCTTACTGCTGTTCATCTTATAAACATGGTCCCCTCTGCTTCTCTACATGACTCCACTCCTTTCAACTTACTATATCCCAAGGAGAAACCTTTCGCTCTGCCCCTATGAGTTTTTGGATGCACAACCTTTGTCCATAATTTCCATACTACTGACAAATTATCTGTTTGTGCGATCAAATGTGTTTTTCTAGGGTATTCTCACACTCGAAAAGGATACATATGTTATGATCCTTCAGGACACGCTATCACGTTTCTCTTGATGTCACCTTCTTTGAACAAAACAACTTCTTTACTCAGACAATGTCTGATATTCCCCTTCAGTTTCCTCCTCCACCAATTGTGTATAAAAGAAGAACTGTGTCTATTCCTGTTCATGTTCCTTTACCTATTCCACTGTTGCAGGACACTATGCCATCCTCAAGTGCTCCCACCAATACTACCCCAGATAGTCCTCAGGAGTTTCCGATCGCACTACGCAGAACAAAGAGGCAATGTACACTTCATCCAATATCTCATTTCACCTCTACTAATGGGTTATCTTGCTCTGACAAAAGATATGCAGATGCTATAATGGCTATTTCTGTTCCCAAAGATCATCATAGTGCACTACAAGATGGGGGATGGAGAATGGCAATGAATGAAGAAATGGAAGCATTACAGTCTAGAAAAACATGGGACCTTGTCAAATGCCCTTCTGGATGTAAACCAATTGAATGTCACTGGATCTTCACTACAAAGCAGTCCCCTGATGGTTCTATATCGTTTAAAGGCAAGACTTGTAGCAAAAGGCTTTACTCAAACATACATGGTAGACTACTTCGAAACACTCTCCCCTGTGGCAAGAATGGGATCCGTACGAACTATCATCTCTGTGGCTGTAAACAAAGGGTGGCCTATGTTTCAGTTAGATGTCAAGAATGCATTTCTATATGGAAAGCTTGACGAAGAAGTCTACATGATACAACCCCCAGGTTACGAAGTCGAGGGGGAGTATGTACGTCGACTTCACAAAGCCATCTACGGACTAAAGCAGAGTCCAAGAGCTTGGTTTGATAGATTGAGTACAGAGATTGACACCATGGGCTTTCGAAGGATTACGCCTGACTATTCGGTTTTTGTCAGGAGACGACAGACTGGTATTGTAATTCTTGCTGTATATGTAGATGATATGATTATTACTAGAGATGATGACCAAGGGATACTAGAAACCAAGGCTTTCTTGCGAAAAGTATTCGTCACCAAGGATCTTGGACAACTTCACTATTTTCTAGGCATAGAAGCTCTACGTACTAAGAAAGGCTTACATATGTCGCAGAGGAAATACTGCGTTGACATACTAACTGAGGCAGGACTACTTGGGTGCAAGGTTCAGGAAAGCGGTATGCGTATGCGTTCGGACAGGTCACTGAATAGCGCTTAAGCGGTATGCGGGGGCATATGCGGGGTATATGCGGTTCTATGCGGTTTCCTAATTTTTTATTTAAAAATAAATAAATATATACAAAAGTGACTATAACAGAACCAAACTTATGTATAATTGTGGTCCAACAGAAGATCTAAGAAAAATAACTTTCATATAGAGTTCAAAACAATCTCTATCAATCAAATATCAATACTTCACTAGAAAGGTTAGTTCACAAAATAATTGATAACAATCAATAAAATAAAAAAGTTAGTGCACAAAATGCCTCTATTGTTGAATATAATATTATTTATCTCTGTTGTTATATTTATAATTGATCCTCCATCAAGAGTACCAAAATTTACATATAATATATTGCATTCATAATAACTATTAGTTGACTAAATTAGTTTGCTAAATTATTAGTATATTATTCTTTTTCTTCCTTGCGTGTTTACTTCAATCTCGCGGTACAACTACTTTAATGATGGATTTAAATAATCATGGAATGTTTGGTTGGCATACATGCAAAAGTAAGGAAAACATGGCATAAATAACACAACAAAACATGGCACAAATTAAAAAATAAAAAAAATAAAAAATAATGGGTATGCGGCCGCACAGACCGCATATGCGGCCGCACAGACCGCATATGCGGGCCGCATAAGCGCACAGGGCGCATAATAGGGGGCTTCAGGAAAGCGGTGCGCTGAGGGCACCGCATACGCATATGCGGCCGCATAAGCGGCCGCACGGGCCGCTTTCGTGAACACTGCTTGGGTGCAAGCCCTCAAGAATTCCAGCAGAGCCTAGAAAATATTCTGCATCCAATGATCCTCTCTTTGAAGACACTACACGATATAGGAACCTGGTTGGCAAACTTCTATATCTTACATTTACTAGACCTGATATATCCTATGCTGTACGCAGAGCCAGCCAATATATGGAGAAATCATGCTACACCCATTGGCAAGATGTTCTTCAAATCCTTCGCTACCTAAAAGACTCGTCAAGACGAGGAATCTTCTATGGGGCAAATGGTCACACAAATCTCACTGCATATGCTGACGTCGATTATGCAAGCTCTCCTGAAGACCGTCGATCTACAACTGGATATGCCATGATGGTAGAAGGAAACCTGGTTAGTTGGAGGAGCAAGAAACAAGCAGACATTTCAAGATCCAGTGTTGAAGCTGAATATCGAGCAATGGCTCAGGCTACATGTGAGATCACGTGGCTGCTCACTTTTCTACAAGAATTAAATGCTGTTACATCCACTCCTATTCCCTTGTACTGTGACAACAAATCAGCTACCTACATTGCTCAAAATCCTGTGTTCCATGAGAGAACAAAACATATTGAGATTGATTGTCACTTTATCAGAGATGTTGTACGAAGAGGGAAGATAATCACGCTGCACATTCCAACAGATTTTCAACTTGCTGATATGTTTACCAAGGCAGTGACTAAGAAGCGGCTTTCCTGTATAACTTCCAAGTTGGGCATGATTGATGAATATGCTCCAACTTGAGGGGGAGTGTTAGAGATTACCGTAGATTGATGTTTCTTTATTTATCACTGTTTCGTTATCTATCATTGTAACCCCATAGGGGTATTTATGTAAGTTCTCCTCTAAGAACCCTAGGGTTTAGTCCTATATAAGGACCCCTAGACCTCACAGAATAAACACACAATATTCTTCTCTTCTTCTCTCCACAATTACTATTACTAGACCTGACATCTCGTTTGCAGTGAACCGGGTGAGTTTGTTCATGGAGCAGCCAGACATGTTCATATGGATGCTATATACATGATATTGCGATATTTGAAATCTTCTCCAGGTGCAGGATTGTTATTCAAGAAAGGAACAACTCTTTCTGTTTCTGCATGTGCTTATATAGACTATGCAGGGTGTCCTAAAGACAGAAAGTCTACATCTGGCTTTGCCGTGTTCGTTGGCAGTTCTCTTATTTTTTGAAAAGCAAGAAACAAATAGTGGTAGCTAAATCGAGTGTCGAATCTGAGTATAGGGCTATGGCACAAGCGAGCACAGAGATGATGTGGGTTCGAGCAGTGCTGACAGATTTGTATATAAATATACCTATGCTCATGCAGTTATAATGTGATAATCAGGCTGTCCTGTTCATTACAAACAATCCTGCGTTCCATGAAAGAGCGAAGCACATTACATCAGAGACATGATTCTGAAGGGCCTAATTCCTACCTCACATGTTAATACAGGAGAGCAAACGACGTACATTTTTACCAATGCACTACTCAGAGGACCATTTCAGAAGTGTTCTTACAAGCTGAGCATGATTGACATCTATGCTCCATTTTGAGGGGAGTGTAGAGATAATTCTATGTACTCTGTGTAGTAGCTGCTTATTTTATTTTTGTCATGTCTATCTTATTTAGTTTACCCATAGGTCTCTCTTCTATACAAGAGAGCCTAGGGTTCTATGGAATAAACAAGTCTTCTATTTTTCCCAACAATATATATATATATATATATGTTATATTTGATTAGTAGATGGAAATCATATGAACCAAAGTAATTGAAACAACAGTTACTGCGACCCCATACTAGTAGAGGCACGCTTGTAATTTCAAAAAAACAATATTACAAATACGTGGAAAAACTTAACCCCAAACCCCTTGGAACCATCTTTCCCAAGCCGATACTGATGCAAAATGGAATTCGGCGCGACGCGGGAAATAGATTTGACGGTGGATTTTCGATGGTAGAAGAAAATAGAGGGGTTGAGAAGAAGAAACTAGAAGGGTTGAGAAGAGAAGACACGCCGGATGCGCGGGGTTAGAGAAGAAGAAACACGTAGACAGCGAGGGGAAGAGAGAAGAGACTCGTCGGGAATACGAGGGGTTTGGGAGAAGAAGAACATGTGTAGATCACGCGGGGAGAAGGAGAGAGAGGAGAGAGTAGAGAGAGATAAATCTCTATTTTATCACATCTTGAATTGACTAAAACATTGGACTCTCATCCCTTTATATAGGAGGGATGACATTACAAGAATAGAAAATAATTTAAACCGACAACCAATTATCCTAAACTGACTCTAACTAATTAACCAACTAACTACCAAAATTTGAAATTCAAATTAAGACTAATTGAGATCTCACGCGATCTCTTTATTTAAAATTGTGACAACTTAAAAAACGTAAATAAAATTAACGACCACAATTTAAATAATTAGACGGCCCTATATGTCGAGTCCACGCTGCATCAACTCTCCTCCGCTTTTAAAAAATTCGTCTCCCGACGAATTGCTTGAACCTTGAGGCTTGACATAAGGCGCTTCATTAACTTGTGTCGACGTGTGCGTGATCGCGAATCATGAGATATGCAACTCAAATCATATTGCATCTTCCAATGCGCGACGGGATCGTCGAATCGTAGGGATGATTCGGTTGCCATGCTCTGATACCAATTGATGCAAAATGGAATTCGGCGCGACGCGGGAAATAGATTTGACGGTGGATTTTCGATGGTAGAAGAAAATAGAGGGGTTGAGAAGAAGAAACTAGAAGGGTTGAGAAGAGAAGACACGCCGGATGCGCGGGGTTAGAGAAGAAGAAACACGTAGACCGCGAGGGGAAGAGAGAAGACACTCGTCGGGAATACGAGGGGTTTGGGAGAAGAAGAACATGTGTAGATCACGCGGGGAGAAGGAGAGAGAGGGGAGAGTAGACTGACTAAAACATTGGACCCTCATCCCTTTATATAGGAGGGATGACATTACAAGAATAGAAAATAATTTAAACCGACAACCAATTATCCTAAACTGACTCTAATTAATTAACCGACTAACTACCAAATTTGAAATTCAAATTAAGACTAATTGAGATCACACGCGATCTCTTTATTTAAAATTGCGACAACTTAAAAAACGTAAATAAAATTAACGACCACAATTTAAATAATTAGACGACCCTACATGTCGAGTCCACACTGCATCAGATACGAACCCCAACATCTTGAGCTCATATGGTCCATAAAGAATCAGATCCATGACACAAAAACTTCCATCACAAAGAAGATTTCATTGTGTGTAACCTGCCTCAAGAGATTGAATGATCCAAAAGGATATTCCAATACAAAAGTAGGTTCTGATTCAAGGTTCTTTCCTCTTTAAGCTAGGAAAAAGTTGTCTATGGAATAGTTTATGTCACCACAGATAAAATGCTTGTATGAGAAAATCCCATTATAATACAAAAGAGCTGATCAATAACCTCAAAGTTAAAGAGTTATCAAGGTGTAAACTGTGGATCGTAATCCCAGAAAGAATCAACTTCTCAAATTGGAGTGAAACAAAAATTTTAAAGAAGACATCAAAAAGTGCGGCTAAGCCCTAGGAACACTCTCTCTCTCTTGATATACCACTGTGGGAAATAACCTTTTTTAGTCCTAGCTTAAGGTGGATAACCCTCTTGTATGATTGTGCGTTTGGAATCTTTGATGGTGAAATAGATTTTAGTGGATGATAACTCTCGTTTGTATTGGCTTATGATCTTTTCATATCAAACTCTCTCTTTAAGAAGATGGAGGAGCATTTAAGTATTTATAAGAGTGGTCCGATTAGAACACAAATATATTACTTTGCGTTGAGGAGAAGAGATCGGTTGTGTTGCAAAGACTGTAATGTAATTCCAGGAGAGAGTTTAACAACCCAACACCGCTTGTTAGTCATGGATGTGCAATTAAAAGTGCTAGTAAAGAAAATGAGGGTTTTCAAGATCACTCGAAATAGATGGTGGAATTTACAACTAAAGCAATCAAGCTTTAGGGAGAAGGTTTCTGAAGACTTATCTTGGGATTGTATCGGAAGTGCATACGAGATGTGGGATGCGGTAGCATCTTGTATCCGAAGAGTAGCCAAAGAGATGCTAGGCGAGTCAAAGGGAGGGGCTCTAAATAAAAAAGGAGGCTTGGTGGTGGAGTGAAGGGGTGCAAGAGAAGCTCAAAATTAAAAGCGTATGCTTTAAAGCTATGTATTAAGGATAACGAAGAAGGAAGCAAAGAAGGCTGTAAACGAAGCTAAATCAAAAGCTTATGAAGTTTTATACAAAAATCTGGACTCTAAGGAGGGCCAGAAGGATATATTCAGGTTGGCTAAAATAAGAGAAGAAAGACCTAAGACCTTTCTCAAGTGAGATGCTTTAAAGCTATGTCTAAGGATAGATCAGAGGTAACTGTCACAAACTACAAAATAATGAAGAAGGAAGCAAAGAAGGCTGTAAATGAAGTTAAGTCAAAAGCTTATGAAGTTTTATACAAAAATCTTGACTCTAGGGAGGGCCAAAAGGATATATTTAGGTTGGCTAAAGCAAGAAAAAGAAAGATCAAAGACCTTTCTCAAGTGAGATGCATTAAGGATAAGGAATGTCACGTGCTTTTTACTCAGAAGGAAATAGAGACTAGATGGGAGCATTATTTTCATAAGCTTTTCACTTGGGAAGGAAGTAGAGAAATCACTTTGGGTGATCTAGCTAGCAGTGAAAGTTACTTGAATCGTGCAAGCTATAGACAAATACAAAGAAAGGAAGTAGAGGAGGCTTTGAAATTTATGAGACTTGGGAAAAAATTTGGGACCAAATGACACTCCTGTAGAAGTATGAAGAGTTTTAGGTGAACGTGGTTTGACTTGGTTTACAAATTTATTCAATATTATTTTACGAAGCAAGAAAATGCCCGAAGACTGGAGAAGTATCGTGACACTTCTTTATAAGAACAAATGAGACATTTAAAATTGTTTAAATTACAGAGGTATCAAGCTGATGAGTCACACTATGAATTGGGAACATGTGATCGAAAGAAGGTTGAGGCAAGTTTCCAAAGTAAAAGAAAACCAATTCGGATTCATTCCAGGTCGCTCAACCATTGAAACCATCCATTTGTTGAGGAGAACACTGGAAATTTATAGAGATAAAAGGAAATACCTCCATATGATTTTATTGTTTTGGAGAAGGCTTATGATTCTGTCCCACGTGAGATATTGTGGAGAGTTTTGGAGAAGGGAAACGTACCTGTCCTATACATTAACCTCATAAAAGATATGTATGATAGGGCTTTATCTTGTGTATGGATCCAGGAAGACTGACTATCTTGACATCAACATTAGTTTACATCAAGGTTTAACTTTGATTACATTTTTACTTTGATTATAGATGAGTTGACAAGTCACATTCAAGATGAGTTACCTTGGTGTATGTTATTTGCCGATGATATTGTGTTGATTGATGAGACTAGAAATGTGTAGTAAATGAGAAGCTTGAGGTCTGTAGATATGCATTAGAGACTAAAGAATTTCGTATAAGTAGTGCTAAGATTGAATATATGGAGTGCACTTTTGATGGAAGCAATGATCAAAGAATCGAGGTGAAGATTTGTGATGATAACATTCAGAAGAGAGATTATTTTAGATATCTAGGATCTATTTTGCAACATGATGGGGAAATTGATGGAAATGTTAATAATAGAATAAATGCAGGCTGGCTAAAGTGGAGAGAAAACTCTGCTGTTCTCTGTGATAAGAAAATTCCTTTGAAAATTAAAGGAAAGGTCTACAAAGCAGCCATGAAACCTGTTATGCTCTATGGATCTGAATGTTATCATGTGAACCATAGACATGCGTTGAGAATGACAATAACAGAAATGAAAATGCTAAGGTGAATGTGTGAACCCATACGTAAAGATTGGATTCGAAATGATGCAATCATAATGAAAGTTGGTATAGCTTCGATCGAGGATGAGATGCGAGAAAACCACTTAAGGTGGTTTGGCCATTTGCAAAGGAGGTCAACTGATGCACCGGTCAGGAGATGCGAGTTTTGGGATGTAGAGCCGGCTAAGAGAGTGAGGAAGGCCAAGAAGTGTTGGAATGAGACTATACGAAGGGATCTTAGTTTTTTGGATCTAAACCTGAGAATGCCCCTAGATAGATCTGAATGGAGGCAAAGAATCCATGTAGCCGACCCTACTTAATGTATGAAAAGGCTTTGTTGTTGTATAACTTTATGATGGGACTTCTCTTGGAGTTCAAAAAGTATGTTTGAGCCTGAGGAACATGCACTCTCTTTTGATATACCATTGTGGGAAATAACATTTTTTTGTTAGAGCTTAAGAAGACGGATAATCCTCTTGTATGACTGCGCATTTGGAATCTTTGATAGCGGAATAGATTTTAGTGGAGGATAACTTATGATGTGACTTTTCTTGGCGTTCATATAATGATTGGAAGTCATAACATATGATATCGATTGAAGTGTTGTGGATGATTGCGTTTTATTTAGAAGGGGTTTACGAGTGATTATGATTTGAAAACTTCAAAAAGACATTTTCCTTTGACCCAGTCTTTTTTCTCCTTATCATTTGGAAAAGATAAGAACATTTTACAGTAACAAACATTATCAAAAATGCCTCTTAGATTTGAAGACATAGCTGATAATATAATTAGAATAGATCCATTTATCGGAAAGGATTTATTTATTCATTTAAAATTGAATACACACACATCTCTCTCCATCTCTTCCCCCATCTCTCTTTTTTCTCTTTCATCCTCACTTTTTCCTTTTTTACAGGTGAACTCCATATCAGATTCCTCCCTCGTGGACTTCTCATCCCATCACCCACCTCCTACTTGTATGAGTTGCCAGCACCTGACAAGTTTGTTACACACTGGTCATTGTGGTCACAACGATCATGACCACGCATAGCCTCACACACCACCTCCATTTGCCATAACTAGTAATGATCCGTGTGTGCCCTGAACTGCTACCAGCGAGAGGTCCCCTGGACGAGGACTCCCAATGTACCCACCTTTTCTTACATAAATGATCCATGTTTGGAAAAGGACGAAACATCACTTCATATCAATGCTTTCCCATATGTACAATTTCCTTTTGCATATTGTGCAATCTGGAAGCAGCTTGAGAATGGATGGGGATGGTATCTCCATTTCACTTACTAAATGCTAGTATTTACTAGGATATCTAGTGCTGGGGTAGGATACTAAGATATCCTGCAATGGGGGTGGGATGCCTTCTTCACATGAACGAAGCCATAGGTGTTAATGAAATATTGTTATGACAATTTTTTCATATAATTTCTTAGTATTTAGTACCAGTGTAAACTGCAATGGTGATAGGTTGATAGCTACTTTTTTTGAGGCAAAAAGGGAGATGCACCCTGATTGGCACCGTCCCCATATATAAATCATGTTAAATAATATTTTATGAAAGTGAAGGCTCGAAAAGAGTATTAATATGGTGGAAAACATTTTTAGCTCAAAATCACTCCTTGCAAAAAACCACCCCATTATGGACACGCCTCATGGCATACAATGCGGCAATATGCCTCAACTGTGCCTTCACATGTCAAAATCGTACATTCCCCATGGAGGTCAGAAGTTATTGATGTTTAAGATATAACTCTAGGGCAAGGATGCAAAAACTGTCTAAAAATGACCATTTAAACGCATGCGGTGCTCGACCGGATCATTTAATAAAAAACAGTCCATAAACGGCCATGCTGCTTAAATGCCCTTAAACGGCCTTTTAAACGGTCTTAAACGACCTTTTAAACGCATTGATCTACTTTCTTCAAAGGATCACCATTATCCATGACTTTTATGTTGTCTATTTCGACATTTGACTATGAATTCTTGTTGTTTATGTTATTTATTTTGAAATTTGGATGAAACATTCCTTGAATTTGACAATACTTTATCTATATTGTAAATCTATGTTTATATTTCTTATTTATTTATACTTTTTTTATTAATTTTATATATGTAATAATTTTTTATTAATTAAAAATGCAAAACTGCATAACCCGTTTAATTTCCGTTTAAACTCCCGCATACTGTTTAATCCGTAATCAGTGACCCTACCGACTGAATACCGCATACCGCTTTTTGCAACCTAGCTTTAGGGGATAGCATTGACCTCGCAAACTTCTCTAACTTGGTCGCATGTCAAAAAGAGTTGCTCTCGCTCTTTGGGGGAAGGCACACAAAAAGGGCACATAATGCTGACATCCAGAATGAGTTTAGCTCTCCTCAGCTTGGTCATCAGCCTCTTGCTTTTAAAATCCAAAGAAACTTCTTGACCTTCAAGGGCAGCTTTCGACTCGAAATTATCTTGCAATCACGATCCAGTGGATCGCCTTTTGGAAAATGGAGGATATATGTTCTTTTCGCTCAATAGAGCAATGTGCGTGAATATCATAAAAGCCTTTGATCAATCTACAAGCCAAATCTTGACTTCTACCCCACCGTCTCGTCTCAAATAGGCACAACAGACCACCGAGATATTTTTCATCTCAAGCAAAGTGACAATATCCCACCTTGCCTAACGAACACCAATAGTAACACCATTCGAGCTGCTCTAGAAGAACTGCTGCACAATTACCTCGAGACAGTGATGAATCCCCATTGATAGGGGATGCGTAGAAATGAAGAAAATAGGGATCTCCTCAAGGGCAACCTTCAGCAAAACCTATAGCCCCTCACGAGATAGGCAAGATGTCTTTCACCTAGAGAGATTACATTCCATCTTCTCAATGACATGCGACGCCTCTTGATAATCACTGCTAATGGCATTTCTAAGTAAGAAATAGGCAAGTACCCTGAGGCGCAGTAAGGTCCCTACCATACTTGGCAACCTCCGCATCCAAGAGCTCAAAAGAAAGGAAGCAAATTTGGAGCGGTTAATGGTAATACCAAGAAATTCCCCAAAGATGTAAGGAACGGTTGAAATTCATTTGACCTCCATTGTACCACCCTCGACGAAGCAAGATGGTGCCATCAGCATGCTGTAGAATTGAGAAGGAAATATCGTTATGGAGGTACATCGAGGTAAAGTCACTCCGCGTCACTTGCATAACAATGATTGCAAGACCATTGATTATCGGAAAAAAGAGACATATAGCAAAAAGGGTATCCTTGCTTAACACCACAATGGGGCTGAAAAAATCCTCCCTCAGACCTGCCATCAATCAGCACCAAGCAGAAATCGTTGATGACACTACACTTCTTACAATAAGTTTAAGCGTTTGAGATCCATGCTTCACCAAAGAAACCCGGAGGAACTGCCAATCGACATTATGGTATGCTTTTGGAAAGATCCACATTTGTTAGCGTATCTTTCACATGACGCTTCCACCAAGCTGTCACCCACAATCTCGATAGTCATCACTAATTTATCTATCATCTACCTCTCTGGGATAATAGTTGTTTCGACCGGAGAAATAATATCACCCATGATATCCTGCAATCTATCAGCAGAGTACTTTTGCCACAATTAGGTATATTACGTTCGAAAGAGCAATGAGCCAAAAGTCATTGATCTTGTCAAACACCTCCTTTGGAAGGATGAAAAGGAGATGATCATTGATTCGATCAAAACCTGAATTCCCACCAGCAAACTCCTCCATCAGTGACGTCATGTCCACATGAACCACCTCTCAGATTCCTGGAAAAAGAGCTCAGTGAATCAGTCTGGGCCGTGCCCCGTCAACATTCAAGACTGGAATAGCTGACTGCACCTCATCCAACTCAAACTTCCTCGTCAAGTCCTCTTGCCTCTTGTTCAGCATGGCTATGCCCATGCCCGATGGAAGTTCACAACCATGGCATCACCCACTTCCATATCTACTTCAATTCCACTATCTTCTACCAAGATAGAATGCATAAGCAAACTCCTCCATCAGTGACTTTTTTGGGTGTCCCCTCTTTAATCAACTTTGCCTGGACCTCTGCTGCCATGCCTCATCCTGAATTCCTGATTTTATCTTCTTTTGAATGTTGGGCCTATAGCGAGGTCCGGTCTATCTTCCTCCTTATCAAGTCCTGTGCATCTTCCTCCTAATCAAGGCAGCTAACAACCTCCTGTGCATACACAGGTCTCAAACGATGAGTTTGGCACAAATCTATTTTGAATATGCAAAGCTTCTTTCTCAAAGCCTCAGGCTTACGAGCTACTCTGACGGTGGAAGTTCCCTGACAAAGAAATGAATCCCATTTCTCAGCCCCCATTGATTTGGGATTCAGGAGATGGAATGCATCCTCCCTTTTTTTCGGTGGTGACAGCTATTGTCTCTGAAAAACAAAAATTCAAGAAGAGTGTTTAGAAAATTTACTGGATGTCAGCTGCCGATGATCTTGCCCTTGCATTATATGCAGACATTTTATTTCTGCATATCGGTAAAATTGAGGAATTTAAGTTTCAGAAAGGTACCCATTCAATTTGTTTTCTAAACACAGCAAAGCAGATGATTTCATCCATATTTTTACTTCTGCCTCTGTAATTCAGCAGACTGAGATATGGCTAAGATTTTAATAACGGTACCATTACAATAGTGCGCAAGTGATCCAGGACCTTGGTTTTGATTCCCGGTTGTCATATCTATTTAGGAGCATATATGTATGTTAAAGGCTATTCATACAGCACGAGCATTAAAAAAATACATTACCTTCTGGATTTTAATAATTTATTAACCTTGTTTTTTCAATAATTTAAACTCCTGGCTTAAAGGTTGTTAGCTGGCTGTTTTTTTTGTCTATTTCAGGTCAATAATACTGATGCAGAGGGGAGATTAACACTAGCTGATGCTTTAGTATATGCCTGTAATCAAGGTGTAGACAAGGTATAATGACCTCTAATAACTTTCCATGCTAATCTCATTCGTCATTGCTTTTTAGGTACAGTCAATGGTTGATACCTATGGGGCCAATTAATTGTTGTAAATGGGTTCCTATTCATATTGAAAGAGGTTGGGCTTGGTTTTTGATCTCTAAATTAAAAATTGTTGCATATAAGGTTCACATCTATTAGCTTGTTCTACCTAGGGATGCTAGCGGGTCGGGTTTGGGGTGTGTATCTATATTCCCAAGTATGTACCCATTTATAAAATTACTTCCCTTAACTGCCCGAGAATGACCCAAGATTGATCTGAATGGAGGCAAAAAATCCATGTAGCCGACCCTACTTAAAATATGAAAAAGCTTTGTCGTTGTATAACTGCCCATTTATTAAATGGGTAATTTCTATCGGGTACCCGTATACCTGTTGGATACATGTGCACCCAATGGGTACCCACATATTCGACCAAATAAAATCTTAAGCTATTCATAAACGCGCACAATATTTTCACATATATTAAACAACAAGGGCTCATGTAATTTGGTGATACATAAAGGTATGCAATAGTAGGGAATATTTAAGGTTTACATACCTTAGGTATTTAACTCTTCTGGGTTGATTTTTATTTCTTAAGATACAAAAGGTAGTTGAATATGAGTAAATGGACCGGAGGAGAAAATTGAGTTGGATTTTTATATATGTAGAGCAATACCTATTATATATGAATTGGATTTGAGAGTTTGACCAAAAAATGCAATACACATATCTATATTTATATTTATTTTTTATTTGGGTTTGCGATGAGTTCGGGTGCCCAAAAAACAATCCCAAACCCATACCCATAGCTGCATGGGTAGTAATTTCAAAATCCATACTCATCCAAAAGTTAATGGGGTGTGTTCGGGTCGGCTATCCAATGGGTAGACCCATTCTACCTGCATCTTTTTTAAATTCTGAAAATAATCTCGGGAACACCTCTGACATCAGAGTTTATTTGGTACATTGGTGCAAGATGAATAAAGGTGTTTTATTTTTATTCTGAACAAATATGGCTCTGTTTAATTGCGAGTGTCTTTTGCATAACCATACCAGTGACCTGTGTAGACTATGGCGGGAGATGCATATGCCACAGCTGTTGGCCGGTTTTCACCGTCATCGAGAAGACTTGTATTTTAGCCGTGATGAATAAACTTGAATTTCATTGAGACAAACCTTCCATGAAACTTGGTTCTTGACCTTTTCCAGATGTCTTCTGGTATTTAAAACAACAGCAGCAGCCTATTTGAATATCTAGCATTTCATAGGACCTCTCACATATTTCACCAGACTTAATCTTACTTGTCAAAAGGAATAAAAAGTGCAAGTTATAGAGTCATCCTTTGATGTTATGCGGCTGTTTTTCATTTTACATTATAACTTCAATTTGCAATTCTTCTTTCGATGATTGCTTGCAGATAGTTGATCTAGCAACACTAACTGGTGCATGTGTTGTCGGCCTTGGTTCCAATATAGCAGGTAGTGTTTTAAACAACGTGTTTTAATAAATATATAATGGTATATTTTTAGGGATATTTACACTCATAACCCTGGGTAGTTTCGTAATTACCTCAGGAACCCTCGATAATCACGAATTACACCGAAAACCCTGAATAATTGCTCCGTTTTACATACATGACCTTCCGTTAGTTTGTTTCATTAACTCAGCCAAATGGCTGAGTTAATCTAAACCAATCCATGATCTAACGATTGGGATTGACCAAGAATGGAAAAAGAAAAGAAGAGGAGAAGCTGGGTGACGAGGAAGGCGGGGGCTCCGAACTGGGAGGGGACCTGGGGGGGAGGGGGCGGGTTAGGCTTGAAGGCAAAGACAAGGACCTTGGGCTTGGCGGTGTGGGCTCTGAACTTGGGCTTGAAGGAGGAGGGGGGGGGGGAGTAGGCTTGAAGGCGGAGACGGGGACCTTGGGCTTGGCGGTGAGGGCTTTAAACTTGAGCTTGAAGGAGAAGGGGGGGGGGGGGGGCTCTGACGCGAAGATGGGAGCCGTGGGCTTGAAGGCGGAGACTGGGTGGTTGGGTTAGGCTTGAGGGCGGAGACGGGGACCTTGGGCTTGGCAGTGCGGGCTTTGAACTTGGGCTTGAAGGAGGAGACCAGGGGGCTCTAACCTTAGACTTGAGGGCGGGGACGGGGACCTTGGGCTTGAAGGTGGAGATTGGGTGGGGGGCAGGAGGGGTGTGCTTTAGGCGGAGACCGAGGGTGGGGGGATGTGCAGCGGGGGGGGGGGGGGGTTGCTTCAGGCGGAGACTGAGGGGGGAGGGGGGGTTGCAGGCGGAAACGCACAGGGGTGGGGGAAATGTGCAGGTGGAGACATGGGGAGGGGGGGGGGGGGGCTTGCGGGAGGCTCTGACCCTTGGGGTCGCCGGCTTGTGGACTCCAACCTGGGGGGGCACCTACTTGCGGGGGCAGTTGCAGACGGAGGTGGGGGGCCGTGCCGACTGGAAGGGGGGCAGGGGAGGCGTCGACCGGGGCTTGCAGATGGGGATGAGAGGATTTCTTCGAGACATTGGAGGCAGGGGACGAACGGGGAAAGGGCGGAAGAGGTAGTCGACATGGGAGGAGGAGGTGGTCGGAAATGGGTGCTAGAGGGATCAAACGGGGAAGGAGGGAGGGAATAGTGGCCTTATTTGTAGATAGTGAAAATTTAAAGGGTGTAAAATATAAAATACCTTTGGATATGCACAATGGCATCATGTTATAATTATGATGTGTTTTGAAGGCTAAAATTGTCAACATATAACTTTTTCCGTTAGAGTTAACGGAGAACTAAGATGGAACTTGACACAGGGTTATGCCATGTAAAGGTTAAGCATTATTCAAGGTCTTCGGTGTAATTTGTGATTATCGAGGGTTCCTGCATAATTATGAAACCACTCAGGGTTATGGGTGTAAATATCCCATATTTTAAGAATTCAAAATGTATTGACAACGATGGTTACTCGATATCTGAAAACAATGGCAATAGTTTGGCTGACCTATCCTCAAAAGGTTCCATTCCGAAGTGTGTTGTGTGGGTTGTTCATTGTTGGGCACTCTTTGCACAGTAGATTCTGAAGAGATCTGGGCATGTTTTCTCCTTTCCTTAAATATCTTGTGAAGAGGATATGATGCTGATTTGATGCGTATGCTGGCAGGTATTTTCTCACCCAGTGATAGTTTGGTAAAGGAGGTCACTGCTGCTTCTGAAACCACTGGCGAGAAACTTTGGAGGTTGCCTCTAGAGGAAAGCTATTGGGAAAACATGAAATCTGGCGTGGCTGATATGGTTAACACCGGTGGTCGCCAAGGTGGTGCCATTACGGCAGCACTCTTTCTGAAACAGGTATATAAGAATCCTGTATTACCTGTAACTGATCGATTGAACGTTAATGATGCAATGCATAAAAATATAACATTTTGATGTGCAAAATGCGCAGTTTGTCGATGAGAAGGTTCAGTGGATGCACATCGACATGGCCGGGCCTGTCTGGAGTGAGAAAAAGAAGGGAGCAACCGGGTTTGGAGTAGCCACTCTAGTGGAGTGGGTTGTGAAGAACTCGTCCTCTTAGTGGGTGGCGATTATATTCTTGTTTCTGAAGGAGCATTCAAGCCGTTTTGCATCATTTCTGGATGCATTGATGCTCTGCTACTGAATAAAGCATGATTAGAATATCAAGGATTTTAAAAGGAGGTTTATAAAATAGTTCTGCACTCATGGTTGAGTTATGTTCTTTGTTTCCTATGGTTTACCTCATGTGTTGCGGCGTTGCATTGTCAAGATTAGGGTTCTGTTGATTGTGAAGATGGTTAAACAGATCATGACTTTTTGACCAAAATCTACAATGGTGAGGGATATGAGATACTCCAGTTTGTGGTTTTGATTCAATTATCAGGTTTGTCATGCAGTTTTTCGGTTCGGTATGCCGGAGTTTAAGGATTAAAACTAATTATGTCCTCAATCCTCTAAGGGTTGGATCACAATCTTCTTTTAAGTTTTAACTATCATTGTATGTTAATTAACCTGTAACTGGTTTACGGTGCTGCTTTTAGAGGTTGATAGGAAATATTGGGATGCTACGTGTATTTCTTAGGGTGCATTTGGTTCGGGTATAAACATGAATAAGGGTGAGGAATAAGTTGGAATAATGTACTATTCCTGTTCAGTTGGAATGATGGATATAAGGTGGAATAATGTTGAATAAGGGTAGGTAAGTGAAATAATTATGAGTAAGGGTGGAATAAGAGGGAGGGAAGGGGAATAGCCTTACAAAGGAGTTGGGAGGGGAATGCCACCCTTATTTTGGGCTATTCCCCCAAACAAACACAGCCTGTTCGGTTGGAGAATAGGCCCTGGAATAAGGGGTCAATTCTCCTTCCGACACGGTTTTCAGTGGTACGAATATTTCTCACTATTCCATCTTATTTCACCCTTATTCCTATCTTTATTCCACCTTACCCTTATTTCACCTTATTCTCCTTATTCATATCCTCCAGCCGAACAGAGAATAGACCTTTATTCTCCTTATTTCTCATTCTTATTCCTGCTTATTCCTGAATCGAACACACCCTTAGAGATGTTATGCTGTGTTTTTATGCTGCCATTTGGAAAAAGGTTTTAACACAGCTCAAAAGAAACGAGGTCTTTAGTCTTGGTGGTGTTCTGAATTATTTGATCCTTGCTTTGCCATTTCATACGAAAAGTTGGATATTTTTGTTATACTGATGTGCCAACTTCTGATATAAAACGATGCTACTATTTTTTTTAGTTTTCCTTTTTTTTTATTTTTTGTGCGGTAACGCCCCCTCCACCTCATGTTCTCAATGATTTCTTCAAGCTTTTATACTCTTGTATAATTATGAGACATAGTATTTCAATATATCTCCATATTCTCTTTTGGTGGAATAATTAATAACAACGTTTATTCCATATTCTCAATTCTTTTGAAATTTTTGTTAGGGGGATGGGCATGAGTTATTCTTATCTATAATATCTTTGTTTTTTTATGCATTGTTTATTTGGAAAATAAGTACTGGAATAAAGGATCAATTTTCAGCCGCGTGGTTCTCAAGATTACGATTATTCCCATTAATATAGCATTATTTCAACTTCATTCTTATTTTTGTTTCACCTTACCTACCTTTATTACACCTTATTCTTTTTATTTCTATCTTTCCAGATGAATGGAGAACATGCTCTTATTATCCCTATTCCTCGTCCTTATTCATGGGCTAAGGATTGTGGAATAAGTCACCGATGTTGTGGAATACGTAGTGTACATGGGCTAATAATAATAATAATCACTATTTAATAATTATTGTTAAAAGAACAAGCCTTAAATTAAGCTATCTACTATTGTTATTATTTTGCTATGTACTAGTGTTTCCGTTGGAAATTGATTCGTTCTTAAATTTTGAAGAATATTATAAGACTTGGTAAGACCTCACCAACCCGTTGTTTGATTCTTTTCCCTGTCAAATCTCTTGCTTTCCTGTCTGACACTCTCCATTATTCCTTCCTCCAATAATATTGTCCTGCAATTACTTGTTCAATACCCTTTCTCTCTCATCTCGGAGCAGAAGATTATTCATATCCTTAGGGCCCGTTCGGTAGGAGAATAAGCAGGAATAAGGATGGGGAATAAGGGGAATAAGGGTCTATTCTCCGTTCGGCTGGAGGATAAGAATAAGGAGAATAAGGTGAAATAAAGGTAGGTAAGGTGAGATAAAGATAGGAATAAGAGTGAAATAAGATGAAATAATGGGGAATAGTCGTACCACGGGGAAGCGTGTTGAGGGCTTATTCCCCTTATTCCATTCCTCCTTATGACCCAAACGAACATGGCCTTAGGGTCCGTTCGGTTCGGGAATAAGCAGGAATAATGATCGGGAATAAGGAGAATAAGGGTCTATTCTTTGTTCGGCTGGAGGATAGGAATAAGGAGAATAAGGTGAAATAAAGGTAGATAAGGTGGGATAAAGATAGGAATAAGAGTGAAATAAGATGAAATAATAGGGAATAGTCGTACCACGGGGAACCGTGTTGGGAGGAAAATGGGGCCTTATTCTCCTTATTCCATTCCCCCTTATCCTTGTACCGAACACGCCCTTAAAACATATCCATAGAATGGCGTATTTTTTCACGATTTCAAATTTGGAAAAATCAAGTCCACAATTATACTTGTTCAAAATATAACTAATTATATTGTTCCAATTCAGAAAGGTCCCTTAGGATATATAAAACAAGATTTTTGAAACCGAACCAGACACTGAACCGGAAACCTTGCTGAAATGGTTAGATCGGATCGAACCATGTAATCAAACCGGTTCAACCGGATGATGACGACATCATTATTTAAAACCGGATTAAACCGGACCAGGGAAAAGAAGTGATTGAACCGGCTAATAAAATCGAAATGAAATAATATATATAATATACACTTAACATACTTGAAATATATATAAAATACATAGATAATGTATATATTTGATACTATACATAAAGTATTTTTCTTATACACCATCAAATATCATACATATCATATATATATATATTATTTGGACTATATGCTCTATAACATGATAACAGTTTAATTATATTTAAAACCCAATACAGGTAAAAAGTTGTGTTAGTGTAGTTGATTTGAAGTGTGAAACATGTAACCAAAAGTTATGGGTTCAACTCCCACTATCAACAAAATTTTTAAATAATTTAAAATTAAATATGATTCAACTTCGGTTGAACCTGGTTAAATCGGGTCAAAAAATAGGTTAAACCAGACGGGTTAACTAAAATTTGAATAATCGAACCGAACCGGCATAAACCGGTTAACCGAATCGGTCCAGGTCTGATTCACCAGTCGAACCGACCGGTCCGGTTTCAAAAACACAAGTACCTATGAATCCCCGTTCTCATGGTCTTGAAAAGCTTTGGGAAAGGCTATTATCGCACGAGTGGACCCTCACGATTTACATGGAGTTTAATCTGAACAGTCTTAACAACACGATAAAGGACGAAAATGGCATAACCAAATATTTATTTAATAACTATAATGGTGACATATAGTGTAATAAAAGCATTGATGTAGCATCATATGATGGCTAAGTAAATAATGATGATGAGAATAATTAAATATCATGTATTCTCGCTGCTCTGAGTCCCACCCAACATGTGTTATAACATTGTGGCAAGGTCGTTGAAAAAAAAATGGACCCTCAATGAAGGTGACGTCGGTTGAAACATAGTACCATCGTGCAATAGGACCGTAGTTAATAAGGTATATGAGTATGCACATACTAGACCATGAAGTGCCTCAGTCAATCAACTTGTATCAGACTTTCTATACCTCTATATATCCTTCTTATCATGTTTTATTTATGCCATCAAATTGAAAGGAAAGTCAACTATCTTCATGTCAGTTCCAAACTATGACTTTTCGGTCATTCTTTTTTTTTTAAAAATGCCAGATATTGAACACAAAAAATACCATCATTTTCTTTTACTTATGAGCCCTCAGGAAATGCATCATTACTCTATTTTTTTGTGAATTTCTCGGGTATTAATCAAATTTGTACTCACTAGATTGCTCAATCATTTATTTTTTATAAAGGAGATTCACACTCATTCCTTTAAAATCTTTTGCAGTTATATGATAATTCATGTAATATTTGTAATTATCTTGATCTTGCTCCGTTTTAGCATAGGGATGAAAATGGATCGGATACGGATCGGATATGCCTATTTCCATATCCATATTCACTTCATCTCTATCGAATACGAATACGAATATGGATATGATTCTAATATGCATTAAGAAAATTTATGGATCTGAATCAGATATTTATTAAATCCGAATATGGATCGAATGAAGAGCGGACACAAATACGGATGAAGTAAAGTCAAATATCCGTTTTTATACACTTTTTAGTCCTTAAAGTCAAATTTAAATAGCTGTACAACTTATCAGTGTCATGCATTATCACTTAATGTAATCAAACAAGGGTTGTAATGTAATTACCAAGATGGCATGCATTATCACTTAATTGCAAAAGATTATGAGGGTATAGTCGTAAAAGAACCAATTTTGTCTAATATAACAAAGCACGCGGTAGGTAATGAGGCGTTTAACATATTCTAAGGGAGGATTGCAAAAATTGTGACCACTTTTGGGAGGTTTGGAAGAGGAAACATTTTAAGCTACATTCTCTTTTTGACCAATATATACATCTCAAATAATCCAACACGTCTCTTTTGTGGTCCAATTTGAAGAAGGAATATTCCTTCTATTGGAATACCTAATATCACACTCTAATTCTAGAACCATAATTTCCATAAGTTCTAATCAGGTGTTTACACTCCTTAAAACGTCTCCATTAGGTCTAAGCATTGTTGTAATGGTTTCAAATACACTCCTTTATTAGTCTAACATGCTCTCAAAGTACTTCCATTGGGATTGCATGCAGATGTAGATATATCCATATCCGATATACTAGTTTTTTCATTTTATGCAGATTTTGATAGCTTTATTAATATATGTTTTAAAATCAATACGTATATGGATATTATTTTGATATTAAAAAATATCTATATTTTTATAATGAGTTTTAGTACATATATAATTGTAGATTTATTTTTAATGTAATATATTTATATACTTTCTTTTATCATCATTCAAACAGATCCTTTAAAAAATGATGAGGCTAAATACATCGGATTAAAAAAATAGTCTAACCCTTAGTGCTATGAGAGTAAGGGCATGTTTGGTTGCTGGATTGACTAGGTTGGATTGGGGTACACCGGTGTACCCCTTCTTCCAACCCTCTCAATCCTCCTCACAGTTTACTATTCACAAGGGGTACAATTTACTATTCACAGGAGTACCCCAACCTAACCCAACCCAGTCCAACCCAACAACCAAACAAGCCCTAAGAATGCAAACAAATATGTTAGCACTGTATATTTCTAACATTGGTGAATGAGTGGTAACATATTTTTCATATCTATTAATATCTATATACGCATTCTACAGAAGGATACAATAGCATTGCTATATTTGTAGATTGTGCTTTTTGTTAGATTGTTTCGCAATTCTTTAAAACTGGACACTCTATATGCAATTACGCCATTTTTTAATCTTACCTGAGGTGCTGTTGTTGAACTTAAATGCCATAAATTTGAGAATTGATGATAATATTATTAATTAAAATTAAATTAAGTTTCTTAAAAAAGTTTTTAACAATCAGTTTATTTGGAGGGTATGTTTGTAAAAACACGTTGCGAGTAATTACACCTGCACTTTCTCTGTATTTCGCACACTTATGTCGGAAAACAGAGAAGAAAAGAGCCCCACCCACCAGTTCTTAAATCTCACTCCACAAGCCCCCCACCACCCCCCTCCCAGATCAAACAGGAGCGAAGAACACGGAGAGAGATTGGAAGGGAGGAGAAGATGAGCGTTTCCATCACAGCGATGACCCTCAATCTCTTAGAAGGGGACCTCCCGAGCGAGAGCCCCAACAGCTGGGAGAAGAGGAGGGATCTGTGCATCAGTGTCATCACAAGCTACTCCCCCACCATCCTCTGCACCCAGCAAGGTCTCTCCTTTCGCCTCTCCTTGCATCAAACGCCTCTTGATTCCATTTGGGCATCCTTCCTTTTTTTATTTGGATTTGGTGACCCTTTTCTTAGACTGGTGAGATTTGGTGGGTATTTGGTCTTCTTTTTTTCATTATTTTCAGGTGTGAAGGCCCAGTTGGAGTTCCTTCAGCAGTGCTTGCCTGGTAATATTTCCTTTTCTTTTGAGACGAATGTTGTTGGTTTTGATGGACATGCTTTTGGGTTTCACTGATTTATGCAAAAAAAACGGAGATTTGATGATCACTGAGATGAAGTGGGCATCTTTTTATCCTCTTTTTAAGGATAGTGAAAAGTTTATTTTACCTCTTGCTCGTTTTTGCATTTGAATTTTTCAGAATCTTGTGGCTGAATAATTCTAGTTGCCGTATTTTGTTGGAGATTGCTCATTAAATTTTAGAGCAATTTGATTCAAAATCGTGGCTATTTAGATGCCATAAATTTTTAGAGCACTGTCGACAACAACAGATGTAGCTGCCAAGCTGCCATCAAGTTGCGCAAACAAACAGACGAACTTATGTTTATAGGGTACTTCTATGGTCAAAACGGGTAGAGTTTTTTTAGCATCAATGAAATCTCCTTCCAGTTGCACATGTAATGAAGAGCGAAATAAACCAACTTGCAAGTGATTGTTCACTCTATACTGATGTCCATGCTGATGGTAGGAATGATAAATTTGAGCACTGTCATAACTGCAACACTCATGCAAATATACATTTGCTTAACAAATCAACATTGACTTCCCACTTAGATCACTTTTAGTTGGATTATGTAGGATGCTATGAGAAAGGTTTGAAATTTAAAGAACTCAAAATTAAAGTAGACATTGCTAAGCTGTCTATCGGGAAGGGTCGATTTCAGCAATTATGAAACCATTAAAGGAGGGGATATGAGTCTCAAGTTGAATCAAAATTTGGATGACAAAATATTGTCATTTACTGATCAAAATAATCCCAAGTGTTCTAAAAAAATCCACCAAAAATATGGAAAAGGGTAGGAGTAGCCAAGTTAGATACTCCCACGGGGCAGCCCCATTTAACCTTTTGTATATACTTCTTTATATGGCGACGAGTCACAAAGGTCATACTTTATATATTTAATTCTATATCTACAAGTCATCCAACTCAATTTTGAGAGTTTTTTTATGAAGACACAGAACATCTTCAACTATGTACTATTCCACATTCCACCTTATGTATATTTTGTTTGGGATTATGGAAACAATCTTCTACTAAATTGAATCTTTTAAATCTTCAATAAAGCACATGCATCATGGACGGATTTAATCTGTCTGAGTACTGTTCACAGAGAAAGAAAAATAGACAGAAAAATAGACTTCCTATCGGTATTACCCATCATAGATTGAAAAAAAAAACAGCATCTCAATGACTGCAAACAATAAGGCATCATGGAGTTTCAGTGTTTGCCATACTGTCTTTGTAGATATTGCTTCTTTCAATCCATTTATCATGGATTTTTTTGGTCAGCATTTATTTTCTTTTAACCATGTATATGTAGTGCGACATTACCTTTCGATCACATTATTGGTTGCAATGATTTTATATCACCATACATTTGAGTATCAGTTGGCCTCCCATTTTTTTCTTTCAAGCAAACGACTATTTTGTTGTTTCTGTCTCAAGGTTACGATCATTTCGGCATCTCTAGAAAAGGTCCTCAAGATCCCTCCGACGAACACTGTACTATTTTCTACGACAAAGAAAAGGTATTCTCTACGACGAAGAGAAAGCATCATTATGTAATCCTAACACCTGTTGTTATTCTTGCAATGTGAATACGCTACAACTTAATGTGGTATGAATTTAAAACTAACTCCTTGGGTTTTAAATGAAAGGTTGAGCTGCTCGAAGGTGGAACATTCTGGTTGTCGGAATCACCCTCCGTTCCAGGAAGCATGTCATGGGGATCGACGGTGCCCTGCATTGCTACTTGGGCGATATCCTTCTATTAGTGCTTTATTGGAAATCACAATCATGTCTTGTTGCATTTATGCAATAAAATTCATTTTGAAAAAAATGGTTCTCTTCTTTGACATGATTTCTACACATTTCAACTCAAGCGAGTTGAGCCACCTGGCTTCTCCTTCCAGATTGTTAATACGTACATGGATGAATCCAGTCCTCGTGCTCGTAGACGAGGCGCATTGCTCACGTGGCAACACATAGCATCATTACCCCCAGGTCTGCCTGTTGTTTATTGCGGCGGATTCAATACGCAGAAGGAATCTACTACTGGACGGTTTTTGCTTGGAAGTTCACGGTATAAATCACCATAAAACTTTGATCGTTTCACGTTACAACACTTTGAATATTGTTAATTGGAGATTTATTCAACTCTAAATCTTTCTGGCAAGACTTATGTGCCGAGTCACTTCTCCAAGAAATTAAGTATCGGATATATATTTATCTACAACTGTTTAATTATGTACCATCCTATTTAGCTGTTGTTTCCCATCATTTATGCGTCTCATGCATTCCTCGCTTTGATTAGCATAAATGAGAAATTTTTTTATTACCTGAATGATTCATGTGTGTTTTCTTCTTCTATGGAAACAGAGAACATGGGGTGGTGGGCGATATGCGGGATGCATGGCCGAATGCTCGGGTGAGGAAAAATGTCTCGCTTATTCGGACATATCATGAATTTAAAGGTATAGTATAACCACATTGTTTTGAATATTACTTGAATCGAAGTGGGCGTGCCATGTGTTGAGCTTGTTGATGCAGGTGATAAGCAAGGAGCTGCTGAATTCGCGAAGCTCATATTCCGTGCTTTTTGCCTCTGTTGGGACCGACAAACCCAGGATCTGCACATCGACTGGATACTATTCCGAGGACGTTCTTTGGCTCCGGTCTCTTGTGAAGTGGTGAATGATAACATAGACGGCTTCTACCCTTCTTCGCATTATCCGGTCTTTGCTGAGTTCTCGCTCCCCCGCACCGTACGGCCGGTCGAGGATCCTGCATGAAAGGTCACAATCCAGCCTTGCCCTTCCCTTCCCCCTTTCTCACATTTGTTACTCTGATGCATCTAGAATACGGATGATGTACGTCTTGAAGCGAGGTGGATTAGAATTTTCCCGGTTATCAAAAGAAAGTTTGCTTTTATTCTCATCCTTTATCATCCTGCCATTTGTTATCATGCGACACACATGGAAACATACAGCTTGTCCTACTTTCCCAGTTATTAACGTAGAACGAAAATCTACGAGCATAGAATGTCTCTTAGGATTCCTTTCCGATATAATGGAAACATTCTCTTTGCTTTAAGTTTTCCCTTGAAGGGATTTGGTTCTTTGCATTGTGGATTGCTTATCTATGTGGTGGTTGTGCAACAGAATATAATACATGACTCGAGATCTCGAATTTGTTTAAGAGAAGGGTGGTCGCTCTCGAAATATAGATTTAAGGCAGAACTTGTCTTGATGATACGGCATTTATCTGTAGTTGAACTAAGTTTAACCCAATGCTTGGAGTTATCCAAATTGTTCCTAAAAGGTAAGCATATTCCTTGTTTGGTAGGAGGAACATCTTAGTGATATTATCCTGATGTTAAGTGGAGAAGGAATAAGCAATCTCATTCTCACTACTACTTGCATGTTAACCTCATGTCCCATCAGACAGGAATCAGATTATCACACTTTTTGCCGTTAACTGATCTTGAGTAATAAGGATGTGCTAATCATGTGCCCAAAGCTCGTGATCTCTACTTGTGTTTTTGGGGAAGCGCAGATGGAAATTTTGAATCCAATGACTTGGGTTGATCACACCTAAATCCAATTATGAATATTTGATCTTTGTAATATGTAAGATGTAGAGATATTCGATCTTCCTTTGTCAGAAGTGAGGGCAAAGTTCCCCACTCCAAAAAGGACTATCAGTCGGTTTAGTGCTTTGGATTTCATGTTGTCTGAAATTCTATGTATTTTATTTCATTTTCCAAATTATCGCCGATGTACAAGAACGTAGTCAGTTGTGGGTTAACTTAGTAAATTTGTATTTGTGTGATTGCATCTTTATTCTTCATATCTGCAGCATAAAATTTTGAAATATGGTCTTTTAGATAGAATGCACTTTCAGAATGCATTCAAACAGCTCCCAGATCATTGGAGTGAGTTTGAAGATTTCTGATATATTTATTCTGAAAGTTATGAAACCGCGAAAAAGAATGTTTTTTGTTGAAGGGAATAAACGAGATAAAATTCCATTAACCCTAGAGCTCTCTTATATAGGAGAAAAGCTCTATGGGTAATTTACATAAAGAGGACAAACAAATACTAAATGATAAAATTACTCTAACACTCCCCCTCAAGCTGGAGCATATATATCCAACATGCTCAACTTGGAACAACAAAGATGAAATGGACCCCTAGCAAGGGCCTTGGTGAACATGTCTGCAACCTGCTCTCCTGATGATACATGAGAAGTTGAAATAAGCCCTTTTTGAATTAAGTCCCGTGTATAATGGCAATCCACTTCAATGTGCTTCGTCCTCTCATGGAAGGCTGGATTATTGGCTATGAACAGAGCTGCTTGGTTATCACATTTCAGATGCATGGGAAGAGGAACATCAATAGTTAAATCAGTTAAAACTGATTTAACCCACATCATCTCAGCACTACCTTGGGCCATTGCCCTATATTCTGACTCTGCACTAGATCTAGCCACTACAGTTTGCTTCTTACTCTTCCAAGCTACTGGTGAGCTGCCAACAAATACAATAAAGCCTAAAGTTGACTTTCTATCATTAGGACACCCAACATAGTCTGCATCAGCGTAACCTGTGACAGATATCGAGGTATCTCTTCTAAACAGAAGACCAGTGCCTGGAGACGACTTCAGATATCTCACGATCATAAAAACAGCATTCATGTGAGCCTGCCTGGGTTGCTCCATGAATTGGCTTACCCTATTAACCGCAAAGGCTATATCCGGTCGGGTAATAGTGACATACAAGAGCTTTCCCACTAGCTCTCTATATCGTCTCTTGTCTACCTCCTCAGAGTCATCATCATAAAGTTTGACATTAGAATCCATAGGAGTAGCAGCTGGTCTACATCCTGCCATACCTGTCTCAGATAAGAGATCCGTAACATACTTCTTTTGTGTCATTACCATACCTTGCCTGTTTCGTGCAAACTCCAGCCCCAAAAAGTAGCGAAGTGTACCCAAATCCTTCATAACGAACTGCTCGCCAAGAAACTCCTTGGCTGCTTGAATCCCCTGGTCATTGCTGCCTGTAATAACAATATCATCAACATACACTAAGATGATCACAGTACCTCTCTGGTCTCTCTTTACAAAGAGAGTATGATCTGCTGTAGATCTGACGAAACCCTTCTGTTCAATCAACTCCGAGAGCTTCTGAAACCAAGCCCGTGGACTCTGCTTCAGGCCATATATGGCCTTATTAAGACGGCACACCATACTGGACTCCCCCTCAGCAGCAAACCCTGGCGGCTGCTGCATATAGACCTCCTCCTGCAAGTCACCATATAAGAAGGCGTTCGTGACATCAAGCTGAAATAGGGGCCAGTCGCGGACAACAGCAACTGCAATGAGAATCCGTAAGGTAGAATGACGGGCTACTGGAGAAAACGTCTCCTGATAGTCCACCCCATATGTTTGGGTGAACCCACGAGCAACCAACCTGGCTTTGTATCTATCAACCGTACCATCTGCCCGATGCTTAACAATAAATACCCATTTGCTTCCGACAATGGACGCACCTGGTGGAGGATGCACAACACTCCACGTACCACGTGACTGCAACGCCGCCATTTCCTCTTCCATAGCTAAACGCCACGGGCTGCTCTGTAGGGCCTCCTGATAAGACCGTGGGATGTGTACTGTCGATAACCCAACAACAAACTTGCGAAAGTCCGGGGACAAACGCTCCAACGACGCCTGAGAGCAAAAATCCATCCCATATTTGGGATTCATTGTCCGAGCACGCTTCTGCCGTCTTTGAGCAATAGGTATATGGAGGTCATCAACTGGAGGAGTGACAGTACCATCAGTACCCTGTACATCAGTACCCTGTACATCGATCTGCACATTCAAATCACCCGTGCCATCAGTAGAACTCAAATGATCAGTACATACCTCGGGCGTGCTGGATGATGGAGGAGGCACATGAGCAGAGGGCCGTCGCTGATAGACCTGAGGATAATGAACAATAGCTGGTGGTGGCGGTGGTGTAGACTGTGGTGGTGGTGGAGTAGACTGTGGTAGTAGACTAGAGCGTGGAACAGACGGAGGTGGAGGCGGCACATAGATGTCATCTCCTTCCTCTGAGTGAGTGAGTCTGTCACCTGTAGGAGAAAAATACATAATGGACTCAAAAAAGGTAACATCTACACTGACGTAGTACCTTCGTTTCACTGGATCAAAACACCGATATCCCTTCTGGGATTTGGAATAACCCACAAAAACACATTTGACAGCTCTGGGAGAGAGCTTGTCAAGACCAGGGGAAAAACAATGAACAAATGCAACAGACCCAAAAACACGCGGTGTTAGGGAGAAAAGATCCTTCTCGGGAAACGCAGTCAAGAACGGAATCTTCTCCCCTAACACTGTCGAAGGCATACGATTAAGAAGATAACAGGCAGTGAGAACCGCATCCCCCCAATAGGAGTGAGGGGCACGGCTCTGAATCAAAAGGGTTCTGGTCATATCCAACAAATGACGATGCTTCCGTTCAGCCACCCCATTCTGTTGGGAGGTATAAGCACACGACGTCTGATGCACAATCCCATGAGACATAAGAAATTTGGATAATTGGGTACTGCACAACTCTAGAGCATTGTCAGACCGTATGTACTTCACTTTAGCAGAGAAAATATTTTTTATTTCAATAAGAAAAGACTGAATAACATGACTAGCATCAGATTTATTTTTAAGAAGAAAGACCCAAGATAGTCTAGAGAAATCATCGACAGCAACAAGATAAAACCTGTGCCCTTGAAGATCAGGGACACGACTGGGACCCCAAATATCAAAATGTAACAGCTCAAATAGACCATGATGACTTGGACATATACGACTCGGAAAAGACGACCTGTGATGTTTGCCAAGTTGGCATGCCTCACACTGAAAATTAGACTTGGGTGAAATCTGTGGAAGAATATGGACTATCTTTTGCAACGGAAGATGGCCAAATCGAAGATGCCAAGTGTAGGGTGACACCGATCCAGCCCTCATAGAAGAGATACCAGCATAAGAAGATTGCACCAGTCTATAAAGACCCCCTTGCTCACGGCCAGTCCCAATCACTCTGCCCGTTAATATGTCCTGAAACACAAGAGTAGATGGGTCAAATATAACACGGCAATGTAAATCTTTGGTGAGTTGACTAATAGACAGCAAATTCATCGAAAACTTTGGTGCATAGAGAACATTGGACAGTCTCAAGGTAGGAGTCAACTGCACCTCCCCCTGACCAGTAATAGGGGAATATGTACCATCAGCTATCACCACCGATCGTTCAGATTGAGCAGGATGAAAGACACTAAACTGACCTTTGTCACCACAGAGATGGTGTGATGCACCTGAATCCATGATCCATTCTGATAGATCCGCCTTGTAACACGTAGTAAAGGCAATGGGTGCGGAACCTTTGAAGGCACCCACAGATGGAAAATCTACCTTGTTGTCTGACATGACGACAACAATAACCTGTAACTGGGGTTACACAATCAAACGACGATGTCTACTTGTACATAGACACAAAGTGGTCACGCGCACAGAACATGTGGAGCACGACTAGGGCATATAGTGCAGATCATGTGAACTTGTGAAGCACGGCTGGACAGAACTTGTACTTCGGGCTTTGCGCGCAACAGGACTTGCGTGCACAGGACTTGCGTGCACAGAAAATGCACACGCACATGCGACTTCAGACCGGAGGCTGTAGGCTTTGCGTCGCTAGGCGATTAGGGCGATTGGGGCTGGCTAATCGCCACAAGACTTCATGCGAATAGGGCGACTTCAGACTTCAGACTGGGGGGGGGAGGGATTTGCGTCGCCGGGATGGGCGATTTGCGTCACAGCAATTTGCGTCACGACTTCAGACTCCAGACAGGGCGATTTGCGTCACGGCGATGAGGGGCGAGATGGCGATTTGCGTCACGACTTCAGACTTCAGACAGGGCGATTTGCTTCTCGGCGATGAGGGGCTTCACGGCGCAGAGCCCCCTCGCATTAGGGCAAGATGGCGATTAGGGGCTTCACGGCGCAGAACCCCTTCGCACACAGCGGAGCAAGAGGCGGCGATCAGAGAGTCACGCGAGGAGGGGGCGAAGCGCGCGATCAGCCGCCCAGGCGTGCGTGAGCGCGAGCGGCAGCCCAGCCGCGCGTGCGGCGGCGCGTGAGGCGGCGCCGATGAAAGAGAGAGGCCGGCGGGTAGGGGTGGGTCAGGGTTAGGGTTCGAGAACTCCGGTCTAGGACCGTGGCTCTGATACCATGTTGAAGGGAATAAACGAGATAAAATTCCATTAACCCTAGAGCTCTCTTATATAGGAGAAAAGCTCTATGGGTAATTTACATAAAGAGGACAAACGAATACTAAATGATAAAATTACTCTAACATTTTTCGTATAAAGGTTAAGATCTTTCCCTCGAAATTCCTACATTTTGAAGGGCATCTGATTTTCCTTTCCGAACTAAGTTGCTAGAAGAAACATTGCATTGGTGCAATTTCGTATTTGTCAAATATAATTCAATTTCAGTTGCAAATGTCTGGCTGTTTATGTTCCAGTCAGAGGGAAGATCGATGCTCATCTAATGAATGCCCATATTAAAGTGGTTCACACAAAATTAACCTCAACACTGAATCTAATGCCCTTGTATTCTTACAAAATTCACATTAGCGCTCTACTGTTACAACACTTTTTGCGGTATATTGCACTAACAGAAAGGCATGCGTCAAACTTCCTTTAACCTTATGTGTAGAAATACATAAACACAGACTCCGTACTTATACGAACACTGTAAACTTTTTGAAAGCGAAACCGACAAATGTGTTATGTGTTTGGTTCAAATAGAGATAAATTTGATTAGATATTTGTTATAAAATAAACATGCGGAACCGAACATGGAAAAAGATAAAGAACAACAAAGAACGCGAGATTTTAACGTGGAACCCTACTCCGTGAGGAGCGGGATGAAACCACGGGAGAAGCCCTCTAAGGGGCATGCTATGCATTGCTTTTTCTCAATGAGTACAGGAGGTCTGGGGCTCTTTATATAACCTCTCCAGAGCCTCCAAGTCCCACCCACAGGCGGTATGGGACTAAACACTGGATGGGGTAAATGGATCTTCTCCAGGATCCATTTACCCTGCTACAACTCAACATGGCGCACTACCAAATACTCTAACAATATTGAACCAAACTCAGAAAATGCTCGTGATGTCATTAACACACTGAAATCGAACATAGGCAGCAAACATCTAATGAACTTACACTGGACGTGAACGTTACTTTTTTCTTACCAACTAAAATAAAAAATGGACTAACATGGCATTTGCAAAAGAAAAGATGCTGAAAGTCAGATGATTTTATTCTTCTCAAGAGAAAACATGTAGTACAAATTCATACATGTAGAGAATGACATCCTCAACATTATAATGAGTTGCAATCCCCAACAACGTCAGTCTCAACATACAGCTTACTACTTGGATCTTTACCATGTATGATCTAAAATCACGGATTTCAACGTTCACATCATACCAGAATCCCTGAGGAAAATATATCTGATTCATAAGTTAAAACAACTGGCTTAATTGCCACCGGATTTAAAAGATCTTAGTGTTTCTCAACTACTGGGCAGCACCTCAACATGCACGGCATAAGGCAATTTCCAATCTGCGTTGAAAATGTCTTGCAGTTGGACAACTATGGCGGGATTATATGTACCAAAACTCACACCAGCTGTGGTATAGAAATAGTCCCATAAAAGGTTGCTGGTCCCTATATGTGCACGGTTGTTGCTGACAGCATACTTGCCATGGTTGACACGGGTGAAATCAGGATGCTTATTGCCCTTGGGTTTTCTGTCTTGCATCGCAGGCCCGGTTGAGTCAAACCCAGGCACCTTGTAGTACCTGATCTCGATTTTACCGTGACAATTGTTGTACTCGGAAGACTTGCAGAGGATGTTGGAGTAGAGGAGGGACTTAAAATACTGGTCTGTGTTTTCTATTACACAACCCAGTAGGCTACAACAGCTTCACTGTTGCATTCTTTGAGAAAACCACCTACATTTTGAATCAGTCATGAAATTCAAGTATTTTGTTCCTAAGATAAAGATCATTAGGTATTAAAAAACAACTGCTCACCTTACTAATGGAGAAAGATGTCCATAAAAAGGCCGGAGGTTTTTCAAAGTTGCAACAGTTGGTAGTCGGCCCAGTTGAAAGGTCACCGAGTAAAGATTAATTGGCACTGGGGCAACTACTCACCTTTATACAGTTTTTATTCTTTTTAATGTTTTGCAATAGAACTCATTTTATATGCATATATTCTTATACATTTATATAGATTTGAACATTCTCAATATTTCCAAATCAAAATAAAAGTACATTGAATTCCAGCCAAAATTTCAGAATCTTGCTTTTAATTTATTTTAAAAAATCATAAATAATAATATAATAATAATTCATTGTTAAGCCAGCCAACTAAGAGGGACACAAACAACTGATAGGTCTATTCGGATCGGCTAGCCATTTTTATCTAAACTTACAGCAGTTTGGATATCGGAGTAATGGTGAAATCAAGTAGGATGATGAGGGGATCTAATGGTTAGTTTGGATGTCGGAGTAATGGGGAAGTTAAGTAGGATTTAAGGATCTAATTTTTTTTAGCCCATAGGATAACTTCAGTGATTAACATGCAAAATAAACTCTTTTGGCAGGATAACTTTGGTGAAGGCATCCCAACCAAATGATGCCAAGAGATAAGTACCATGGGATTGCCATATCTGCTAATTAAATATTTGCGATCACTATTGGCTGATGGGATGTAGAATTTATCACCTCAAATATCTATATGATCACCCAGACAAGAGGTGCTACAAGCTATACAGTATGCTCTGTAGTTACAAAGCAATGCATGTTAAAATAAGCTATAGAATGCTAGTACCTTTGAGATGGCAGACGGAAGAGATGACCAGTAGACAGTCTGTTTTAGATACTGCGATTTTCCAAGCCAGTCCATAGAATTTATCCTTACTGTTCCTTCAGGATGCACAGAAGCAATGGCCATGTTCATCTGTTTGAAACTTGCCAAATAAAAGCTGAAAAATATATAAAGAGATATCATAAATTGCAGAACTAAGCTTCACTAGCATTCTATATTTATTGACGATGAAAATGCAATTCAAATTTCAATTTTTGCTTAAAAAAATTGGCATATGTAGTAGATTGAAAACACGTTATAAGATCTTGCCGTTCACTGGCATGTGTGACCATAAGTTTATTTTTCTAATTTTCACTCTACAAGTTGGCAGCATGCCATCATTGAACAGCCAAAATCAAAATCAGATCTTTTTCCATGTTAGGCGAGGGCAGATCAAAGAAGTTACCTCCCATTTGGCTCATTATCCAGCTTCTCAGAAGCATTAACTGGCCTGATGCAAGTGCCCATGCTACATTTTGGCATGTAAAACCACAGTGAAAAGAAATGGGCCAATTTTACATATTTCCCGATGTTTTTTGTGGACCTGAAAGATTTAATTTTGATGAGAAAATTACAAAAAAAAAGACTTACCTCAGGAGGGGCAAAAGAGTGGTAACTTGGATGAGGCTCGAGGGTGGATTTCTTGTAGCCAGAACTATCAAGAGACAACTGAAACAAATAAGGATCCAAGAGATATGGACAACCTTGTACATGGTGAACAATGAACATCAACATATCTGGGAAGAGATCTGAAAAGTAGAAATTTTCACTTGTTAGGCTTCCTGTTCTGGGAAACTACACGAGTTTATCATTCTCATGATACTTGTGCGCAAAAATATTCGTCCTTATATCCAAGTGAAGAGAATGAGAGAAATTTGTTTGGTGCTCTATGTGAGAGGATGTTAGGAGAGATGACATCTTTATATTTGGAAAATGCTCATTCACAGTTGCATATGGTTTTTTTCTTGCTTCAGGGTAATAATTTATCGTTGGAAAGTTCAGTGTTTTCAGCAGTAAATGCCAATCAAGAGAAAATCAAAATAATGTTTGACTTGCAATGATCAAAATGCTTCAGTGTTCCCTGTTGTCAATTTTAAATGTCTGCAACAGCTTCTCGTGGACGAATCAAGTTACGTGGACGTTAAATAAAGCCGTCAACTAAAAGGTATACATTGGGGAGTTGAATTCTGGAGGGATTAGCTAAATCACAAGTGATGAAACAAAATGTGGCCAGATTAAACTATCTGTTGGTACCTGCATCTCTTTTTGCGAGGAATGAAGTGAGACCAACAAGGAACATTTCTGTAAATTTGCCATTCTTTATCCCAAACAGTTCTGGTATAAGTTGAGGAATTTAAGGAAGCAAGTTTCACAAGATTGTGAAAGTAAACCTTCACCTTTCTCGTCACACTCGTGCAGTTAACAAGGTAAATGCCAACCTCTTTTACCTGATATTCAGAAATTCAACATAATACATAACAATAGAGAAAATCAAAACAAATTTTTTAGAAAGATAAAACGATAAGTTAGACGGATTTACATCTTTAATATTTGATTTCAAAACAATCAATCAAGCATGCATATACTACAGTTAAAACTTCTAATACTCGTTACTGAAAAAAACTTCTGCAATTCGTGTGGCATCTAACACAAAAGAAAAAGAAACGGATGAACTTTAAACTAAGAAAATATATCATCTTCAGTATTATACATGATTATAAGAAAATCAATCAGGATGCTTGAACTCATACAAGAATGCACCTCTCATACAAGAATGCACCCGTCATTAGAAACTGGAAAAAAGAACATGCAAGCAAAATGTCAGTGTAAAAATTGGTCAATCATTGCGGGTGATGCAGTTGCAAACTTCTGTTTTTTAGATTTCCATGCAAATTTAATTGTGAAGGCCAAAACAGTAACTATCAATCACTATTCATCAAGCTTGAAATGGCTGACCAGTGAAACATATGTCCAATGGTCTATATAAGCTCACCTATACATGGAATACACTGGCACTACTGGTCAGATGACTCCTGATCGAATTCTGGATAGAATCCTGAATGCTGCATGATCCTACAGAAAAATGGACCAGTCAAATGCTAAATGCAGATGTTGCAATACAAACCACGCCTACATTATGTCTTAATATAATGCAGAAAGTGTTTACAACATCAACAACAAAAATCCAGTTCAAACCTATTTGACTCCAAATTGCCTCGTAATTTAAATAAACTAATTTGATCAGTGACTAAAATGAGATATTATCAACTGATTTCAATTTATTTATTAAAACAAAAAAAGACAGAGTTCAGATAATGTGGTCGATTAAATCCTTAATTTAGGATTTCATCAATGGCAAAAATGGTCAGGAAAACCAAAGAAATGCCGAAAGGAAACTATGAGCAATGATGGAGCTTTTGCGAATCCATTTCCGAGTATAATCCAAAGTAGATATGTTTGGAAGGAACAGACCCAATACAGCTATGGCCTATGAGTCATCCTTTCAAGCAAGTCACCTACATAGATCCTTTGTGAAGAACCCATCAGGCAAAGACAACCTCCAAAAATAGCAAAGGCCTCCACCGTAAAAATTCTTCAGGGTTCTTCTGCTCAGGCAAATCCTTTCTAATGACCTTTCTGAAACCGGGTTGCAGCATGGGGTTACCCCTACAGAGTCTGGTATTGGTTAGAGACTTGACAGGGTTGCAGCATGCAGGTTTTCTCGTGTTGTTATGAACTCATGTATACTTAATAACGGACGACTAGTTGAGTTGATTACAACGTGTCTTTTGTCACGCCAGCTCACCTTCTGAATCCACATTCTAAAATGATCTAGTACATAACTTAGACTTTAACATTTACTTGCATTAAGGATTTATTTATCTATACTAGTGGTTTATGTATCCACTCCGATAGTATGGTGGTAGTGCAGTATGTCTACCACCCAAAAGAACCATGGTTCAAACCTCCCTTTGTGAGGGTTGCATTTGATGGCCGACAGTCAACGTAAAAATATTCAGATCTTGCAACATGAATTTGAGCAAGAATCCATATAACCGACCCTACTTAAAATTCAGAAAAAGTTTCACCATTTTTTATCAGTAGTTTCATTGATGTCATGTGCTAAGGAGATCAGTTTGTCCATACAAGCCCTTTTACCTCGAGTTTTTTTAATTAAAAATATTAAATTTTATCATCAAATATTTCGAAACTCAACAATATTTACAAAATGAAACATTAATAATAAATCACAAAACCACATGTTCTCCATCATTTTGAACCACTCAAACGAGAAAGATACCCGATTTTGAACCATAATTATGACCGTATTGCACGTTTTTACCTTTCCTTGTTATAGATGCAAACCTAGGTTAATCTCCACGGTTAGGGATGAAAACAGTCGGATACGAATAGAAATATATGTGTTATTATATCTTTATCATTTTCAAAATCCGAATACGAATGCAAAATGGATATTGATAATTTGGGTACAAATATTTGACAAACGAGTATGAATTAATTTATGAATATTAAACATGTCCAAATTACTTAAAATCTATCAGCATTTTAAGTTCACAACAATTTCCAATATATAAAAAATTTATTAAGTATTTTAATAATGAATACGTACATAAAAAATAACTAAATAATGAAATAAAACTTAACTAAATAACTAAATAATTAAAGAGATTTTATTGTACTTATTTGCATATGTATCATATTAGTAATTGTACCATCTAGAATTCAAACATTCGTATTCATGTTCGTATTTGTATATGTATTTGCATCTTTCAAAAAATGAACATTCGTATCCAAATTGTCTAAAATTTGAACATTCATACTCATCTTCATAAAAATTAAAAATATCATTTCATATTTGTATTCGTCAAATGTTACATTTTTTTTATTCACACTCGTATTCATCAGATATGGAAAAATATCATACATATCTCTATTTGACGAATGCCAATATCAACAAATAGGAATGTATTCGAATTCGTTTTCATCCTTACTTGGATTACAGTAAGAAACACCTATCCCATTGTCACATTAACAACCTAAGAAATTTTCATTCTTGACTTGTTAACTGATAATAATGAACTAAACAAAATAAAATATTTTCAGTCTACATGCTAGATTATTCTCAATATCAGCATATGATCTATCATTACACTTTCCAAGAGGAATCAAAATGACACATACATATATAGCTAGATAGATTTTTTTAATATTACAGGAAATTAAGAAAGAAAAAGAGGAAGAAGAAAGACTTGATGTATAGTCCCGAGCTTAAGTTCTCGATCTGTTATCGAGGAAAACTGACCTTAACAATTTGTTAGATTTGGGCCAAATGTATCTGTTGATAACCACCCAAAATGCATAAACCCAAGTTGTCAAGTAGTAGTCCCCATCAATTATAGCTCACTCTCAAACTTCGTGAGTTTTAGATGAGAGACTATGTTTGAGGGTATGTGTGTTACAACCTCCCCTACTTATATTCATAATTTCTTCATTACGACATTGACCATCACTTTTCCTAGTAATAGTGATGACTGCATCCTCCGGTGGGCCATTTCCTCCTATCTCTTTGTAGCGATTACTCCACATCTCAGGTAATCCTATCTGCAGATATCCTAAATATGGTAAAAGTACTTTTTCAACTTGAACATACATTTAATTAGTCCTTGGGAATGAACTTGGAATAAATTCAAGTAAAAAGAGCATTTGATCTTGAATCAATGCTTGGATTGGAGTAGGATTGGAAGTGAGTCCTAATTCCAATGGGGAGCTTTTTCCACGAATGGGCATGGCCCATGTGAATATGCCCGGTCAGGGCATGCCAGTTCCGAAATTCCAAGTCAGGGCATAGATCGGCGAATTGTTCGCCGATCGGCGAACCTTCCCCGATCTGCGCCCAGTCCCGATTACTACTTAATAATGAGTTTAATAATGAGTTTAATAACAGTTTGACAGATAATTACTTAATAATGAGTAACTACTACTTCATTATTACTGTATAACTATTAATTAAAATTTAATAATAGTTCCCTAATTAATAATAAATAAGTAATTACTATTAATAAGTAATTAATAATAATTTCCTAATTACTTTTATGACTAATTAATAATAATTAACTAATTTTAGTTTAATAATGATTTCCTAATAATTAAGTAAGTAATATTTACTAATTAACAAATTCCTAATTACTATTTATTAGTAATGAATAACTAATTACCATCAATTAGAAATTACTAAAAATTCTGTAATTACTATTTATTACTAACTAATAATAGTAGTTAACTACTTTTAAATTAATAATAATTTGCTAACAAATAACTAATTACTTCCTAGTAGTTAATAGATTCCTAATTACTATTTATTACTAATGATAAACTAATTACTATTTATTAATAATTAATAATTACTTCCTAATTACAAATTATTAGTAATTAATACTAATATTTAACTAATTTTATATTCATAACAATGTCCTAATATTTAACTAATTACTATTTATTAATTAATAAATTCCTAATTACTATTTATTAGTAATAATTAACTAATTAATCTTTGTTAGTAATTAATAATAATTTCTTAATTACTATTTAATAGTACCTAATAAAAATTAACTACTTTAAATTTAATAATAACTTGCTAATAATTAACTACTTAATATATACTACTTAATAAATTCCTAATTACTATTTATTACTAATAATTAACTACTTACTATCTAATATTAATTAGTATAATTAACTACTTATAAATTAATTTTAATTTCCTAATAATTAACTAATTACTATTTACTAGTAATTAATAATAATTAACTTACTACTATTTATTAGCAATTAATAATAACTAACTAATTACTACTTATTAGTAATTAATAATAATTACTACTTACTATTTATTAGTAATTAATAATTATAACTAACTTATGTTAAATTAATAATAATTTCTAAATAATTAACTTACTACTATTTATTAGCAATTAATAATAATTAACTAATTACTATTCATTAGTGATTAATAGTAATTACTACTTACTATTTATTAGTAATAAATAATTATAATTAACTTATGTTAAATTAATAATAATTTCCAAATAATTAACTTATTACTATTTATTAGTAATTAATAATAATTAACTAATTACTATTCATTAGTAACTAATAATAATTAACTAGCTACTATTTATTATTAATTAACAATAATTAACTACTTACTATTTAATAGTAATTAATAATAATATTTTTACTTATAATTAACTAATATACCGGAAGAACTATTTTTCTATGATTGATACATTGCTAATTACTAATTGCTAACTACTGTTCTATGAGCGATCCAAATAAAATGACACATTTTCATTATATCTAAAATGCGTGGAAATGAATCTGTAATCACATCTAACAATGGCCATACATTTTTTTCTCAAAAATAATTAAACTAAATTAATTGAAATTATACAAATAAAATTATATAAAATAAACAATGCATACCTTAAGCCTTGGAAGGGAGGAGGAGCTTGAGCCTTTGTGAGGAGAGGGAGCCTTTGAAGGAAGAAGAGAGGATGGCGTGGGGGGAATGGAGGGCGAAGCCCTCTATTTATAGGAAACCCGGTCGGCGAACCATTCGCCGACTGGGTCCCACCCCCGAAATCACGGGCACGTGGGGATTCCCGGGCACGCGCGGGAATCCCGGGCACGCGAGAGCGCCTCGGGAGGGCGCGGTGCGTGCGCCTCGGGAAGCGCGGGTGGCAGGCGTTGAATGGGAAGCATGCGTTGATCGGCGAATGGTTAGCCGATCGGCGAACCGCTTGCCGATCAATGCCCAGACAGGGAATTTCGGAACTGGCATGCCCTGACCGGGCATATTCACATGGGCCATGCCCTTTCGTGGAAAAAGCTCTCCTATGGGATGACGGGGAGCGAGATTTGAAAATCTCCTTACAGGAAGTAGTGGAATCCCGCGTGAGATATAATCGCACTCCGTTCCCCATCTCCCGTGTCATTTCTTCTGCTTCTTCAACACTCCCTCCCCCCTTCCGCTATACCTAATCTTGAAAGCAAGAAGAAGGCGACTCCCTCCATGGCGTGTTGCTACGGCGTCCATCCCTTCGCCGACGGAAATTCCCCACCTGATGTCGCCTCCACCCGCAAGAGGACGCGATCTGCTGTGGGAGAGGAAGAGCCTCGACTGCTACATTCCTTGAAGAGGCGCCGTCGCGGTGGGCATCTCAAGGCGTGCCCTCCCCACGGCCCCGCCTACATCGGGTCCCGTTGCTTCCACTGCGGCTCCGAGGCAGTAGCCCAACACCACGAGGGCCCTCTCGTAGCCCTCAACTACATGCGCGACGGCCTCCTCCTCGACGCCAACTTCTTGCTGCAGAAGAAGTTGCTCGACCTCGACTTCGTCCAGAAGACGGGGAAGCTCCTACTAGTCCTCGACCTTGACCACACCCTCCTCCACTCCCACCCCCTCCAGCAAGGATCCCGCCAGATGCCCGATCGCGAAATCCACGTCGTGGAGTCCGCGGAGGCGGTCACCAAGATCAGGCCTTTCGCAAGGCAGTTCCTTAGGGCGGCGAGCACCATGTACGATCTGCATATATACACCATGGGAGACAGACAGTACGCGGAAGCCATGGCGAGGCTGCTCGACCCTGAGGAGGAGTATTTCACGGGGAAGGTCATCAGTCGCGAGGATTCCACCGAGGACGGCAGAAAGGGGCTGGACGTGGTGCTCGGTCACCCCGCCACCATCGTCGTTCTCGACGACAATCTGAGGGTCTGGAAGGAGGAGGACAGGAGCAATGTGATCCACATGAAGGGTTACCGCTGGAATCCCGACGAATACGGACAGAAAGACGGCGACGACATCCTTCGCAAGATTTCGGGGCTCCTGGAACGAATCCACTTCGAATATTTCTACACGGAGCAGCAGAGCAAAGACGTGAGGAGCGTAATGCAGAGTCTGAAGCAGGAGATCCTTCGCGGCTGCCGGCTACTGTTGGTGGATACATATCCGTGGAAGGCTGCCGTGGAGGAGATGGGCGCAGTCTGTGTGGATGAAGAAGACGACGTGACCCATATCATATGCCACGATATCGATAGCATGATGGATGCTGAGTGGGCAGAGGAGAATCGGAAGATGGTGTTGGGTGTCGATTGGTTGTGGACTGCCTATTACACATGGGAGCGCCCACCCGAGGGGGATTTTGCTGAGATTCATGTGCTGTGTTAGTGCATATTCTTCACATACACAATACACATACAGTTCGTTCCTGATAAATCTGTAATTACACGATTTTGTACAGTTCATCTGTTTGTAAATCTGTGTTTCGTAAGCATGATGTGCAGTTTATCTCTTTGTAATATCGGGGCTGTTCCTGAATAATATTGATTCACAATTGCCTCTTCTCTTATCTTTTCTTTCAATGGTGTACTGAAGGAGCACGAAGCTATTTCTTTAACCTCCCTGTGAATTTTGAAAAGCTTACACAATGTTTCAATTAGACATTTCTTTATAACTGAAGGAACTCGAAGCCATTTCTTTAGAGAGCTGGATAACCCTGTACATGGTGAACATCAACATATCTGGGAAGAGGAGATCTGAAAAGTAGAAAATTTCACTTGTTAAACTTCCTGTTCTGGGAAACTACACAAGCTTATCATTCTCATGATACTTGTGCACAAAAATATACGTCCTTCTATCCAAGTGAAGGGAATATGAGTAATTTTTTGGTTCTCTATATGAGAGGATGGTAGGAGAGATGACATCTTTATATCTGGAAGATGCTCATACACAGTTGCATATGTTTTTTGTCTTGCTTCAGGGTAATAGTTGATCGTTGGAAGCTTCAGTGTTTTCAGCAGTAAATGCCAATGAAGAGAAAATCTAAATAATGTCGGCCATGCAATGATCAAAGTGCTTCAATGTTCCCTGTTGTCAATTTTAAATGTCTGCAACAGCTTCTTGAGGACGAATCAAGTTACATGGATGTTAAATAAAACCGCCAACTAAAAGTTATACGGTAGGGGGTTGAATTCTGTGGGGATTAGCTAAATCACAAGTGATGAAACAAAATGTGGCCAGATTAAACTATCTGTTGGTACCTGCATCTCTTTTTGCGTGGAATGAAGTGAGACCAACAAGGAACTTTTCTGTAAATTTGCCATTCTTTATCCCAAACAGTTGCGGTATAAGTCGAGGAATTTAAGGAAGCAAGTTTCACAAGATTGTCAAAGTAAACCTTCCCCTTTCTCGTCACACTCGAGCAGTTAACAAGGTAAATGCCAACCTCTTTTACCTGATATTCAGAAATTCAGCATAATACATAACAATAGAGAAAACCAAGACAAATTATTTAGAAAGATAAAACGATAAGTTAGACGGATTTACATCTTTAATATTTGATTTCAAAACAATCAATCAAGCATGCATATACTATATTTAAAACTTCTAATCCTCGTTACTGAAAAAAACTTGGGACAGTGGTAGCGATTAGTGAGTACTAACTACATAAAAAACAAAGCTAACCATATAAGCTCACTGATTTTCTTGGGATCTCTCTTGACCAGATGCTTGGCTCTGAAATGGCTACAATGAAATCTGGCAAGTCGTCTTGAACAGATTGTTCGCGAAGAAAATCTGTCAGTGAACACTCACTGTATGTATTTACAGATCTCTATACATACCATTCGCGGCATCTTTCGTATAAGATCATCGCGGTGCACGATCTCCACACTCATCTGCGATGGATTTCGATGTATGTAGTATCAAGAGGCGTCACTGGAGTACATGTGCAAACTCGTGGCTGTTCTTGTACTTGCCTGTGTTGTGCCTCCCAGCATTCAGTGGCATATACAACACCTCGCCGGAGCTGTAAGCATCGCTCTGAGCTGCGCTGCTGCTGTACTCCTCGGTGTAGTTCCTCTCGGAGATGTAGCTATCTGCGTCGAATGCCGTTTTACGGAACGGTCGGATGTCGGAGGAGTACTGACCGGAGTCGAATACCATGCTCTGGCCGTACTTGATTCCGTTGGATAGATCTGATAGTTCTCCCGCGCTGTCCAATGCTCTCAGCACCTAAAGATTGGATCGGCATATTGTCAGTTGGGGCTCAAACTAATGAATTTGTCAATGTTGATAGGATTGGGAGCAATCAACGAATTCAACGAAAATGTTTGTCACCTGACCTAATATGGGATTTCATTAGTTTACTATATCCTAATTTGGGATTTCATCAATGGCAAAAATGGTCAGGAAAACCAAAGAAATGCCGAAAGGAAACTATGAGCAATGATGGAGCTTTTGCGAATCCATTTCTAAGTATAATCCAAAGTAGATATGTTTGGAAGGAACGGACCCAATACAGCTATGGCCTATGAGTCATCCTTTCAAGCAAGTCACCTACATAGATCCTTTGTGGGCCATTTTCACCCTCTTTTTATAGGTTTTCCACCTAAATAATCTGATTGGACCACGTGGCACATTCTTGTTGCGCCACGTAGCCAGTCTCTTCGCGCACCACGCGCCCCCCCATTTCCGTCGTCCGATCAACCTCTTCCTCTCCAGATCCAAGATGTCCATTCCTGCTTTAATCTCAACCCTTGAATCAAATCCATAGATCACATCTCCTCCTTTCGTTCCCGCCACGCTCTCAGCTCACCACGTGTCATTTCCTACGTCGCCCGATCTTCTCCATCTCTGCCGCCATCTTTCCTATTGATTACGCCCGTTCAATCCAACCCTTGATCACATCTTATCCGTCCTTTAGCGTCTTCACCTCAACCCGCCATGCATCACATTATCCACCTCCCGATCTTCTCCAAGATGCTTCCATCCCTGCCGCTCATCTCTGCTTCAAACATCAGCCCTTCAATCGAACCCCATACTACATCACAGCCATCTGCTCCCGCCTTCTTCTCTGCACGACACATGGCTCTCTCCTAACCCTTGATCTTGCCTTCATGGATCTAATCCATGCTGCACTTCAGCGCCAGCCTCTCAGCCATTGGATCGCGAGATCCAATGGCTGAGGACCCTTCGTCAACCTCCGTTCACCCCCTCTATCCCACGATCGGCCACCTTGCGCACAACCTGCACCCTTTCCATTTTTCCACCACTTCTGCCATCTCCACCAATCGCTAACCATCCCACGATGAAGCTCCATCGTCAATCATCTTCGTGCGAGCCCACGATTGCCATATCGTCCTCCCTCTCGCTCCATATTCCTCGTCCAACCCACGTCATCAACCACTAGGACCAACAAACTCCACCTTCAAATACTCCGCCTCCGCCTCATTCCACGATCGTCTACCTTTATGAGGGACGAGGCCCATCCCTCCTCAGCCTCCCCGTGACAGGGGGAGGTGCGATTGATGAAGTGACGACGACTTCTGCCCCAGTGAGACCTGCAGCCTTCGCGCCCGCATCGCGGATCTCCGCCTCCGCTCGAGCTGCTCTAACTGGTTGATGCACGGGTTCCCCTTGAACCCAAGGCCCAAACCGCAGACGACCTCCATTACCCAGGTAAGACCCCTCGATCCCTCTTTGCTTTTTATTTGATTTTCTATAAATTAAACAGTTCCCTTCGGTTATGATCACCCTCCATGTACCATCAACCTAGCTTCACCCGTCCACGATCACCTTCGCGCATCCCTCCGATGGTCATATCTCCTTCTCCATGTCCTATTCACTTCCACCCCCTCTCTTCTCCACTTCGCTGGAGAAGATGACATGGGCCTTCCGCTTCTTCTCACCGCACGACCCTCATTTTACTCACGTTCACCCCCGCACGAAGCTTTTACTATCTTCTAACTATTGCATGTACCACCATGGCTTAATGGTCGAAGTTTCATCGGAGCGGAGTTGGCTTGCTCCGCCTCCGATGATGGAGCAATGCCAGCTCTCTCTAGCATGTTCCCCGCCTTGCCCATGCATCAAGCTTCAACGACCAGCTCCCAGGAAGCTCTGGGGAGCTCTATCTTCACTAAGCAAGGGAGGCGGAGATAGGAGGACGTAGCCAGAGCTCTGAGATCGCTACCAGCTCCGCGGCAGAAACGAGGGACCTAGACGTACAATTACCATCCGATTGCTAGATCGGATGACCCTCATCTAGCCACGCTTCTTCCCCGACTTAGTACAGTCACGGTCCGATCTCGATGATCGGACGGTCCACGTTCTTCCATGTGTTAGCAACGGGAAGGGGCAACAAGATCAAAACATGAGCAATAAAATAAACTAAGGAGAAAATAGGTAGAATAAAAGTGAAGAAGGCGGTATAAAAACATAAAACTACATGAGGCCCCAAGTGAACAAACACTTGGTAAAATAGGCCCGCTAAGTTTGATTTTCCTGAGAGTCCTTTATTGGACATGAAAGTCCATGAGGAGCCATTATGCAACAAATGTTGACTTAACAAGATCGAGATAATCAAAACCTATGTCGTATATTGTCATGATATAGGAACACATCCTCTGACCAGAGACAGATGTGTTAGTATATGTCTGAGTACATTTGGCTGGTCAATAGGTTGATGACCTATTCAAGGTCTATACACCATTGATTAGTGAGAGCACATGGATTGAGGTCCGTGGAAAGAAATACAAATCAATCTAAACTATTGATTAGTATGAGCACATGGATTGGGATCCATGGACTTCCAAAAAGCTATAAAAGAGAGGCCAAACCTAAACTTTTTTACACAAAAGTTGAATGTAATGGTTGTATTAACAAAACTCTTTCTACACATGTCCACTCTCTTTACAACCTTGGTGGAGATCATGATTGTCGTCATGCTGTCATTGTGCTATCGGACCAAATCGCTCGAGGAACTCAATCTTCTTTGTTTCTAAGTGCTCGTGAAAAAGAATTTCATGCGACAAAACCATGAGGTTTTTGATAACTGAAAAATAATCATTGACCGTGCATTCCACACAAGGCGGGAACACAATGGCTGAGGTAGCCGACAAAAGCTCCCAATTACTCAGCAATTAACCCACAATAAGAATAAAGCAATTAATTCTCAAAAATATGGAATTAACATTTATTACAACTCTACAAGCAAATGTGTATAGTGTATAAGCTAGAGGTCGAACACTAGGAGAAAACGGTTGGGGGCAAAAATATGTGCACACAATCATTCAATTCTTTTCTTGTCCATATTATTGTTTTATGGGGTTTTTAAATTTTTTAATTATTTTTATTTCATTTTTATTTTTTATATTTTTATACTTTGATTTTTAAGTTTCTAATTTTCTATTTTCTTTTTATATTTTTATCTTTTTATAATTTTCTTTTTCTTCTAGAAAAACATCATAGCCCATATAAGGCTTTCTTTACACAATACGTAGAAATATATTTATAAATGCCATTAAATATAACAAAATTCATAAAATATTTTTTTGGGGTTTTGATCCTTTTTAAATGTTTTTATATTTTTTTCAGAAATTTTTGCTAATTTATATGTATTTTAAAAGTTAAAAACAACCCAATAATGGGATTAATACATAATCCGAAACTAATTTGGGTTTTTAAAACACTAATTAAGTCCCAAATCACCCAAATTAATTTTAATACATAAATAATAATAATATATACATAATTATAAAATATAAAAACATATTTTTGGTATTTTTGTAGAAATTTTTATAATTTTCTTGTTGGATTTTGGAGCTTTCTGATTTTTTTAATTTTCTTTTACTATTTTTACGGCTTTTTGTTTTCTGGACTCAATAAATATCAAAATATACCATATATAATTTTTGTGAAATTTTTAAAAATGTTTTTATGATTTTTTGGTAATTTATAAATTAAATAGGGAAAACTTAGGCTCCTTTTAATGTTTAATAAATGGATAAAATGGAAAAAAATGAAAAGTAGACACGTGGCGTGAATCTACAAGGCATAAAGCATCTAATCCTATTTTTGGGGATTTTTAGGAGCTAGGTAACTATTTTTTATAATTAGACAAAAGTCACAAAAATACAAGTCCTAGCAGGGGCATAACTGTAATTAAATAAAAGTTTAGAGGGCACAATGCAATTTTCCCAACAGAATAAAATATTTATTTAACTTTCTAGAACTAATTTACAATGTACAAAATAGCCAGGGGGCTCTATGCAAAATTTCGAGTACGAGGGCCTACATGCAAAATGGCCTATTTTATTTACACGTAATATTTTATTGGGATTTTATCAGTTGTGCCCCTCCGAGATATCGCAATATCAGTTATGCCCCTATCTTTTTGGTAATATCAGTTGTGCCTCCGACTTCTTGCCAATATTTCACTTGTGCCCCTCAGAGGGGCATAACTGATAATAATCTTTTATCAGTTATGCCCCTCTGCGGGGCACAAGTGAAATATTGGCAAGAAGTCGGGGGCACAATTGATATTACCAAAAAGATTAGGGCATCACTGATATTGCGATATCTCGGAGGGGCACAACTGATAAAAACCCTATTTTATTTACAGCACTAACAATTAAATACAAAAAGTTAGGGATTTATATGCAATTTGCCCCTAAAGGTGCACTAGCAGATGGTCTGGATCATTTCACTTATACACGTGGCGTCCATCCAACGGCTGATGATGCTTCACTGATGAGAGGTGGAGATTAGATCCCTGGAGCGGATCTAACGATCGAAATGAGGCTCCATCGGACGGTTGTGGATTAATCTGGGCGGTGCATCCGATCCAACAACGAGGAGGTGTGGTGCAAGAACGGGGAAGAACACTCGCCTGGGCGAGGTTCCTCCGACCAAATCTCCCTCGTCTAGCATCCATTTGAGCTCCGATATGGCCGAGCAGCTTCCTGACGAGATCCTCTTCGTGTTGGGTGTGTCAGAAAAGGCAGAGGTTCACCGAAGTGCCTCCACGATGTCGTGGACAAGGTGGTGGTCCAAGTACCTCCGACGAACTTCGTACTTGGCCCCTAGCGTTTAGTTGCGCCTCTATCCTGCACAGGAAGATGAAGGGACTGAGGGCAAAATACCTCGGCCTCGTTAAACGATGAGATGAGGCATAGGAGGGTCGTGGCGGCAAGGTCCGAAGAGGTGGATGGAGGTGGACCTCGTATTCCAGATCCGAGGGTGGTTTGAGGAAGCGAAGGTGCGGTGGATGAAGTAGAAATGAAGGGGAAGATAATGGGGTGGAACTGTCGTCGGAGTACTGGCGAATCCACGGTGGAACAGTTCACTGGAGAAGAGCTCCGACGAACTACGAATGGGCTAACCTAGATTGAAACTACGACCTAATTGCTTAAATAAATACATAAATAAAAAGCTAGAATTAAAATCTACACAACGAAATAAAAAGCGCAGCTCGAACCTGGCTGTGATGTCAAGGAGCAGGGCCTCATCAGAGCAGCAAACTTGGGTGCAACCTCCTCCCCTTTGAGCCCGCTCCGACCCTCTAGGGATCCTCCCTGTCACGAAGGAGCTCGTTAGGCCGAAGGCTGGGGTAGAAATCAGAGGAAAGATGACCAAATTTTGATAGAGAGGAAGAGGCGTTTATTTATGCACATGTATATGCACCCTTATTAACTGGCCATTAGCAAAGAATCTAACGAATATATAGGTGGTCTAAGGTCTCAGCGAGAATCACGGGATATCAATGATAATTTTTCATGAAGCGATCGAGCGTGATGAAGCGATGTATCGTCCGGGAAAATTGCAACAAAATGCGAGAAAAGACACTTCTGACGAGTCAGGCAAAGATGGGACAATTGACCAGAGGTCAACGGACCGCGCGCCACCATTGGTCCACGTAGGCACGCTACGCGGTAAAACTGCAACTGTTATTCCAAAATAATTATTTAAAATAGCATATGATTTTATTAATTTTTTAGTATAAAATAAAAAATGTTTAATATTTTATGTAGTAATTTTTTATGATTTTTTGTTTAGTTTTTGGTGTATTTTATTATAATTTTATTTTTAATGGCTTATTTATAGGTATTTTTACCTATATTTTGTGCATTTTTATCTTATTTATTTTATTATTTTATTATTTTATTATTTTATTTTATATATTTATAACTTATTTTTGTGAGTATAAATATATTTTTGTTTTATTTTTATGATGCTATTTGTACACTTAAATAAATATGTAATTATATCCAGTAGGTATGTTTATATCTATTTTGCTTATGTATTATATACATCTTTTTATTTTAATAGATTTTAACGAGTTTTATTTTAGTTTTGTATTTTTTATAGAATGTAAATAATATTTAGAAAAATATGAATTAAAGAATAAAATAATGCAATTCCTTTTTATTTATATACATAACATAGGTATTCCATCTATGTTTTGACATAGATTTATTTTATTTTGCACTTTTCTTTTGTTTTTATTCTTATTTTAATATGCACATATGTTATAAATAATATTTACCAAAATATAAAAATATGACTTTGCAAAAATAATGAATAATGAATAAATTGAATATTTTAATCAGTATCGTGTATAATAGGGGCCCAAAACCTAACTTCTGCACAGTAACTTCGAAAAATATAAAACCACCACCATTAAATAGCTCGTGAAAAGTTATATACAATTAGAGTGATTTTGCTATGTTTTGAGTTTTTATTGAAACGATATGGGTCTGTGAATTTTGGTTTCTAGCTTTTTATTCTGTGTATAAAATGTACACTGTGTATTATTTGTGCAAATTTAATTTTGTATTTTTATGTACATTATTATCTTCAACTTTCATGTACAAAGTTTCTCTTTTTGATGAATAAATAATAAATAATAAAATAGATGTCAAAAATGCATAATTAAATAATGAATAAATAATGTATTTATTTTATTTTTTGGCCCTTATCTCCCCTACTTTATTCCTTGTTGACCAATTCCATTCTGGACTTGGTTTCGAAGTTAGGGTCATAAAATATTTGCAATATTTTATTCCTTTTCCTTTTCTTCTCTTTATTCTATAATTTGGCATTAAAAACCTTATTTTATATACAAATAATTAAATAAATAATGAATGCTATTATGCATAAATTCATGCTATTTACATGCATTTGTTGGAGTTTTCAAGGCCAAAATGATAGAATAAAAGTGATGAAATGGAGGTTCATCACCCTCCTATACTTGACTTTGCTAGTACCTAACAAACACTTATGCAATAAGCACAAATAGAATAAAGAACAAGAAGAAAAGGAAAAGCAAAAATAAAGAATAAAGAATACATGGAATTGGTCTCGATAAATAAACTTATATGTACAAAATCAATGTTTGGAGCTCATGTTAGACCTTGGTGTGAAAATGTGTGTGTAACCTTGTAGGGAACCAAATTTAAAACACAACAGCCTCTGAGAGTCACAGAACTCGGTTCAAATCACCTCAATAGCCAGGTCAGAAGTAGCCTACATCATACACAAACCTTTATGACTATGAAGCTGACTTGTACCGTGTAAGTGATAGTGGTTCCCCATAACTGGAATGACAAAGGTACTGACTTCTCCAGAATGACAACCCAATGATTCCCCAATCCATCTCTTTGTCCTCAAGGAGCGGGGTATTCCCTTCTAAGTTCAAGTGACATCCAACTCAAGAGGAAGAGGTGAAGAAAAGAATTGATGGTAGCCACTGTAGCTGCCTATCCTGGGATGCATGACCAGTGTAGTCAAGTCATCAAGCTGCAGGCTCACATGGTATAACTTTGATGCTCAAGCTTGCTTATTTTCTATACAACATATATACATACTCCGGCAGGCACTTTATTTTTATTTTCAAGCCTGTCCACTTTTTTGGAGTTTTTTTTTGAAATACTATTTACAGAAGCATTTACATAAGGACTTTTTCCTCTTGAGACAAAAGACTATCCCTCTTTTGAAGCTTTATTGCAACCCACACTCTCTTGTTATTTGACTTCATTGAAACTGGACCAGATTGGGGTACACTTCCCTTCCTAGACGAGGATGAATTTTTCCACCCATGTGTATCTCATACTGACAAATCCAACCCCCTCACCACTCCAACTGAGTTGAGCCAAGTGAAAGGTGCAAGTGTCCAAGTTAGGTCACGACCGACAAGAGTCATGCGTGTGTCTCGAAAAGTTCTAGTTAGTCAGTTGATCTAGCCCTGTGTCTCAAAGAATTAAATCTGAACAAACCTGAAGTGTCTTAAACCTAGTTCTCATAAGGTTCCAATGCAGTTATGTGCAGTAAGGTCCAACCAAGCTCCAATCTTTGACTTTATTGGACTAGTTCAATCATCAAGCTCAATCAAAAGAATATAAATAATATGCAAATGCTATGTAAAATTATGCAAAGAATAATGCAATTTTTCAAAGAATTTGAAAGAAAAGAGGAAATTTTTACACAAAGAATTTCGCAAAAAAAAAATAATTTTGGAACACAAAGTATAGAATAGGTACAACTATTTACACGGGCGTGCCGCTTTATTTTACAAGACTTAAAAATTTTAAAGAATTTACAGGTTTTAACAAAGCGATTTATTTAGGTATATATACAATTGATAAAGAATTTTATGTATTTTATTTATGCTTAATTTTTAATGATGCATTTATTCCTCAAATTTATTTAAAAAACATTTTGAAACATATAGTACAAAATAATTTTTGCAAATATTTACAAACTTTTGAAAGCCATTTTGTAAAGATTTTGCAAACAATATATACATTTTTCAATATATTTTTTACAAAATATTTTCTCAATCATTTGCAAATAGGTTTTCAAATCCTTTATTTCACACAAAGAGAAGAATTTTTGCAATCAAAATGTTTTTATAAGGGTTGAAAATATTTCACAAAAAGTTAAACGGTTTACACCATTTTCAAATCATTTTACAAAGCTATTTTTAACCTAATTTATTAATCAGTATATACAAAAAGAATTTGAGGAAAAAGCCTTATTTAATGGTATTTAATGAATAATATAGTATTGTTAGCGATATTTATTAATAATAATTACAAGTTATGGCTAAGTATATACAAAGTATATACGACCCCCCTATACTTAGAATGAGCTATGTCCTCATAGATTGAAAATAGAAAGAGAAGAGATAACTTGTACTGAGTATAGAAAAGCCTATACTACAATAATTGAAAGAATAAGAGATGAAAGAATGAAGAGATGAAAGAATGAAGAGATAAATGAATGAGAAGTTGACCGTCCCCCCTATACTTAGGATCAAATAATCCTATGTATAGCATACTGTAGACAATGCAGGGAGGGTCAAGGGTGGGAATAAATACATCAAAGAATGAACAAATCAGGGGTGAAACCCCCTATACTTAGGACGAAGTACGTACTAAGTGAAGGATATGGTAAGATCCTCAAGCGCATCACGGAAGCGTGAGCGTCGTATCGAATACGACGAGGAGTGACTAGTCGGACTAGTTGCTCGATGCAGCGGAATTTAAAAATTTTATATGACGAAACCACATGATCCAAGAACACTTCTCGGATCGTTTCGTCTAAACCACAAATAAGTAATAGGATTACCTCTTGAAGCGTGGTTGCGATCGAGTCTCTAAACGAAGAGACCTCCTGTCTCAAGTCCGATCCGACGGAGGAGACGCTTGCGAGTGCGGGGATGAACCACATGCTTCTCACAATCCATGTTGATGATCCAAGCGGCGGATCTCCAGATCTCGACACACGAGATCAGTCGTCTTCTTCACGAGCGAGGCACACCGAAGGATACGGAGATCCACGAGCAGACGATCGGGCATCATAACGACGATGCTGCGACGATGGAGAACCTCTCCATGGCATCCATGGTGGACGACCATGAGAGGGAGAGATAGGGCTGACGTCTAGAGAGAAGAGAGAGAGATGCTTCTCAAGCATTATGTGTAAAGAGAGAGCATGGGTATGCCTCTCTATTTATAGGGTTTTGGGATCCATGGATCTCAATCCATGGGACATATAAAATCAATGGATGAGATTGATTTATGTCAATCCAATGGTCAAGATTGTTGTTGGTAAAACCAACAAATTTAGGTTAAATGAAATTTTACAAAATCAAATATAAATTAGTCCTAAATCAAACCAATAAATAAGGAGAGAATGTGCATGGAGATTTCATCTCCATGCACCTTCCATGTGGACGGCCACACATTCCTATTAGGAATGATGTGCCGCCCACTCTTTCCATGGGGAGAGCAATCTCATGGAAATCCATGAGATTGCATATCTCCTTGAAAATCTCCTTTATTTATTTCAAACAACTTTTGTTGGCTTTTTATTCTTCAAAAATAATTCACAATTATATTTGAGAATATTGCAATCTTGTCATGAAAAAATTGTGAATCAAATTCACAACCCAAAACAACATATAATTTACATTGTCAATTAATTACATAATGTGTATCCAATACACATAATAATTAATCAACACATATAAATTATAATTAGTTCTCTCTAATACATTATAAATCACATTTATAATATATTATGAATAATTGGATATTGCTATCCACATTATTCTTATCCATGATAATTAAATCATATTTAATCATCTTGGATCTCTTTATCTCATGTGTTCAAACAATATGAATCACATTCACATTATTCACATCTTCGATAATTAAATCATATTCAATTATCTTAGATAACTCTCTTTATAATATGAATCAAATTCATATTAATCTTGATAATTAAATCACATTTAATTATCCATTTTCTCATGCTCGGATACATTTTATCAACAATGAAATTATCCTGAACCCATTCAAGGATAATGCGCTTTCTCCGCGAATACTTGGAGATAAGGACATGGCGATTGTATTGTTCCACGTATAGTGACTTGGATATTGAGATCACATCTCAAATCCAGATCTCGGGCCTCCCATTGATGCTTGATTAAATCAAGACCGTAAATCTAATCTTCTCATTGGATCTGAATCACATTCAGATCAATGTCCAATATTTGGACTAAGATTAGGTTACTTCTCTACTGAGTGGAGTCACTAAAATCCAGACCCGTTTCATCACTCCCTAGGAATGGAAGCGTCATGGTTATACAATCGTTTATGATCACATCACCCTCAGGTATTCCTAATACCTGTACATCCTGCATACTGGAAGACTCAGAATAAACCCGAAGTATTGGATCAACTTTATACTGTCTACTTCATGGTTTTATCAGTAAGTTTCTCATTCGATCATTGGGAGTCAGCATCGATCATATACTTTACAAAAGCATATATCATACCTAGGTCTTGATCATATACTTTCCAAAAGTATATATCAAACCTACAAATTCAGTCAAGCTTCCAAAGCGAGATGACCATGCACATGGAATTTGATTCTTCCCAATATCTCATGAGTGAGCTCATGTCTTTCGGTTCAGTAACTGAACCTGTATGATCCCTTTGAGAGATCGTATTACTCATATGCCCTTATATGCACACCAGCGCGCCGGTGTATAGACCTTGATTAGGTCATCAACCTATTGGTCTGCCAAATGTACATACTCAGACATATAGTAACACATCTGTCTCTGGTCAGAGGATGTGTGCCTATATCATGATAGCATACGATATAGGACTTTGGTTATCTCGATCTCGTTAAGTCAACTCTTTGACCTAACTCATCTGATACCTCCGAATCTCTATTACTATGCAGAGGACCTGCATCAAGAGGTCGGTCAGATATCAGCCTAACTGAGATAGGATTGCCATCTCCTACTCAGGCTAGAGATCATCTCTTAACAATCATTTGACAGTGCTTGATGAGTACTCAATCTAACTCATTAGATATTCATCTAAGCACCAGCCTCTATGATTCAATACTTGAATCAACAGCTGTATGATCATCAAGATGGCCATGGTACATAACCCTAATTGTACTAAGGGACCTATTATGCAAATTATGTATTCTTCATTTCAGATTAAGGAGTGAATTGCAATAACATTTATTGCATAATGGCTCGCCGTGGGCTCGCTTTTCCAACAATCTCCCACTAGCCCAAAGAGCCATGGGCTAATCATTTATACCCACACTCATGTGACAATCATAGACTATTTAGAAAATAGCTAGGTACGCTGATCAGTCATCTGTTCCCTAGAGACTACGCCAAGTCCTTTTACGGCACTTGCATATCCCCAGTAACAATGCTCGCATCAAATGCGAATGTTGCATCTTATGCAACCAATACTCAAATTTGTCATAGTGTCCTTGACACTTTAGCTTGATTAATTATTATAACCAGTATTCCCATAATCCTTATTAGAATACCTTCATTCCCGGAGATCTCTATTTCCTAAGGTATCTAAAGTTAAGACCCTTATAGATCACTATCTACAAGGTCTCAAACTTTTGAAGATAAGACTTTGAGATCACTATCTCTAAGTTTCATCATCTTTGAAGATATTGTTATTACTGCAACTAAGTGTTTTATTTCCAGAGTAGGACTAATAACAGATTACTACTCCCACTGCATGGCAGACATCTGGCTCTTTTGCACATCTAGCATACACTCAGCTTCTCGTAACTGATGCACAAGTGCAAGCAGTCCTAGCATTCACTTCCTCAACTCTTTGAGGTGATATCCCTTTAGATAGGTCAGTACCACATCTTAAGGGAAGGAAGCCTTTCTTGGAATTTTCCAGAAAATGGAATAAGTCTAAGGTGTACTACTAATGTGTTGGTCCCAATACCCTCTTCTCTTTGCTTCTGAACATCTTCAGAACTAGGATCTAAGGGGTATCCTTGAGATCATATCTCAAGGTATGGAACAACCAAATTATAAAACACTTATATCATTCTAAATGATTAGAATATTATCTACATTTAGCATGATGAACACAATGGCACTCCCACTAAGCTTCACATGGTTCATCAAGATTTTATCAGAAATCATAACATTTATAATTTCATCAAATCTTATGTTCCAACTACAAGAAGCTTATTTGAGTCAAAGATGGAGTTCTTCAGCTTGCACACCTTGCTTTCCTCAACCATGAAGCCCTAGGGCTACTTCATATGAATATCCTCATAGAGGAATTCATAGAGGAATGCAATCTTGACTTACATCATGAAGATGTCATAGTCAAGTTGTGTAGCTATAGTTAGCAATATTCTGATGAGTTTAAGCAAGGTCACTGGAGAGCAAGTCTCATCACAAGCGATGTCCTCTCTTAGGTATGTAGCTCATGGCTACGAACTGTGCTTTGAAGGTCTCTACCTTCTCATCAGGTTACCCTCTTTCTCTTGAAGATCCATTTACACCTTAATGGGTATTACCCATATAGGTGGATCCTCGAGGGTCCATATACAACACTTGTATATGAAGTCTACATTAGACCTTTATTGCTAACATCCATCTTTCTATGTCATGATCCTCAGGAGCTTCATTACATGAAGTCAGATCTTTGTCAGATTCAACTGACACATGGAACCCATCATCAAACTTATTTGAAGGGGTATTAGTGTTTCATCCTTAATTGTCTTTTAGTTTCCGATTCTAGGAGCCTCATTATCATTTCAAGATTAAATGAGTTCCTTTATTTCATTTTCATCTTGATTCTTAAGAGAGTCATCCTCTAAGAATCATATTCTCAAAGATGAGATCTTTTAAGAATCTCAAGGTCATAAAGTAGGTATCCAATACCATCCTTTAATTTCTTAATGAAGTAGCACTCTCTGGTGCTAGATTCCAACTTAATCACTGGAACCTTTATTAAGGATATATATAATGTAGTCTCTACCACACACACACATATATATATACTTGGAAACTAAGAGATAATTATGCTAAGATTAATCATTGATCAAATCATGTCACACATGATCAATTGTATTTCCCTACAACTCTATTGAGTTAAGGTCCATTAGGAGGATTGAGATAGAAATGATAATCATATCTCCATAAGGTATTTCTTGAATTCATCTAATAGGTACAAGCTACCTTGGTTAGATCAAATTCATTTCATCCTCCTTCAAACTTTGGTTCTAAACCAAAATTGTGAAATCTTTGAACATTTCAAAGGTTTCTTGGGTGAAGAGAAGAAATCTCATATCTTACATAATCATCAATAGATATCACATATCCATAATGTTTACTATGATATAGATGATTCACATACATCAATATGTATGAGATCCTGAATACCTTGACATCTTACACCTTTCCCAAAGAAGGGTGTATTGGACATTTTTACTTTGAATACAATATTCATAAGTATGTAAGATTTGAACCTTTAAACAATCTAAAGTTTCATCACTTTTCAGTCTATTGATCACATTAACAGACTTTATGTCCAAAACATGATGCTAGATCATTATCAAATGATCTTCATCCTCCTATTGATCTTTAATGGTCTATTTTTCAGTATTAGAAATCTTAATGAACCATTCATTAGTTTTCTAATTTAGTAGAGTCCACTAGATTTTAGATTACTATCTGAAATATCTCCATCATAACTCTTTATGATAGGTCTATTCCAGATTTCATGTTTATTCCCAACATTTAGAAATAAACTATGAGTGTATTCTAATATCCAGGTCATAGAGACATTCTCTAAGACTAAGGGCTCTCCCACTGAAAATATGAAGTATATTCATCAGGTGGAAATTGTTGCAACAATTGTATCAATTCCAACTTAGATAACCATTAAACCTTAAGATCAAATTTCTAATATTCTAATACATATGCTACCAATTGCAAGTGTCATTAGAAGATAGAGATACAATTATTAGACTTTATATTATCAAATAAGTAAGTCAATTTCAATGATTATAAGTAGATTATTCTGATGTACTATCCGATTCCTTCTCTGAGGATTCTAGATAGATATGATAGTCATACTATCAACACATCAACTTATTGCAGTATTGACATTCATCCAACTCTTTGGATGTTATATGGAAGTCACAGAAGTATATTCAACTCTTTTGACTATACTTCTTACTTGGGTCCAACCCATGCTTCTGTTGGAAATGCGAGCCCACGACGAGCCATTATGCAATAAATGTTATTGCAATTCACTCCTTAATCTGAAATGAAGAATACATAATTTGCATAATAGGTCCCTTAGTACAATTAGGGTTATGTACCATGGCCATCTTGATGATGATACAGCTGTTGATTCAACTATTGAATCATAGAGGCTGGTGCTTGGTTGAATATCTAAAGAGTTAGATTGAGGACTCATCAAGCACCGTCAAATGATTGTTAAGAGATGATCTCCAGCATGAGTAGGAGATGGCAATCCTTATCTCTGAAGGCTGATATCTGACCGACCTCTTGATGCAGGTCCTCTGCATAGGAATAGAGATTCGGAGGTGTCAGATTAGTTAGGTCAAAGAGTTGACTTAACGAGATCGAGATAACCAAAGTCCTATATCGTATGCTGTCATGATATAGGCACGCATCCTCTGACCGGAGACAGATGTGTTGCTATATGTCTAAGTATGTACACTTGGCAGACCAATAGGTTGATGACCTAATCAAGGTCTATACACCGGCGCTGGTGTGCATATAAGGGCATATGAGTAATAGGATCTCTCAAAGGGATCATACAGGTTTAGTTACTGAACCGGAAGACATGATCTCACTCATGAGATATTGGGAAGAATGAAATTCCGTACGCACGGTCGTCTCGCTTTGGAAGCTTGACTGAATTTGTAGGATTGATATATACTTTTGGAAAGTATATGATCAACACCTAGGTATGATATATGCTTTTGGAAAGTATATGATCGATACCGACTCCCAATGATCGAATGAGAAACTTACTGATAAAACCATGAAGTAGACAGTATAAAGTTGATCCAATATTTCGGGTTTAGTCTAAGTCTTCCAGTATGCAGGATGTACAGGTATTGGGAATACCTGAGGGTGATGTGATCATAAATGATTGTATAACCATGACGCTTCCATTCCTAGGGAGTGATGAAACGGGTCTGGATTTTAGTGACTCCTCTCAGAAGAGAAGTGATCTGATCTTGGTTCAAGTGTTGGACATTGATCTGAATGTGATTCAGATACAATGAGAAGATTAGATTTACGGTCTTGATTTAATGAAGCATCTATGGGAGGCCCGCGATCTGGATTTGAGATACAATCTCAATATCCATGTCACTATACGTGGAACAATACAATCGCCCTGTCTTTATCTCCAAGTATCTGCGGAGAAAGCGCATTATCCTTGAAGGAGTTCATGGATAATTCTATTTTTGATTTATGTATCCGAGCATTGAGAAAATGGATAATTAAATGTGATTTAATTATCATGAGTAATATGAATTTGATTCATATTATAAAGAGAGTTATCTGAGATAATTAAATGTGATTTGATTATCAAAGATGTGAATAATGTGAATGTGATTCATATTATTTGAGAACAAGAGAATAAAGATCTAAGATGATTAAATGTGATTTAATTATCATGGATATGAATAATGTGGATAGCAATATCCATATTAGTCATATATATTATAAATGTGATTTATAATATATAAGAGAGAGCTATTTGTGATTTACATTTGTTAATTAAATGTTAATGTGAATTGGATTCACATTGGACATTGAATTGAAAATGTAATTTACATTTTGTTTTGGGTTGTGAATATGATTCACAAATTTCCAATGGCATGATTGCAATGTTCACAAAATAAATTGGATTTATTTTTGTGAAATAATTTGTAACAAGTATTGTTGCAAATATTGGAGAGAATCATGATAATGTAATCTCATGCAATAGGAAAATGAAGCTCCCTTCCTAATGAGGAGAGGGGACGGCCACAATTCCATAAGGAAAGTGGTAGCCGTCCACCCTCCTTATGGAAGGAGGCTTGCCTCCATTCCTATCTCTCTAATGGAGATTGATTTGATATAAATCAAATTATATTTAATATATATATATATTTGATTTTTATTAAATTAATTGTTGTTGTGTTTTTAGCAACAAATCATGACCATTGAAAGAAACACAAATTAATATGGACCATTGGATTTGTGTTGACACATGGATTGAGATCCATGGATCCCAAAACCCTATAAAGGGAGAGGCACCCCATTGCTCTTCTTTGCACATAAGTGAGACAACAAGTCTCTCTCTCTCTCTCTCTCTTTCTTTCTCTTTCTCTCCCTCTCATGGCCATCCACCATAGATGCCCTAGAGAGGCTCTCCATCGCCGCGGCAACATCGTTATGCTGCCCGATGTTTTGCTCGTGGAACTCCATCTACTTGAAGGATATTGTGAATCCTCAAGCGCATCACGGAAGCGTGTTGATCGCATCGTATGCAATCGGAGCAACTAGTCGCACTAGTCGCTAGATGCAGCGGAAATTAAAATTTTAACTTTAAAGATGAAACCACATGATCACGAGAACACTTCTCGAATCGTTTCATCAAACCACAAAGTATTAGGAATACCTCTTGAAGCGTGGTTGTGATCGCGAGATCCCAAAGTAGAGATCCTCCTATCTTAAGTCCGATCCACGAAGAACGCACTTGCGGGCGCGATGATGAGTCACGTTCCTTCCCGCAATCCTCGATGAAGATCCAAGCGATGGCTCCCCCGATTTCGTCAAACAAAATCCGTCGTCTTCCTTTAGAGTAAGAAACTCCAAAGAAGATGGAGATCCACGAGTCGTCGAAGAAGAAGCCGAGAGTCTCTCCTTTCTCAACACAAAATGTACGGCCACTTAATGGAGAAGAGAAAGAGAGAGAGGGCGAGAATGAGAAAGAGAGAGAGAGAGTTGTGTCCTTGCACAACTCTTAATGATGTACCATGGAAGGCTACCCTAGCCCTCTATTTATATTAGTTTAGGATCCATTGGATCTCAATCCATGGACTCATAGATCCAACGGCTAGGCTTGGTCTATGTAAGATCAATGGTTATGATTGTTGTTGGTTAAAACCAACAACATTTATTTATGATTAAATTAAATATATGTTGCAACATTATCAACACATTTTTAATTCAACATAAATAAATTAGTTGAGAGATTAATCATCATAATAAAATGGAGTCAATATAGCCTCCTAAAATTAAGGGGCGTCACCCATGACTCTTTCATGGGTGACGCCACCTCTAAATTTGGTGGCTTTATTTCTCCTTTTATTATATTATTTTATCTCTCAATTATTGCAAAAATATCCACCAAATTAATTCCAAATTAATTTGTGAATATTTCAATCATGCCATTGAACATTATGTGAATCATATTCACAACCCAAACTAATTTGTAAATTGCATTTCCAATTAATTAACAAATGTGAATCCAATTCACACTATTAATTAACAAATGCTATTTACATAAATTCTCTCTCTTATATATGTATATTATAAATCATATTTATAACACACATATATCATGGATAGTGTTATCCACATTCTCTTAATCTTTGATAATTAAATCTCATTTAATTATCTTAGATAATCATTTTCACAATATGAATTATATTCATATTAAGCTTGATAATTAAATCTCATTTAATCATCAAGTCCTTGCTTGGATATTTCATCAAAAGAATTATTCTTGAACCCTTTCAAGAATAATGTGCTTTCTCCGCAGATACTTGGAGATAAGGACAGGGCGATTGTATTGTTCCACGTATAGTGACTTGGATGTTGAGATCCCGTCTCAAATCCAGATCGTACGAACCTCCCACAGATGCTTGATTAAATCAAGACCGCAAATCCAATCTTCTCATTGAATCTGAATCTCATTCAGATCAATGTCCAACACTTGGACTAAGATCAGATTGCTTCTCTACTGGAAGGAGTCACTAAAATCCAGACCTGTTTCATCACTCCCTCGGAATGGAAGCGTCATGGATATACAATCGTTTATGATCACATCACCCTTCAGGTATTCCCAATACCTGTACATCCTGCACACTGGAAGACCCATGGTCAACCCGAAGATCAAGATCTATTTTACACTGTCTTCTTCAGGGTTTGATCACCAAGTTTCTCATTTGATCATTGGGATTTGGTATTCGATCATATACTTTCCAAAAGCATATATCATACCTAGGTCTTGATCATATACTTTCCAAAAGTATATATCAAACCTACAAATTCAGTCAAGCTTCCAAAGCGAGACGACCGTGCACGGAATTTGATTCTTCCCAATATATCATGAGTGAGCTCATGTCTTCCGGTTCAGTAGTGAACCTGTATGATCCCTTTGAGAGATCGTATTACTCATATGCCCTTATATGCACACCAGCGCGCCGGTATATAGACCTTGGTTAGGCCATCAACCTATCGGTCTGCCAAATGTACATACTCAGACATATAGCAATACATCTGTCTCCGGTCAGAGGATGCGTGCCTATGCTGTGACAGCATTCAACATAGGACTTAGGTTATCTCGATCTCGTTAAGTCAACCCATTGACCTAACTAATCTGACACCTCCGAATCTCTATTCCTATGCAGAGGACCTGCATCAAGAGGTCGGTCAGATATCAGCCTATGTGAGAAAAGGATTGCCATCTCCTACTCAGGCTGGAGATCACATCTTAACAATCATTTGACGGTGCTTGATGAGTCCTCAATCTAACTCTTTAGATATTCATCCAAGCATCAGCTTCTATGATTCAATAATTGAATCAACAGCTGTATGATCATTAAGATAGCCATGGTACATAACCCTAATTGTACAGAGGGACCTATTATGCAAATTATTTATTCTTCATTTCAGATCAGGGAATGATATGTGCAATAACATTTATTGCATAATGGCTCGCCGTGGGCTCACATGTCCAACAATCTCCCACTAGCCCAAAGAGCCATTAATGGGCTAATCATTTAAACCCACACTCATGTGACAATCATAAGCTATTTAGAAATAGCTAGGTAAGCTGATCAGTCACTCTGTTCCCGCGAGACTACGCCAAGTCCTTTTACGGCACTTGCATATCCCTAGGTAACAGTGCTCGCATCCAATGCGAATGTTGCATCTAATGCAACCAATACTCAATCTAGTCAAAGCAGTTATAGTGTCCTTGACACTATTGCTCAATAACTATTACAACCAGTATTTCCATAACCTTATGAGAATACCCTTATTCCGAGAGATCACTATCTCTCAAGGTATCCACAGTTAAGACCTTTTAGATCTCTATCTATAAAGTCTTAAGCTCTAAAAGATAAGACTCAGAGATCACAATCTCTAAAGCCTTATCTTTGAAGATATCGTTATTTCTGTAATCAAGTGTTCTTTCTCCATACTAGAATTAGTAACAGTTTACTACTCTCACTGCATGGCAGATATCTGGCTTTTGTACACATCTAGCATACACTAAGCTTCTCGTAACTGATGCACAGGTGCAAGCAGTTCTAGCATTTACTTCCTCAACTCTTTGAGGTGCTATCCCTATAGATAGGTCAGTACTAAATCTCAAGGGAAGGAAGCCTTTCTTGGAATTTCCAAAAATGGAACATATCCAAGGTGTACTACTAATGTGACAATCCCAATACCCTCTTCTCTTTGCTTCTGAACAACTTCAGAACTAAGATCTAAGAGGTATTCTTGAGATCATATCTCAAGGTGTGGAATAACCAGTCTGTATATAACACTTATTATCATCCTTATATCATTCCAAATGATTATGATATTATCTACGTTTAGCACGATGAACACAATGGCACTCCCACTAAGCTTCACATGGTACATCAAGGTTCTATTTGAAATCATAACATTTATAATTTCATCAAATCTTATGTTCCAACTACAAGAAGCTTATTTGAGTCCATAGATGGAGTTCTTTAGCTTTCACACCTTACTTTCCCCAAACATGAAGCCCTGGGGCTACTTCATGTGAATATCCTCAAAGAGGTATTCTTAGAGGAATGCAGTCTTGACTTACATCTTGAAGATGCAACAGTCAAGTTGTGCAGCTAGGATTAGCAATATTCTGATGATTTCAAGCATGGTTTCCAAAGAGCAAGTCTCATTGCAAGCAATGTCTTCTCTTACGGTGTGCAGCTCATGGCTACGAACCGAGCTTTGAAGGTCTCTACCTTCTCATCAGGTTCCTCTTCCCTTGAAGATCCATTTACACCTTAATGGGTCTAACCCTTATAGGTGGATCCTCGAGGGTCCATATACAACACTTGTATATGAAGTCTACTTTAGACTTTATTGCTAATATCCATCATTCCATGTCATGATCCTTAGGAGCTTCATCACATGAAGTCCGATCATTGTCAGACTTGGCTGACACATGGAATACATCCTCAAACTCATTTGAAGAGGTATTAATGTTTCATCTTTAATTGTCCTTTTAGTTTCCGATTTCAGGAGCCTCATTATCTTCTTAAGATTAAATGAGTTCCTTTACTTCATTTTCATCTTTATTCTCAAGATTCTCAATCCTCCAAGAATCACATTCTCAGAGATGAGATCTTTTAAGAATCTCAAGGTCATAAAGTAGGTATCCAATACCTTACTTTATTTTCCTAATGAAGTAGCACTCTCAAGTGCTAGATTCCAGCTTACATCCATGGAACCTTATTAAGGATATATATTGTAGTCTCTACCACACATATATACCAGGAAACTAAGAGGATAATTATGCTAAAATTCATCATTGATCAAATCATGTCACACATGATCCAATTGTATCTCCCTACAACTCCATTGAGTTTAGGTGTATTAGGAGGAGTGAGATAGAAATGATATTCATATCTCCATAAGGTATTCTTTGAATTTTATCTAATAGGTACAAGCTACCTAGGTTAGATCAAATTCATTTCATCTTTCTTCAAACTTTGGTTCTAAACCAAAATTGTGAAATCTTTGAACATTTCAAAGGTTTCTCAGGTGAAGAGAAGAAATCTCATATCATACGTAATCATCAATAGATATTACATATCCATAATGTTTACTATGATATAGATGATCTACATACATCAATATGTATGAGATCTTGAATACCTCGACATCTAACACCATTCCCAGAGAAGGGTGTATTGGACATTTTACTTTGAATACAATATTCATAAGTATGTAAGATTTGAAATTTTAGACATTCTAAAGTTTCATATCTTACTAGTCTATTGATCACATCAGCAGACATATGTCCAAGACTTGATGCCAGATCATTGTCAAATGATCTTCATCCTCCTATTGATCTTATAAGGTTTGATTTTCAGTACTAGAAATCTTAATGAACCATTCATTAATTTTCTAATTTTGTGGAGTCCACTAGATGCTAGATTACTATCTGAAATATTTCCATCATAACTCTTTATGACAGTTCTATCTCAGAATTCATGTTTATTTCCAACATTTAGAAACAAACAATGAGGGTATTCTAATATCTAGGTCATAGAGACATCCTCTAAGACTAAGGGATCTCCTACTGAGAATATGAAGTCTATCTATCCAACAGAGATTGCTATAACAATTACAACAATATCCATGTAGATGTCTACTAAACCTCAAGATCAAATTCTAATCTTCTAATATATATATGCAACCAATTGCAAATGTCATTAGAAGATTGGGATACAATTGTCAGACTTTATCTTATGAAATAATAACGTCAGAGTCAATGATTATATGTAGATTGTTCTGATGCTCTATCTGAGTCCTTCACTAAGGATTTTAGACAGACTTGATAGTCATACTATCAACACATCAACATATTGCAGTATTGGCATTCATCCAACTCTTTGGATGTCATATGGAAGTCACAGAAGTAGGTCAACTCTTTGACTTTCCTTCTTACTCGGGTCTGACCCATGCTTCCACTGCGCTCTCTTCATCTAAAAACAACCATTGTTCAAGACAAAGAATCTCTTATGTTGAATTTTAAGAATTTCAATACAAGAGCATTTCAACATTTATACATGCTTCATTAAATTCATACAATATGAATATCATAAAGCTTCATGAATGACTAGAGTATAGATAGTAGAATGATGACACTCATCATATCTACATACATCTTAACTCTTAGAGACTTAGGTTCAGGTAGGTATTCAAACATTTTGAATACATCATCTCTTTCGAGCCACCATTCTGCATAATGCAGAGAACCATGTCATTCATGATTAAATGTCTAGAGCACACATGTATGCCAAAATATCTTCTTTTATTTTATAAGGATTATTCGATAATTACGATCACCATCGACATGTCACTTCCAAAGTACACTCGATGAAAGATCAAGACTATAGAGACATACAAACCCTAAGGTGATGTCTTATTGTCTTATTTAATTGCCCTTCCTCATTATGTTGAGGAGACTTGCACACTGCAACCACATACATTATGTGTCCAATTGCAAGTACAATATCTGGATCATGAGTCCAATCCAAGATATTTTTACTGGTTATCATTGAGTATAACATTGAGTGGGTTTAATGAAGGATTATCTGAAATAAGAAATTTGCATAAGTGTATATATATTATATATACATGTTTTACTTTGATTTAGGAATTTTTATATCAAAGTTGTCTTGCCTTGTCAACACTGAAAGTTCATTCCCTTAATCACTTTCAATGTAAGAGATATTCTTACCATTATATCTCTAGCAAGATCTGGGATCTCCTTTCCTATCTTTGTTGCATCCCAATAATATGAGAACCTACAACTCGGATAAAAAGAAGCGGGAACACATTCCGCCTTGCAAGTCCAACTTGCATTTCCCAATTCGGTCTTTAACACCCGGGCCCACCACCCCTAAGATGATGTTGACCCGTCATTAATTGAACCAACCGTCAACAGGCTTAATACTCGCTATACGCAATCCAATATCGCCCCAATAATATGAGGACCCGATATTGGGGTCACTACGTATACGGCCTTACTCTTTCGAGAAGCAAAGAACCCGATCCAATTAAATCATGCACATGATCTGTCACTTCGGACAGGCGTCTCCCATACACAACAACTGGCGACGGAATCCTTTGCCTTGACGGGAGACCATGGATGTCACTTATGTGATCCTCCACCTCATATTCAAATTGTAATTAATTATCGTGAATCATATTCACATAATTAATTCTTCCAAGGGAAATACACATCTATTCATAATAGAGTATTTATTGGATATAATTAATTTAATCATATTAAATTAATCATCAATCCAAACATCAATCAACAAACATGTCTTTTACTTGAATAGTAGGTATATACTCAAAGTACGTATTATTCGAATTTTAATAATTAGAAAAATACACATTGTCTGTCTCCGGTATTATACAGTCCCTACCCGCTGTCATGGCCAGTACCGACGAGAGTGGGACGGACCACATACGTTGCAACCCGCTACCCCAATGCTCTCCGACTAGGCACCACATCCGCCTCGGGAAAGGATAATACCAGATAGACCATCATGTACTTTGAGATGTTCATCGATTTTTCAACCGAAGTTATACCATATAATATAAATCAAAACATTTTTGATTATAAGGAGATTTGCTAGACAAATCCCCAATCCTATTCAAGCAAAAGGGTTTTCATGTAAAAGTTGTCCTACAACAATTGTAGGATAAACTATGGTTTTCATGAAAGCAATGTTTGTTGATGAACCAATGATCAAGATCTAATATCTCATCATTGTGGTTTAGGCAAGTGTCATTCAATGAAATAATTATCTCTTTAAATATTTCACAAATATTTATCACTAATTATTCCAGAAAATTAACAATTAATTTTCATCATGATAATTGAATGACATATCACGAGGTTCAAGATCAAAATTGTTAATTTCCAGCAGTGACCCCCAATCACTAAAATTAACTTATCTTGATCAATTTAAATCCAAAAAATGCAAACTCAGTTTCCAAAGATTGCCTATTTGATTTATTAAAGAACCCAAGTGATAATTCACGCATTTCAAGGCGGATTAAAACCGTAATTATCTCATTAATCACGTTCAAATCCGCAGTTCCCGCAACAGTGAATATAGGCATATTCAAAAGACCATATCTTGAGAAAATGAAGTCCAAATTTAGTAAACTCAAGTCCTATGGTTTCCTTGTTTAATGGGGAACAAAATCCAATTGAAAATTTCGTGTTTAAACATTTTAAACAGAGACGAAAAATTCAATTTTACAGAGGTGCGAAAAATTGAAATGCAGTAAAATTTCGCAACCCTTTCAAGAACCAAATCGTCTAAGGTCTATGGATCATATCCAAAACCTTATTCAACCTGGCTCTGATACCACTTGAAGGATATTGTGAATCCTCAAGCGCATCACGGAAGCGTGTTGATCGCATCGTATGCAATCGGAGCAACTAGTCGCACTAGTCGCTAGATGCAGCAGAAATTAAAATTTTAACTTTAAAGATGAAACCACATGATCACGAGAACACTTCTCGGATCGTTTCATCAAACCACAAAGTATTAGGAATACCTCATGAAGCGTGGTTGTGATCGCGAGATCCCAAAGTAGAGATCCTCCTATCTTAAGTCCGATCCACGAAGAACGCACTTGCGGGCGCGATGATGAGTCACGTTCCTTCCCGCAATCCTCGATGAAGATCCAAGCGATGGCTCCCCCGATTTCGTCAAACGAAATCCGTCGTCTTCCTTTAGAGTAAGAAACTCCAAAGAAGATGGAGATCCACGAGTCGTCGAAGAAGAAGCCGAGAGTCTCTCCTTTCTCAACACAAAATGTACGGCCACTTAATGGAGAAGAGAAAGAGAGAGAGGGCGAGAATGAGAAAGAGAGAGAGAGTTGTGTCCTTGCACAACTCTTAATGATGTACCATGGAAGGCTACCCTAGCCCTCTATTTATATTAGTTTAGGATCCATTGGATCTCAATCCATGCACTCATAGATCCAACGGCTAGGCTTGGTCTATGTAAGATCAATGGTTATGATTGTTGTTGGTCAAAACCAACAACATTTATTTATGATTAAATTAAATATATGTTGCAACATTATCAACACATTTTTAATTCAACATAAATAAATTAGTTGAGAGATTAATCATCATAATAAAATGGAGTCAATATAGCCTCCTAAAATTAAGGGGCGTCACCCATGACTCTTTCATGGGTGACGCCACCTCTAAATTTGGTGGCTTTATTTCTACTTTTATTATATTATTTTATCTCTCAATTATTGCAAAAATATCCACCAAATTAATTCCAAATTAATTTGTGAATATTTCAATCATGCCATTGAACATTATGTGAATCATATTCACAACCCAAACTACTTTGTAAATTGCATTTCCAATTAATTAACAAATGTGAATCCAATTCACACTATTAATTAACAAATGCTATTTACATAAATTCTCTCTGTTATATATGTATATTATAAATCATATTTATAACACACATATATCATGGATAGTGTTATCCACATTCTCTTAATCTTTGATAATTAAATCTCATTTAATTATCTTAGATAATCATTTTCACAATATGAATTATATTCATATTAAGCTTGATAATTAAATCTCATTTAATCATCAAGTCCTTGCTTGGATATTTCATCAAAAGAATTATTCTTGAACCCTTTCAAGAATAATGTGCTTTCTCCGCAGATACTTGGAGATAAGGACAGGGCGATTGTATTGTTCCACGTATAGTGACTTGGATGTTGAGATCTCGTCTCAAATTCAGATCGTACGAACCTCCCACAGATGCTTGATTAAATCAAGACCGCAAATCCAATCTTCTCATTGAATCTGAATCTCATTCAGATCAATGTCCAACACTTGGACTAAGATCAGATTGCTTCTCTACTGGAAGGAGTCACTAAAATCTAGACCTGTTTCATCACTCCCTCGGAATGGAAGCGTCATGGATATACAATCGTTTATGATCACATCACCCTTCAGGTATTCCCAATACCTGTACATCCTGCACACTGGAAGACCCATGGTCAACCCGAAGATCAAGATCTATTTTACACTGTCTTCTTCAGGGTTTGATCACCAAGTTTCTCATTTGATCATTGGGATTTGGTATTCGATCATATACTTTCCAAAAGCATATATCATACCTAGGTCTTGATCATATACTTTCCAAAAGTATATATCAAACCTACAAATTCAGTCAAGCTTCCAAAGCGAGACGACCGTGCACGGAATTTGATTCTTCCCAATATCTCATGAGTGAGCTCATGTCTTCCGGTTCAGTAGTGAACCTGTATGATCCCTTTGAGAGATCGTATTACTCATATGCCCTTATATGCACACCAGCGCGCCGGTATATAGACCTTGGTTAGGCCATCAACCTATCGGTCTGCCAAATGTACATACTCAGACATATAGCAATACATCTGTCTCCGGTCAGAGGATGCGTGCCTATGCTGTGACAGCATTCAACATAGGACTTAGGTTATCTCGATCTCGTTAAGTCAACCCATTGACCTAACTAATCTGACACCTCCGAATCTCTATTCCTATGCAGAGGACCTGCATCAAGAGGTCGGTCAGATATCAGCCTATGTGAGAAAAGGATTGCCATCTCCTACTCAGGCTGGAGATCACATCTTAACAATCATTTGACGGTGCTTGATGAGTCCTCAATCTAACTCTTTAGATATTCATCCAAGCATCAGCTTCTATGATTCAATAATTGAATCTACAGCTGTATGATCATTAAGATAGCCATGGTACATAACCCTAATTGTACAGAGGGACCTATTATACAAATTATTTATTCTTCATTTCAGATCAGGGAATGATATGTGCAATAACATTTATTGCATAATGGCTCGTAAAGAAGACGTCGGATCTCGTGTGTTGAGATCAGGAGATCCACCGCTTGGATCATCAACATGGATTGCAAGAAGCACGCGGTTCATCCCCGCGCTCGCAAGCTTCTCCTCCGACGGATCGGACTTGAGACAGGAGGTCTCTTCGTTTAGAGACTTGATCGCAACCACGCTTCAAGAGGTAAACCTAATACTTAGTTGTGGTTTAGATGAAACGATCCGAGAAGTGTTCTTGGATCATGTGGTTTCGTCACATGAAAATTTTTTAATTTCCGTTGCATAGAACAACTAGTGCGACTAGTCGTTCTTCGTCGTATTCGATACGACGATCACGCTTCCGTGATGCGCTTGAGGATCTAACCATATCCTTCAAGTGGTATCAGAGCCTTAGGTCGGTGGTTTTGGATACGATCCATAAACCGAGGACGACTTGGGTTCATTAGGGTTTGCGAAAGTTTTCTTGCATTTCATTTTCGCATCTCTGTTTTGATATTATTTTCGGCACTGTTTAAATTGTTTAAACACGAAAATAATATTTGGATTTTATTCCCCATTAAATAAGAAAACCGTAGGATCTGAGTTTGCATGATTTCGATTCCGTTTGTTCTAGATATGCTCATTTTAGTGAACATGTATCCACTGTTTCGGGGACTGCGGATCACAACGTAATTAAGATGTTAATTACGGATTTGAAACGCCTTGAAATGCGTGAAAATCACTGAGTTCTGTTGTAAATCAAGTTAGCAAACTTTAGAAATTTACTTTTCTTAATTTGGATTTAAATTGATTGAGATATGGTATTTTTAGTAAGTGAGGGTCACTGCTGAAAATACTTTCCTAATCAAGAACCTAGTGATTGTCATTTAATTAATTAGTGAAATTAAATTGTTTAATCTCCTAGAATAATTATGCATAAATATTTGTGAAATATTTGATGATAATTATGTCCTTAAATGACTTTGCCCTAACCAATAAATGATTAGATGTGATCTAGATCAAGATTGGTTACATGATCTACTTGATCAACATTCCAACAAACTTGTTGCTTGAATAGGACTTGGGATTTGTTTAGCAAATCTCATTATAATGTTAATCAAAATTGTTTTGATTATTACTATATGGTATAATTTCGGTTGAAGAACCGATGATTATCTCAAGTACAAAATGATCTATTTTGCATTATCCTTTCCCGAGGTGGATATGGTGTCTAGTCGGAGAGCATTGGGGTTGCGGGTTGCAACGTATGTGGTCCGTCCCACTCTCGTCGGTACTGGCCATGACAGCGGGTAGGGTTAGTATAATGCTTAAGAAATCATGATGTATTTCTAATTATTAAAATTCGAAATAATACGTATTTGAGATAATACCATAATTCAAGTAACAATTAAAATTGTTTGTTGAATATTAATTGGATCATTAATTTAATATGATTAGATTAATTGGAATCCAATTAAAATTAAAACACTCTATGAATAGAGATGTTATTTCCCTTGGAAGAATTAATCATAATGAATATGATTCATAATGATTAATTAGAATTTGAATATGATATGGAGGATCACATAAGTGACATCCATGGTCTCCCGTCAAGGCGAAGGGTTCCGTCGCCAGATATTGTATGTAGGAGACGCCTGTCCGAAGTGACATCTCCTGCATACGATCCATTTGGATCGGGCTCTTCACTTCTTGAAAGAGTAAGGACGTATGCGTAGTGACCCCAATATCAAGTCCTCATATTATTGGGGCGATATTGGATTGCGCATAGCGAGTTGTATTCCTGTTGACGGTTGGTTCAATTAATGACGGGTCAACATTGCCTTAGGGGTGGTGGGCCCGGGTGTTAAAGACCGAATTGGGAGATGCAAGTTGGACTTGCAAGGCGGAATGTGTTCCCGCTTCTTTTTATCCGAGTTGTAGGTTCTCATATTATTGGGATGCAACAAAGTTAAGGAAGGAGATCCCAGATCTTGCTTGAGATATAATGGTAAGTATATCTCTTACATTGAAAGTGATTAAGGGAATGAACTTTCAATGTTGACATGGCAAGACAACTTTGATATAAAAATTCCTGAATCAAAGTAAAATATGTATATATATATATATAAATACATACATCTATGCAAATTTCTTATTTCAGATAATCCTTCATTAAAACCCACTCAATGATATACTCAATAATAACCAGTGAAATATCTTGGATTGGACTCATGATCCAGATATTGTACTTGCAGTTGGACACATAATGTATGTTGTTGCAATGAGCAAGTTTCCTCATAATAATGAGGAATGACAATTATATAGATAATAAGACTACAACCCTAGGGTTTGTATGTCTCTATAGTCTTGATTTCTCATCGGATGTACTTTGGAAGTGACATGTCGATGATGATCGCAATTGTCAAATAATCCTTATAAAATTAATGAAGATATTCTGGCATACATATGTGCTCTTGACATTTAACATGAATGAGATGGTTCACTGCATCATGCAGAATAGTGGCTCTATGAGAGATGATGTATTCAAATTGTTTGAGTACCTACCTGAACCTATGTTTTAAGAGTTTAGATGGATGTAGATGATGAGTGTCATCATTCTACTATCTATACTTTGGTCATTCATGAAGCTTCATAATATTCATATTGTATGAATTTAATGAAGCATGTATAAATGTTGAAATGCTCTTACATAAGAGATCCTTAGTCTTAAGCAATGGTTGCTTATAGATAAAGGGAGCGCAGTGGAAGCATGGGTTGGACCCGAGTAAGAAGTATGGTCAAAGAGTTGACTATACATCTTTGACTTCCATATGTCATCCGAAGAGTTGGATGATTGCCAATACTGCAATAAGTTGATGTGTTGATAGTATGACTATCAAGTCTATCTAGAATCCTTAGAGAAGGACTCGGATGGAGCATCGGATTAATCTACATAAATCATTGATAAGATAAAGTCAAATAATTGTATCTCAATCTTCTGATGACATTTGCAATAGGTTGCATATGTTTTAGAAGACTGGAAAATTTGATCTTAAAGGTTTATAGTTATCCACATGGATATTGATGTAATTGTTGCAACAATCTCTGTTGGATTGATAGACTTGTTAATTTCAGTAGGAGAGTCCTTAGTCTTAGAGAATGTCTCTATGACCTAGATATAAGAATACACTCATTGTTTGTTTCTAAATGTTGGAAATAAACATGAATTCTGAGGTAGAACTATCATAAAGAGTTACGATGGAGATATTTCAGATAGTAATCTAAAATCTAGTGGACTCCACTAAATTAGAAAATTGATGAATGGCTCATTAACATTTCTAAATGCTGAAATTAAAACTTAAGATCAATATGAGGATGAAGATCATTTGACAATGATCTAGCATCAAGCTTTGGACATTTGTTTATTGATTTGATCAATAGACTAGTAAGAGATGAAACTTTAGAATGTCTAAAATTTCAAAACTTACATACTTATGAATATTGTATTCAAAGTAAAATGTCCAATACACCCTTCTTAGAGAAAGGTGTAAGATGCCAAGGTATTTAGGATCTCATGCATATTGATGTATGTAGATCATCTATATCATAGTAAACATTATGGATATGTGATATCTGTTGATGATTATGTATGATATGAGATTTCTTCTCTTCACCTAAGAAACCTTTGAAATGTTCAAAGATTTCATTATTTTTTGGTTTAAAACCAAAGTTTGAAGGAAGATAAAATGAATTTGATCTAATCTAGGTAGCAAGTACCTACTAAATAAATTCAAAGAATACCTTATAGAGATATGAAAATCACTTCTATCTCAATCCTCCTAACACACCTTAACTCAATAGAGTTATATGTAGATACAATTGGATCATGTGTGACATGATCTTATCAATGATGAATTTTAGCATAATATCCCTTAAGTTCCAGGTATATATGTGTAGAAGAGACTACAATGTATATCCTCAATAAGGTTCCATGTATGTTGGAATCTAGCACTTGAGAGTGCTGCTTCATTAGGAAAATAAAGGATGGTATTGGATACCTACTTTATGACCTTGAGATTCTTAAAATATCTCATATCTGAGAATGTGATTCTTAGACGTTGAGACTCTTGAGAATCAAGAAGAAAATGAAGTGTAGGAACTCATTTAACCTTGAGAAGATAATGAGGCTCCTGAAATTGGAAACTAAAAGGATAATTAAGGATGAAACACTAATACCTCTTCAAATGAGTTGAGGATGGATTCCATGTGTCAGAGAAATCTGACAATGATTGAACTTCATGTGATGAAGCTTCTGAAGATCATAGCATGGAAAGATGGATTTTAGCAATAAAAGTCTAACGTAGACTTCATATACAAGTGTTGTATATGGACCCTCGAGGATCCACCTATATGGGTAATACCTGTAAAGGTGTAAATGGATCTTCAAGAGAAAGGGAACCTGATGAGAAGGTGGAGACCTTCAAAGCACAGTTCATAGCCATGAGCTACACATCGGAAGAGAAGACATTGCTTGCAAATGAGACTTGCTCTTCGGTGACCATGCTTAAAATCGTCAGAATATTGCTAACCTTAGCTACACAACTTGACTATTGCATCTTCAAGATGTAAGTCAATATTGCATTCCTCTACGAATACCTCTCTGAGGATATTCACATGAAGTAGCCCCAGGGCTTCATGATTGAGGAAAGCAAGGTGTGCAAGCTAAGGAATCCATCTAAGGACTCAAATAAGCTTTTTGAGATGGACCATAAGATTTGATGAAATTATAAAATGTTATGATTTCAAATGGAATCTTGATGAGCCATGCGAAGCTTAGTGGGAGTGCCTATGTGTTCATTGTGCTAAATATAGATGATATCCTGATCATTTAAAATGATGTAAGGATAATAATAAGTGTTTTATAATCTGATTGTTCCATAACTTGAGATATGATCTCAAGGATACCTCTTGGATCTTAGTTCTGAAGGTGTTCAGGAGCAAAGAGAAGAGGGTATTAGGACTGTCACATTAGTAGTACACCTTGGACATATTCTATTTTATGGAAAATCCCAAGAAAGGCTTCCATCCTTAAGATATGGTTCTGACCTGTCTGAAGGGATAGCACCTCAAAGAGTTGAGGAAGTAAATGCTATAACTACTTGCACTTGTGCATTAGTTACGAGAAGCTGAGTGTATGCTATATCATTTAACCTTGTATATGTGAGCCCACGATGAGCCATTATGCAATAAATGTTATTGCGAATATCATTCCCTGATCTGAAATGAAGAATAAATAATTTGCATAATAGGTCCCTCTGTACAATTAGGGTTATGTACCATGGCCATCTTGATGATCATACAGCTGTTGATTCAACAATTGAATCATAGAGGCTGGTGCTTGGTTGAATATCTAAAGAGTTAGATTGAGGACTCTTCAAGCACCGTCAAATGATTGTTAAGAGATGATCTCCAACATGAGTAGGAGATGGCAATCCTTATCTCTGAAGGCTGATATCTGACCGACCTCTTGATGCAGGTCCTCTGCATAGGAATAGAGATTCGGAGGTGTCAGATTAGTTAGGTCAAAGAGTTGACTTAACGAGATCGAGATAACCAAAGTCCTATATCGTATGCTGTCATGATATAGGCACGCATCCTCTGACCGGAGACAGATGTGTTGCTATATGTCTAAGTATGTATATTTGGCAGACCAATAGGTTGATGACCTAATCAAGGTCTATACACCGGCGCGCTGGTGTGCATATAAGGGCATATGAGTAATACGATCTCTCAAAGGGATCATACAGGTTCAGTTACTGAACCGGAAGACATGAGCTCACTCATGAGATATTGGGAAGAATCAAATTCCGTGCGCACGGTCGTCTCGCTTTGGAAGCTTGACTGAATTTGTAGGATTGATATATACTTTTGGAAAGTATATGATCAACACCTAGGTATGATATATGCTTTTGGAAAGTATATGATCGATACCGACTCCCAATGATCGAATGAGAAACTTACTGATAAAACCATGAAGTAGACAGTATAAAGTTGATCCAATACTTTGGGTTTAGTCTAAGTCTTCCAGTATGCAGGATGTACAGGTATTGGGAATACCTGAGGGTGATGTGATCATAAACGATTGTATAACCATGACGCTTCCATTCCTAGGGAGTGATGAAACGGGTCTGGATTTTAGTGACTCCTCTCAGTAGAGAAGTGATCTGATCTTGGTCCAAGTGTTGGACATTGATCTGAATGTGATTCAGATACAATGAGAAGATTAGATTTACGGTCTTGATTTAATGAAGCATCTATGGGAGGCCCGCGATCTGGATTTGAGATACGATCTCAATATCCATGTCACTATACGTGGAACAATACAATCGCCCTGTCTTTATCTCCAAGTATCTGCGGAGAAAGCGCATTATCCTTGAAGGAGTTCATGGATAATTCTATTGTTGATTTATGTATCCGAGCATTGAGAAAATGGATAATTAAATGTGATTTAATTATCATGAGTAATATGAATTTGATTCATATTATAAAGAGAGTTATCTGAGATAATTAAATGTGATTTGATTATCAAAGATGTGAATAATGTGAATGGGATTCATATTATTTGAGAACAAGAGAATAAAGATCCAAGATGATTAAATGTGATTTAATTATCATGGATATGAATAATGTGGATAGCAATATCCATATTAGTCATATATATTATAAATGTGATTTATAATATATAAGAGAGAGCTATTTGTGATTTACATTTGTTAATTAAATGTTAATGTGAATTGGATTCACATTAGACATTGAATTGAAAATGTAATTTACATTTTGTTTTGGGTTGTGAATATGATTCAGAAATTTCCAATGGCATGATTGCAATGTTCACAAAATAAATTGGATTTTATTTTTGTGAAATAATTTGTAACAAATGTTGTTGCAAATATTGGAGAGAATCATGAGATAATGTAATCTCATGCAATAGGAAAAAGGAAGCTCCCTTCCTAATGAGGAGAGGGGACGGCCACAATTCCATAAGGAGAGTGGTAGCCGTCCACCCTCCTTATGGAAGGAGGCTGGCCTCCTTTCCTATCTCTCTAATGGAGATTGATTTGATATAAATCAAATTATATTTAATATATATATTTGATTTTTATTAAATTAATTGTTGTTGTGTTTTTAGCAACAAATCATGACCATTGAAAGAAACACAAATTAATATGGACCATTGGATTTGTGTTGACACATGGATTGAGATCCATGGATCCCAAAACCCTATAAAAGGAGAGGCACCCCATTGCTCTTCTTTGCACATAAGTGAGACAACAAGTCTCTCTCTCTCTCTCTCTCTCTCTTTCTTTCTCTTTCTCTCCCTCTCATGGCCGTCCACCATAGATGCCCTAGAGAGGCTCTCCATCGCCGCGGCAACATCGTTATGCTGCCCGATATTTTGCTCGTGGAACTCCGTCTACTTCGGTATGCCTTGCTCGTAAAGAAGACGTCGGATCTCGTGTGTTGAGATCATGAGATCCACCGCTTGGATCATCAACATGGATTGCGAGAAGCACGCGGTTCATCCCCGCGCTCGCAAGCTTCTCCTCCGACGGATCGGACTTGAGACAGGAGGTCTCTTCGTTTAGAGACTTGATCGCAACCACGCTTCAAGAGGTAAACCTAATACTTGGTTGTGGTTTAGATGAAACGATCCGAGAAGTGTTCTTGGATCATGTGGTTTCGTCACATGAAAATTTTTTATTTTCCACTGCATAGAACAACTAGTGCGACTAGTCGTTCTTCGTCGTATTCGATACGACGATCACGCTTCCGTGATGCGCTTGAGGATCTAACCATATCCTTCAGCTTCCACTGCGCTCACTTTTTCTATAAGCAACCATTGCTCAAGACAGAGGATCTCTTATGTTAAAAACAAAAAATTTCAATATAAGAGAATTTCAACATTTATACATGCTTCATTCAATTCATACAATATGAATATTATGAAGCTCCAGGAATGACTAGAGTAAAGGTAGTAGAATGATGACACTCATCGTATCTACATCCATTTAAACTCTTAAAACTTAGGTTCAGGTAGGTACTCAAACAATTTGAATACATCATCTCCTATAGAGCCACCATTCTGCATAATGCAGAGAACCATGTCATTCATGATTATATGTCGAGAGCACATATTTATGCCAGAACATCTTCTTAGATTTTATAAGGATTATATGATAATTATGATCATTATCGACATGTTACTTCAAAAGTACATTCAATGAGATCAAGACTCATAGAGACATACAAACCCTAGGGTTTTAGTCCTATTGTCTTATCTAATTATCATTCCTCATTATTATGAGGAAACTTGCACATTGCAACCACGTACATTATGTGTACAATTGCAAGTATAATATCTGGATCAAAGGGTCCAATCCATGATATTTTACTGGTTATTATTGAGTATAATATTGAGTGGGTTTAATGAAGGATTATCTGAAATAAGAAATTTGCATAAATGTATATAAATAATTAATTTACTTTGATTTAGGAATTTTTTATATCAAAGTTGTCTTGCCATGTCAACAATGAAAGTTCATTCCCTTAATCACTTTCAATGTAAGAGATATACTTACCATTATATCTCAAGCAAGATCTGGGATCTCCTTCCTTATCTTTGTTGCATCCCAATAATATGAGAACTTACAACTCGGATAAAAATAAGTGGGAACACATTCCACCTTGCAAGTCCAACTTGCTTCTCCCAATTCGGTCTTTAACACCCGAGTCCACCACCCCTAAGGCAATGTTGACCCGTCATTAATTGAACCAACCGTCAACAGGAATACAACTCGCTATGCGCAATCCAATATCGCCCTAATAATATGAGGACTCGATATTGGGGTCACTACGCATACGTCCTTACTCTTTCGAGAAGCGACGAGCCCGATCAAAATGGATCATATGCAGGAGCTGTCACTTCGGACAGGCGTCTCCCACATATAATATCTGACGACGAAACCCTTCGCCTTGACGGGAGACCATGGATGTCACTTATGTGATCCTCCATTTCTTATTCAAATTTAATTAATTACTATGAATCACATTATACAATTAATTCTTCCAAGGGAATTATTATCTCTAATCATATTAGAGTATTCTAATTGGACATAATCAATTTAATCATATTAAATTAATTATCAATCCAATTCAATCAATCAAACTTGATTATTTTACTTGAATATATATATGGTAATATCTCAAAATACGTGTTAATTAGAATTTTAATAATTAGAAAGATACAACTTAATCCCTCGGACATTATCCCGGCCCTACCCGCTGTCATGACCAGTACCGATGGGAGTGGGACGGACCGCATACGTTGCAACCCGCTACCCCAGCGATCCCCGACTAGACACTATATCCACCTCGGGAAAGGAGAATGCCAAATTGATTAATCTGTACTTGAGATGATCATCGGTTCTTCAACCGAAATTGTACCATATAGTAATAATCAAAACATTTTTTATTATAAGGAAATTTGCTACACAAATTCCCAAATCCTATTCAAGCATCAAGTTTGAATATTGTGGTTTCCAATTATGATTTAGATCACATCTTAATCAATTAATTGGTTGAGGCCAAGTCAATTAGGTAAATAATCATGTTCCAATATTTCACAAATATTTTTCAAGATTATTTCACGAAATTAACAATTAATTTCACTAATTGACAATCACATGGTTCTAGATTAGGAATGTAATTTCAGCAGTGACCCCTACTTACTAAAATTAGCATATCTCAATCGTATTAAATCCAAATTAGACAAAATAAATTTTCATAGATTGCTAATTTAATTTAGGACAGAACTCAAGTGATGTTTCACGCATTTCAAGGCAAGTCTAAACAGTAATTAACATTTTAATCACGTTCAGATCTACAGTTCCCGCAACAGTGTATACATGTTCAATAAAACAACCATATCTTGAGCATACGGAATCCGATTTACGCAAACTCAGATCCTATGGTTTCCTTATTTAATGGGAAACAAAATACAAGTATTAAATTCGTGTTTAAACAATTTAAACAGTACCGAATTTATTTATTAAACAGATCTGCGAAATCAAATGCGATAAAAACTTTCGCGACCTTAACGAACCCAAGTCGTCCTCGGTTTTTCGAATCATATTCGAAGCCGTCGACCTAAGGCTCTGATACCACTTGAAGGATATGGTAAAATCCTCAAGCGCATCATGGAGGCGTGAGCGTCGTATCGAATACGACGAGGAGCGACTAGTCGGACTAGTTGCTCGATGCAACGGAATTTAAAAATTTTATATGACGAAACCACATGATCCAAGAACACTTCTCGGATTGTTTCGTCTAAAACACAAATAAGTAATAGGATTACCTCTTGAAACGTGGTTGCGATCGAGTCTCTAAACGAAGAGACCTCCTGTCTCAAGTCCGATCCGACGGAGGAGATGCTTGCGAGCGCGGGGATGAACCGCATGCTTCTCGCAATCCATGTTGATGATCCAAGCGGCGGATCTCCAGATCTCGACACACGAGATCAGTCTTCTTCTTCACGAGCGAGGCGCACCGAAGGAGACAGAGATCCACGAGCAGACGATCGGGCAACATAACGACGATGCTGCGGCGATGGAGAACCTCTCCATGGCATCCATGGTGGACGGCCATGAGAGGGAGAGATAGGGCTGACGTCTAGAGAGAAAAGAGAGAGATGCTTCTCAAGCATTATGTGTAAAGAGAGAGCATGGGTATGCCTCTCTATTTATAGGGTTTTGGGATCCATGGATCTCAATCCATGGGACATATAAAATCAGTGGATGAGATTGATTTATGTCAATCCAATGGTCAAGATTGTTGTTGGTAAAACCAACAAATTTAGGTTAAAATATATTTGACAAAATCAAATATAAATTAGTCCTAAATCAAACCAATAAATAAGGAGAGAATGTGCATGGAGATTTCATCTCCATGCTCCTTCCATGTGGACGGCCACACATTCCTATTAGGAATGATGTGCCGCCCCCTCTTTCCATGGGGAGAGCAATCTCATGGAAATCCATGAGATTGCATATCTCCTTGAAAATCTCCTTTATTTATTTCCAACAACTTTTGTTGGCTTTTTATTCTTCAAAAATAATTCACAGTTATATTTGAGAATATTGCAATCTTGCCATGAAAAAATTGTGAATCAAATTCACAACTCAAAACAACATATAATTTACATTATCAATTAATTACATAATGTGTATCCAATACACATAATAATTAATCAACAGATATAAATTATAATTAGTTCTCTCTAATACATTATAAATCACATTTATAATATATTATGAATAATTGGAAATTGCTATCCACATTATTCTTATCCATGATAATTAAATCATATTTAATCATCTTGGATCTCTTTATCTCATGTGTTCAAACAATATGAATCACATTCACATTATTCACATCTTCGATAATTAAATCATATTAAATTATCTTAGATAACTCTCTTTATAATATGAATCAAATTCATATTAATCTTGATAATTAAATCACATTTAATTATCCATTTTCTCAATGCTCGGATACATTTTATCAACAATGAAATTATCCTGAACCCATTCAAGGATAATGCGCTTTCTCCGCGAATACTTGGAGATAAGGACATGGCGATTGTATTGTTCCACGTATAGTGACTTGGATATTGAGATCACATCTCAAATCCAGATCTCGGGCCTCCCATAGATGCTTGATTAAATCAAGACCGTAAATCTAATCTTCTCATTGGATCTGAATCACATTCAGATCAATGTCCAATATTTGGACTAAGATTAGGTTACTTATCTACTGAGAGGAGTCACTAAAATCCAGACCCGTTTCATCACTCCCTAGGAATGGAAGCGTCATGGTTATACAATCGTTTATGATCACATCACCCTCAGGTATTCCTAATACCTGTACATCCTACATACTGGAAGACTCAAAATAAACCCGAAGTATTGGATCAACTTTATACTGTCTACTTCATGGTTTTATCAGTAAGTTTCTCATTCGATCATTGGGAGTCGGCATCGATCATATACTTTCCAAAAGCATATATCATACCTAGGTCTTGATCATATACTTTCCAAAAGTATATATCAAACCTACAAATTCAGTCAAGCTTCCAAAGCGAGATGACCATGCGCATGGAATTTGATTCTTCCCAATATCTCATGAGTGAGCTCATGTCTTCCGGTTCAGTAACTGAAGCTGTATGATCCTTTTGAGAGATCGTATTACTCATATGCCCTTATATGCACACCAGCGCGCCGGTGTATAGACCTTGATTAGGTCATCAACCTATTGGTCTGCCAAATGTACATACACAGACATATAGTAACACATCTGTCTCTGGTCATAGGATGTATGCCTATATCATGACAGCATACGATATAAGACTTTGGTTATCTCGATCTCGTTAAGTCAACTCTTTGACCTAACTCATCTGACACCTTCGAATCTCTATTCCTATGCAGAGGACCTGCATCAAGAGGTCGGTCAGATATCAGCCTAACTGAGATAGGATTGCCATCTCCTACTCAGGCTAGAGATCATCTCTTAACAATCATTTGACGGTGCTTGATGAGTCCTCAATCTAACTCATTAGATATTCATCTAAGCACCAGCCTCTATGATTCAATACTTAAATCAACAACTGTATGATCATCAAGATGGCCATGGTACATAACCCTAATTGTACTAAGGGACCTATTATGCAAATTATGTATTCTTCATTTTAGATTAAGGAGTGAATTGCAATAACATTTATTGCATAATGGCTCGCCGTGGGCTCGCTTTTCCAACACTAAGTACATAAAACTGTCAAAAAGGGGCGACACCTTTTTTGTAGATAAAGAAAAATGACAAGGAAAAGAAGAACAAAAGAAAAGAGAGATATATACAGATATATGAGAAGATCATGGAGAATGTACGCATCACTTCCTCTATACTTAGGGTGAGATATCCCTAAGTATAAGTAATGACACATCACAAGATCTGGGGCACACAAGACATACGAATGTAAGAAGGAACAGAATACACAACACATATATACAACAGGTAAAGGATGTGAAGTATAGGACAATATCTGGTAAGCGACTACCATTCTCTTGTCGTCATCTCCCTATGAGAACGAGGATGCAGTCAGACAGTGAAAAGACACCCGGATATGCAGTCAAGTGGGTTTCAGCTACCGGGGACAAGAGATCGAAAACTAACTAGGGATTGGTAGCGAAAGCTAAACATTAGCTCATAAGAACGGAGTGAGTGAGTGGAGCCGATACTGTAAGACATGGAGGAAGAAAGAGCAGTACAAAATCCTCTAAGTCAATCATGGTCTCTGAAAGGTTTAAAAAGGTAAAGAGCCGGAGACAATGGCATCCGGTGATCATAAGGTCTGAAAGTCACAAGAATACACCGATCAACACAAGTCATGGCTCAACATTGCGAGGGTCCTCAAGGTGAGCAAAATAAGAGAATAATCAGAAGACTCAGCTCCGTGCTCCACTAAATGGGAGACACCGGAAGGAAGCCAAGTACAAAGAAGATGATGTACCCTCCCGCAGATAACCCTCATGGAGTAATACATGCTAGTCAAGGAATAATCAAAACTGAAGCTCTCCCCTGCGACGGTCTTCAAGGTGAGCGGACTCAAAGGTGTCGGATCCATCAAACGGATCACCAAAGAGGTCTTGGTAGGTGACAAATCGTCTACCAGCAGAAGAGACCAACATATCAAGAGAATGTGGCAGTATCCCGCAGACAACACTCAGGGAGCGTATTGCCAACTAAGCATTGATTAATCAGAGTAGGTGGCTCATCCTTGTGAGGATCGTCAAGGAGAGTAGGACCAAATGAGTCTAATCAGATGGGTCCCAAGATCCAGCAGAACGTATAATCATCAAAGCAATAGGGACCGAAAGCAAAAATCAGACGACTCAGTTCCGTGTTCCAACAGAAAGGATATCCACTCAGCACGGGAACCGAGCATAAAGAAAATGTCGCATTTTCCCGCAGATAGTCCTAGGGGTATAATGCAATCTAGGCATGGAATAATCAGATCAGATCTCGTCCTTGCTAGGGTCATCAAGGGGAGAGGACTCCAAGGAGTCAATCAGAATGGTCTCCGTAGATGACAGATTGTCTAACAGCAGAAGAGACCACAAGAGCTAGCAAGGTCTCTTAGTCTCTCGCAGATACCCTCGGAGAGCACTATGATCTAGGCAGTGAATAACTAGAAATGTAACACTCATCCTTGAGAGGATGATGAATACCCATTCATCACTCTTTATTCTTATATTTTAGCTACAAAAACCTTTGCAAATACATGTAGATATATGTAAATACAAATAATTACCAAAAGCATGCATTGTGTAAAAACTTATAATTAGCATGTTTTTGTGCAAAAATAAAAGAATAAAGATCAAAAAGAAAAAGAGGGAAATATTTAGAATAAATATTGAGCAACCTAACCCAAGGGAGGGCTCAACATGGGCCTGACCGCATAAAAGCCACAGTAGAGAGAGATAGGAGCTCATGTGTAGATATCTATGTAAATAAATAAAATTATATTTTCCTCACCCAAAAATATGCTTGTACATATTTTGCATATATTTAGAAACTCTTAAAAACAAAATAAAAATTTAAAAATCAAAAATGCAAAAATACCCCTCCACCATGTGCATAGACCATCATCCTTTATTTATTTAACCCTATAAATAAATGTATTTATTTTCAAAACTTTTTGTGAATACTCTATGGTATATTTTGTAAATAAAATAAATAAAAAGAAACAAAACAAAAATCAAATAAAAATAACAAAAATTAAAAATACAAAAATATATTGTACATATGCCATGTAAATAGTTGTACATAACTATTTATTTCACCTATGTATATAAATAATAAAAACAAAATAAAAATATCCTTTTATTCCTCATTTTATTCTATAAATAAATAAAATATAAAATAGGAATAAAAGTGTACAGAAATAATAATTAAAAATTAAAAATAAAAAAACTCTATATTGTACATATACCTATGTATAGCTATACTATGTAAATACCCTATTTTTATTTCCAAAAATTAATTAAAAATCACCAAAAAATAGAAAAAAATAAAATAAAAATATTTTGTGTTTTAAGTTTTTGCTAATTCGATCATTTCCTAGCCTAAATAAATAAATTAAGTTTCAATTGCGTGGCTTCTCCTGATTGGTCCACGGGGGATGTTGACCCCCGGTCAACTCCCCCCGCGGACCTTCCTTTTTCGCGGATCGGGCTGTCGACCCGAGTTCTCTTATTTTTCCCAGCCAGATCTGCCTGCCATTCGCGCAAACCCCGGGTCTTAATCCTTCTGCGTGCATCCGAGATCACCGCCCGGAGGTTTGCATGGGGATCCGCGCTCCGAGCTTCACGCCCGACTCCCTTCTAGCCGGACCCCTAGTGATATATAACCTGAGCTCCGCCGCACTCCATTTCCATCTTTGGCTCGCCACTCTCATTCCCGTGACCTCCATTGCAAACCCCGAGGTGACAGCTTGCGGTAGCCTTTGTCGCAGTGAGGAGGGGGTGCCCGGACCATTGATCCGGCAGCTTTGCGCCACCGTGCTCCGCCTCGTGCAGGAGCTCGAGCCTTAGGCAGTGACAACCTTCGAGGCGACGATCAGGAGCTAGCCAAGCTCGAGCACAGTCTTCCACTCCACCCAGGTAGCCTTCTAGCTCGCCTAGTTAGTTTAATTTCTTGTTTCGCCCAAATCGCATCTCCGTCGAGTTCCTTTGATTCCGGTCATCTTGCGTATCTTCTCGATCATCGGGACACACTATCACCTTCGCCATCCTTCGACGCACCTTCTACGCCCCTTCATTCAACCCAGCTCGCACAGGAGCTGGGGTTCGAGCTCCACCATCCTCCGCTCGCCGGAGCTCGCTCGTCCCGACCCACAGTTCACCCTCACGCCGCTTCTTCGGGTCGAGGCACTTTGCCCTCGACCCGCGAAGCTCTTGAGCTGTTTTGCAGGTCAAGAGGAGGCCATCTGAGGCCCCCTCACATCCAGGCCAGGAGCTCATCGCCGCCAAGCTCGCCGGAGCCCCTCCAGGGCTCGGCTGGGCCATCGGAGGCCACCACCAGCTGCAGGACGTCATCGCCGATCTTCTCCGATCCTTGGAGGCAGCTGAGGAGGACCCTAGCACGCGTACGAGGCCGGCGAACTTCGCCGGCCACCTGTTCTTCGAGGGTCCTCCATCGCCGTCAGATCAGCCCCAGCTCCCCAGTTCGCATCACGACCGTCCATCATTCGAGGAGCAGATACCGTCGATCATCCTGAGGGTTGATCGGGACCGTCCGAGCAGAGAGAGAGGTACCAGCACCCGCCAGCCGTCCGATCTTCCACGTGCCTCGCTCTGCGCCGTCGATCGGCCCATGTGCGGAAGAGGAGAAGCGCCCGCTGTCCGAGACCGTTGGATCGTCTACGTGGCGCATATCCAGCCGTCGGCGTAATAAGGGGTAATTTATCTTAGGCCCCCTCGTAGTTTGTGTTTTTAATTCCAGTCCTGTAAATATTTTATGCATTTTATTTACGTAGGGTAAATTGCACCTTGGACCTTGTGCTTGTTGAGATTCGCATTTATACCCCTGTATTTGTGATCCACGTGCTTCGCCACGTGCTTTGTCTGGGTTATTTGCAACTATTATCCTGTAGTTCTGGCTGGTTCATGAATGATTAGAAACTTTTTGGTAATTGCTTTTATGCCCCTGTGAACACTTTATTTGCACATGTGCGATTTTAGTGGGTTAATTGCATAACCGTCCCTGGACTTTTTGGTACGAGTTACCAAAAGGTCCTAGGACTTGGTTTTTATTACCAAAAGGTCCCTGAGTGCCCCAGGCACGCGCCACGCGCGTGACTTGCTGGGTTATTTGCACCTGGACCCCCAGATCTTCGGGTATTTGCACTTTGGTCCCTGTGCATAGTGCCCCCTTGTTATTTTTGAATAAAATATCAAATCACCTCCAAACTCGATGAAAATTTGACACATGGCTCCTGCCATGTTGTAGGATTTTGAGAATTTTGGAGGACATTTTTGAGTTTATTTGTTATTTTTAAAAATTCAAAAACCATCATTTTAGCTACTGTCTAGATTTAAAAATTACAAAAAAATATAAAAACACCCCCAACAATTCCATAAAAATTAGGTGTTGTTTCTGTTGTGTTGGTTGATTTTCTAGCCAATTTTGGCTATTTTTCATTGCTTAAAAACCCTAAAAATTCAAAAACACCTAAAAACTCATAAAAATCATATTAAATAATCTAAAAACCCAAAAACAATAATTTTGGTGCTCGAATTTTCCTTGTTTTCTCTAGTATACAGGAAAATTACCTCCAGGCCCTCTTGAGATCCTTAGATATTTTATCTTTGGGTTTTGGACCTGGCTGGACAGTACCTTGTCTTTTTAGCACTGTTTGATTTTTAGAAAATAAAATACACCTTATAAAAATCCCAAAAATTCACCAAAAACACTTAAAAACCCAAAAAACGTAAAAACAATTTTTCTTGAATTTTTTCTTGATTTTTGATGCTTTAAATAAATTGCTCAAGTGTGATTGTTTTTAGTCTTTCTCACTTTCTTCACATATTAAAAATCCCAAAAAAATTTAAAAAAACAATTAAAAACCACCAAAAATGTTTTCCCTTTTTCTCTGATTTGTTGACTACTTCGTTGGCCTTTGGCCAACCCGTGCTCCTTGTGTTCGACCCTGGGTGCTATACCAGGTTAATCTCATAGCTAGGACCGCACTTCGTGTTTTGATCTCTGATTTATTTCGCGGTTCGATCTTTTTCTTGATATACCCATCCTCTGAGATCCGGGTCGCAACGACCCTTGTCTTATTACCTTCACCCGGGTCTTGAGGGTTTTTCGGGTTATCAGAATGGCGCCGTTGCCGGGGAGCACGGCTTAGTAGTCGTTTTCAGCTTTTTCCGCGGTTTTTGATTTTCGCGGCTTTTTGTATAGAATTTTTGTATATATTTTCCTCATATTTCTGCCAATAATTTCTGGACTGACCACTTTTCTCTCTGTTTCTTGCGAGGGCCCGAGGAGCGAGGGCAGCATTCCTAGGAGCACCGGTGCACCCGAGCGAAGCGGAGGCGGCTCGTTTCTTCATCGAGCCGCAGGAGAGAGCGAGAGAGAGAGAGAGAGTTGAGTGGGTGAGGATAGCTTAGGATATTTGATTATTATTGTTGTAATAATACAGGTGTTCAGAGACTTGAACTGTTTGGACTTGACTTAGCGGGTCTGTTTCGCCGAGCACTGGTGTGCTCGGGGGACCCTTAGGAGTTTTTCGCGGTTTTTCGCGGCTTTCTTCTACTTTTTTTACTGCCTTTCCGGTGTTTACGCGGTTTTTGATCGAGCCCCTAGCCGTAGGAATTTCTGGTGCTTGTGACGTAATTAGTAGGATCCACACACCTAATTGCTTATCTGTTCCTATAGATCGTTAATTGGACCTACTAATAATAAATAATAAAAATAACTTAGTTGCTTTCCTGAGAGCCTACGCGCCGCGAGCCTGCCCCACAAGCGCTACTCCTGAACTCGACCTGTCGAGAAGAGGAGGGGTGGGCCAAGACCGGACTCTTTGGATCGAGGGCGAGTGACTGAGTTAGACGGTTCTGCGCTAGGAATTGCTCATCTAGGACTCGGTTTTTCCCGCTTGCATCATTTAGGTAGTTTATTTCCTGTCTTTAAATTCTGCGCGGATCATATTGCATGTAGAGCGCTGGAGTCAGGTACGCCTTCCTTACTTTGCATGCATCATTGATTTTATCGCGCATCGGCTTTTTCGTCTTCTCCCCCCTGTTTTCGGACTTAATAATCAGGAGAACCGAAAAATTCGTTAGGCCTTTTGTTTGCTCTGAAAAATATTAAAAAGAAAAACAATAAAATCGGGACTGCTAATCATACTTGATCTTAAAAACCGCTCACCCTAAAAACTTTGTCTTGGGGAGAGCAACCCCCTCATTGTCTGGTTTGGATGCGCGAGAGAGTGACCCGCACCCTAGGTAGAGCCTCCTGGTGTTAGACCCGACCGATTACCGACTCTTCCGTGCGGGCCAGTCGGTTGGGATAGCATCGGATATCCTAACAGGTCACGTAAGCGCTCTGATATTTTGTGTGTTCACCAAAATAAAATAGACAAGATAATTTGACCGAACTTTCACGGTCTTCAGCTCGCGTTGCGTTGGTGAACCGGGGGTTTGTTTTTGATCATAGTTGATTCCAGATCTCATCCGCACTACTCGCCAGATCAAGATGATGGGTAGACGGTCTCTTAGGCAGCCTCTGGCTGCACCGTTTTCGGGCACGTCTACCCGATCATCTAGGTTGGCCCGAGAGAGCCGAGACCAGCTCTCCGAGCCCGAGTACGATTCCGCCCTGTTCCCCCTCGACCCCCTTTCTTTCGGCACTGAGAGACATGAGCCCGAGGAGAGATTAGCAGATTTGACAGCACCTGAGTTGGGCTCATTTGATTTTGCAGACGTCGCTATGGCAGCCAGATCAGACGATCACTCCAGAGGTCCACAGGGAGACTAGCATGTTGTACTTGACCAGGGAGCGATCAACTCCACCCTGATCGCATCGCTCGAGACAGTTCAGCAGCAGTTACGCGATCAGGGGGCATTCATGATAGAGATGAGGCGAGAGATGGAGAGGCTCAGAGCAGAGCGAGGCCAGCAGAGCGAGCCTGAGGAGATACTGAGCGAGCCTGAGGAGATGCCTGATGCAGAGGCCGCAGCCGCAACAGCCGCAGCAGCCGCAGTGGCCGCAGCGGCAGCCGCCGTGGCAGGAGGACCACCACGACCGATGCGGGAGTTGCACAACCCCGGATCGACTCTGATGCATCATTGGGTGGTAGTGCCAGCTATCGTGGGGGACTTCAAGTTCCCCCCGAACACCTTGCAGTTACTGCCCCGTTTCCATGGGCTTGCTACTGAGGAGCCCCATCTTCACCTCCAGGAGTTCTTGATGATCTGCAGCACTGTCCACGATCGCCACGTGGACCAGGATACGATTCGGATGATAGCCTTCCCGTTTTCACTGGTAGATAGAGCAGCCACCTGGCTGAAGCATCTAGGGAAGTTTGTCTACACCTGGGAGCAGCTCCGCACCGAGTACTTGAAAAAGTACTATCCACTCGGGCGGACGAATGCAGCGAGGGCCCTGATCAGCAACTTCTCCATGTTCCCCAACGAGCAGTTCCACGAGGCTTGGGAGAGGTTTCGAGAGCTCCTAGACAGATGCCCGCACCACGACATATCCAAGCCGAACCTAGTTCAGAGCTTTTTCAGCGGGTTGACGCCAGAGCTTCAGGGTCTGGTGAACGCTTCTTGCGGCGGGTCCTACTTTGCCAAGGACCATGAGCAGGTCTGGGCCATCTACGAGGAGATGTCCGAGAACTATATGGTGATGTCTCAGACCAGGCTCTATACTCAGAAGACCCAGCCACATCAGCCAGGACCCGTGCAGTACCAGCGGATAGCACGGGTAGATGCAGGTCCATCCAGTTCGTCCGCAGTCGCAGCAGCACAGGCAGAGTCATCCGCTGCGGACATGGGGATCATTAGCGAGAAGTTGGACCGCATGGAGCTGATAGAGAAGAAGCAGTGCCAGAGTATCACGCAGATGGAGCAGATGGCACAGGTTCTGAGCGACATGAAGACCCAGCTCATGTGTCTCCAGGAGACACAGACGGCTTCACAGCCCCGTCTTCTGTCGCGAGGCGATACCGGCGGCAGCAGCAGCTCGTCCCAGCGCTCCAGCTCTTCACAGCAGCCTAGACAGGTTCACCTTGTACAGGCGGAGCCGTACCAGCAGCCGCAGCCCACCTACCAGTCCCCACCATCTCCAGAGATGCAGATGGTGGTCTACCAGCCGGATCAGCCTCTGGCAGTACTGCCGCCAGACCCCTTCGATGCAGAGCCGTTGATGGATGTCAACGGGATTTGGTATGACCGCCCCCAGCCTGGGATCCGATGAGACCATCCTGGATTCAGGTGGGGGAGTGGTGGTGCCCAGCCCCAGCAGCAACCGTCAGGACAGGGAGGGCAGTACTCTCAGCAGAGAGACCAGCACCAGCCGTAGCAGCAACCCCCAGCACATCAGCAGCAGTCATCCTACGGTCCTCGTCCCTATCAGCAGCAGGGACAGTCTTGGAGACGTGAGCAGCAGGCTCACCAGGGATACCAGCAGCAGCCTCCATCTTACCCCTCTTACCCACCACAGCACTTCCAGCAGCCTCACCCACAGAGAGGCCACCCGTCGGGCTCCCACGAGAGCCCCGCCTTGGATGACATCGCCCGCCTCCTCACGGACCAGCAGGCCACATTCAGACGGGAGATGGACGAGTTCCTCCAGGAGATGCGGGACCTGGTGAGAGGGAAGGCCGCCATACCAGCCCAGATTGAGCCGAATCCGAATAGTCTTAAGAGGAAATCTGAGCAGGTAGTACATACTGAGTTAGCCACTCCTAGTGACCCTTTTGATGATACTTCTTCGGATCTATTTGATGCTGATTTTGTCACACTTAGGAGCGGTAGGACCCCAGCAGGCGGCGACGCCTCATCTGAGCACCATCCCGAGGCGCCACAGGAGGAGGAGGAGAGCGGTACTGAGGCCGCTCCAGATGATGACGGTGGTACTGAGGCCACCAAGGATGCTGATCCCACCGGCGGTGCTGAGGCCGCCACTTCACTAGTTCGAGGAGGTGGTACTGATGCCACCCATTCAGCCGAGCCAGCCAGCGGTACTGATGCCGCACGACGACTACCAGCAGCAGCAGCAGCAGAGCCAGCCCGTGGTGGTACTGAGGCCACCGGTGTGTGTACAGAGAGAGATGTTGTTTTTCCTCGCACTCATGTATCTCAGAACTCTGTATGAATAAAGGAAAAGGTTTACTTTCTTCTGGTCCCACTGTGGTGCATGATGTATGTGTGGATCCGGTCCTTGAACCGCTTAGACCTTTTCCTAGTCCTTCATCTGAGAAGGACCCAGTGATCCCCTTCCCTAGAGCCCTTCAGATGGGGAAGGGGAAGAAAAAAGAAAATTCCAAAAAGAGAGAGCTTGAGGAGTTCAGCCAGAGCATGATTGATCGATTTCACATCCAGCTGACCCTCCAGGAGGCTTTGCAGCACATCCCCCTTCTCCAGCGTTCTTTGAGAGATAGGACTACAGTCAGGAGGAGGAGGAGGAACCACACTTCAGAGATCCATGTGCTGACGAAAGCCACGTGTTTTGCGATACAGAACCGCCTGCCAGCCAAGAGGCCAGATTTAGGGGCCCCGTATGTCAGATGCCAGATTAGCGAGCAGAGGTTCGACCGTACTCTTTTAGATAGCGGATCGTCGATCAACCTTCTTCCGGCAGCCCTTCTCGATCGCTTCGAGTTGGGCACTCTTCGACAGAGCATGACAGTCCTTCAGTTCGCTGATCGATCTGTCAAGAGGCCGAAGGGGTTATTACGAGACGTTATCGTCACAATTCAGGGCCTGAAATTCCCCGTGGACTTCGTAGTGTTGGACATGGAGATCCCTGAGTCAGTGACCGATACCCCCATCATCCTTGGTCGTCCGTTCTTAGCCACAGCCAAGGCGGTGACTGATCATGATAGTGGGAAGGTGTACTTTCGCGTCGAGGGCGAGAGTATACAAATAGAGACGGTCGAGGACTACAGAGCCAGACTCAGAGCCCGCTCCGATGCGAGTACCGATTCAGAGCAGCTGACAGACGTAGAGCCAGACATCCACCAGGACTGTGATTTTGTGATCACAGATGATGAGGCAGCTTGGGCAGATCTTGAGACACAGACCACCCTCTCACTTTCAGATACAGCTGATGCAGAGACGATAGCAGAGGAGAGTCTGGAGAGCATAGACCTGGTTCAGGATACCATAGAGGCAGCAGATCCGGTCCTTGATCGCTACACGATGTTTAGTGATGGTGGTGCTGAGGCCACCTTGTTTTCTGGTGGTACTGATGCCACCACGATTGATGCAGATCCCTCGGATTCAGAGTCTGATTGGGCCGATTGCTATGACCAGACGCCAGACCTGAGTTCACATGAGCCTACAGATGAGGAGGAGGTAGATGCAGAGCCGAGTAGAGACAGTGCAGTTGAGCAGCCTTCTCCCGATCCAGTTTGCGAGAGTACGCTTTCACTTTCCCAGGCAGATTTGGCAGAGCTAGCCGCTTTCACTCAGTTCCTTCCACAGCCAGATTTGCCAGCACCCAGCATTCCAGAGCGAAAGCCGCTCCCTACTTCGCTGAAGTATCGATTCCTTGCGGGCGAGCCAGAGATGTACCCAGTCATCATCTCCGCCGAGTTGACTGGAGAGCAGGAATCCCGTCTGATGGGGGTTCTTGAAAAGAACCGCAAGGCGATCGGATGGAGCGTAGCGGATCTCCATGGGATCAGTCCAGCAGTGTGCTCCCACCATATCTATCTTGAGGAAGGGGCGAAACCGTCGCGTGAGTTCCAGCGGCGACTGAACCCCAACCTGAGAGAGGTCGTGATGAAAGAAATATCAAAATGGTGGAGTGCAGATTTTATTTATCCCATTTCCGACTCCAAGTGGGTCAGCCCCTTGCATGTGGTGCCCAAGAAGACGGGCATCATGACTGTGATCAGTGAGTCGGGAGAGGAGATCGCTACACGAGTACCCACCTCTTGGAGGGTTTGCGTTGACTACAGGAGACTCAACCAAGCCACCAAGAAGGACCATTTCCCCCTGCCTTTTATTGATCAGATCATTGAGAGACTGGCAGGGAAGAGCCATTACTGCTTCCTGGATGGGTACTCGGGCTACAACCAAGTGGCCATCGCTCCTGAGGATCAGGAGAAGACCACCTTTACCTGTCCCTTCGGCACATATGCTTTTCGACGCATGCCATTTGGGCTATGCAACGCCCCTGCGACTTTTCAGAGGTGCATGTTGTCGATCTTTTCGGACATGGTAGGGGAGTGTTTGGAGGTCTTCATGGACGATTTCTCGGTCTACGGCGACAGATTCGATTCTTGTCTTGACTGCCTAGACCGGGTACTCCAGCGATGTATCGAGTTTCATTTGGTTCTGTCATGGGAGAAGAGTCACTTCATGGTGACTCAAGGGACGGTGCTTGGCCACATCATCTCCAACAGGGGCATGGAGGTTGATCCGGCCAAGGTTGATGTCATTAGAAAACTCACACCGCCGTCCAATTTGAGGCAGCTACGGTCATTCCTGGGGCACGTTGGATTTTATAGGAGGTTCATTCAGGATTTCAGCAAGATTGCCCGACCGTTGACTGACCTCTTGACGAAAGACACCGAGTTCCTTGTCGATGACAAGTGTCTCTCGTCCTTTGCGACTCTCCAGCAGCATGTTATTGAGGCTCCTGTTCTCCAGCCGCCTGATTGGTCTCTCCCATTCGAGATCATGACGGACGCCTCCGACTTTGCCGTAGGGGCAGTGCTGGGACAGAGGAGGGATGGTGTTCCATTTGCCATACACTACGCTAGCCGCACATTGGATTCCGCCCAGCGGAATTATACGGTCACAGAGAAGGAGATGCTAGCCGTAGTGTTTGCCCTAGATAAGTTCAGATCGTATATCATTGGATCTAGAGTGACTTTGTTTACAGATCACACCGCCATCAGGTACCTCATGGCAAAGAAGGATGCCAAGGCCAGACTGACGAGATGGATCCTTCTACTCCAGGAGTTCGACATTGAGATCAAGGATAAGCCTGGAGTCAAGAATGTGGTGGCGGATCATCTTTCCCGATTAGAGCAGCCTGAGGATTCTGAGCAGATTGATCCTATTCGAGATACCTTCCCAGATGAGGCGATCCTTGCTATCGCCTCACTCCCGTGGTATGCCGATATTGTGAACTTTCTCGTTGCAGGGAAAGTCCCACAAGATTGGCCCAGACAGAGGCTTGAGACCTTCCTTGCGAGGGCCAAGTCCTACCACTGGGAGGATCCCATCCTTTACCACGAAGGAGGGGATAGCGTCTGGCATCGGTGTATTCCTCAGGAGGAACACCATAGCGTCCTCACTTACTGCCACAAGCTTGAGGCAGGGGGACATCATTCTGGGAGGAGAACGGCACAGAAAGTGCTCCAATCCGGCTTGTGGTGGCCTACCCTCTTCAAGGACTCTGATGAGTTCGTGAAGAGGTGTACTGACTGTCAGAGGATGGGCACTTGTGGACAGCGTGATATGATGCCGATGCAGCCCATTCACTTCTGTGAGGTCTTTGACGCATGGGGCATCGATTTCATGGGTCCATTCCCTAAGAGTCAGGGATTTGAGTACATTCTGTTGGCCGTTGATTATGTGAGTCGTTGGGTTGAGGCTATCCCCGCCCGAGCCGCTGATGCGAGGACAGTTTGCAGATTTTTGAGGAAACATATCATCACGCGGTTCGGGGTTCCACGAGTTCTTATTTCTGATGGGGGGTCTCATTTCATCAACGACCAGGTGAAGGCTCTTGCTAGCGAGTTCAGTATAGATCATCGTGTTACCACACCTTACCATCCACAGACGAATGGTCTAGCTGAGGTGTCGAATAGGGAGATCAAGACTATTTTGCAGAAAGTCGTTCGCCCAGACCGAAAGGATTGGTCACAGCTTTTGGACTCGGTCTTGTGGGCATATAGGACGTCTTTCAAGACTCCATTGGGCACATCTCCCTTCCGCCTCGTATATGGCAAGCCGTGCCATTTACCTGTTGAGCTGAGGCACAAGTCACTATGGGCAGTTACAGATATTCTTATGGATCCAGATGGTATGGGAGACCAGAGAAGGGCAGAGTTAGCTGCCCTGGAGGAGCTTAGAGATGCAGCTTTCTCAAGCAGCCTACATTATAAGGAGAAAGTCAAGGAGTGGCATGATTCCCATATCAGCCACAAGCATTTTGAGATTGGACAGAGAGTATGGCTGTTTGATGCGAGGCTTAGATTATTTCCAGGGAAGCTACAGAGCAAATGGAAGGGACCTTTTCTCGTCAGAAAGGTGCACGACAATGGTAGTATTGATATATCCGAGTTGTCTTCTGAGAGCACCTTTCGAGTGAACGGCCAGCGGCTCAAGCCATTTCTAGATCATGAGCCGCGGGACGTTATTGTTGCCCCTATTCATTTTGCGTGAGATGTGGTCTCTTGACTCACATCTTTTGCATCTCACGCCTGATTTTCACTGTTCCTCCGCCTGTATAGATCCAGTTGTCCATATCATTCTATTCTTTAGTTCCACATCCCTTTTCTCATCTTATGATTATGCTATACTTAGGGTGTACTTTACCCTAAGTATAGGGGGGATGTCGGACTTGCGAGTATTCTTTTCATTCGGTTTGCTCCTGTTTTGCTGCCTATACTTAGGGATATTTTACCCTAAGTATAGGGGGAGCAGACTCTGTATCTTCTTCACTCGGATTTCCCTTCATGTACAGCTTGCTATACTTAGGATTAGTTAATCCTAAGTATAGGGGGAAACCACCGAGTTCCTCTTATTCTATTATTTATTCGTTCCTGTACCTAGCCATTCCTTTTCACTTCCCTTTTACTAAGCACGAGTTATGTCTTCTTCATCGCTCTTGATCACTCCGAGGACATCGTTCGAGCTAAGTATAGGGGGGGTGTGTGTATATTTCAGATATACTTTAGCCATAACTCGTACTTTGTGTGAGTGTGTTAATAAATAAAATGGCTAAAAATCACAAAAATTTAAAAATTTTCATGTACATAAACCTCTTGTATCCTTGCACATACATAGCTAGTGTACAAAGTATTTTTGGAAAAAATGATTTCAAAAAGCTTGTGTAAATATTTTTGTATCAAAATTATGTATATAGTACAAAATTTTTCCAAAATGTTTTGAAAAATCAAAAAGTTTGCAAAAATCTTTTGTAAATGCTTGTAAATGTTTGTAAATATCTTTTTGCATAACCTGCACTTCATGCACCATCATCATCCATGATTTCAAAACATTTTTCAAAAATTTTGCATGATTGTAAATATTTGTAAATAGCATCTTGTGTACATATATGTATATAGTTTTTCCTGGATGAGAGTTGACATTTAAACTAAGCCTGGAATTAAATTGAGAAATGGAGCTTGAATAAGATCTTAATCCACCTAACTTTAAGAGGAACCTATAGGATTTAGGTTTAAGGCTTTTCAGGTCCATAAGGACTTAATTCTTTGAGTCCACTAGGCTATGAGCATATGTCATCTTGATAAGCTTAAGTAGAACACTTAACAACACACACATGACTCTTAGAGACAATGGCTTGACTCGCACCTGCACATTACACATGGCTTTCCACGGATGAGGTGGTGAGGAGGCAGTTTCCTTTGGCTTGGGGTAGCATATGAGGGTAGTACTTCTAGGCGGAACCTCTCTTCTTCTTCTAGTGAAGGAAGTGCACCTCAACTTGGTCTAGTGGTGATGAAGGCTAAAGACAGAAGCTGTGGGTTGCAATAAAGCTTCAAAAGAGGGATAGTCTACTGGCTCAAGGGAAATTTCTTGTATATATGCTGCACCATGTAGATATGTTGTACAAAAGTTCTTGAAAAAAAAATGCAAAAATGCAAAAGAACTCCAAAAAAGTGGTGGGTCGGATTGAAAATTTAATAACCCCACCGGAGTGTATATAGTCAAATAAAGCAAAGCTTATGGTATTCCATGTTACATCTCATGAAGCTTGCAGCGGGAGACTTAGCTACACTGGCTAGGCTTCCAAAACTCTATACTTCTACCCCCTCTTCTTGAGCCGGTTGCACTTGAACTTAGAAGGGAATACCCCGCTTCTCGAGGAAAGAGTTGCTAGACCGAGGCATTAGAGTTACCAGGTTGAGGGAGGTTGTTTCTTTGTTGCTTCTGAGGTGGGGAGCCACATATCACTTACACTGCATGGAAAGATTCATGGTCATTAGAGTTTGTGTATGTAGACTTGTTCTGATCTGGTTTATTAAGGAGTCTTGTCCATAGATTGGTGGAACTTAGAGGCTGTTGGGTTTTAAGCTTAAGTCCAAATAAGGTTCCGACACATTAATAATCCAAAGATCTGATCGAGCTCCATATTTCAATTTAATGAAGGAAAGTTTAATAATTCAACTTTGATCCATGTACATCCTCTTTTTCTTTCTTTTTCTTTCTTTTTCACTTCTTTTTCAAATAAGTGTTTGCTAAGGACTAGCAAAGTTAAGTATAGGGGGGGTGATGAATACCCATTCATCACTCTTTATTCTTATATTTTAGCTACAAAAACCTTTGCAAATACATGTAGATATATGTAAATACAAATAATTACCAAAAGCATGCATTGTGTAAAAACTTATAATTAGCATGTTTTTGTGCAAAAATAAAAGAATAAAGATCAAAAAGAAAAAGAGGGAAATATTTAGAATAAATATTGAGCAACCTAACCCAAGGGAGGGCTCAGCATGGGCCTGACCGCATAAAAGCCACAGTAGAGAGAGATAGGAGCTCATGTGTAGATATCTATGTAAATAAATAAAATTATATTTTCCTCACCCAAAAATATGCTTGTACATATTTTGCATATATTTAGAAACTCTTAAAAACAAAATAAAAATTTAAAAATCAAAAATGCAAAAATACCCCTCCACCATGTGCATAGACCATCATCCTTTATTTATTTAACCCTATAAATAAATGTATTTATTTTCAAAACTTTTTGTGAATACTCTATGGTATATTTTGTAAATAAAATAAATAAAAAGAAACAAAACAAAAATCAAATAAAAATAACAAAATTAAAAATACAAAAATATATTGTACATATGCCATGTAAATAGTTGTACATACTATTTATTTCACCTATGTATATAAATAATAAAAACAAAATAAAAATATCCTTTTATTCCTCATTTTATTCTATAAATAAATAAAATATAAAATAGGAATAAAAGTGTACAGAAATAATAATTAAAAATTAAAAATCAAAAACTCTATATTGTATATATACCTATGTATAGCTATACTATGTAAATACCCTATTTTTATTTCCAAAAATTAATTAAAAATCACCAAAAATAGAAAAAAATAAAATAAAAATATTTTGTGTTTTAAGTTTTGCTAATTCGATCATTTCCTAGCCTAAATAAATAAATTAAGTTTCAATTGCGTGGCTTCTCCTGATTGGTCCACGGGGGGATGTTGACCCCCGGTCAACTCCCCCCGCGGACCTTCCTTTTTCGCGGATCGGGCTGTCGACCCGAGTTCTCTTATTTTTCCCAGCCAGATCCGCCTGCCATTCGCGCAAACCCCGGGTCTTAATCCTTCTGCGTGCATCCGAGATCACCGCCCGGAGGTTTGCATGGGGATCCGCGCTCCGAGCTTCACGCCCGACTCCCTTCTAGCCGGACCCCTAGTGATATATAACCTGAGCTCCGCCGCACTCCATTTCCATCTTTGGCTCGCCACTCTCATTCCCGTGACCTCTATTGCAACCCCGAGGTGACAGCTCGCGGTAGCCTTTGTCGCAGTGAGGAGGGGGTGCCCGGACCATTGATCCGGCAGCTTTGCGCCGCCGTGCTCCGCCTCGTGCAGGAGCTCGAGCCTCAGGCAGTGACAACCTTCGAGGCGACGACCAGGAGCTAGCCAAGCTCCAGCACAGTCTTCCACTCCACCCAGGTAGCCTTCTAGCTCGCCTAGTTAGTTTAATTTCTTGTTTCGCCCAAATCGCATCTCCGTCGAGTTCCTTTGATTCCGGTCATCTTGCGTATCTTCTCGATCATCGGGACACACTATCACCTTCGCCATCCTTCGACGCACCTTCTACGCCCCTTCATTCAACCCAGCTCGCACAGGAGCTGGGGTTCGAGCTCCACCGTCCTCCGCTCGCCGGAGCTCGCTCGTCCCGACCCACAGTTCACCCTCACGCCGCTTCTTCGGGTCGAGGCACTTTGCCCTCGACCCGCGAAGCTCTTGAGCTGTTTTGCAGGTCAAGAGGAGGCCATCTGAGGCCCCCTCACATCCAGGCCAGGAGCTCATCGCCGCCAAGCTCGCCGGAGCCCCTCCCAGGGCTCGGCTGGGCCATCGGAGGCCACCACCAGCTGCGGGACGTCATCGCCGATCTTCTCCGATCCTTGGAGGCAGCTGAGGAGGACCCTAGCACGCGTACGAGGCCGGCGAACTTCGCCGGCCACCTGTTCTTCGAGGGTCCTCCATCGCCGTCAGATCAGCCCCAGCTCCCCAGTTCGCATCACGACCGTCCATCCTTCGAGGAGCAGATACCGTCGATCATCCTGAGGGTTGATCGGGACCGTCCGAGCAGAGAGAGAGGTACCAGCACCCGCTAGCCGTCCGATCTTCCACGTGCCTCGCTCTGCGCCGTCGATCGGCCCACGTGCGGAAGAGGAGAAGCGCCCGCTGTCCGAGACCGTTGGATCGTCTACGTGGCGCATATCCAGCCGTCGGCGTAATAAGGGGTAATTTATCTTAGGCCCCCTCGTAGTTTGTGTTTTTAATTCCAGTCCTGTAAATATTTTATACATTTTATTTACGTAGGGTAAATTGCACCTTGGACCTTGTGCTTGTTGAGATTCGCATTTATACCCCTGTATTTGTGATCCACGTGCTTCGCCACGTGCTTTGTCTGGGTTATTTGCAACTATTATCCTGTAGTTCTGGCTGGTTCATGAATGATTAGAAACTTTTTGGTAATTGCTTTTATGCCCCTGTGAACACTTTATTTGCACATGTGCGATTTAGTGGGTTAATTGCATAACCGTCCCTAGACTTTTTGGTACGAGTTACCAAAAGGTCCTAGGACTTGGTTTTTATTACCAAAAGGTCCCTGAGTGCCCCAAGCACGCGCCACGCGCGTGACTTGCTGGGTTATTTGCACCTGGACCCCCAGATCTTCGGGTATTTGCACTTTGGTCCCTGTGCATAGTGCCCCCTTGTTATTTTTGAATAAAATATCAAATCACCTCCAAACTCGATGAAAATTTGACACATGGCTCCTGCCATGTTGTAGGATTTTGAGAATTTTGGAGGACATTTTTGAGTTTATTTGTTATTTTTAAAATTCAAAAACCATCATTTTAGCTACTGTCTAGATTTAAAAATTACAAAAAAATATAAAAACATCCCCAAAAATTCCATAAAAATTAGGTTTGTTTATGTTGTGTTGGTTGATTTTCTAGCCAATTTTGGCTATTTTTCATTGCTTAAAAACCCTAAAAATTCAAAAACACCTAAAAACTCATAAAAATCATATTAAATAATCTAAAAACCCAAAAACAATAATTTTGGTGCTCGAATTTTCCTTGTTTTCTCTTGTATACAGGAAAATTACCTCCAGGCCCTCTTGAGATCCTTAGATATTTTATCTTTGGGTTTTGGACCTGGCTGGACAGTACCTTGTCTTTTTAGCACTGTTTGATTTTTAGAAAATAAAATACACCTTATAAAATCCCAAAAATTCACCAAAAACACTTAAAAACCCAAAAAACGTAAAAACAATTTTTCTTGAATTTTTTGCTTGATTTTTGATGCTTTAAATAAATTGCTCAAGTGTGATTGTTTTTAGTCTTTCTCACTTTCTTCACATATTAAAAATCCCAAAAAAATTTAAAAAAACAATTAAAAACCACCAAAAATGTTTTCCCTTTTTCTCTGATTTGTTGACTACTTCGTAGGCCTTTGGCCAACCCGTGCTCCTTGTGTTCGACCCTGGGTGCTATACCAGGTTAATCTCATAGCTAGGACCGCACTTCGTGTTTTGATCTCTGATTTATTTCGCGGTTCGATCTTTTTCTTGATATACCCATCCTCTGAGATCCGGGTCGCAACGACCCTTGTCTTATTACCTTCACCCGGGTCTTGAGGGTTTTTCGGGTTATCAGAGGACCATCAAGGAGATAAGACTCAAAGGAGTCTGGGTCATTGGCCTCGTGTACCTACACATCGGGCGCTGATGAATCTGTGGTTCATCACTCCAAAAGTCAAAAATAGAGCCTTGTTCCCGAGCAAATAGAGGCATATTTCCTTTATATTGCATAAATAACATTCATGCATGCATCCATAATTAATACATTTTAGTAGTCCATTTACATTTAAATAAGAAGCCAAAGATCCCCTGTAAAATACCCATGCACTAAAATAACCTCTTCTCTATAATATGTACTCCTTAGTTAATAATATAGGGAAAAAGGCCAAAAATTCCCTTTGTAAAATAGCCAATAAAGCCTGAGAACCCCTGTACATTAGAATGCAAATAAAGACCTCATGCAAACTCCGAATTAGGTGTACTTATTCTTAGAATACTACACATTAAAAGACCTTTAAAATGAGACTAATTTCATTGAATTTGGAGCTTGTATGAGAAAGATGGGTTTTTGGGCCACTTTGTATACTATCTATATATATCTATGTATCCTTGTATTTATGTATCCTATTTGACCTCATCTCCGTCTTTGGTCAACATGAAACTTGTAGATCTCATCGAGATCAACAACTTTCATGTTTTGAGTTTTTCCAAATTCGGTCCCCTCTTCTCTCTACAAGTGTATTTTTCTCCAACCACTCACAGCAGGCCACGTGGCACCCTCTGGTTGCGCCACGCGGCCCGCTTCCCCTCACCTCACCCGCCTGCATCCTCAGCCGTTAGATCTCGCTTCAGATCCAACGGTCCAGCCTTTTCCACGCGCGCTTAAATCCATAGCCATCAGATCTTCTCTTGCCTTGATCTGCACCGCCCATTAGCGCCTTCACCAGAGCCTCCACGTGGCAGCATCTACGCCGCTTGATCAGACCCTTGATCTCTCCATCACAGCCGCCCCTCTTCCAGCGAGTCTTGGCCCTTCGATCAGCTCCAACTCCTTATCCAGGCCGCTCGCTCGCGCTTCGCCCACAACGAGCCACGTGGCTACACCACATCCCATCATCTCCGCGCCCCAGATCTAATCCTACCCGACCAACTCCTCCTTGATCCCCACCGTTGGATCACACGATCCAACGGTGGAGACCTCGTCTCCTACCTCTGGGCGCCCCTCTCTCCCACGTCTCTTGCCTTGCGGGAGGGGCGCCCCCTTCCTATTCTTGGACGCACGTCAGCCATCCTCTCCGACCGCTGACACCCCTACGACGTCACCCACTCATCCCTCTCCCTCGCCAGCTCCCTCACGCTCCACCACTCCCACCAGAGTCACCCCCACGTCGACCACCAACCTCGCCTTGTCACCAGCCAACCCACCACCTTCAACCTATAAATACACCCTCACCGGCCGACTTCACCCCCATCCGCCACTCCAGAGAGGTTCCTCGAGCTCAGATCGATCCATTGGTGACAACAATTGGGTGTGTCTTCGAGCGAAGACAAGTTTCTTCTCCGACGAGATCCATGGCAAGCTCTGCCGTGTCGCAGCCTCCCTCCGCGAAGCTGCGCGAGCTCGGGACCCTACCGATCCCTCGAGCGAAGACCTGGAGCTCAAATCTGAGCTCCATTCCCCAGGTAACCCCTCCATCATCTTCCGATCTTCTTCTTAATTCTTCCTTTGATTTCTCCTAATTTATTCGCCGTCCACCGTTGTTTTCTCGCTCCACCTTCATTCCTCCGAGCTCCGCGACCGAGCTCCGATCTTCGTGCACCCTTCCATTCCCTCAAACACCGCATCTCGACTTTCCTCGACTCCAGCTCCGCCACCTCGGCGGAGCTCGCTCGCTGGACCACTCACACTCCCGTCTTAGGCCTCGCCGTTCACCCTACATACCTCCACGCGTACACACGTGCTTCGGCTATACCCCTAACCCCTTGCAGGTCCTCACTTTTTCACTGGCCGGAGCTTCGCCGGAGCCCCCTTCGAGCTTCTTCGCCATCGAGCTTCAGCGCATCTCCACCGCTCCTGAGCCCACCGGAGGCTCCGACGTACGCCCCGCATCTTCCGAGCTACTCGAGAACATACGAAGATCTTCATCGAAGCCTAGCGATCGAAGCAGAGCAGAGCTAGCTACGCCGGAGCCCCGCCTTCTCCTCCGCAGGTGGCGGAGGACCGTTGGAGACGACGTACAGCCACCGTTCGATCATCTTGATCGAACGGTCCGAATCACGCCACGTCACCCACGACCGGAGCAGCAGAGAGCCATTAGATTCGTCACGATCCATCGGCTATAGACCAGCCACGTCACCACTTCATCGTGCTCCAGGTGCCGTTGGATTAATCTAGATCCAACGGTCACTAATCGCCCACGTCACTATCAGCAGGAGCAATCCACAACCGTTGGATCGATCAAGGATCCAACGGACGCAGACACGCCACGTCGACGAAGACCGAGCCTTGGCCCCAAGCCTAGGCTCGGACTACCCGAGCCTACTCCGAACCTCACTCCGGACCTCCAGAGCGCCCGAACCTCGCTCCGAACCACCGCAGCCCTCCGAGCCTAGGCCGCCCACGTGAGGAGCACGTGCGGCCTGGGTAAATTGCACCGAGGCCCAGGAGCTTTCAAAAATTGCAAAGAGGTCCCTGTGAAGCAGACCCACGTGAGGAGCACGTGCCCTGTGGAGAATTTGCACAAGAGTCCACCGCATTATAGGTAATTGCATTTTAGTCCCTGTCTGCATATTTGTTTATTGAAATTTTAATTTCCTGTATTGCATTTACAACCCCTGTGTTTGCACGCATCCCTAGATTGCATTTTACATCATTTTGAAATTCTAAAAATTGCATTTTGTTGGAAATTTTGTCCTCTGTCTATTGGTACACGTGTCATATTTTTTGTAAGTTCATTTGAATTATTATTAATGAATTAATTGGTGAATTGTTGACATATTTTGCCCAGTGACACCTTTTGATTTATAGTTAATTCTTTGTGCTTCCAAAATTCATCAAAAATTCACAGTAGCTTAAGGACATCATTTTTAACATAACATAAAAATTTCATAGCATTTTCACGCATATCAAGGCCTAAATAAATTGTTGAGTGATTTTCTTAGATTAATTTTAATTAATTCATTTCACAGTGAAATTAAGTTCTGTCAATTTTCCTAGGTCCCTTCTCATTAGAGCCACCTAGGATAATCTTAGTTCTTGGAAAAATTGTGGTTTGATATTTATTAAAAATTAAATACTGAAAATCACCCTGTCTGTTCATTTAATTCACAGTAAATTTATTTAGTGTCGAAAAATTCCAAAAAAAATTAGTGTAGGTCATTTTCACCATCATTAACCATCTGGCCAATTTTTATAATTTTTGGACTTCATTTGATACCATAATTAAATTGAACATCAAGTTGGCCTGCATTGTCTACATAAGTCTGCATAAAAAATTAAAAAGACCAGAAAAATCACTCCTCGTAAATCAACACTCGGATCCTTGCTTAAATTCACCTAAGGAGACAGATGCCTCCCTGAGATCGACCTTGGACTTCCACCAAGTAAAAAAAATATTGCCGCTTAAAATTAACTTCACATTAATCGATAAGTGGTTTTTGATTAACCCCTCGTATCCGACTGCAACGAATCACATTAATTAATTTGGACATTAAATTGACCGAATTAACATAGGGTGCGGGGCGGTCATCAGGCGCACAATCAGCAGGGAGGCCAAACAGTCAAATGAGACGATGCGATTTCGGGACCCAACAAGGTGGAGACAAAATCAGTGTATGAAACCTATCGTAAAGAAAGTGTCGTATCCTCCCGCGGATTGTCCTCGAGGGGTAATACAAACTAAGTGAATCAAGTCGTGGGATTGCTGGCGTCGAATCTCAGGTCCTAAAAAATAATCAATTACTCAATCATCCGGAGGATGTAAGATCATCGAGGGATGAACAATCATATCAATCACAGTATATCCTTTAGGTCAATCCAATGTTGCTGAGATGGCATGAAAGATAATCAGGAATCCACAAAGTGCCATATGTGGGTGATAAAAGCAGGAGATCAGGGATGGGTCAATCAGGAAGATGGGAGACATCGTGTGGGTTCCGCACACCTTTACCGTGAAGTCCAAATAAGAATAATCAATCAATCAATACTTAAAATTAATATGAGCAGAGTCTCGAAATGGATAGGACAATCGAAGCTCATGATATCGTCATCAAATCATAACAAAGCATCACATCCTCAATCCGGTGTGTGAGACCAAAAATCCTCGAGTAAGAGTCACACCAAATGATCATGCATCATAAAAGTCCTCAATAAGCACCTATGTAAAAAGAGAAAGTCAGATACACCAAGTCAATCTCAAACATCCTCAAAATATGCCCGACTTACTCCAATAATTAATGTAAGTTATGATCCTCGATGCGGGCGATATCTACCAGCACAACAATCCTGGGTAATAGAAGAGATGATACGGGGGACATGAGGAGGGTGAAGAAGAAGAGAAACACAAAGGTTTGGAGAAGCTGATTGAGCTCGCACACCAATATCATGACTCAATGCAAATGAGGATATATATATATATATATGTATATGTATATATATGAGAGGTAGAGAGACTCAAAGATGACAAAAAATGAATGACTCACACGGACGAGTACGTAAAGTCGAAAAGATGGGAAAATGCAAATGGATTCCAAGTCACAACTAATACACCAAGCAAACCCCCGATTCACCTACTCACACAGTGAAGATCGAGATGTGGTCTGTTTATCTTGTTGATTTTAGAGTTAGGTGACCAACCAAAGTTGCACACACTAAATATAGGTTTGGGATTTGGGCACTAGTCCTTAGTGTGTGTAGGAATAAAATGCGCATACAAGAAGGGGGTTGCTCTCCCAAGACCAGGAATCCATTACATTTTATTTTAGAGTCCAATAGATTTAGTAGTCCCGATTTTATTGTGGTTATCACCTTTTTTGTTTATTTTTCAATGCACATGCCTAACGGTGTTTTTAATTTCCATTTAGCATCTTAGGTGAGCAAAATCAGAGGGAGAAAATCGGAAAAGCCATGCAAGTCAGAAAACGATGATGCATGCCAAGTAAGAAGACTTACAGTTCTTCCCAGCTCTCTCCATGCGAGATGTATAACAGAATTGAAAACCTATGCTATATGAGATGCAATCCGATGAAATCTTCCTAGGATAGTAACGGCTATTATCGTGAAGCACTAAATGTTTGTTATTCAAAGTCAAACCCTAAAGTCCAATCTTGGAGACATCTCGGTGCCCACCACAACAGGTCTTGCCAGCGATGTACGACGTCTCTTACAGCATGCAGGTTTGAAGCTAAATAACCAATAATTATTTTGACTAAGTCCAAAAGCACATCTATAGGTACATGCAAATATATTAGGGGCTTTGGACCTTAATCTACCGGCAAATAATTCCTAATCTATGGTTCATTCACAAAAAATAATAAAAATAAAATAAAAAGCAAAAAGCGTCAAAATTGTCGAGGCCCCCAAGGGAACAATCCCTCAGACACTAGACCTCGGGAACTCAAAGCGTCCGAGAGTCCAAATTATTACAATAATAGGGTCACTCTCTCACATAAATATACATAATGAACAAAATGCGGAAAAAGTAGACTTCCTGCAAAAATTGCTCTCCACTCTCCTGTCAGCCGAGCAAGAAAGGCTGACTCCGCTTTGCTTGGGTGCACGGTCCTCCTAGGAGATCCTCCGTCGCGCAGCGATCCCTCGCATCAAAGCCAAACAGAGAAGAGGTCAGAACAATCAAAATAATATCAATAGATAATATAAATAAATAGATAAATATGGACATGCGTGAAGAATCAAATAAATAATAAATATCCCAAATGACGTTGCTCCCCGGTAACAACACCATCTGGTAACCGAAGAATAATCATCGACTGTGCATTCCATATAAGGCGGGAACGCAGTCGCTGAGGTGATCGACAAAAGATCCCAATTACTTAGCAATTAACCCACAATCAGAATAAAGTAATTAAATCACAAAAATGTGGAACTAATATTTATTATAACTCTACAAGCAAATGTGTATAGTGTATAAGCATGTGTAGAGGTCGAACACTGGGAGCAAATAGTTGGGGGCAAAAATATGTGTACACAATCATTCAATTCTTTTCTTCTCCATATTATTGTTTTGTGGGTTTTTATTTTATTTTTGATTTTTTTATATTTTTATATTTTGATTTTTAATTGTCTGATTTTGTATTTTCTTTTTATATTTTTATCTTTTTATAATTTTCTTTTTTTAAGAAAAACATCAAAGCCTATATAAGGCCTTCTTTACACAATATGTAGAAATATATTTATAAATGTTATTAAATATAAACATAATTCAGAAAATAATTTGTTTTTAGGTTTTAATATTTTCCTAATGTTTTTGTATTTTTTTAGAATTTTTTACTATTTTTATGTACTTTTAAGTCAAAATATCCCAATAATGGGATTAATACATAATCTGAAATTGATTTAGGTTTTTAAAAATACTAATTAAATCCCAAAATTACCCAAATTTATTTTAATACATACATAATAATATATAGATACTTATCAAACATAAAAACATATTTTTGGTATTTTTGTAGAATGATTTTTTGTTTTTATTGGATTTTGGAGATTTCTAATTTTTTTAAAAATTTCTTTTACTATTTTAGGGGGTTTTTGTTTTCTGGACTCAAGAAATATCAAAATGTACCATATATAATTTTTTTGGAATTTTTCAAAATGTTTTCATATTTTTTGGTATTTTATAAATTAGTCAGGGATTACTTAGGCTCCTTTTAATTTTTAATAAATGGATATGCTGCAAAAAATGAAAAGCGGACATGTGGCATGAATCTAGAAGGCATAAAGCATCTAATCCTATTTTTGGGGAAATATAAAAATGTACCATATATAATTTTTTTGGAATTTTTCAAAATGTTTTCATATTTTTTGGTATTTTATAAATTAGACAGGGATTACTTAGGCTCCTTTTAATTTTTAATAAATGGATATGATGCAAAAAAAGAAAAGTGGACATGTGGCATGAATCTAGAAGGCTTAAAGCATCTAATCCTATTTTTGGGGATTTTTAAGAGCTAGATAACTATTTTTAATAATTAGACAAAAGTCACAAAAATACAAGTCTTGGCAAGGATATATCTGCAATGAAATAAAAATTCAGGGGGCACATTGCAATTTTACCAACAGAATAAAATATTTATTTAATTTTCTGGAACTATTTTACAATATACAAAATAACTAGGGGGTTCTATGGAAAACTTCTAGCATCACGTGAGGACGGCACGTGACGATGGCAGGGACCAAAGTGCAAATATAAAAAGTATGAGGGCCTACATGCAAAATGCCATATTTTATTTACATGTATTATTTTATTTACAGCTCTAACAATTAAATACAAAAAATATAGGGTTTATATGCAATTTACCCCTAAACGTACGCTGGCGGATGGTCTGGATCATTTCACTCATACATGTGGCGTTCATCCAACGATTGATGACGCTTCGCCGATGAGCGATGGAGATTAGATCCTTGGAGAGGATCTGATGGTTGAAACGAGGCTCCATCGAATGACTATGGCTTAATCTGGGCGGCGCATCTGATCCAACGACAAGGAGGCGCGGTGCAAGAACAAGGAAGAACACTCGCCTGGGTGAGGTTCCTCCAGTCAAATCTCCCTCGTCTGGCATCCATTTGAGCTTAGAGATTGCCAGGCAGCTTCCTAGAGAGATCCTCTACGTGATGAGTGCGTCATAAAAGGAAGAGGATCACTGGAGTGCCTCCACGGCGTCGAGGACAAGGTGGCGATCCAGGTACCTTCGGCAAACTTCGTACTTGGCCCCTAGTGCTTAGTTGCAACTGTATATTGCATAGGAAGATGAAGGGACCGAGGGAAAAATACCTCGGCCTTGTTAAATGACGAGATGAGGCCTAGGAGGGTCGTGGCAGAGAGGTCCGGCGAGGTGGATGGAGGTGGACCTCGTATTCCAGATCCGAGGGTGGTCTGGGGAAGCGAAGGTGCGGGGGATGAAGTAGAAACGAAGGGGAAGGTAATGGGGGTGGGATGGTGGTCGGAGTACTGGAGAATCCACGGTGGAACAGTTCACAGGAGCAGAGCTCCGATGAACTACGAATGGGCTAAACTAGGCTAAAACTACGGCCTAAATGCCTAAATAAATGCAAAAATAGAATGCTAGCATTAAAATCTACATAAAGAAATAAAAGCGCAGCTCGAACCTGGCCGTGATGCCAGGGAGCAGGGCATCGTCGGAGCGGTGGCCCTGGGTGCGACCTCCTCCCCTTTGAGCCCGCTTGGACCCTCGAGGGGCTCCTCCCTGCACGAAGGAGCTTGCTAGGTCGTAGGCGGGGGCCAGAGGAAAATTGACCAAATTTTGAAATAGGGGAAGAGGCGTTTATTTATGCACATGTATATGCACCCTTATTATCTGGCCATTAGCATATTATCTGGCCATTAGCAAGGAATGTAATGAATATACATGTGCTCTAAGGTCTCGACGAGAATCTCAGGATATCAATGATGATTTTTCATGAAGCGATCAAGCGTGATGGAGCGATGTATCGACCGAAAAATTGCAAGAAAATGCGGGAAAAGACACTTCTGGCGAGTTAGGCAGCAGATGGGATAGTTGACCAGAGGTCAACGGTCTGCACGCTACCATTGGTCCAAGTAGGCACGCTACGCGACAAAACTGCAATTTTTATTCAAAAAAATATCTAAAAATAGTAGATGATTTTATTATTTTTTGAGTATAAAATAAAAAAGTTTATTATTTTATGTAGTAATTTTTTTATGATTTTTGTTTATTTTTTAATGTATTTTATTACAAGTTTATTTTTAATGGCTTATTTATAGGTATTTTTACCTATATTTTGTGCATTTTTATTTGTATTTTGTTTATTTTATTATATTATATTATTATATTATTTCATATATTTGTAACTTATTTTTTGTGAGTATCAATATATTTTTTTATTTTTATGATGTTATTTGTACACTTAAATAAATATGTAAGCATATCCTGTAGGTATATTTATAGGTATTTTGCCTATGTATTATATACATATTTTTATTTTAATGAATTTTAATGATTTTTATTTTAGTTTTGTATTTGCAATAAGAATGTAAATAATATTTATAAAAAATATAAATAAAAAATAAAAGAATATAATTCCCTTTCATTTATATACATAACATAGGTATTTGACCTATGTTTTAACATAGATTTATTTCATTTTGCACTTTTCTTTTGGTTTTATTCTTATTTTAATATGCATATATGTTATAAATAATATTTACCAAATTATAAAAATATGATTTTGCAAAATAATGAATAATGAATAAATTGAATATTTTAATCGATATCATGTACAATAGGGGCCCAAAACCTAACTTTCGCATAGTAACTCCGAAAAATATAAAACCACCACCATTAAATAGCTCATGAAAAGTTATACATAATTAGAGTGATTTTTCTATGTTTTGAGTTTTTATTGAAACGATATGGGTCTGTGAAGTTTGGTTTCTGGCTTTTTATTCTGTGTATAGAATGTACGCTGTGTATTATTTTGTGCAAACTTAATTTTGTATTTTTATTTACATTATTATATACAACTTTCATGTACAAAGTTTCCTTATTTGATGAATAAATAATAAATAATAAAATAGGTGTCAAAATACATAATTAAAGAATGAATAAATGAGGTATTTATTTTATTTTTGTCCCTTATCTCCCCCTGCTTTATTCCTTGTCGACCAATTCCATTCTGAACTTGGTCTCAGGGTTAGGGTCATAAAATATTTGCAATAGTTTATTCCTTTTTCTTTTCTTCTCTGTATTCTATAATTTTGGCACTAAAAACCTTATTTTATATACAAATAATGCAATAAATAATGAATGTTATTATGCATAAATTGATGCTATTTACATGCGTTTGCTGGGGTTTTTAAGGCCAAAATGATAGAATAAAGGTGATGAAATGGAGGTTCATCAGTTTCTTGCTTGGATCATTGCTAATGATTGTGGGAAGCACGTGACTCATCATCATGCTCGCAAGTGCACTCTAGTCTGATCAGAATTGAGTCAGGAACCTTCTTCCTTTAGAAGCTATGAGAATCATAACCACGCTTCAAGAGATAAGCCTAAACTCGTGTAATTTTGATGAAATGATTTGATAAGTGTTCTTGAATCATGTGGTCTCGTCATTTAATTTAAATTTTTAAAATTATGCTACCCCTTGCAACTAGTATGTCTAGTTGCCCTTGGTCATATTCAATGCGACATTCATGCTTCTATGATGCGCTAAGACCTAAATCATAGCCTTCATCCATGTCATGTATTATTAAAAGTAATTAAATATATCTCTTTAACCAAAATAAAAATAAAAAACTAATCTACACAGTTGCTAATCCGCTCCTCTCAGTCTCTTGTCTTCATTGAAGCTCTCTCCTACCACTCTACTAAGAACATGTCACCCTCCGCTTCGTAAGAGTACACAAGTCCTCCTAAGAAGTCCTCCCTCGATTCGCAGGTCCTCACAACAAAGTCAATAAAAGAGATGGATTGGCACATATAAACAATTATTTAATAAAAAGAAATAAAGCAGAAAAATAAAATAGATAGCTATGTACAACTTACGCGTTACTCTCAGACAGCGACACCATTTGACAATGGAAGATTTGATCTATTTACTTAACAATCTAAGCCAATAATCATCATGTCATCCAAATCCTCACTCAATCAACAATAAATCCACAATATGATAAATGAATCAATATATGCGAAGTGAGTTGAAATTTATTATAACTCTACAATATATGTATATATATCTGTAAGTATTTGTAGAGTATCGAACATAAGGAGCAAAAAGTAAAGTGGTAATTATTAAAAATCACCTCTAATTGTTATATTTATTTTTCTTGCTTTTTCTTATTTTTATGTGGGTTTTTAATATTATTTTTGTTATGGATTTTTAATCATTTTATAATTTTTATATTTTTGAAATTTTAGATTTTAATTCCTTTTAATTTTGCAAATTTTTATTCTCTTTTTAATTTTAAAATAAAATACATAATTATATAATAATAATGACATTATAGATAATATAAGTAATATATAACATATATAATATATATAAGGTATTATGTTTTTAAATATATCAAAATATTGTAAAAATACATAAAACAAGTATTTTATGCTTTTTACATTTTCTCTATTTTTGTTTATTTTTATAGAAATTTTACTAATTTTAATGTATTTTTAAAATAAATATAGTAAAACAATGCACAGATTACTTATCTGAGATTGTTCTAGGTTCAATAAATATAAATAAATATAAAATATGCTTAACACTATTTTTAATATATAATAAACAAAATATAGAAAATTCAGAAATAGAAACTTATATTTTTGGAATTTCTTAAGATTTTTTCTAATTTGTATAAGATATATAGGTTTTTGTGATTTTTAAGTTGGGATTTTTACCCAGCAGACCATATAATCTTTTCCAATGACCTCTACGACCTTTGAAACATCCTAATTACTCCCTCACCCATGTAAACTTGTTAACCTTTACCCAAAAGAACCTATGGTTAACCTCCATCCATTTAACTCTTAAAACTAACGGGAATCTGTTATCTTCTTTACATGATACCCATTTTATTTATCAAAATTAAGATAAGTGCCACTCCCTCCCACCCTCCACCTCAAGCTGAACACGTCCGGCTCACTGCTGCCCGAAGCCCCCCTACCTGTCAGCCTCCCCCTGCTCGAACCCCCGTCGTTGCTTGAAGCCCCACAACAAACCTGCTCGAAGCCCCCCCGGCTGGTCGGGCCTCCCCTACCGCCGTTTGCCCCCCTCTCCTCTCCCGCGGCCTCTCCTGCTCAAAGCTGAAATCTCCCCCGTCGATTGGAAGCCCCCACCCCCCCCTCCGCACCACCGCATCCTCCCATGTGCTCGACTACCGCCGGTCAAAGCCCTACCCCCGCCTGCCCCCCGTCGACTTCATCCGCGAAGCCCCCCGGATCTCCTCTGCTGTTGAAGCCCCACCCACCCACCACTCGAAGCTATCTGCGGCCCGCTACCTCCACCCGCGAAGACCCCCCCCCCCCCCCCCCGCACCACCGTATCCTCCCCATGCGCCCGACTTCCACCAGTCGAAGCCCCCTGCCCCCCAGATCTCCCCTAGTGTCGAAGCCCCACCCACTCGCCACTCGAAGCTATCTGTGGCTCGCCGCCTCCACTTGCGAAGACGCCCCGCTCCCCCGCACCACGACATCCTCCCATGCGCTTGATTGCCACCAGTCGAAGCCCCACCCCCGCCGACTTCATCCACGAAGCCCCCTCCCAGATTTCCCCTATTGTCGAAGCCCCACCCACCCGCCACTCGAAGCTCTCTGTGGCCCGCCGCCTCCACATATGAAGACGTTGTTTAACCCAAAAATCGGTGATCTTAAGTTCCACATAAGGCGGAAACTCAATCGTTGAATCGACCACATGAAATTCGGATTAAAACAACAATTAACCCACAACAATCAAGTAAAACAATGAAAGCAATATGTGGAGTTCAAATTTATTATAATTCTACAAATATGTGTATAGTGTGCAAGTATGTGTAGAGTGTCGAACACAGGGAGCAGACAGGTAGAACGGGGCAAAGTGCTAAAAATTGTGTGACTGTGAATAAGTGTCTATCTATGCTATGTTTTTGTAGGTTTTTAATTTTATATTTTTTTATTTAATTTTTGGATTTTATAATTTTGTATTTTGATTTTTAATTTTCTGAATTTATATTTTATTTTTATATTTTATATTTTTTATATATTTTCTTTTTCAATAATAGAATATATATACAATATAAGAGAGAGAGAGAGGAATATAGTATTTATAAAAATAGGTAAAAAATAGGAAAAAACAGAAAATAAAGTATTTTTGGTCTTTTTGTATTTTTCTAATATTTTTGTGATTTTTATAGATTTTTCCTATTTTTTTCGTATTTTTAAAGTCAAAAATACTAAAAACAGTGAATAAAATACAAGTCTGAAACTAAAATGGCGAAATAAACTAGATAACAGTAACAAAATTCTCCAAATTAATTGTAAATTAAATATAATAAAATAAAGAAAATTCAAACACAAAGATTATATTTTTAGGATTTTTTATGGATTTTTAATATTTTTAGGAAGGTTTTTTGGGTTTTATAATTTGTAGGAGTTTTGTTTTGTATTTTTAGTGATTTTTGGACTGGAGTTAGAAGATACTAAAATAGGCAAAATATATTTTTTTGGGATTTTTCTGATGTTTTTTTTATATTTTTTATGGATTTTATAATGCAAACAGTGCTGAAAATGCATGTTTTTGATTTTTAATAAATAGTAAAATGCAATAAAAATGCAATACAAAACTATGCCGACAGGAGCTTAAGATGATTTTTGTGGATTTTTTAGGTATTTAGAGATGCATGAAACAAATACAAACAATAAAGAGAAACTACATGCAGGCAAGGGGCATAAGTGTAAATAGCCAGAAAGTCAGGGGCTTGTCTGCAAATTATCCAAAACTATATAACGCAATATAAAATTCCTTGGACCAATTATAAATACCCAAACTCTAAGGTTGCACCTGCAAAAATTCCAAGTCACGTGCGCAGACGCATGTGACCTGGCAGGGGGCAGAATGTGAACTTCCAAAACGTTGGGGACTATAATGCAAATGTCCAAAAATAATTATATAGCCGATGAATGTTTCAGTCTTATTATGTAAATATGAAAACACCTTGGGCTAAAGAACAAAATACCCAAAGTAAGGGCGGATCGGACGGCGCTGATGGCGTTACTTATACACGTGGTGCAACACGATCATGCGATACCGTTTCGCTTCCCAATAATCGAGATTAGATGTGATGCTGATGATCAAACGGCTGGGGCAGAGCTGGATCCTACGGCTGTTATACCGCATGGGGAGGAGAGGCGATTGGACGGCGAGGGAGATCAGTGGAAGAACTGCCAAGGAACTCGCGCGGGGCGAGTTTGAATCGAGCACCCAGAGCTCCTCCGATCTCCGACGACGCCCAGAAGAGCCAATAAGGTTCCTGGAGCAAACCTCGATCGGATGGCCGCCGTAAAATGGCTCGGGAGTAGCCGGAGGTCTGCCATGACGTGCCGGGACGGTGGCTGCTTCAAGGACCTTATCACACAAAATCGCGATCTCAGATGGAGTCAACTGGAGCCCAAGAACCTGCAAGGACAACAACAAATGGCGAGAGATGGTTCCAAGGATCAAAGAAGGTGGAGAGAGAAGTGAATGGTGAGCGAGAAGGTTTGCCGGTGCAGGGCTCCGGCGAACGTCAAATGGGAGAATCTAAGCTTCGGCGGGCAATTAGAAGATTAGATAGAACTAAAGACCAGATGCAGGAATGAAAACATAAAGAAAAGCAGCAAAAGCAACCTCGACTCGGCCAAGGCGGAGGAGATAGGACCTCACGGTGGCGTAACCACCAAAGATGGGTGGAGCCAACCACTCGACGTCACCGAAGCGCTCCACAAGCCGCTGAAGGAGGCCTGTCACGCCTCCGGTCCTGAACAAGGCGGGAGAGGCTCTAGTTTGGTCAAAAATGGGGTTCAAAACGCAAAGGAAGAGGAGGGGGCATTTTTTAAGAAATGGTCGAGTGGGCTCCTTGAACGAGGCGCAACGGGCAGATCAGTGATCCAAATCCCAAAAAAATCCTTGGGCGTGATTCATGGATATATGGTGAACAAAAGTCGTGAGGGCTTCGACATCAAAGGGTGAAAGACGAGGCATGGAAAAATCCAAGAAGATGGGACAAAACCATTTCTGACAGGGAACGGGCTGGGGCCAGAGAGTTGACCCGAGGTCAACTCTCCAACCCCCTGGTTGGTCCACGTGGACCAACCAGGAAAAAGCCTGAAAAAAAAGTTTTGTAAAATCATTTTAAAATGGGTTAAATGGGGCTGCCCCCTGGGAGTAGCCAACTTGGCTACTCCCACCCCTATTTTCCGCTCATTTTTTTATTTCTTTGGAAAATAAAAATTTGTAAATTCATCATTACATCCCTCTAACATTCTATTAAAATTTCGTCAGAAACAGAGACTCGTACGGCATCCATCCAAACATGGTTGATTTAAAAAATCCTGCGACCGTTAAAAAAATGGCGTATGGATGAAGGGCGTAGGAATCTCTGTTTCTGACGAAATTTTAATAGAATGTTAGAGGGATATAGTGATGAATATACAAATTTTTATTTTCTAAAGAAATAAAAAATGAGGGTTAAATAGGAGTGGGAGTAGCCCAAGTTGGCTACTCCCAGGGGGCAGCCCCATTTTACCCTTTTAAAATAGTAGATGATTTTATTATTTTTTATGTTATTTAATAAAAAATGTTTATTATTTTATAAATTATTTTATGGTGATTTTTAATTATTTTTATGAGGTATAAAATTATAAGTTTCATTTTATACCCTTTATAGGTATCTTTATCTATATATTTTATTGTTTTATTTTTATTTTGTAAATTTATTTATTTTTGTGTATTATTTTATAAATTTATGGAATACTTTTATACACTTAAATATATTATTATTTTATTTTTCTGACGTATTTTATACACTTAATAAAATGGAAGTATGAATTATATATGTATGTATATAGGTATTATATCTATGTATTATAATTCAAGTATTTTATTTTGAGTTTTCATTGAGTTTTTATTCTGATTTTAATATACATATATATTGTAAATAATATTTATAAGATTATAAAAATATAAAATTATAAATATAATGAATAAATAATAAAATGAATATTTTAATATGTACAAGTATACAAGTGGGGTCCAAAATTCAACTTTCAAACCATAGCTCCGCCAAACACAAAACCATCACCACTAAATAGCTTATTTTAAATTATATACAATTAAAGGTGAGTTTGGTGCATTTCGAGTTTTTATTAGGGAGATATAGGTCTGGGAAGTTGGGATTCTGGGATTTTATTCAGATCATAACTTTTTATCTGTACATTATTTTTGAGTGAGATCAATTTTGTATTTTTATTTATTTAATTATATACAACTTTCATGTTTAAAGTTTCTTTATTTGAGGTATAAAAAGTGGAACCAAAAATAGGTCCCAAAATGAGTAAAGAATGAATGAAATAAAAGGAATTTTTATTGTATTTCGGCCCTTATCTCCCCCTACTTTATTCCTTGTCGACCTAATCATTGAGATGCCTAGGTCTCGGGGTTTCAGGTCATAAAATATTTACAATATTTTATTATTTTTCTTTTCTTTTCTTTATTCTATAATTTTGGCTTTAAAAACCGCATTTTATACAATATTTACACAATGATGCATGAATGCTAAAATGCCTAAATTAAGCCTATTTACACGCATTTACTGTTTTTAAGGCCAAACTGATAGAATAAAGATGATGAAATGTAGATTCATCAGACGCCCCCCACTCTGAAGCCCTGCCCACCGCCTCTCGACCCCCCTTGCTCAACACCCCCCGCTACCCACCCCCCCCCCCACGAAGCCCCACCCACCCACACCCTCCCGCCCCACCCCGCCCCGCCAACCACCTCCCCCTACTCGAGCCTTTCTCTAGCGCAGGCCGCCTCCCTCGACCCCCACCAACCTCGGGTGAATCCGACCCCGTCCACTACCAACCTCCTCCACTTAAACCTCCTTCGAATTTACTGTGGGAGAGGAAGCTGTTAGAGGAGGGAGGATTATTTTTTCTTTCTTGGTTAATTCTAGCCGTTCGATCGTGGATTAGTTAGATTAACTTGTTTTTAACCCAAGGAAGTTAACTTTAGATGTGTCGATTTAACGGTAGGATTCGTGGGGTAAGACGGAGCAAGTTTACGGGGGTGAGGGAGGAATTACGATGTTTCAAAAGTCGTAGAGGTCATTGAAAAAGATTATAGGGTCTGTCGAGTAAAAATCCCTTTTAAGTTTTATCTTTTTTATTTTTTAAGGATTTGTGGATATGTGGTTGAATATAATATGATATAGATAATATTTTTATGGAATTTGGGTAAAGTTTTTCCTATTTTTAAGGATTTTTATAATTAGATAGAATGAAAATGCATATTTTTTGTATTTTTAATAAATAGGAAATTTAACCAAAATTGCAAATAAAGTTTATGCAAGTACAAACATCATATCAATCACTTAAACTATATTTCCTACAATTTTTTGAGAAATAACAATATTTGATATGCACAGAATAAAAAAATAGAATGCTCCTAGAATAGGGACCTAGAATGCATAGAAGCATTCACTTCATTTAATAATAAGTCATACAAATATAAGGGTATGCATGAAAATTTTATAGGGCCTCATATGTAGCCACATGAGATAGTAGGACTAAAATGTAATTACAATAAAGTGTAGGGTTCTTATCACAAAATAGCCTAAAACTATTACACTTAATTAAATATTTACAGGACTATTTTAAGTACAAAAAATACAGGGGGGATACAAAACAATTCCCCTAAAGGCGTGTGAGCCGCGCATGTTGGCGGAGATGTGTCGTTCAGAGGTGCTCATGTGACTCCACTATGAATCTAACAGATGCGGATGAGCGACAGTTCGATTTGAATCAAGGGACTCGATTAGATTTGGGCCCGCTCCACGATCAGATGGCATTAGGAACCTTTGGAGGAACATGGACGAACACTTCCATGCTCTCCCTATCTTCAGTATCTCCCCCATCCGGCATCCTCCTCTCCTCATGATTGGCCTAACTACTTCCTGAAGGCCTTCTACGTCTACAGGAGCTTTCAGTCAGGTCCAGTCCTTATTGGAGAAGGCCTGGAGGTCGTCCCTTGCTTCAGCACATAAAACTCTTATTCCTTTGTTAATATTCGCTCCAGATGACTCCTCAATGGATCTTTCCTACAAACAAAATTTCATGGCTCGAGGGCGAGTGTCCTCGACTAGATTTGAAGTTGTGAGCACATGGGAAGAGGATGGATGGTAGATCTCCAATGAGTAGTGGACTTGTGATTTGAGACGTCAATTCGTGCAGAATCGGGTTGATCAAATGGGTCAGGGAGATGGAGAAATGATAGGGAAATATATGGTGTGATCAGGTAAATCTGAACACAGGTGTGGCACAAGGTGAGCAGATGGCGACCGGATCCTAGCTCTGCAAATTACAAATTTATAATTTAAGCTAATATACAAGCAAAATGCATGAAATAAGATGTGTAATTAAATTTTGGGAATAAATTCTAACTAAATAGTGAAGAAAAATAGATCAACTTGACCTGGAAAGCTAAGGAGTTGAAACCTGGACTAGGTCTAGTGATGGTTGCATCCGCCTCTTCACCATCGTGTCCTCGTTGACAAAGTTGGGGAAAGCTCCAGTCACCGAGGGCTCAACCTTAGGTGTATCCTTTGGGGTTATAGTAGGAGAAGAGGGATCAAAGCTCAAAATATCAGAGAAAGATTATTTATAGATGGTGATGGCCAACCATCTCGTGAAGATGATGCCGTGAAGAAGAAGAGGAGATGGTGAGGTCTATGGTGCAGATGTGCGAGAGGGAGATGGTGGCTGCAGACTAGGGAAGGTCTCGAGGAAGATGGAGGAGAGGGAGGAAGAGTAAAAATGGGAAAAAGATGAAGGCAGGATAGTTGGCTTCAGGTCAACTTTTGGAGGCGCCTAATTGGTCTACATATGACCAGATGAGGACAAAACAATATTTAAATGTTTTATTAAATTAATAATAAATAGTATATAATTTTATTGATTAAAACTCAAAACATGAAAATGTTTCTTATTTTTCAAACTATTTATGGATATTTAATTTATTTTTACAACTTTATTTATTAGGTGTTAAATTTTACAAGTACATATATACGTATATTTACCTATACGCTATGTTTTTATTTTTGTTTTATTTTTTCAATATTTTTTTATCATATTTACCTATTTTATATATTTATGATATAATTAAATATGTATTTACATATTTTAATTTTATTTTTATCATTTTATTTATATATAAATAGTTGTATGCAAATATCTTATAGGTATAATATACCTATATATTTTAAGGTATTATTTATTTTAATATATTTTTTATGGTTTTATAATGTGTCTATATTTTTAACATATTATAAATAATATATACAATTATTTTAAAAATAAAGAGAGTAAAAGTATAAAGAATGAAATATATGAATATTACATACAAAAACACAATACAATCATACCTCAGGAAGCTGGCGTTTGCATCTTAACTCCATTTTTAATGAAACCATCTTCATTAAATAGACAATTTAGTTTGGAATACAATGGAGGTGAGTTTGATAAATTTTAAATTCATATGGACAAGATATTGATATGCGAAGTTCGATTTACGGTTTTTTTCATCTATGTGTCCCAGTTACACTGTACGTTATTTCTATTGACAATTATTTTTTAGTTTCTATGTGTTTTTATGTACATGTTTCATGTTGAATATTTTATTATTTGGAGTGTGTAAAATAAAAAATGGTGTAAAAATGGCTATTTAGGATAAATAATTAGGGTTTTATGTGCATTATTTGGCCCTTGTCTCCTCCCCACTTTATTCCTTGTCAACTCGGTCAATATTTGCTCGGTCTTGGGGTTTAGGTTCTATCAGTATCTTTGAAAATTCATTTATTTTCATTTATTTTTTTATTCTTTTATTTTGGATTTAAATATATGGATTTGTACAGTAATTAGAGACAAAGTATAGATGAAGAATGAATGCTAATTTGTACAAGTTAGTTGTATTTACATGTGTTTTGATAGGGATTTAAAGACAAAAGGGAAGAATAAAGGTAGATCAATGGCTATTCATTACTTGTCATGAAGCGTGGGAAGGACGAGTCATAGCTCTAGTGGAGGTGGCGGATTCAGAGTAGATCGATAATGGGCTCTGTGGTAGAAGAAGGGAAGCGATGGGGTATCAAGATGGCGATGGTGATTTAGGGTATGAAGATGGAAAAAGCAGTTCACATAGAGAATCAGAATCAGAAGAAGAAGAAGAAGAGAGGTACCTGGTGGTGTTGAAGTCGCCTAAGTAATTGAAGGAATAAAGAAGCTTTCCTGATACTCGCCTCAAGGTTCGACGATGGGGACCGAGGATATGCGGTCGTGGAGGAGCTGCAACATGGGATTGAACCTGTGGATCTCTCCTAAGAGGGGTTGTTGCTAAAGAATATTTGGGTGTTGTCACTAATCAAGTCCTCTCGGCTCTCTCTCTCTCTAAATTCATATCAAATATTTGCAGATGTCAGAGCAAGATGCGATAGGTATGGATTAATTAGGAAGAAGAGAGAGTGGCAAGTGGGTTTGGGTCTTGATGTGTGGAGATGATAAAACGATATGATAGCGGGTGCTTCGATCGATCAGATTAAATCGCCTGGGGGAGTAGAATGGGATAATGGATGGTAAGAGACTTAGGAGGACTCGGGATAAGGGAAGGCAATATCATTTGGAGGGAATGACAGAGGTCAGAAATGGGTTGTCAGGGAGTGGTTTTAGGTTGAAAGGAGAAGGTGGTAGTAGGTTGTTCATAGCGATGGGTCACCGTTATTGGGGAAAGAAATGGATTAGGGTTAGTTGGAGGTGATAAGGATTAGGTGATGAGGGAATAGATGATCGGGAGTATAATGAAAGGAAGACATATCAGGGACAAGCACAATCGATGGAAGTGATGGAGCTTCGATCATTGGGCGATGACAGGAGGTAGGAGATGAAGAGTGGGCTGTTGGATCTTCCCAGATCCAACGACATGGGAAGCTCACATGCTTGATGTGTGCGGAAGATGAAGAGAGGGCGGGAGTGTTAAGAATCACTAGATCAATACTGATCCAACAACCTAGATCACGAGTGTTACAAGACAAAGGTTCGCTAAATGGGCCAGAGGTTCATTGACTAGACATTGAGTTGGACCAATTAGAGGATGTCATGTGAGTAGTTGACTTTAATCAATGCATGAAAAATAAATTAGAATAAAATAGTAGATGAACTTAGATGTAAAAATAATCAAAATGAAAAATGTAGAAATACATTCTACAATGTTCATGAAGGACTCAAATGTAGTTGGACTCAAATGCAATTTTTTGGATTTATTATGAGATAATAAAAGTCAGAATGAATCAGTAAATAGAAATATATACAAGTGAATTAAGCCAGTGAACTCAGGTTATAGTTTGTCCTTTTTATTTTTTTTTGATTTATGGATTTTGAGTTTTATGTATTTTGTTAGTTTATGAAATAAAATGAAGAAATAATAAATAAATAAATAAATAAGAGTCAAATATTTACATAATAAGTCACATATCAATGAATATATACAATATACGATTATGTCTCAAAACCCATATTTCACAAATGAACTCTGATTCTTTTGAATTTTCATCTTGATTTATAGATAATTGAATGTACATTAATTTAAAAGTGAGTAGAGTGAAAGTGGATATTGTATGAAAGAGATATCAATTTTTACAGTTTTTTATCATGAAATTAGGGCTTGGGATTATTTCCAATATATACAAGTTAGTATTTTTTAGGATTTTTCATTAATTGATGTTAGTGTTATTTACACAATAGAGTTAGTTTCATGTCATATGGAGCTAGGATGAATTAATTAAAAATGAATGAAGCTAGGTGAATAAATATGAATGCAGAATGTAATGCTAATTTATGGATATTGTATGTAAGCTGCGCATGAAATGGCACACGTGTAAAAATCCCATACTTTTGTATGATATCTCGTTGATGGCATGCATCAGAGAGAAAGAAATGAGTTTTTTGTCAAAACTGTTTGTTTACCCATGTCCTATCTGCAGATATCCTAAATATAGTAAGAGTACTTTTTCAACTTGAACATACATATACATTTAATTAGTCTTTCGGGATGAACATGGAAAAAATTCAAGTAGAAGGAGCATTTGATCTTGAATCAACGCTTGGATTGGAGTAGGATTGGAAGTGAGTCCTAATTCCAATGGGATGGGATGATGGGGAGCGAGATTTGAAAATCTCATTACGTAGCCGTTTCCTACAGGAAGTAGTGGAATCCCGCGTGAGATATAATCGCACTCCGTTCCCCATCTCCCGTGTCATTTCTTCTGCTTCTTCAACACTCCCTCCCCCCTTCCGCTATACCTAATCTTGAAAGCAAGAAGAAGGCGACTCCCTCCATGGCGTGTTGCTACGGCGTCCATCCCTTCGCCGACGGAAATTCCCCACCTGATGTCGCCTCCACCCGCAAGAGGACGCGATCTGCTGTGGGAGAGGAAGAGCCTCGACTGCTACATTCCTTGAAGAGGCGCCGTCGCGGTGGGCATCTCAAGGCGTGCCCTCCCCACGGCCCCGCCTACATCGGGTCCCGTTGCTTCCACTGCGGCTCCGAGGCAGTAGCCCAACACCACGAGGGCCCTCTCGTAGCCCTCAACTACATGCGCGACGGCCTCCTCCTCGACGCCAACTTCTTGCTGCAGAAGAAGTTGCTCGACCTCGACTTCGTCCAGAAGACGGGGAAGCTCCTACTAGTCCTCGACCTTGACCACACCCTCCTCCACTCCCACCCCCTCCAGCAAGGATCCCGCCAGATGCCCGATCGCGAAATCCACGTCGTGGAGTCCGCGGAGGCGGTCACCAAGATCAGGCCTTTCGCAAGGCAGTTCCTTAGGGCGGCGAGCACCATGTACGATCTGCATATATACACCATGGGAGACAGACAGTACGCGGAAGCCATGGCGAGGCTGCTCGACCCTGAGGAGGAGTATTTCACGGGGAAGGTCATCAGTCGCGAGGATTCCACCGAGGACGGCAGAAAGGGGCTGGACGTGGTGCTCGGTCACCCCGCCACCATCGTCGTTCTCGACGACAATCTGAGGGTCTGGAAGGAGGAGGACCGGAGCAATGTGATCCACATGAAGGGTTACCGCTGGAATCCCGACGAATACGGACAGAAAGACGGCGACGACATCCTTCGCAAGATTTCGGGGCTCCTGGAACGAATCCACTTCGAATATTTCTACACGGAGCAGCAGAGCAAAGACGTGAGGAGCGTAATGCAGAGTCTGAAGCAGGAGATCCTTCGCGGCTGCCGGCTACTGTTGGTGGATACATATCCGTGGAAGGCTGCCGTGGAGGAGATGGGCGCAGTCTGTGTGGATGAAGAAGACGACGTGACCCATATCATATGCCACGATATCGATAGCATGATGGATGCTGAGTGGGCAGAGGAGAATCGGAAGATGGTGTTGGGTGTCGATTGGTTGTGGACTGCCTATTACACATGGGAGCGCCCACCCGAGGGGGATTTTGCTGAGATTCATGTGCTGTGTTAGTGCATATTCTTCACATACACAATACACATACAGTTCGTTCCTGATAAATCTGTAATTACACGATTTTGTACAGTTCATCTGTTTGTAAATCTGTGTTTCGTAAGCATGATGTGCAGTTTATCTCTTTGTAATATCGGGGCTGTTCCTGAATAATATTGATTCACAATTGCCTCTTCTCTTATCTTTTCTTTCAATGGTGTACTGAAGGAGCACGAAGCTATTTCTTTAACCTCCCTGTGAATTTTGAAAAGCTTACACAATGTTTCAATTAGACATTTCTTTATAACTGAAGGAACTCGAAGCCATTTCTTTAGAGAGCTGGATAACCCTGTACATGGTGAACATCAACATATCTGGGAAGAGGAGATCTGAAAAGTAGAAAATTTCACTTGTTAAACTTCCTGTTCTGGGAAACTACACAAGCTTATCATTCTCATGATACTTGTGCACAAAAATATACGTCCTTCTATCCAAGTGAAGGGAATATGAGTAATTTTTTGGTTCTCTATATGAGAGGATGGTAGGAGAGATGACATCTTTATATCTGGAAGATGCTCGTACACAGTTGCATATGTTTTTTGTCTTGCTTCAGGGTAATAGTTGATCGTTGGAAGCTTCAGTGTTTTCAGCAGTAAATGCCAATGAAGAGAAAATCTAAATAATGTCGGCCATGCAATGATCAAAGTGCTTCAATGTTCCCTGTTGTCAATTTTAAATGTCTGCAACAGCTTCTTGAGGACGAATCAAGTTACATGGATGTTAAATAAAACCGCCAACTAAAAGTTATACGGTAGGGGGTTGAATTCTGTGGGGATTAGCTAAATCACAAGTGATGAAACAAAATGTGGCCAGATTAAACTATCTGTTGGTACCTGCATCTCTTTTTGCGTGGAATGAAGTGAGACCAACAAGGAACTTTTCTGTAAATTTGCCATTCTTTATCCCAAACAGTTGCGGTATAAGTCGAGGAATTTAAGGAAGCAAGTTTCACAAGATTGTCAAAGTAAACCTTCCCCTTTCTCGTCACACTCGAGCAGTTAACAAGGTAAATGCCAACCTCTTTTACCTGATATTCAGAAATTCAGCATAATACATAACAATAGAGAAAATCAAAACAAATTATTTAGAAAGATAAAATGCTAAGTTAGACGGATTTACATCTTTAATATTTGATTTTAAAACAACCAATCAAGCATGCATATACTATAGTTAAAACTTCTAATACTCGTTACTGAAAAAAACTTCTGCAATTCGTGTGGCATCTAACACAAAAGAAAAAGAAACGGATGAACTTTAAACTAAGAAAATATATCATCTTCAGTATTATACATGATTATAAGAAAATCAATCAGGATGCTTGAACTCATACAAGAATGCACCTCTCATACAAGAATGCACCCGTCATTAGAAACTGGAAAAACGAACATGCAAGCAAAATGTCAGTGTAAAAATTGGTCAATCATTGCGGGAGATGCAGTTGCAAACTTCTGTTTTTTAGATTTCCATGCAAATTTAATTGTGAAGGCCAAAACAGTAACTATCAATCACTATTCATCAAGCTTGAAATGGCTGACCAGTGAAACATATGTCCAATGGTCTATATAAGCTCTCACCTATACATGGAATACACTGGCACTACTGGTCAGATGACTCCTGATCGAACTCTGGATAGAATCCTGAATGCTGCATGATCCTAGAGGAAAATGGACCAGTCAAATGCTAAATGCAGATGTTGCAATACAAAACACGCCTACCTTATGTCTTAATATAATGCAGAAAGTGTTTACAACATCAACAACAAAAATCCAGTTCAAACCTATTTTACTCCAAATTGCCTCGTAATTTAAATAAACTAATTTGATCAGTGACTAAAATGATATATTATCAACTGATTTCAATTTATTTATTAAAACAAAAAAAGACAGAGTTCAGATAGTGTGGAAGTAATCGATTAAATCCCTAATTTGGGATTTCATCAATGGCAAAAATGGTCAGGAAAACCAAAGAAATGCCGAAAGGAAACTATGAGCAATGATGCAGCTTTTGCGAATCCATTTCTGAGTATAATCCAAAGTAGATATGTTTGGAAGGAACGGGCCCAGTACAGCTATGTCCTATGAGTCATCCTTTCAAGCAAGTCACCTACATAGATCCTTTGTGGGCCATTTTCACCCTCTTTTTATAGGTTTTCCATCTAAATAATCTGATTGGGCCACGTGGCACATTCTTGTTGCGCCACGTAGCCAGCCTCTTCGCGCACCACACGTCCCCCCATTTCCGTCGTCCGATCAACCTCTTCCTCTCCAGATCCAAGATGTCCATTCCTGCTTTAATCTCAACCCTTGAATCAAGTCCATAGATCACATCTCCTCCTTTCGTTCCCTCCTCGCTCTCAGCTCACCACATGTCATTTCCTACGTCGCCCGATCTTCTCCATCTCAGCCGTCATCTTTCCTATTGATTACGCCCGTTCAATCCAACCCCTAATCACATCTCATCCGTTCTTTAGCGTCTTCACCTCAACCCGCCATGCATCACATTATCCACCTCCCGATCTTCTCCAAGATGCTTCCATCCCTGCCGCTCATCTCCGCTTCAAACATCGGCCCTTCGATCGAACCCCAGACTACATCACAATCGTCTGCTCCCGCCTTCTTCTCTGCACGACACGTGGCTCTCTCCTAACCCTCGATCTTGCCTTCATGGATCTAATCCACGCTGCTCTTCAGCGCCAGCCTCTCAGCCATTGGATCGCGAGATCCAATGGCCGAGGACCCTTCAACAACCTCCGTTCACCACCTCTATCCCATGATCAGCCACCTTGCGCACAACCTACACCCTTTCCATTTTTTCCACCACTTCTGCCATCTCCGCCAATCGCTAACCATCCCACGATGAAGCTCCATCGTCAATCATCTTCGTGCGAGCCCACGATTGCCATATCGTCCTCCCTCTCGCTCCATATTCCTCGTCCAACCCACGTCATCAACCACCAGGACCAACAAGCTCCACCTTCAAATACTCCGCCTCCGCCTCATTCCACGACCGTCTACCTTTATGAGGGACGAGGCCCATCCCTCCTCCACCTCCCCGTGACAGGGGGAGGTGCGATTGATGAAACGAAGACGACTTCTCCCACCGCCAGATCGAGGCGAAGACCCCCACTGATCCACCGTCGCTTCATCGCATTTTCATTTCGCACCATCAGGTACTGATAGGTCCATCTTCACGCATTTTGATTTGATCCCGTCCGCGACTGCATGCGACGCTCCCGGCCACCCTACAGGGCATCTCCCCCGTCGACCACGCCTCTGCTCTACAGGGCTCCCCCCGTTGACCGCATCGACTGTCTCTACATCCCTCCCATGCGCTCGACGCCGCAAACACCCCCCTGACTTCCGCTGGAACCACGGTAACCCTTCCGCTCAAAGCACCCCCACCGCCACTCTAAAGCCCCCGCTGTCGCGTAAGGTCTACTCGAAGCCCCCGCAAGCCTCTGCGTCGAGCTTCCCCATCTGCCAAGCTTGTCATTTGATTTTTTTTCTTTGTTTTTTTATTTTGGTTAATCCTAACCGTTACACCATATATGGGTTAGATTAACTCACTCATATGGTTGAGTTAACACATTAAATTAATGGAGGGTTATAGGTATGAGACGGAGTGACTATCCGAGGTTTCTCATGTAATTCATGATTATGTAGGGTTAAGAATGTTATTGCAAAATTACTCAGGGTTATGGATGTAAAAATCCCATGATTCAATTGATTAATATATTTGATAATTATTTTCTTGACTCATTCCACCTGATTGGATGTCCATGGGTTTTTTTCAACCATGGTTGACATCCACCATGTTTTGATTATATGGATGAGCTCTCTTAATTATCTTCCATGTATTGACGAATTGTTTTAATTGAGATAATTTGATAAATGTTTTCAAATTAACTCTTTGTGTTATATTTCATGTTTATTGTAAACTAAAAGAAAATACAAATCAATCTTAACCATTGATTAGTGAGAGCACATGGATTGAGGTCCGTGGAAAGAAATACAAATCAATCTAAACTATTGATTAGTATGAGCACATGGATTGGGATCCATGGACTTCCAAAAAGCTATACAAGAGAGGCCAAACCTGGACCTTTTTACACAAAAGTTGAATGTAATCGTTGTATTAACAAAACTCTTTCTACACATGTACACTCTCTTTACTGTTAGACTTGTGAGCCCTGGGCGAACCATTCTTACAATAAATGTTATTGTATTATTTAAGTTTATCAATAAAAGTTATTGATGTTTCACTCCCTTTCTGAAATTATATGAATGAATGCACTATAAGGTCCCTCTGTACAATTAGGGTTATGTACCATGGCCAGCTTGATGATCATATAGCTGTTGTTTCATTAAATGAATCATAGAAGCTGGTGTTTGGATGAATATCTAAGGAGTTAGATGGAGGACTCATCAAACACCGTCAAATGATTGTCAAGTGGAGATCTCCAGCCTGAGTAGGAGATGGCAATCCTTTCTCACATAGGCTGATATCTGACCGACCTCTTGATGCAGGTCCTCTGCATGGGAATAATGATTCGGAGGTGTCAGATTAGTTAGGTCAATGGGTTGACCTGACGAGATCGAGATAACCTAAGTCCTATGTTGAATGCTGTCACAGCATAGGCACGCATCCTCTGACCGGAGACAGATATATTGCTATATATCTGAGTATGTACATTTGGCAGACCAATAGGTTGATGACCTAACCAAGGTCTATACACCGGCGAGCTGGTGTGCATATAAGGGTATATGAGCAATATGATCTCTCAAAGGGATCATACAGGTTCACTTGTGAACCGGAAGACATGAGCTCACTCATGAGGTATTGGGATCGATCAAATTCCATGCATGGTCGTCGTGCTTTGGAAGCATGACATGAATTTGAAGGTATGATATATGCTTTGGGAAAGCATATGATTGATACCAAATCCCAATGACCAAGATTGAGAAACTTAATGATTAAACCCTGAAGTAGACAGTATAAAATGATCTTGATCTTCGGGTTGATCATGGGTCTTCCAATATGCAGGATGTACAGGTATTGGGAATACCTGAAGGGTGATGTGATCATAAACGATTGTATATCCATGACGCTTCCATTCCGAGGGAGTGATGAAACAGGTCTGGATTTTAGTGACTCCTTTCAGTAGAGAAGCAATCCGATCTTAGTCCAAGTATTGGACATTGATCTGAATAGGATTCAGATTCAATGAGAAGATTGGATTTGCGGCCTTGATTTAATCAAGCATCTGTGAGAGGTCCGTAAGATCTGGATTTGAGATGAGATCTCAACATCCAAGTCACTATACGTGGAATAATACAATCGCCCTGTCCTTATCTCCAAGTATCTGCGGAGAAAGCACATTATTCTTGAAAGGGTTCAAGAATAATTCTTTTGATGAAATATTCAAGCAAGGACTTGATGATTAAATGTGATTTAATTATCAAGCTTAAATATGAATATGATTCATATTGAGAAAATGATTATCTAAGATAATTAAATGAGATTTAATTATCAAGGATTAAGAGAATATGGATAACACTATCCATGATATATGCATGTTATAAATATGATTTATAATATACATATATAAGAGAGAGAATTTATGTAAATAGCATTTGTTAATTAATAATGTGAATTAGATTCACATTTGTTAATTAATTGGAAATGCAATTTACTAACTAGTTTGGGTTGTGAATATGATTCACACAATATTCAATGGCAAGATTGAAATATTCACAAAATTAATTTGGAATTAATTTGGTGAATATTTATTGGGATTAATTAATGAATAATATGATAAATAAAATAGAGAATAACCACCTCCATGGGTGGCGTCACCCATGAATTGTTCATGGGTGACGCCCCCCCCCTTTTAGGAGGGTGGTTGACTCCATCTCATTTATCATGTTATCTCTTGATTAATTAATTTTAAATTGTTGTTATTGAACAACAAATCCTAGCCATTGATTTATCATGGACCAAGAATATCCCTTGGATCCATGTGTCCCATGGATTGAGATCCATTGGATCCTAAACTAGTATATAAGGAGGGCTAGGGTAGCCTCTCCATGGTACATCATCTAGAGTTGTAAAAGACTACTGCTCTCTCTCTCTCTCTAATTCTCGTGTGGTCTCTCTCTCAATTTCCAAGTGGCCGTCCACTTTGAATATTGAAGAGGAGAGGATCTTGCTTCGCCTTCGACGCTTGGATCTTCGTCAAGGATTGCGGGAAGGACGCGACTCATCATCGTGCCCGCAAGCGCATTCTCCGTGGGTCGGACTTAAGACAGGAGGATCTCTACTTTGGGATCTCGCGATTACAACCACGCTTCAAGAGGTAATCCTTGTACTTTGTGGTTTGATGAAACGATCCGAGAAGTGTTCTCGTGATCATGTGGTTTCATCGTTAAGTTAAAAATTTTAATTTCCGCTGCATCTAGCATCTAGTGCGACTAGTTGCTCCGATCGTATACGATACGATCGACACGCTTCCGTGATGCGCTTAAGGATTCACAATATCCTTTATTTACAACCTTGGTGGAGATCATGATTGTCGTCATGTTGCCGGTGTGCTATCGAACCAAATTGCTCGAGGAACTCAATCTTCTTTGTTTCTACGTGCTCGTGAAAAAGACGATGGATTTCATGTGACAAAACCATGAGGTTTCTGATAATTGAAAAATAATCATCGATCGTGCATTCCACACAAGGCGGGAACACAGTGGCTGAGGTAGCTGACAAAAGATCCTAATTACTCAGCAACTAACCCATAATAAGAATAAATCAATTAAATCTCAAAAATATGGAATTACCATTTATTATAACTCTACAAGAAAATGTGTATAGTGTATAAGCATGTGTAGAGATCGAACGCTGGGAGAAAACGGTTGGGGGCAAAAATATGTGCGCAAAATCATTCAATTCTTTTCTTATCCATATTATTGTTTTATGGGGTTTTTTAATTTTTTAATTATTTTTATTTCATTTTTATTTTTTATATTTTTATACTTTGATTTTTAATTTTCTATATTTGTATTTTCTTTTTATATTTTTATCTTTTTGTAATTTTCGTTTTCTTTTAGAAAAACATCATAGCCCATATAAGGCTTTCTTTACACAATACGTAGAAATATATTTATAAATTCCATTAAATATAAAAAAATTCATAAAATAATTTTTTGGAGTTTGATATTTTTCTAATGTTTTTATATTTTTCTCGAAATTTTTGTTAATTTTCATGTATTTTAAAAGTTAAAAACATCCCAATAATGGGATTAATAGATAGCCCGAAACTAATTTGGGTTTTAAAAATACTAATTAAGTCCTAAAATTACCCAAATTAATTATAATTCATAAATAATAATATATACATAATTATAAAATATAAAAAATATATTTTTGGTATTTTTACAGAAAAGTTAAATTTTTCGTTGGATTTTAGAGCTTTCTGATTTTTTTAATTTTCTTTTACTCTTTTTAAGGATTTTTGTTTTCTGGACTCAGAAATATCAAAATATACCATATACAATTTTTAAAAATTTTTAAAAATGTTTTGTGATTTTTTGGTATTTTATAAATTAAATAGATAATACATAGGCTCCTTTTAATTTTTAATAAATGGATAAAATGTAAAAAATGCAAAGTGGACACGTGGCGTGAATCTATAAGGCATAAAGCATCTAATCCTATTTTTGGGGATTTTTAGGAGCTAGGTAACTATTTCTTATAATTAGACAGAAGTAAGAAAAATACAAGTCTTGGCAGGGGCATAACTGCAATTAAATAAAAGTTCAAAGGGTACAATGCAATTTTCCCAACAGAATAAAATATTTATTTAACTTTCTAGAACTAATTTACAATATACAAAATAGCCAGGGGGTTCTATGCGAAATTTCGAGTACGAGGGCCTACTTGCAAAATGCCATATTTTATTTACACGTAATATTTTATTTACAACACTAACAATTAAATACAAAAAAGTAGGGCTTTATATGCAATTTACCCCTAAAGGTGCGCTGGCAGACGGTCTGGATCATTTCACTTATACACGTGGCGTCCATCCAACAACTGATGATGCTTCGCCGATGAGAGGTGGAGATTAGATCCCTGGAGCGGATCTAACGGTCGAAACGAGGCTCCATCGGACGGCTGTGGATAAATCTGGGTGGCGCATCTGATCCAACGACGAGGAGGCGTGGTGCAAGAACAGGGAAGAACACTCGCCGGGGCGAGGTTCCTCCGATCAAATCTCCAACGTTTGGCATCCATTTGAGCTCCGATATGGCCGAGCAGCTTCCTGGCGAGATCCTCTTTGTGTTGGGTGTGTCAGAAAAGGCAGAGGTTCACCGAAGTGCCTCCACGACGTCGAGGACAAGGTGACGGTCCAGGTACCTCCGGCGAACTTCTTACTTGTCCCGTAGCATTTAGTTGCACCTCTATCCTGCACAGGAAGATGAAGGGACTAAGGGCAAAATGCCTCAACCTCGTCAAACGATGAGATGAGGCGTAGGAGGGTCGTGGCGACGAGGTCCGACGAGGTGGTAGATTTCTTCCTCAAGATTACTATGAAGAAAGGCATTCTTAATATCCATGCGATGGATAGAGTGATCTTATACAGAAGACAACACAATAAGCATCTAGATTGTCGTCTCACTTTGGTCACAAGGGAGTAGGCAACGAAATAAGCAATGCCTTTCTTTTAGCCATTGTCCTTGACAGTCTGACTTTATAATTTTGAATTGATCCATCTCGCCTAGCTTTTCTCTTAAATATCAATTTTCATCTAGTGGTAAAGCATGCTTTGAGTAAATCAACAGATTTGATAGGTTCCTTCCTTTGTTTAGTTTCAAAGGTAGAGGCTTCCGTGTCACTTTTGAATTGGATAGGCAACAAACTCACAACCTAAATACTTAGAACTCGTTACTTTTCACTCCTCATAAGCTCAACCTCATCGAATAGTCCATTATCTTCATATTGGGTTCATCCTCCACACTTAACATCTTTCTCACTCGATCTGAAATAGAACTTGAAGTAGAGGCTACACCACCTGTCATATTTTTAGGAATTCTAGTTTTTATAGGGAAGCCATCCTTGAAGAATGTAGCATGATGATGTTCAATAATCACGTTAATTGTGTTTGTGCCTATGTTAGGTATGCCGAATATAATTACAAAGAACCTATAGTAAAGCTATATTCTAAAGTACAAAAAAAGACAACATTAACAATTTTAGGATCATTTGACTGAGAAGTGTTGGGTTGGATTACTAAGATGCTTAATCCACATCATGCATCCTGATTGGCTAAGAGCTGATGGTGGAGATTGCTGAATTCTTGGTATTCTTTTGTTGTAGTATAAAAGGAGCTCTGTGGCATCACATATTGTATCCCAACATCATTCAAACAATAGTAGAGAGTCTGGTGTGAGCAAGTGGAGTAGGCACATTACCAAACCACTATAAATCCTTGTCTTGTGCGAGTGTGCATGCTTTTTTATTTGATTGTGGTTCTAGTCGTGTGGTGCTTGATTGGATCCGTCCCCAACGACTGGTATCCAAGCAAGGTTCATAGATCAACCTCTACAGATGTCGGAAGAATCAAAGGTCAAGATCGAGAAGTTCAATGAGTCAAACTTCACGTTCTGGAAGATGCAGATTGAAGATGTTCTATATCAGAAGGATCTCTATTTTCTGATCGAAGGGAAGAAGCCTAAAACTATGAAAGATGAGGAGTGGAAGGTCCTAGACCGAAAGGTTCTAGGAATGGCAAGGCTCAACCTTTCTCCATTGGCGTCTTCAAATATCACAAAGGAGACGAAGACGTAGAATCTTTTCAAAACTTCCAATGTAAACTTCCAATGGGAACTTCTATTTTTATAAGCTTCATTATATTCACGTATTGTTTGTCCGCATTTGTCTAATCATATCTTTAATATCGTAAACTCTTTAAAAAATGTACGAGAAGCTATCCACATCAAATAAGGTGTATTTTATGGAGATGCTTTTCAATTTAAAGATGAGTGAGAACTCCGTAGTGGCTTCACACTTGAATGATCTGAATAGTATCATCAACCAGTTGAAGTTTGTGAAGATCGTGTTTGATGATGAGGTAAAAGTTCTTTTACTTCTTTCCAGTTTACCTGATAGTTGGAATGCTTTAGTTGTAACAATTAGCAACTCCTCTGGCTCTGCAAAGTTGAAGTTGGAGGAAGTTGCTTGTCTTCTTCTTGGAGAAGACGCACGATAAAAGACATTTGGAAAAGAACGCTCGTCAGGTTCTTCCTTGATCACAAAAGGAAGAAGAAGGAAGAGCTGCTGGAACCAAAAGTATTTCAGGGAAAAGTTGGTAAGAGGAAGATCCAAATCCAGAGATTCGAAGTTCGTAGTCTACTGTAATTGCAATAAAAAAGGGGCATTACAAGGCAGATCACAAGGGCCCAAGAAGGCAAAAATGAGAAATGACAAATGTAAGAACATTGTAAATCTTATTGATGATGAGGATAGTGATGCCTTAATATGTGTTGCAGATGCTCGAAGTGAGTTCTGGATTGTGGACTCGGGTTTTTCATTCCATACCACTCCACAAAAGGATATCCTCCAAAATTATGTGAAAGGTGATTTTGGAAAGGTATATCTGAGAGATGATGGATGCCATAACATAATAAGAAAGAGACATTGACATATTCCAATCCAATGATGTGAAGGATATTGAGTATCCTCAAGCGCATCACGGAAGCGTGTCGATCGCATCGTATGCAATCGGAGCAACTAGTCGTACTAGATGCTAGATGCAGCGGAAATTAAAATTTTTTAACTTTAAAGATGAAACCACATGATCACGAGAACACTTCTCGGATCGTTTCATCAAACCACAAAGTACAAGGAATACCTCTTGAAGCGTGGTTGTGATCGCGAGATCCCAAAGTAGAGATCCTCCTATCTTAAGTCCGATCCACGAAGAACGCACTTGCGGGCGCGATGATGAGTCACGTTCCTTCCCGCAATCCCCGATGAAGATCCAAGCGATGGCTCCCCCGACTTCGTCAAACGAAGTCCGTCGTCTTCCTTTAGAGTAAGAAACTCCAAAGAAGATGGAGATCCACGAGTCGTCGAAGAAGAAGCCGAGAGTCTCTCCTTTCTCAACACAAAGTGGACGGCCACTTAATGGAGAAGAGAAAGAGAGAGAGAGGGCGAGAATGAGAAAGAGAGAGAGAGAGTTGTCACCTTGTACAACTCTTAATGATGTGCCATGGAAGGCTACCCTAGCCCTCCTTTTATATTAGTTTAGGATCCAATGGATCTCAATCCATGGGACACATGGATCCAAGGGCTATGCTTGGTCCATGCTAAATCAATGGCTATGATTGTTGTTGGTTAAAACCAACAACATTTATTTAAATTAAAATATGTTGCAATATTATCAACATAATTTAATTTAACTATTTAAGAGATAATGTGACAACAAAAAGGGAGTCAACTAACCTCCCTAAATCATAGGGGGCGTTACCTATGAATGAGTCATAGGTGGCGCCACCTCTTATTTAGGTGGTTAATTTGTCTCCTTCTTATTTATCTTATTATTTCTTAATTAATTTTGCAATAATAATTATCACAAAATTATTCACCAAATTAATTCCAAATTAATTTGTGAATATTTCAATCATGCCATTGAATATTATGTGAATGATATTCACAACCCAAACTAATTAGTAAATTGCATTTCCAATTAATTAATAAATGTGAATCCAATCCACATTATTAATTAACAAATGCTATTTACATAAATTCTCTCTCTTATATATGTATATTATAAATCACATTTATAACACACATATATCATGGATAGTGTTATCCACATTCTCTTAATCCTTGATAATTAAATCCCATTTAATTATCTTAGATAATCATTTTCACAATATGAATCATATTCATATTCAAGCTTGATAATTAAATCTTATTTAATCAACAAGTCCTTGCTTAGATATTTCATCAAAAGAATTATTCTTGAACCCTTTCAAAAAATAATGTGCTTTCTCCGTAGATACTTGGAGATAAGGACAGGGCGATTGTATTATTCCACGTATAGTGACTTGGATATTGAGATATTATCTCAAATCCAGATCGTACGAACCTCCCATAGATGCTTGATTAAATCAAGACCGCAAATCTAATCTTCTCATTGAATCTGAACATTCAGATCAATGTCCAACACTTGGACTAAGATCAGATTGCTTCTCTACTGGAAGGAGTCACTAAAATCCAGACTTGTTTCATCACTCCCTCGGAATGGAAGCGTCATGGATATACAATCGTTTATGATCACATCACCCTTCAGGTATTCCCAATACCTGTACATCCTGCATACTGGAAGACCCATGGTCAACCCGAAGATCAAGATCTATTTTACACTATCTTCTTCAGGGTTTGGTCACCAAGTTTCTCATTTGATCATTGGGATTTGGTATCGATCATATACTTTCCAAAAGCATATATCATACCTAGGTCTTGATCATATACTTTCCAAAAGTATATATCAAACCTACAAATTCAGTCAAGCTTCCAAAGCAAGACGACCGTGCACAGAATTTGATTCTTCCCAATATCTCATGAGTGAGCTCATGTCTTCCGGTTCAGTAGTGAATCTGTACGATCCCTTTGAGAGATCGTATTACTCATATGCCCTTATATGCACACCAGCTCGCCGGTGTATAGACCTTGGTTAGGTCATCAACCTATTGGTCTGCCAAATGTACATACTCAGACATATAGCAATACATCTGTCTCCGGTCAGAGGATGCGTGCCTATGCTGTGACAGCATTCAACATAGGACTTTGGTTATCTCGATCTCGTTAAGTCAACTCTTTGACCTAACTAATATGACACCTTCGAATCTCTATTCCTATGCAGAGGACCTGCATCAAGAGGTCGGTCAGATATCAGCCTATGTGAGAAAAGGATTGCCATCTCCTACTCAGGCTGGAGATCACATCTTAACAATTATTTGACGGTGCTTGATGAGTCCTCAATCTAACCCTTTAGATATTCATCCAAGCACCAGCCTCTATGATTCAATAATTGAATCAACAGATGTATGATCATTAAGACAGCCATGGTACATAACCCTAATTGTACAGAGGGACCTATTATGCAAATTATTTATTCTTCATTTCAGATCAGGGAATGATATTCGCAATAACATTTATTGCATAATGGCTCGTCGTGGTCTCACATGTCCAACAATCTCCCACTAGCCCAAAGAGCCATCAATGGGCTAATCATTTAAACTCACACTCATGTGACAATCATAGGCTATTTAGAAATAGCTAGGTAAGCTGATCAGTCACTCTGTTCCTGCGAGACTACGCCAAGTCCTTTTACGGCACTTGCATATCCCTAGGTAACAGTGCTCGCATCCAATGCGAATGTTGCATCTTATGCAACCAATACTCAATCTAGTTAAAAAGCAGTTATAGTGTCCTTGACACTATTGCTCAATAACTATTATAACCAGTATTTCCATAATCCTTATTAGAATACCCTTATTCCTGGAGATCACTATCTCTTAAGGTATCCACAGTTAAGACCTTTTAGATCTCTATCTATAAAGTCTTAAGCTTTTGAAGATATGACTTTGAGATCACTATCTCAAAAATCTTTTCATCTATGAAGATTTTGTTATTACTGCAATCAAGTGTTTTCTCTCTCCATAGTAGGATTAGCAACACTTTACTACTCCCACTGCATGGCAGATATCTGGCTTTTGTACACATCTAGTATACACTTAGCTTCTCGTAACTGATGCACAAGTGCAAGCAGTTCTAGCATTCACTTCCTCAACTCTTTGAGGTGCTATCCCTTTAGATAGGTCAGTACCAAATCTTAAGGTAAGAAAGCCTTTCTTGGAATTTCCAAAAATGGAATATGTCCAAGGTGTACTACAAATGTGACAGTCCCAATACCATCTTTTCTTTGCTTCTGAACAACTTCAGAACTAAGATCTAAGAGGTATTCTTGAGATCATATCTCAAGGTATGGAATAGCCAGTCTATAAAACACTTATTATCATCCTTATATCATTCTTAAATGATTAGGATATTATATACATTTAGCACGATGAACACAATAGCACTCCCACTAAGCTTCACATGGTACATCAAGATTCTATTTGAAATCATAACATTTATAAATTCATCAAATCTTATGTTCCAACAACAAGAAGCTTATTTGAGTCCATAGATGGATTTCTTTAGCTTTCACATCTTACTTTCCCCGATCATGAAGCCCTGGGGCTACTTCATGTGAATATCCTCAGAGAGGTATTCTTAAGAGGAATGCAATCTTGAATTACATCCTGAAGATGCAATAGTCAAGTTGTGTAGCTAAGGTTAGCAATATTCTGATGAGTTTAAGCATGGTTACCGAAGAGCAAGTCTCATCGCAAGCAATGTCTTCTCTTCCGATGTGTAGCTTATGGCTACGAACTGAGCTTTGAAGGTCTCCACCTTCTCATCAGGTTCCCTCTCTTCTTGAAGATCCATTTACACCTTAACGGGTCTAACCCTTTTAGGTGGATCCTCGAGGGTCCATATACAACACTTGTATATGAAGTCTACTTTAGACTTTATTGCTAATATCCATCATTCCATGTCATGATCCTTAGGAGCTTCATCACATGAAGTCCGATCATTGTCAGACTTGGCTGACACATGGAATACATCCTCAAACTCATTTGAAGAGGTATTAATGTTTCATCTTTAATTGTCCTTTTAGTTTCCGATTTCAGGAGCCTCATTATCTTCTCAAGATTAAATGAGTTCCTTTACTTCATTTTCATCTTGATTCTCAAGAGCTCAATCCTCCAAGAATCACATTCTCAGAGATGAGATCTTTTAAGAATCTCAAGGTCATAAAGTAGGTATCCAATACCATACTTTATTTTCCTAATGAAGTAGCACTCTCAAGTGCTAGATTCCAGCTTACATCCATGGAACCTTATTAAGGATATATATTGTAGTCTCTACTACACATATATACCAGGAAACTAAGAGGATAATTATGCTAAAATTCATCATTGATCAAATCATGTCACACATGATCCAATTGTATCTCCCTACAACTCTATTGAGTTCAGGTTTATCAGGAGGAGTGAGATAGAAATGATATTCATATCTCCATAAGGTATTCTTTGAATTTTATCTAATAGGTACAAGCTACCTAGGTTAGATCAAATTCATTTCATCTTTCTTCAAACTTTGGTTCTAAACCAAAATTGTGAAATCTTTGAACATTTCAAAGGTTTCTCAGGTGAAGAGAAGAAATCTCATATCATACATAATCATCAATAGATATCACATATCCATAATGTTTACTATGATATAGATGATCTACATACATCAATATGTATGAGATCTTGAATACCTCGACATCTAACACCATTCCCAGAGAAGGGTATATTGGACATTTTACTTTGAATACAATATTCACAAGTATGTAAGATTTGAAATTTTAGACATTCTAAAGTTTCATATCTTACTAGTCTATTGATCAAATCAATAGACAAATGTCCAAGGCTTGATGCCAGATCATTGTCAAATGATCTTCATCCTCCTATTGATCTTATAAGGTTTGATTTTCAGTATTAGAAATCTTAATGAACCATTCATTAATATTCTAATTTTGTGGAGTCCACTAGATGTTAGATTACTATCTGAAATATTTCCATCATAACTCTTTATGATAGTTCTATCTCAGAATTCATGTTTATTTTCCAACATTTAGAAACAAACAATGAGTGTACTCTACTATCTAGGTCATAGAGACATTCTCCAAGACTAAGGGCTCTCCCACTGAGAATATGAAGTCCATCTATCCAATAGAGATTGTCGCAACAATTGCACCAATATCCATGTAGATGACTATTAAACCTTAAGATCAAATTTCTAATCTTCTAATATATACATGCAACCAATTACAAATGTTATTAGAAGATTGGGATACAATTGTTAGACTCTATCTTATGAAATAAGAAAGTCAGAGTCAATGATTATATGTAGATTATTCTGATGCTCTATCTGAGTCCTTCACTAAGGATTTTAGACAGATTTGATAGTCATACTATCAACACATCAAGTTATTGCAGTATTGGCATTCATCCAACTCTTTGGATTTCATATGGAAGTCACAGAAGTAGGTCAACTTTTTGACTTTCCTTCTTACTCGGGTCCGACCCATGCTTCCACTGCGCTCTCTTCATCTATAAACAACCATTGTTCAAGATGAAGAATCTCTTATGTTAAATTCAAAAAGAATTCAATGTAAGAGCATTTCAACATTTATACATGCTTCATTAAATTCATACAATATGAATATCCTGAAGCTTCATGAATGACTTGAGTATAGATAGCAGAATGATGACACTCATCATATCTACATACATCTTAACTCTTAGAGACTTAGGTTTAGGTAGGTATTCAAACATTTTGAATACATCATCTCTTTCGAGCTACCATTCTACATAATGCAGAGAATCATGTCATTCAAGATTAAATGTCTCGAGCACATATGTATGCTAAAATATCTTCTTTTATTTTGTAAGGATTATTTGACAATTACGATCACCATTGACATGTGACTTCTAAAGTACACTCGATGAAAGATCAAGAACATAGAGACATACAAACCCTAAGGTGATGTCTTATTGTCTTATTTAATTGTCATTCCTCATTATTGAGGAAACTTGCATAATGCAACCACATACATTATGTGTTCAATTGCAAGTACAATATCTGGATCATGAGTCCAATCCAAGATATTTTTACTGGTTATTATTGAGTATAAGATTGAATGGGTTTAATGAAGGATTATCTGAAATAAGAAATTTTTGCATAAGGGTATATAAATTATATATACATGTTTTACTTTGATTTAGGAATTTTTATATCAAAGTTGTCTTGCCTTGTCAACACTGAAAGTTCATTCCCTTAATCACTTTCAATGTAAGAGATATTCTTACCATTATATCTCTAGCAAGATCTGGGATCTCCTTTCCTATCTTTGTTGCATCCCAATAATATGAGAACCTACAACTCAGATAAAAAGAAGTGTGAACTCATTCCGCCTTGCAAGTCCAACTTGCATCTCCCAATTCGGTCTTTAATACCCGGGCCCACCACCCCTAAGATGATGTTGACCCGTCATTAATTGAACCAACCGTCAACAGGCTTAATACTCGCTATACGCAATCCAATATCGCCCCAATAATATGAGGACCCAATATTGGGGTCACTACATATACGGCCTTACTCTTTCGAGAAGCAAAGAACCCGATCCAATTAAATCATGTACAGGATCTGTCACTTCGGACAGGCGTCTCCTATACACAACAACTGGCGACGAAATCCTTTGCCTTGACGGGAGACCATGGATGTCACTTATGTGATCCTCCACCTCATATTCAAATTTTATAATTAATTATCGTGAATCACATTCACATAATTAATTCTTCCAAGGGAAATACACATCTATTCATGATAGAGTGTTTATTGGATATAATTAATTTAATCATAATAAATTAATCATTAATCCAATCATCAATCAACAAACATGTCTTTTACTTGAATAGTAGGTATATACTCAAAGTACGTATTATTCGAATTTTAATAATTAGAAAAATACGCATTGTCTGTCTCCGGTATTATACAGTCCCTACCCGCTGTCATGGCCAGTACCGACGAGAGTGAGACGGACCACATACGTTGCAACCCGCTACCCCAATGCTCTCCGACTAGGCACCACATCCGCCTCGGGAAAGGATAATACCAGATAGACCATCATGTACTTTGAGATGTTCATCGGTTTTTCAACCGAAATTATACCATATAATATAAATCAAAACATTTTTGATTATAAGGAGATTTGCTAGACAAATCCCCAATCCTATTCAAGCAAGAGGGTTTTTCATGTAAATGTTGTCCTACAACTATTGTAGGATAAAATATGGTTTTTCATGAAATCAATGTTTGTTGATGAACCAATGATCAAGATCTAATATCTTATCATTGTGGTTTAGGCAAATGTCATTCAATGAAATAATTATATCTTTAAATATTTCACAAATATTTATCACTAATTATTCCAGAAAATTAACAATTAATTTTCGTCATGATAATTGAATGACATATCACAAGGTTCAAGATCAAAACTGTTAATTTCCAGCAGTGTCCCCCAATCACTAAAATTAACATATCTTGATCAATTTAAATCCAAAAATTACAAACTCAGTTTCCAAAGATTGCCTATTTGATTTATTAAAGAACACAAGTGATAATTCACGCATTTCAAGGCAGATTAAAACCGTAATTATCTCATTAATCACGTTCAAATCCGCAGTTCCCGCAATAGTGAATATAGTCATATTCAAAAAGCCATATCTTGAGAAAATAAAGTCAAAATTTAATAAACTCAAGTCCTATGGTTTCCTTAATTAATGGGGAACAAAATCCAATTGATAATTTCGTGTTTAAACATTTTAAACAGTGCCGAAAAATTCAATTAGACAGAGATGCGAAAATTGAAATGCAGTAAAAATTTCGCAACCCTTTCAAGAACCAAATCGTCTAAGTTGTATGGATCATATCCAAAACCTTATTCAACCTGGCTCTGATACCACTTGAAGGATATTGAGTATCCTCAAGCGCGTCACGGAAGCGTGTCGATCGCATCGTATGCAATCAGAGCAACTAGTCGTACTAGATGCTAGATGCAGCGGAAATTAAAATTTTTTAACTTTAAAGATGAAACCACATGATCACGAGAACACTTCTCGGATCGTTTCATCAAACCACGAAGTACAAGGAATACCTCTTGAAGCATGGTTGTGATCGCGAGATCCCAAAGTAGAGATCCTCCTATCTTAAGTCCGATCCACGAAGAACGCACTTGCGGGCGCGATGATGAGTCACGTTCCATCCCGCAATCCTCGATGAAGATCCAAGCGATGGCTCCCCCGATTTCGTCAAACGAAGTCCGTCGTCTTCCTTTAGAGTAAGAAACTACAAAGAAGATGGAGATCCACGAGTCATCGAAGAAGAAGCCGAGAGTCTCTCCTTTCTCAACACAAAGTGGACGACCACTTAATGGAGAAGAGAAAGAGAGAGAGAGGGCGAGAATGAGAAAGAGAGAGAGAGAGTTGTCACCTTGTACAACTCTTAATGATGTGCCATGGAAGGCTACCCTAGCCCTCCTTTTATATTAGTTTAGGATCCAATGGATCTCAATCCATGGGACACATGGATCCAAGGGCTATGCTTGGTCCATGCTAAATCAATGGCTATGATTGTTGTTGGTTAAAACCAACAACATTTATTTAAATTAAAATATGTTGCAATATTATCAACATAATTTAATTTAACTATTTAAGAGATAACGTGACAACAAAAAGGGAGTCAACTAACCTCCCTAAATCATAGGGGGCGTCACCTATAAATGAGTCATAGGTGGCGCCACCTCTTATTTAGGTGGTTAATTTGTCTCCTTTTTATTTATCTTATTATTTCTTAATTAATTTTGCAATAATAATTATCATAAAATTATTCACCAAATTAATTCCAAATTAATTTGTGAATATTTCAATCATGCCATTGAATATTATGTGAATCATATTCACAACCCAAACTAATTAGTAAATTGCATTTCCAATTAATTAATAAATGTGAATCCAATCCACATTATTAATTAACAAATGCTATTTACATAAATTCTCTCTCTTATATATGTATATTATAAATCACATTTATAACACACATATATCATGGATAGTGTTATCCACATTCTCTTAATCCTTGATAATTAAATCCCATTTAATTATCTTAGATAATCATTTTCACAATATGAATCATATTCATATTCAAGCTTGATAATTAAATCTTATTTAATCAACAAGTCCTTGCTTAGATATTTCATCAAAAGAATTATTCTTGAACCCTTTCAAGAATAATGTGCTTTCTCCGCAGATACTTGGAGATAAGGACAGGGCGATTGTATTATTCCACGTATAGTGACTTGGATATTGAGATATTATCTCAAATCCAGATCGTACGAACCTCCCATAGATGCTTGATTAAATCAAGACCGCAAATCTAATCTTCTCATTGAATCTGAACATTCAGATCAATGTCCAACACTTGGACTAAGATCAGATTGCTTCTCTACTGGAAGGAGTCACTAAAATCCAGACCTGTTTCATCACTCCCTCGGAATGGAAGCGTCATGGATATACAATCGTTTATGATCACATCACCCTTCAGGTATTCCCAATACCTGTACATCCTGCATACTGGAAGACCCATGGTCAACCCGAAGATCAAGATCTATTTTACACCGTCTTCTTCAGGGTTTGGTCACCAAGTTTCTCATTTGATCATGGTATCGATCATATACTTTCCAAAAGCATATATCATACCTAGGTCTTGATCATATACTTTCCAAAAGTATATATCAAACCTACAAATTCAGTCAAGCTTCCAAAGCAAGACGACCGTGTACGGAATTTGATTCTTCCCAATATCTCATGAGTGAGCTCATGTCTTCCGGTTCAGTAGTGAATCTGTATGATCCCTTTGAGAGATCGTATTACTCATATGCCCTTATATGCACACCAGCTCGCCGGTGTATAGACCTTGGTTAGGTCATCAACCTATTGGTCTGCCAAATGTACATACTCAGACATATAGCAATACATCTGTCTCCGGTCAGAGGATGCGTGCCTATGCTGTGACAGCATTCAACATAGGACTTTGGTTATCTCGATCTCGTTAAGTCAACTCTTTGACCTAACTAATCTGACACCTTCGAATCTCTATTCCTATGCAGAGGACCTGCATCAAGAGGACGGTCAGATATCAGCCTATGTGAGAAAAGGATTGCCATCTCCTACTCAGGCTGGAGATCACATCTTAACAACCATTTGACGGTGCTTGATGAGTCCTCAATCTAACCCTTTAGATATTCATCCAAGCACCAGCCTCTATGATTCAATAATTGAATCAACAGATGTATGATCATTAAGACAGCCATGGTACATAACCCTAATTGTACAGAGGGACCTATTATGCAAATTATTTATTCTTCATTTCAGATCAGGGAATGATATTCGCAATAACATTTATTGCATAATGGCTCGTCATGGGCTCACATGTCCAACATGATGGTCTCTTGAGATTAAATAATGTTAGACATGTACCGAGTCTAACAAGAAATCTCATATCTGTTAGACAACTATCAGAAAGCGATGTGGTGACATCATTCGATTCAGATTCGTGGAAGATGTCAAAGGGATCCTTGATCCTTGCTCGAGGTAAGAAAGAAGGAACCCTGTATATTACATCAGGATCATATGACATGATAAATGTTGCATCATCTGGGTGCATGCTAACACTTTGCATAGAGGACTTGGTCACATGAGTGAAAAAGGAATGAAGATCATGTAGAAGAAGGAAAAGTTGATAGGATTATAGACCATTGATCCGGACTTCGGTGAAGATTGTATCTTGGGAAAACAAAATAAAGTCAGTTTCATAAAGACTGCAAGAGTACGGAAGACTGAAAGATTGGAGTTGGTTCATATAGACATATGGGGTCCATCTCAGCTACCTTCCCTTGGCAGATCTCATTTTTTATAACTTTCATTGAAGATGCAACTAGAAAACCGTGGGTTTATTTTAGCAACATACATCCAATGTGTTTAAGACTTCAAAATGTGGAAGCATTGATGTCACATTCAATGAATCTTCCTTATACAAGGATGAATTGATAAAAGAAAAGACAAATAATGAGACAGACTTTGTGGAGTTTGATGAAACTCCTGAACAAAGCATATCACAACTAAGTGATGAGAATGCTTAACCATCCCACAGAATGATCCGCAAACTCCGGTGCTACGGAAATCTTTCAGAATCAACAAACCCACTGCAAGGTATTCACTTTCCTTGAATTATTTATTGTTGATTGTAGCTTGAATGCTTTGATGAAGCTATACAAGGCGAGATAAGGAAACCGTGGTAGTTAGCCATGGACGAGTTAGTCCTACTATCGAAGGGAAATAAGGCCCTGCACAACAAGTAAGTGTACATGGTGAAGGAGAAAGCTGATGGTTCCATTAAATACAAGGCTCATCTAGTGGCGAAGAGCTTTCATTAGAAAGCATGAGTCACTTTCACAAAGATCTTTGCCGCTGTTGTAAAGTTCTCAACCATAAGAGTAGTATTGAGCATTGTTGCAGCTGAGAACCTACATTGGGAGCAGATTGGATGTTAAGACAACTTTTCTCTATGGAGATCTTGAGGAGGACATCTACATGCAACAATCATAGGGCTATGTAGCTACTGGAAAGGAAGACATGATATACAAGCTCAAAAAAAGCCTTTATGGCTTGAAGTAGGTGCCAAGACAATGATACAAAAGGTTTGATGAATACATGGTAAATACATGGTTCCACAAATGTCATGCTGACCATTGTTGCTACTTCAAGAAGTTTGGTATGTCTTACATCATTTCATTGTTGTACCTAGATGACATGCTTGTTGCAGGCTGCTACAAAGAACAAATAGAAAATCTGAAGGTATTGTTGTCCAAGGAGTTTGAAATGAAGGATCTAGGTCCTGCAAAGAAAATTCTTGCGATGCATATTAGCAGATACATGAAGAACAAAAAGATGAGAGTGTCTCAATCAGATTACATCGAGACGACACTTGAGAGATTTAATATGAAAAGTGCAAAAACTACTCTAACACCTTTAGGAAGCCACTTCAAACTTTCAAAATAGAAAGAACCTATTACAAAGGAGGAGTATGAGTACCTATCAAAAGTACCCTACTATTCTGATGTTGGCAGTTTGATGTACACAATGGTTTGCGCAAGACCAGACATCTCCCTTGCAGTGGGAGTTTTTTTGAAGCCAATTTGCCTAAAAAATGCTTAAGTTCAAGTCCATGCAGTGGGAGTTGTGAGCAGATTCATGATGAATCTTGGCAAGGAACATTGGGAAGCTATGAAGTGGATTCCATCTATCTGAGAAGTACACTCTAACATGGCATTGTCTTTTGGGAACACTGACTTTTCTATTCGAGGTTTTGTGGACTCAAATTTTATAGGAGATATCGATGGTAGGAAAAGCACAAAAGGGCATGTCTTTACCCTAGGGAGTGAAGTTATTAATTGGATCTCTAGACTCCAAAAGATAGTAACCATCTCGACCATGGAAGCAGAATATGTGGCGGCAATAGAATCTTGCAAGGAAATGATGCGGTTGAAAGATCTGATGAAAGAACTGAATAAAGAATGTGAAGATTGTTAATTATCCAACGACAGTCAAAGTGCAATTCATCTTGCAAAGAATTCTGTCTTTCACTCGAGGACTAAGCACATTGATGTGAAGTACCACTTCATTTAGACGCAGCTAGAAGATGGGCAATTTAAGTTGAAGAAGATATACGCATTAGAAAATCCTGCTGATATGTTCACAAAATCCGTAATAGTGGAGAAGCTGAAGACATGTTCTGCTTCTATTGGTCTTCAAGCATAGAAAATAAGGGAAAGCTCACACCATGACTATTGAAGATGTGTTGTGTACCATAAATCAGTCTTCAAGTGGGAGATTGTTGATATTCATAGTGTGGATACTGATTAGTTTAATACAAATGGAGAGCATTGTTGATGTGGTTGACCATCCTCCTATTTTCTGATTCGCAGAGAGCTCTTAGGCTGGATTGCTGAGGTGTCTGATCCGCCTCCTACATTCTGATTGGTTGAGAAGTGTTGGGTTGGATTGCTGAGATGCTTAATCCACATCATGCATCCTGATTGCTAACAGCTGATGGTGGGGATTGCTGAATGCTTCGTATTATTTTGTTGTAGTATAAAAGGAGCCCCGTGGCACCATATTGTATCCCAATAGGAGAGAGTCAGGTGTGAGCAAGTGGAGTATGCACATTATCGAACCACTATAAATCCTTGTCTTGTACGATTGTACGTGCTTTCTTCTTCGATCGTGGTTCTAGTCATGTGGTTCTTAATCGGATCCATCCCCAACAAAATATTACCTATGTCTTGAAGGAATCCTATTCAAAATATAAAAAGAGTATTGAAGGCCTATCTCTATATATAGGTTAGAAGTCTACAACAATATAAGAGTGTTTACGATGGATGTTAAGGTCATATTTATATGTTATGCAATACCAGTAGACTATGATAAACATGGATTTATAAATTCATGTTTTCCATTGTCAATCAAATAAATCAGGAGTGTATTCACCATTCAAATCTGATTTAATATTTTTATGCATGTTATTAATTTACATTTTAGTCTCTTTCTTAAATATAAGAAGTTTCTCTAAAGCCGTGTCCTTGATTTTTCATTAACAAAAAAATTAATATCTATTGTTATTATCTATGAAGATGATAATGTATTTCTTATTTCTTCGATCATACTATTAAAGAAAAAAAATATCAAGTATGTGCCATATCAAAGATCGCAAAGGTTTTAGAAACATGCTAGAATAGTTTTCTAAATTATTTGTTGCTTCAGTATCTTATGAAATCTAAATTTATTATTCTTTTAATTGAAATTAATTTTACATGTCCTAATCAACAATATCAAAAATCACAATATTTAATATTGTTTATCACTAGGAATATAACTAGAAATTTTAGAATTCAATCATTCAAATTAAAATTTTCCTAATAGCCATTACTATAAAAAATATCATTGTTTTTAATCAGATTCTTTAAGGTTAAGTTTAAGATCATTCTAACTAATATAGAGCTAGATTGAAGGATATGGAATTATCCTCAAGCGCATCACAGAAGCGTGATCATCGTATCGAATACGACGCAGAACGACTAGTCGTACTAGTTGTTCTGTGCAGCAGAATTTAAAAAAAATTCATGGGATAAAACCACATGATCCAAGAACGGTTCTCGGATCGTTTCATCTATAACCACAACAACTATAAGGAATACCTCTTGAAGCGTGGTTGATCGAGTCTCTAAGAGAAGAGACCTCCCGTCTCAAGTCCGATCGTCGGAGAGATTGCTTGCGAGCGCGGGGATGAACCGCGTAGTCCTCGTAATCCAACAAGATGATCCAAGCATGGTTGCTCCTGATCTCGTCGTACGAGATCGAACGTCTCCTTCGTGAGCGTAGTACTCTGATGAACTCAAAATTCGTCTCTTTAATAATTGGTAATTGTAGTATAGGAGGCGGATTTCGATCGATCAAAATACCACAAGCTTTGAATGTTGTGGAGTATGTTTACTTGGCAAGTCTACCGAGGTTGAACACAGGGAACAATGACTCTTAGTTGCGTGGTCTTAGATCAAATTAAATAATTAAATTTATGCTTGATTAATTTCTACTTGATAAAATGTACAATGCATTGAGATGTAATTGAGATGCAAGGAAATATACAGAGACAACTGTTCAGCACAGGATCTGTGATTAAGATTTCAACTCCAATATATGTTAATCAATAACCTTGAAATTTATCACAGATCAAAACCTAAAGTTCAAGAGAAATAATCAGAGTATCAATACTGAGCTCTATTGAAAATTTCTTTTAATTTCCCTGTACATTGTTCCTTAAGCAATAAACATTATCATTTAAAAAATACAAGGGAAATAATTCTCAATCTTCCTTTCTGAAGCTCCTGCGCAAATTAAATCCTCAATAAATAATGATTAAAAAAAGTATGAGGATTTATTTCAAAAACTTTTCTCAATGGAGTCCCTGCATGAATATCATTGATTCCTCAAGCCTGAATATGTCAAAATAATCCTACATATGCCAACAACGATCCTCGAATAATAATACTCAGTAAACATATCTGTTCACAAATTATGCTAAGTGATAGAGAATGAAAATAGCTTCAAAATGACATATTATACGCTAAAATCGGAATCCGTACGAAAAAGATACGCTAAAATGATTTTCCAGGGACTAAAATGTAAATAAAAATAAAGTTTTTCTGGCAAAGAGGTCCCTGAAAAGGCTTATCTGTAATTTCAAAAAGTCAGCAGGGCCCTTTTGTAATTTACCCTTGGCGAGGGTATTTCTGCAAATTCTGGAACGATGGAGGGTCTCCGTGCAAATTTTCCCTGGAGACTCGTGGGAGGACCGGGAGGATCGGGGTCCCGAGCCTATGGTTCGGGTGACGAACCTGAGGCTCGGAGGTGGGGCGAAGCTGAGGGAGGCTCGGATGCCCCGAGGCTAAGGCTCGACTCGCCCGAGCCTCAAGGCGGGGGGGGGGGGGGTCGTGGCTCGATCAGGGCCGTTGGATCAAGGGCCTCATGCTCGATCCAACGTCGTCTGTACGTCGTGGTGGTGCGGGCAGAGGCAATGGGCAGAGGTGACGAAGGCGGCAGGCCGTGCGTGGGTGAAGGCGAGCGGAGCTCGGCCGACACACGACCGAGCTGTGGCGGAGCGATGGACAGCGGAGCAGGGCTCCGTTGATGCGCGGAGGAGCTGGTGGTTGCTGGAGCTTCGAGCTCCAAGGATCTTGATGGATGACCTGTAAGGTTAGCCAACAAAAAGAAAGATGACGGCGATGGGTTCGCTCCAGGTGCGCGGTGGGTATGGTGGTGAGGCAGATAGGGTCCCTGCCTTTGCAAGGCAGGTGGAGGTGGGCGGAGGACCGGATGATGGCGAGGAGTACCTGAGAGGGGGTTTCGACGGCGATTAGACATCGCCGGAGTTGACACGAGCTTGGAAGCTCGAAGCAGCCCACCAGAAGGTGGCTGGATCACGCCGGAGATGCCCAAGTCCTGTTGTCACCAAGGCATCGAGGCTCTTCCTTGCAGTGGTGTATAGTTGAAATGGCTGGGGTGGAGGGCTTTTATAGGACCGACGGTGGCGTTACTTCATCACGACAGTTACGAAGGGAAGTGGAGGAGGTGGAACGGTTGGGCGAGCGGCGGCCGCGGTGAAGGGGGAGATGGGGTAACAGCTGGAGGTAGGGGAAGGGCAGGGGTGGCATGTACCGCGCACATGCGCGCGGAAGGGGAAGGCAGCACGTGCGAGAGGAGAGAAGGGGGCTGCAGGTGGGGGTGCCATGTGGCATGCCCAGGGGCTGCGACATGGCGCCCAAAAAAATTTCAAAATTAAAGAGGGGAAAAGAAATAAGAGGGGACCTCGGATCGAAAAATTTCCTTCAGAAAAGTTGTTCGTCTCGATGAGATCTATTTCATAAGGGTCCGGGAGCAAAAGAGGTCATCTGTGAGAAGTGGTATTTTTGGTGGTTCTCCATGTGTATAGAAAACCGATTTTTTGGGATTTTATATTTTTTGGTAGTTTTAGATAGGATAAAAATTATAGAAAAAATACGATGAAATACAAAAGAATTAATTACACATTAAACTGATTTTTTTGTATTTTTAGTAAATAAGAAAATGAGAAAATAAAATAAAAGTAAGAAATACACAATTTTTGTACAGACCGACAACAGATGCTTGGACTCAGTCAGTTTATTTGATTTCAGTTTTGATCTGGATTTCGATTTTTGCATCACTTAATAAAACTTTCATCAAAGAGCACAACTGAAGAAGAAATAAAATTAAAAGGATTAATTATGTACATAAAAACTTAAGTCAAAAATAGCAAAAGTTAAACTGCACAAAATAGGCCCAAAACCCAACTTTCACATATGAGCTCCGAATTTTACGAAATTGGTCTTGTTTTGAAGGTATTTGAAAATGGAGTACTTTAAAAGCGAGTAGACCAAAATCGGACACTGTATGTAGGAGATATGATATGCTCATTTTAGTCTGTCAGATGTGAAATTAGACGTTGGGATTATTTAACATTTATTTGAGTTAGTAATTTTTTGTATTTTTTATTTAATGAAATTAGTAATATCTACACAATGAAGGTGGTTTTGGTTCAATCGGAGTTAGGATGAATTATTTACAAATGTGATAATTTAGCGGCTTTTTGGGCTAATTTACACTTGGGATTTTTAATGCAATTATGTATGATGAAATACAAATATTATTTACACATGTATGATTGCTAATGATGCTTTGTCAATGATTAATTGCAAGTAAATGAAGGAGAACATAGCCTAAATGACCAAATTTAGCATGATGAATACGAGATTCATCATACCCCTATACTTAGACCATGCTCGTCCCCGAGCATGAATGAATGACTTAGTTGAATACATCCCTAACTGTGCATGTGAATTTTCAAGGCTTAATTCATCGAAGACCCTTAAGTTGAGAGATCCTAAGATTCTGGGCTCAACCAAGCTTTAATCAAAAGGAACCCAACTTCTCTAATTTTCAGACTCTCTGTTTATACATATAGTATAAGGATATAATTCTTAGTGTAATGCATTCATGAGAGTCATGTCGAGACATCACCCAAAGTTCCAATCCAAGAGACTCTCCTCTAGACCTAATCCTCAACACTAGGGAATAAGTCTGTTCTTGCTTCAGTCCACCATCTCATTAGTTTGTCAGACTTGAAAGTGTAGATGGACGGTCAGATAATGGAGGGTATGGGATTGTGTCTATTTTTCTCTCCCTCACATTGGAACAAGGGGCCTCTCGAGTGCCTTATTACTCAACACAAGTATATTTTTAGATTGTTGACCAATGTGTCCGTCAAGAGAGTTGGGGTCGTCTGCACTTGTTTTTCTGGGAGTACACCGGGGTGTCTCTTTTGAATATCTAAGATACCTTCGACATCCAGACTTGTAGCATTTACGATGCAGAGCCTTTTTTTGGTGTCAGCCCGACTCCTTGGTCCTAATTAGTGCTTAGTCCAAGTGGACACTTTGAAAATGTTTGGGAGCACTCGCCATTGGTGGAAGCTCATTTAGAGTTTGACTTGGATGATAGAGCCTTTCTTTGACATTTCATTTTCTTTTCTGTTGTTGGCTAGCTCCACTGCTTTTACCTAAAGTTGGCGCACATTGATAAACAATTTTCATTAAGTTTCAACACACCCTGACACTTTAGGTAAATATCAAAGAGATAGCATATGAATTTGTTCACATACTGGCTAGGATTTTGCTGACACTCAGGTTTCCTGAAGCCTTCATTAACTTTATCCCATCCTCGATCATCATTAGATCGGGTCTAAACTCAAATCTCCAGTCCTAGTTCCTCAAGTGATATCTCAACTCATCTCATTAATCATGCAGTTGTGGAAGTGATTGTGCTGATCATATTCTTTTTGAAAGTAGAGATGAAGAGTGCAATATAGCACTCAAATCTTCAAATTAGGGAAGTGTGGAATATTAAGTTCTAAAAACCCTAATGACTAAGGCAGGCTAACTCAGAATCTCAAGATCTCAGAAATCAAGTGTCCTCAGAAATCCTCAAGCCTTGAGTGATGGTGAATGTGTCAGGAATATATCAACTAAAGAATGCATGAAATGCTTGATGAAATGCAAGACCATGATTGATTTTTTTTTGTTTTTTTTGTTTTTTTCAAAAGCAGGTAATACACACTACTTGTACCCATCTCCGATGTTAGATAAAAATGATTAAAGTACGAGCTATGGATAAAGTAGGTAAAATATATACAAACACTCCCATACTTAGCTTGTGCTATGCCCTCATGGCACAAAGTGAAATGTTGACATAGCTCGTACTAAGTATAGACGGGTACCCACAAAAAGAGGAGAAGTGATGTATAAACAATGAAATCGATCCCCTAATTATCGGGGGATCGAGAGCGGGTAGATGGATATACAGAAGAGTGTAGGTTCCAGAGAGGTGATTTATCTGGGCAGATCAAATCTTTCGTCAAAATCTATGCCCTGAGTGAAGGAGATCTGTTCAACTTGTACTAATTGCTCGTTGGATTAGACAAAATGTTTAAGCAGCTGACCGTTGACTATAGATGTTTGTGTGCTATCTGTGGTCTTTGAGATCTCAACACTCCCATTATTGTGTACTTCTCTTACAATGAAGGGTCCTGTCCATTTTGATTTCAATTTACCTTGAAAAATTTTCAATTTTGCATTAAATAGCCAAACTTTCTACCCTGGGACAAAGATCTTGGTTCGAATGTTCTTGTCATGCCATCTCTTTACCTTGTCCTTGTAAATGGTGCTGTTTTCATAAGCATGATTTTGGATTTCAGATAGTTCATTCAAATTCATCTCTCGGTTCTTCTTTCCTTGGTGACAATTCCAATTAATCTTTTTGATTGCCCATTCTGATTTATGTATGAGTTCCGCGGGCAAATGGCATGGTTTTCCATATACCATTCTAAACGGGGAGGTGCCCAATGGGGCCTTATAAGCCATCCGGTAAGCCCATAGAACTTGGTCCAGGAGTTGGGACCAGTTCTTCCTGTCAGGGCGGACGAGCTTCTGTAAAATTCCTTTAACCTCCCTATTTGACACCTCAGTCATGCCATTGGATTGTGGATGGTAAGGAGTAGCGACACGGTGCTCGATGCCGTATTCCTTAGTCAACTTCCTCACCTCCCGGTAGACAAAGTGGCTTCCCCCATCAGATATTAAAACCTTTTGGGATCCCAAACCTCGAAATAATATTATCTTTCAAAAACTTGCAAACAGTTTTGCTATCTGCTGCTCGAGTAGGGATAGCCTCCACTCATCTAGATAAGTAATCTACCACGAGAAGAATATACTCAAATCCCAGACTATTAGGGAATGGGCCCATAAAGTTAATGCCCCATGCATCGAATACATCACAGATGATCACTGGTTGCATAGGCATGGCATCTTTGTGAAGGATATTGTGAATCCTTAAGCGCATCACGGAAGCGTGTCGATCGCATCGTATGCAATCAGAGCAACTAGTCGTACTAGATGCTAGATGCAGCGGAAATTAAAATTTTTAACTTTAAAGATGAAACCACATGATCACGAGAATAATTCTCGGATCATTTCATCAAACCACAAAGTACAAGGAATACCTCTTGAAGCGTGGTTGTGATCGCGAGATCCCAAAGTAGAGATCCTCCTATCTTAAGTCCGACCCACGGAGAATGCGCTTGCGGGCACGATGATGAGTCGCGTCCTTCCCGCAATCCTTTGACGAAGATCCAAGCGTCGAGGCGTAGAAAAAATGATCTCCTTCCTAATACACAAAGTGGACGGCCACTTGAATATTAGGGAGACCCCACGAGATGAGAGAGAGAGAGAGAGTAGAGTTCTTCAACTCAAGAATGTTGTAACTTGCAAAGGCTACCCTAGCCATCCTTTTATACTAGTTTAGGATCCAATGGATCTCAATCCATGGGACACATGGATCCAAGGGCTATGCTTGGTCCATGCTAAATCAATGGCTATGATTGTTGTTGGTTAAAACCAACAACATTAATTTAAATTAAAAAATGTTGCAACATTATCAACATAATTTAATTTAACATTAACTAATTAACAGATAATGTGATAAATAAAATGGAATCAACCAACCTCCCTAAAATTGGGGGGGGGGGGGGCATCACCCATGAACAATTCATGGGTGACGCCACCTATGAATGGTGGTCAATTTTAGCTCCTTTTTATTTATCTTATTATTCCTTAATTAATCAAAAATATTCACCAAATTAATTCCAAATTAATTTGTGAATATTTCAATCATGCCATTGAATATTATGTGAATCATATTCACAACCCAAACTAGTTAGTAAATTGCATTTCCAATTAATTAATAAATGTGAATCTAATCCACATTATTAATCAACAAATGCTATTCACATAAATTCTCTCTCTTATATATGTATATTATAAATCATATTTATAATACACATATATCATGGATAGTGTTATCCACATTCTCTTAATCCTTGATAATTAAATCCCATTTATTTATCTTAGATAATCATGTTCACAATATGAATTATATTCATATTAAGCTTGATAATTAAATCTCATTTAATCATCAAGTCCTTGCTTGGATATTTCATCAAATGAATTATTCTTGAACCCTTTCAAGAATAATGTACATTCTCCGTAGATACTTGGAGATAAGGAAAGGGTGATTGTATTATTCCATGTATAGTGACTTGGATATTGAGATATTATCTCAAATCCAGATCGAACGAACCTCCCATAGATGCTTGATTAAATCAAGACCGCAAATCTAATCTTCATTGAATCTGAATCTCATTTAGACCAATGTCCAACACTTGGACTAAGATCAGATTGCTTCTCTACTGGAAGGAGTCACTAAAATACAGATCTGTTTCATCACTCCCTCAGAATGGAAGCGTCATGGATATACAATCATTTATGATCACACCACCCTTCAGGTATTCCCAATACCTGTACATCCTGCATACTGGAAGACCCACGATCAACCCGAAGATCAAGATCATTTTATACTGTCTTCTTCAGGGTTTAATCATTAAGTTTTCTCAATCTTGGTCATTGGGATTTTGTATTGATCATATGCTTTCGCAAAGCATATATCATACCTTCAAATTCATGTCATGCTTCCAAAGCACGACAACCATGCATGGAATTTGATCGGTCCCAATACCTCATGAGTGAGCTCATGTCTTCCGGTTCACAAGTGAACCTGTATGATCCCTTTGAGAGATCATATTGCTCATATACCCTTATATGCACACCAGCTCGCCGGTGTATAGACCTTGGTTAGGTCATAAACCTACTGGTCTGCAAAATGTACATACTTAGATATATAGCAATACATCTGTCTCTGGTCAGAGGATGCATTCCTATGCTGTGACAACATTCAACATAGGACTTAAGTTATCTCGATCTCGTCAGGTCAACCCATTGACCTAACTAATTTGACACCTCCGAATCACAATTCCCATGCAGAGGACCCTGCATCAAGAGGTCGGTCAGATATCAGCCTATGTGAGAAAGGATTGCCATCTCCTACTCAGGCTAGAGATCTCCACTTGACAATCATTTGACGGTGCTTGATGAGTCCTCTATCTAACTCTTTAGATATTCATCCAAACACCAGCCTCTATGATTCATTTAATGAATCAACAACTATATGATCATCAAGCTGGCCATGGTACATAACCTAATTGTACAGAGGGACCTTATAGTGCATTCATTCATATAATTTCAGAAAGGGAGTGAAACATCAATAACTTTTATTGATAAACTTAAATATTACAATAACATTTATTGTAAGAATGGTTCACCCATGGCTCACATGTCTAACAATCTCCCACTAGCCCTCAGAACCATTCAGGTACAATCCGTAAACCCATACTCATTACATGCTGGTCAAAAACCTTCTGTGTCAGAGGTTTGGTAAGAGGATCAGCAATGTTGTCGGCAGAGGCCACCTTGGTGATGATGATATCACCACGCTTTTGAATCTCCCGAATGATGTGGTATTTCCTTTCCACATGCTTGCTCTTCTGATGGCACCTAGGTTCCTTTGCTTGGGCAATGGCTCCAGTGTTATCGCAGAGTAACGGGACGGGGAGTATCAGAGGAAACTACGCCAAGCTCCAAGATGAACTTGCGCAACCACACCGCCTCCTTTGCAGCATCCGATGCGGCAATGTATTCGGCTTCTGTTGTTGAATCCGCCATAGTGTCCTGCTTCTTGCTTTTCCAGCTCACAGCACCACCGTTCAACAGGAATACAAACCCTGATGTCGACTTTCGATCATCAATATCCTGACTGGAAGTCTGAATCTGTATATCCCAAGACTTGGAGATCACCATCCCCATAGACCAAGATGTAATCTTGCGTCCGTCTTAGATATTTGAATATGTTCTTTACTGCATTCCAGTGTTTCTCTCCATAGCAGGATTGGTAACGACTTACCACTCCCACTGCATGGCAGATGCCTGGCCTAGTACACATCATGGCATACATCAAGCTTCCTACGGCTGATGCATAAGGGCATCCAGCCATGGCCTTCTTTTCCTCAACACTTTGAGGAGCCATCCCTTTGGACAGATGGATACCATGTCCTAAGGGGAGGAATCCTTTCTTCGAACTATCCATGCAGAATCGTTCAAGAATCTTCTTGATGTATCCATGTTGTGATAATCCCAATATTCTCTTTTCTCGGTTTTTGAACAACTTCAGGCCTAAGATGTAAGAGGCTTCTCCAAGATCTTTCATCTCGAAGGTATGGGATAGCCAAATCTTTACACTGGTCATCATTCCTGTATCATTCCCCAATGATAAGGATATCATCTACGTAAAGCACGATGAAAACAACGGCGCTCCCACTAAGCTTCTTGTACACACAAGGTTCATCAGGGTTTTGCACAAAATCATAACTCTTTATGGTTTCGTCAAATCTGATGTTCCAGCTACGGGAAGCTTGTTTGAGCCCATAGATGGATTTCTTCAGCTTGCATACTTTACCACCCTCAGCTATGAAGCCCTGGGGCTGCTCCATATAGATATCCTCCTCGAGGTATCCTTTGAGGAAAGCCGTCTTGACGTCCATCTGCCAGATGTCGTAGTCAAGATATGCAGCTATAGCTAGCAATGTCCTGATGGACTTAAGCATGGCCACAGGAGAGAATGTCTCATCGTAGTCGATGCCTTCTCTCTGTGTGTAGCCCCTTGGCTACGAGCCGTGCCTTGAAAGTCTCTACTTTCCCATCAGGTCCCCCTTTCTCTTTGAAGATCCATTTACACCCAATGGGTTTTACCCCTCTAGGTGGATCCTCTAGGGTCCATACACCCATTCTTATGCATGGAGTCAATCTCTGACTTCATTGATAGCATCCATCTATCCATGTCATGATCCGCAAGTGCTTCATCATATGAAGAAGGATCATTGTCCAGTCTCACCTGACACATGGAATCCATACCTTTCAAGTGGTGCAACCACCCTCGAACTCCTTCGAAGAGGTATGGGTGTTTCATCTTCATTTATCTCTTTAGTTTCTGGTTCAGGAATCTCAGAATCCTCAGGAGATTCAATGAGTTCCTCTACTTCATTCCTATCTTGACTTTTAAGGAAATCATCCTCCAGAAATTTCACATCCCTAGAGACAAAAACCTTTTGGGTCTCAGGGTCATAAAGTTGGTATCCGATACCATCTTTAACATACCCAATGAAGTAGCACTCACGAGTGCGAGATTCTAGCTTACTTGCGTCCACGTTCTTTGCATGAACCAAGCATCCCCAAACCCTCAAGTGTTTAACACTAGGCTTGGTACCATACCAGAGCTCGTGAGGAGTTTTTGGTATAGACTTGCTAGGAATCTTGTTTAGGATATATATTGCAGTCTCTACTGCATATCCCCAGAAACTAAGAGGTAAATGTGCTTTACTCATCATTGAACGGACAATGTTCATGATGGTCCTATTGCGTCTTTCAGCAATACCATTAAGTTGGGGAGTTCCAGGAGGAGTGAGATTGGAGACAATTCCATTCTCTTTAAGGTATTCCTTGAATTCATCTGAGAGGTACTCACCACCTCGGTCAGACCGAATTCGTTTGATCTTCCTATCGGTTTGGTTCTCAACCAAAGCCTTAAACTCTTTGAACTTTTCAAAGGTTTCATATTTATGATGTAGCAGGAAGACAAACCCGTATCGCGAATGGTCATCGATAAATGTCAAATAGTATCGATATCCATTTCTAGTCGCGGTACTGAAGGGACCACATACATCAGTATGTATTAGGTCAAGAATACCTTCACATCTCGTAACCTTGTTACGGAAAGGTGTTCTGGTCATTTTACCTCGAATGCAGTGTTCGCAGGTAGGTAAAGATTGAACCTGTAGAAAATCTAAAGGTCCATCCTTTATCAATCTATTGATCCTATCAACAGACAAATGACCAAGCCTGTGATGCCAAATCATGTTTGAATGATTTCCATCCTCCCTGGATCTCTTGGGGTTTTCATTATTAGTGGTAGTAACATTCATGACACATTCATCAATGCACAATTCATAGAGTCCACCAGAAGTCAAAATACCATCCGCAATATATTTATCATAATGGTTAATGATTAATTTATTACAGAAAATGAAGGAATATCCATTTCTAACCAACTTAGATACAAATATTAAATTCCTCCTGACTTCAGGTACATAAAGACACTCTTTAAGCATTATGACTCGACCACTAGATAATGATAGTCTGCATGTCCCGATGGCGACTGCTGCAACACTTGCATCAGATCCCATCTGGATAACTATCTCCCCATGCTCCAGATTCCTAGTTTCCTGAAACAAATGCAACGAATTGCATACATGAACAGAAGCACCAGAATCTACAACCCAACTTCCTTCTCGTCCAACGAGAAAGCTAGTTTCAATGATGAAAGTAGATTTCATACCTGCTGGGGCTTTACCTTTGTCTGTGGACTTCAGGTAATCTGGGCAGTTATGCCGCCAGTGCCCCAGCTTCTTGCAGTGGTGACAGACATCGGTCTTTTTCGATGTCATCAGCGTGGAAGCATTAGAAGATGAACCAACTCCTTGATTCTTCTTCTTTCTCTTCGAGGTTGGGCCCTTCTGAGAACCTTGCTTTCGCCTGCGCTTTCCTCTCACCTGTGCAACCATTGCACTAGCAGAGGGGCCGTCCTTTTTCATGACGTCTTCTACAGACTTTAATGCAGCCAACAGCCCAACGTTTGTGAAGTCACCTTTGTTCATGTGGTAAGACACAACAAAGTTGTTGAAAGACTTAGGGAGCGACAGGAGAATGAAATCAGCTTGCATTTCAGAATCCAAGTATGCCCCCAGGGTTTCCAGCTCCGAGAGGTATCCAAACATTTTGAGTACATGTTCTCTGACGGAGGTCCCTTCCTCCATCTTGCAGCGAATAAGCTCTTTCATCACATTGTAACACTGTGTGCGGTTTATGTCACCGAACATTTCTTTCAGATTCAGCATAATCTCTTGGCAATGGTTCATTTCCACATGTTGCTTCTGAAGCACATTGGACAATGACCCAAGGATGTAACACCTTGCCAGATTATTGTCTTCATCATATTTATCATTATATGATATATCTTCATCAGTAATAGGATTTGCTATCTTGTCCTTGCTAAGCACATAGGAGATGCGCTCTGCAGAGAGAACGAGATCCAAATTTCGGATCCAATCCGAATAATTTGGTCCGGTCAATTGGTTGACCTCCAGAAGCCTGCTAAGTGGGTTCTTGGACTTCATTTCCTGAAATTAAGAATGCACTATATTAGAATATATAGATTAAATATATATTCATTTTAATAATAATTTGATTAAGGCATTTTAAATCAAATTTGTCTTGCTAGGTCAACTTTGAAAGATTATTCCCTAATTGTCTTTCAAAATAAGAGATATACTTACCGCTATATCTCAAGCAAGATCTGGGATCTCCTTTCCTATCTTTGTCACATCCCAATAATATGAGAACTTGCGACTCCGATAAAAGGAAGCGGGAACTCATTCCGCCTTTGCAAGTCCAACTTGCATTCCCAATTCGGTCTTTAACACCCGGGCCCACCACCCCTAAGATGATGTTGACCCGTTGTTAATTGAACCAACCGTCAACTAGATTAGCATTCGCTATGCGCAATCCAATATCGCCCCAATAATATGAGGACTCGATATTGGGGTCACTACGCATACGGCCTTACTCTTTCGAGAAGCAAAGAGCCCGATCCAGATGCGCTTGCATACAGGAGCTGTCACTTCGGACAGGCGTCTCCTACGTATAATCCCTGGCGACGGAAACCCTTCGCCTTGACGGGAGACCATGGATGTCACTTATGTGATCCTCCACCTCGTATTCAAATTTTATAATTAATTATCGTGAATCACATTCACATAATTAATTCTTCCAAGGAAAATACACATCTATTCAAAATAGAGTGTTTATTGGATATAATTAATTTAATCATATTAAATTAATCATTAATCCAATCATCAATCAACAAACATGTCTTTTACTTGAATAGTAGGTATATACTCAAAGTACTTATTATTCGAATTTTAATAATTAGAAAAATACATATTGTCTGTCTCCGGTATTATACAGTCCCTACCCGCTGTCATGGCCAATACCGACGAGAGTGGAACGGACCACATACGTTGCAACCCGCTACCCCAATGCTCTCCGACTAGGCACCACATCCACCTCGGGAATGGATAATACCAAATAGACCATCATGTACTTTGAGATGTTCATCGGTTTTTCAACCGAAATTATACCATATAATATAAATCAAAACATTTTTGATTATAAGGAGATTTTCTAGACAAATCCCCAATCCTATTCAAGCAAAAGGGTTTTTCATGTAAAAGTTGTCCTACAAGTATTGTAGGATAAACTATAGTTTTCATGAAAGCAATGTTTGTTGATGAACCAATGATCAAGATCTAATATCTTATCATTGGTTTAGGCAAGTGTCATTCAATGAAATAATTATTTCTTTAAATATTTCACAAATATTTATCACTAATTATTCTAGAAAATTAACATTTAATTTTCATCATGATAATTGAATGACATATCACAAGGTTCAAGTTCAAAATTGTTAATTTCCAGCAGTGACCCCCAATCACTAAAATTAACTTATCTTGATCAATTTAAATCCAAAAAAATGCAAACTCAGTTTCCAAAGATTGCCTATTTGATTTATAAAATAACCCAAGTGATAATTCACGCATTTCAAGGAGGATTAAAATCGTAATTATCTCATTAATCACGTTCAAATCCACAGTTCCCGCAACAGTGAATATAGTCATATTCAAAAAGCCATATCTTGAGCAAATAAAGTCCAAATTTAGTAAACTCAAGTCCTATGGTTTCCTTGTTTAATGGGGAACAAAATCCAATTAAAAATTTCATGTTTAAACATTTTAAACAGTACAGAAAAATTCAATTAGACAGAGGTGCGAAAATTGAAATGCAGTAAAAAAATTTCGCAACCCTTTCAAGAACCAAATCGCCTAAGGTGTATGGATCATATCCAAAACCTTATTCAACCTGGCTCTGATACCACTTGAAGGATATTGTGAATCCTTAAGCGCATCACGGAAGCGTGTCGATCGCATCGTATGCAATCGGAGCAACTAGTCGTACTAGATGCTAGATGCAGCGGAAATTAAAATTTTTAACTTTAAAGATGACACCACATGATCACGAGAACACTTCTCGGATCGTTTCATCAAACCACAAAGTACAAGGAATACCTCTTGAAGCGTGGTTGTGATCGCGAGATCCCAAAGTAGAGATCCTCCTATCTTAAGTCCGACCCACGGAGAATGCGTTTACGCGCACGATGATGAGTCGCGTCCTTCCCGCAATCCTTTGACGAAGATCCAAGCATCAAGGCGTAGAAAAAATGATCTCCTTCCTAATACACAAAGTGGACGGCCACTTGAATATTAGGGAGACCCCACGAGAATGAGAGAGAGAGAGAGTAGAGTTCTTCAACTCAAGAATGTTGTAACTTGGAAAGGCTACCCTAGCCATCCTTTTATACTAGTTTAGGATCCAATGGATCTCAATCCATGGGACACATGGATCCAAGGGCTATGCTTGGTCCATGCTAAATTAATGGCTATGATTATTGTTGGTTAAAACCAACAACATTAATTTAATTTAAAAATGTTGCAACATTATCAACATAATTTAATTTAACATTAACTAATTAAGAGATAATGTGATAAATAAAATGGAATCAACCAACCTCCCTAAAATTGGGGGGCGTCACCCATGAACAATTCATGGGTGACGCCACCTATGAATGGTGGTCAATTTTGGCTCCTTTCTATTTATCTTATTATTCCTTAATTAATCAAAAATATTCACCAAATTAATTCCAAATTAATTTGTGAATATTTCAATCATGCTATTGAATATTATGTGAATCATATTCACAACCCAAACTAATTAGTAAATTGCATTTCCAATTAATTAATAAATATGAATCTAATCCACATTATTAATCAACAAATGCTATTCACATAAATTCTCTCTCTTATATATGTATATTATAAATCATATTTATAATACACATATATCATAGATAGTGTTATCCACATTCTCTTAATCCTTGATAATTAAATCCCATTTATTTATCTTAGATAATCATTTTCACAATATGAATTATATTCATATTAAGCTTGATCATTAAATCTCATTTAATCATCAAGTCCTTGCTTGGATACTTCATCAAATGAATTATTCTTGAACCCTTTCAAGAATAATGTACATTCTCCGCAGATACTTGGAGATAAGGACAGGGCGATTGTATTATTCCATGTACAGTGACTTGGATATTGAGATATTATCTCAAATCCAGATCGAACGAACCTCCCATAGATGCTTGATTAAATCAAGACCGCAAATCTAATCTTCATTGAATCTGAATCTCATTCAGACCAATGTCCAACACTTGGACTAAGATCAGATTGCTTCTCTACTGGAAGGAGTCACTAAAATCCAGACCTGTTTCATCACTCCCTCGGAATGAAAGCGTCATGGATATACAATCGTTTATGATCACATCACCCTTCAGGTATTCCCAATACCTGTACATCCTGCATACTGGAAGACCCATGATCAACCCGAAGATCAAGATCATTTTATACTGTCTTCTTCAGGGTTTAATCATTAAGTTTCTCAATCTTGGTCATTGGGATTTGGTATTGATCATATGCTTTCCCAAAGCATATATCATACCTTGAAATTCATGTCATGCTTCCAAAGCACGACGACCATGCATGGAATTTGATCGGTCCCAATACCTCATGAGTGAGCTCATGTCTTCCGGTTCTCAAGTGAACCTGTATGATCCCTTTGAGAGATCATATTGCTCATATACCCTTATATGCACACCAGCTCGCCGGTGTATAGACCTTGGTTAGGTCATCAACCTACTGGTCTGCCAAATGTACGTACTTAGATATATAGCAATACATCTGTCTCCGGTCAGAGGATGCATGCCTATGCTGTGAAAGCATTCAACATAGGACTTAAGTTATCTCGATCTCGTCAGGTCAACCCATTGACCTAACTAATCTGACACCTCCGAATCACAATTCCCATGCAGAGGACCTGCATCAAGAGGTCGGTCAGATATCAGCCTATGTGAGAAAGGATTGCCATCTCCTACTCAGGCTGGAGATCTCCACTTGACAATGATTTGACGGTGCTTGATGAGTCCTCTATCTAACTCTTTAGATATTCATCCAAACACCAGCCTCTATGATTCATTTAATGTATCAACAGCTATATGATCATCAAGCTGGCCATGGTACATAACCCTAATTGTACAGAGGGACCTTATAGTGCATTCATTCATATAATTTCAGAAAGGGAGTGAAACATCAATAACTTTTATTGATAAACTTAAATATTACAATAACATTTATTGTAAGAATGGTACGCCCAGGGCTCACATGTCTAACACTTTGGAACCAATGGTTCCTCCCATTCTCTGACAGACGAAGCACGACCTAACAAAATTGTAAGCATCTTTAAACAAGGTCGGCCAGTAAAATCCACATTACAATATCTTCTCAGCGGTCCTCTTCCCAGAGTGATGTCCTCCCGCCTCCAAGGTGTGGCATAGATTGAGTATACTTTGGTATTCCTCTTGAGGAATACATCTTCTCCATATGCAATCCGGTCATTCAAAGAAAAGGAACGGATCTTCCCAATGATAATGTCTCGCTTCAGATATGAGTCGATCGATTTTGTTTCTTGGCCAACCTTGCGGAACTTCGTTGGTGACAAGATAACTCACCGTGTCTGCATACCAAGGGAGTGAGTCAATAGCCGAAATTGACTCGTCTGGGAAGGTTTCATGGATGGATTCAAATTCCGGAATTTTTTTATGTTCGATCCATGATAAATGATCAGCCACGACATTCTTAACGCCAGGTTTGTCCTTAATCTCCAAATCAAATTCCTGAAGCAATAGTATCCACCTCAGTAGTCGTGCTTTTACATCCTTTTTGGCCATTAAGTATCGAATGGCCGAATGGTCTGTGTAAACTGTCACCTTAGATCCTAGAAGTATTGATCGAATTTTTTCCAAGGCAAAAACCACAACAAGCATTTCCTTTTCAGTCACAGCGTAATTTTTCTGAGCAGGGTCTAAAACTTTGCTTGCGTAGTGAATAACATACGGGATTCCATCTTTTCGTTGTACTAATACAGCTCCTACAGCAAAATCGGATGTGTCTATCATGATCTCGAAGGGAAGAGACCAATCGGAGGCTTGTAGGACGGGGTCTCAATGATCCTACTCTTGAGTAATTCGAAGGCTTCTAGACACTTATGATCTACCAGGAATTCGGTGTCTTTCCCAAGAAGGTCAGTTAACGGTCGGGCAATTTTTGAAAACTCTTTGATAAATCTCCTGTAAAATCCGACATGCCCTAGAAAAGACCATACTTGTTTCATATTTGTGGGTGGCTCGAGTTTCTTGATCACGTCAACTTTGGCAGGGTCAACCTCCATTCCCTTCTTAGAGATGACATGCCCCAATACAATGCCCTCTTTCACCATGAAATGGCTTTTTTCCCAAGAGAGCACCAGATTCACTTCCCTACACTTTTGGAGGACTCGATCCAGGTGCGCTAGACAATCATCGAATGAATCACCATGGACCGAGAAGTCATCCATGAAGACCTCCAGGAAATCCCCAACCATGTCGGCAAAAATCGCAATCATGCATCGCTGAAAGGTACCGGGGGCATTGCAAAGCCCAAAAGGCATTCGCTTGAATGCGTATGTACCGAAAGGACATGTAAAAGTAGTCTTTTCCTGGTCCTCGGGGGCGATGGCTACCTAATTGTAGCCCAAGTACCCATCTAAAAAACAGAAGTATTCTCTCCCTGCCAATCTCTCTAGGATTTGATCAATAAAAGACAATGGAAAGTTATCCTTCTTCGTTGCGGCATTCAGGCGCCTGTAATCCACACAGACACGCCACGACGTAGGTACCCGTGTCGTGATCTCCTCTCCATCCTCCTTAGTGATAATCTGAAGTCCCGACTTTTTCGGGAGTACATGCAAAGGTGACACCCATTTGGAGTCGGAAATGGGATATATGAATCCAGCTTTACACCATTTTTCGATCTCAGTCTTAACCATTTCCCGTAAGTTTGGATTCAATCTACTTTGGCATTCACGGGAGGGTTTAACATTATCTTCCAAGTAAATATGGTGTGAGCACATAGCTGGGTTTATCCCTGGGAGATCAGACAATCTCCAGCCTATAGCCTTGCGGTTTTTCTCCAAAACATTAAGCAGGCGGATCTCCTGCTCTTCGGTCAGATGTGAGCTGATAATGACCGGAAATTGTCCCTTTTCTTCTGCAAGGAAGGCATACTTAAGTGTAAGGGGCAATGGTTTGAGTTCAGGAAGGTCAATGATGTTGCTCGAATCTGGTCCCCTTAGTGATGCTTCTTGTTGTGATGTGGATGCTTGCAGTGTATCCATATTGGCCACCATGTGGCAAGCACCGCGTCCGATTTGTGTACCTTACTCAAGGATTGTCCATAAGGAGAATGGACTGACAGGTCCAGAAGGGGCCTCTGAGTCTCCTAGAGTATAGGTAGATGCATGAATGAGCTGGCAGACTAAATCATCAACAATTTCCTTTTCAGATGAGGTTGATTCTATCATAGCGGTTGGTCCAGGGCCCAACTGTTGCTTCTGTAAATTCAGTCTCAGTTTCTGATTTTTCAGACTCGGTGCTCGACTCAGTGTCAGGTCTTTGAAACCTAGTTTGCTTCATTTTCAGTTCCACTTTTCCAAATTGGATTCTCCCAGATGTGTAATCAAATATAGCTCCTGCGGTCCTCAGAAAGGGTCACCCTAGTATCATTTGGGAGTCTTTCCAATTTCTAGGGACATCCATGTCAAGTATTGTAAATCTACTGGGTAGTTTTATCCCTCTATGTTGATGACAACGTTTCGAATCTCGCCCCTAGGTCGCTTAGTTGAGGTGTCTGCGAATTGAAGTACGATTGCAGATTGCTTAAGAGGACTTAGATTTAGATGCTCATATAGGGTTGTGGGTATGAGATTGATAGATGATCCATTGTCTAATAATGTTCTTGCGAACTTGATTTCTTTGATGTGGCTAGTGACAAAGTGAGCACCCATGTCTCTTTTCTTCCTTGGTAACTCATTTTTTATAAGACGAGATGTGGCTACTGAGAGTATGTGTTTCTTTGTTCAGCTAGAAGTCTGTTTGCTGGCCCTAGTTGGTGCGCATCTCACCTTCAGGTATTTTTGAAAAGCTGTCTCTTTCTACCATCTCGTCTAGGGACAGAGTGACCTTAATATTTTCCTTACAGATGCGGACCATCTCTTCATCATTTTTTTGGTTTTTTTATGTTTTTCTTCTTTCCTATCGTAAGAGCGGGGGGAAAGGAATGGATTTGTTGTTATCAATAGCATCACTTTTATTGAATGAAAAATTATTTACAGGACTCGGACTCGGACTAAAAACAGGGAAATTTGTGGGCAGATGTGGCTGGTGTCTTGGTGGCATTTCTCTATCTGACTCAGACTCAGACTCTCCATTATATCTGGGTGGTGTGGGTGGGACTTGTTCTTTCTCCTCTTGTCTTCCTTCGTCAATTCCCCCCGTGTTGTGTGAATTGGTGGACACTGGGGCTATGTCTTCGTGTTCCATCGCTCGATCAGGCATGGTTATGGTCCTTCTGCTCCTAAGAGAGATATGATAGGGATCAAGTTCAGGTACGAAATAATCAGATATTAATACCTGATTGTGTCCAAGGCTATTTGGGTTAGCCTGGACTTGAGCAGGAATCACGGTCTGGGGTGCAGTTACCTCATCTCTCAAACGAGAGAGTCGATTTATGTCGACTCTCTTATCATAAAGCTCATCCAGCACTCGCTGGAGTTCTGGAGAGATAGAAGAAGAGGAGGACCCTTGGCCCTGCCTGGCCTGAGGTTGCTGATATTTGCCTTGTTGGCTTTGGTGTTGGTTCTGCTGTGGCTGAGTTTGCAGGTTCTGATAACCCGTGCGATATTGCTGCCTCTGCTGTGGTTGAGGCTGGTAGGTGGGCCGGGCTTGTGGTGGACGAGGGTTCGGAGTAGAGTTTTGGTCTGGGTGGTTGACCAGTTCCAGGTTATACCAAACTCCATTTATCTCCATGACTTGTGGAGGTTCCTCGTAATCAGTTTGGGTGGAGGTTTCCTCAGTTTGATGGGGCAAGACTTGATCTCCACCCCAATGGCTATGTTGCCCTACCCCTTGACCTTGAATGTAATGAATTTGGTGTATGGGTGCGGGGGGTGCAGTCAGGGTTGGTATCTTTGATACCCTGTCAGCCAATTCCTCCATTTGTTTAGGCAATTTAGCCAATTTCTCCATATCAGATGATTTATGGAGCGCATCCACCTTCTTATAAATCTGCTCAACCATAGTTAGCTTATCAGCTATTATCCCCATGTCAGCACTGTGATCGGTCGTCAGATTATTCACCATCTTTTTGGAGCCGGCTATGTAAGCCCGGCTGGTGGTTTGTGCACGACTGGATTCAGCAAGTCTCTCGAACACCTTGTAGACAGTGTCCTCGTGGCGTCCCATGTAGCTTCCTCTGCAAGATGCACTAACCAACCCTTAAGTCTCAGGGTTCAGCCCGCTGACAAGACTTTGGACCAGCATCATTCTACTTATCTCGTGTCCTGGGCATTTCTGTACTAAGTCTGTGAATCTTTCCCAGGTTTCATGAAATGGTTCGCTCGGTGATGAATCTGTGATTTATCACTCTAAAAGTTGAAAATAGAAGCTTGTTCCCGAGTAAATAGATGCATATTTCCCTCTTTAATGCATAATTAGCATTCATGCATGCATTCATAACATAGGCATTTCAGCACTCATTTTGCATTAAATAAGAAACCAAGATCACTTGTAAAATATTCACCTATAAAAATAACATCTCCCTTCTAATATGTACACCTTAGTTAATCATGTGAGGAAGAAAGTCAGAAATCTCCTGTGTAAAAATATCCAATAAAGATCTAAAAGCCCTGATACATAAAATGCCCATAATTCCCTCATACAACCTCCAAAATAGGTCTACTCATTTTTAGAATAATAACATTAAAAGACCTTTAAAATGAGACTGATTTCATCCAATTTGGAGCTCATATGAAAAAGTTGGGTTTTTGGGCCTCTATGTATACTATGTATACTATATTTGTGTATATTTATATTTTTGTATCATATTTGACCTCATTACCGTCTTTGGCCAACATAAAACTTGTAGATCTCATCAAAATCTACAACTTTCATGTTTTGAGTTTTTCCAAATTCGGCCTCCTTCTCTTTCAAAACTCATTTCTCTTCTCAGCCAATCACAGCTGGCCACGAGGCGCCCTCTGGTTGCGCCACGCGGCCCGCTCCCCTTGCCCTAGCCGCCCCTGCTCTCAGCCGTTGGATATTCTTCTAAATCCAACGGCCAACTTATCTCCATGTGCACCTTTTACCTCCACCATCTGATCATTTCCCCCTTTTCATCTGATCCGCCCATTAGCGCCTTCACCACAGTCCTCCACATGGCGCACGTTGCGTCCTTCGATCACGCACTCAACCCATCCATCGCAACCGCTTATCCCGCCTCGCACCTCAGCCCTTCGATCGAAGCCCTAATCTCATCTCCACCATTCGCCAGCGCTGCTTCCATAACACGACGCGTGGCGCAATCGCACCCCTCAGATCGCCTCACCCCAGATCTAATCCTACCCGCTCCTTGATGCTTCGACTGTGTCATTGGATCACAAGATCCAACGACCACGACCTCATCTTCCACCTCCGGCGCCCCCTCTCTCCCACGATCTCAGCCTTGCGCGAGGGACTGCCCCCTTCTATTCTTGGCCGCACTCCAGCCACCCTCGTCGACCGCCAACACCGCCACGACCGTCACCACTCTCCCCTCATCCTTGCCAGCTACCGCTCTTCCCACGACTTCCACCAGAGACGCCCCACGACGACCACAAACCTCACCTCGCCTCCAGCCCTGCTGTTACCTTCACTCTATAAATCCTCCACCTCCGACCACATTCAGGCCTATCCGCCACCCCAGAGATGTTCCTAGAGCTCGGACCCCTCGATTGGTGATAGAAATTGAGAGATTCCTTGAACGAAGACAGCTTTCTTCTCTGGCGAGATCCACGGCGCCACCGCCGTGCTGCAGCCCCTCCTCCGCGAAGCTGCTTGAGCTTAGGGCCCTACCGACCCTTCGAGCGACGACCTGGAACTCGAGACAGAGCTCCAATCCCCAGGTAACCCCCTCCATCTTCCTCTGATCTCTTCTGATTTTTCTTTTGTTCTTCTCCGATTTAATTCGCACTCCACCTTCATCCTCTCGCGTCACTTTCACCTCGTCGAGCTCCGCGACGGAGCTTTGATCTTTGCGCCATACTTCACACCCTCCGACGATGCACTCCATCCTCCATCGACTCCAGCTCCGCCACCTAGGCGGAGTACCATCGCCGATCACCCCCATTCCCTCGCAGGCCTCGCCGTTCGCTCCCACATCTCCACGAACACACCTGCGTGCTTCGACTATCCCTGACCCCTGCAGGTACTCACTTCCTTCATCGGCCGGAAACTCATCGGAACTACCTTCACGATTCATCGCCGGCGAGCTCCAGCACATCTCCACCGCTCCTGAAACCATCGGAGGCTTCACCGCACCTTCGCACGTCTTCCGAGATATCTCCCAGCCTCCGGAGAGCTTCACCGATGCCAGGAGGATCGGGTGGAGCAAAGCTCCCTTCGCCGGAGCCCCGCCTTCCTCTCCGCAAGTGGCGGAGGGCCGTTGAAGACGAAGCTCCAGCCACCGTTCGATCATCTTGATCGAACGATCAGCTTCACGCCACGTCGCACCATCACCGGAGCAGCCCAATATCATTGGATCCACTTGTGATCTGACGGTTGTTGATCGTGCCACGTCGCCACCTCAGGAGAGAGACCACCACTGTTGGATCGATCAAGGATCCAACGGTCTCTGATCACGCCACGCGCCAGCCACGACAGCCGTTGGATCGACCTTGATCCAAAGGTCCCCATCGCGCCACGTTGACAGGTCCGAGCCTCTTCCCCGACCTCTAGGCTCGGACCACCCGAAGCTACTCCGAGCCCCCAGCCAAACCTCCAGAGGGCCCGAGCCTTGTCCCGAGCCACCGATGCCACCCGAGCCTAGGTCGTCCCACGTGAGGAGCATATGCGGCCTGGGTAAATTGCACGGAGGCCCCTGGAAGTTTCAGAAATTGCAATCAAGTCCCTGTGAAGAGCATCAACGTGAGGAGCACGTGCGGTAGTGGAGAAATTGCATTCCACCCCCTACATTCTAGGTAATTGCATATAAGTCCCTGTCAGCATATTTATTTTCATGTAATTTTTATTTTTTGTATTGCAGTTACACCCTTGTCTTTGCACGCATATTTAGGTATCATATTTCATCAAATTTTAAATTCCAAAAATTGCATGTTGTAGCTTAACTTGTCCTTGATCTTGTGTGACACTTGACATAATTTTTTTGATATCAGTGGAATTTTTAATTAATTAATTGGTCTATTTTTGTCATATTTTGCCCAATTTCACCTTTTAATTAATAGTTAATTCTCTGTAACTCCAAAAATTCCCAAAAAATCACAGTAGCTCTAGGATAATTAACTACACCTTGCATAAAAATTCATCTCATTTGCACACATTTCGAGGCCTAAATAAATTAATTGGTCATTTCCTTAATTCATTTTTAATAGGTTCATTTCACATTAAAATTAAGGTCTGATAATTTTCTTGGATTCCTCATCATTATATCTATCTAGGATAATTTTAGTTCCCCAAAATTTTGTGATTTGATATTTATTAAAATTAATTTAGTCAATATCACCCTGCATTCATGTTTATTTCACAGTAAATTCATTTAGTGTCAGGAAATTCCAAAAAATCTAGGGTAGCTTGATTTCATATTTCATCATCTGGCCAATTTTCATCATTTTTGGACTTCATTTGAACATATTTCTGATTTAACTTCTAAATTGGCATGATTTTTGCATGTGTCTTGCATTGAGAATAGAAAAAGACCAAAAAAATATTCCTCGAAAATCGAACACTAAAACCTCACTAAAATTCACCTAAGGAGACAGATGCCTCCCTGAGTTCGACCTTGGACTTCACCAAGTAAAAAAAATTGCCACTCGAAATTGTCTTGATTAAATTTAAAGTGGTTTTTGATTAGCCCTCTCGTTATCTGACTGCAACGAACATTTATAATTAATTTGAACATTAATTTGCTCGAATTAACAAGGTCATCAAAATGGCACCGTTGCCGGAGAGGCACGACTTAGGTTAATTTGCAGTTAATTCTGATTGTTTGATTTTCTATCCCCGGGTAGTCTGACCCTCGGTTTTTCTTGTGAATATTTTCCGTCTTTCAATTTTTGTATTTTTCGAGTCGTTCTTTATCTGACCTCAAATTATTTTTGTGCGAGGAACGCGAGAAGTCAAAGACACTTCGAGGAATCGACATTTTAATTCTTTGAGGGATTTGAGAGAACTTATACTTTTATTTATTTCCATATTTTTCGCATCATTTCCAGCGGTTCCCGTTTGGGTTCTCGTGTGTGTAAAAATAGTGGAATTGTGTCCCCGTGTGCTGTGTGGTTTGAATTGTAACTTAGGCTTGCACTAGCGGCTCCTCGAGCCACTCTAAGAATTGCTTGTGCTCGTAATTTTTAGGACCACACATACACTTAAAAGACACACTTACACCGCAGATCTAGCCAAATTGAACCTATTCTTCACTTGCTAATAGAACTGCCTGTCTAGGAGCGGATTTTGTCGTCTGCATTTGCATGTAGTGTAAAAATTTCAATATTGTTTTGCATCCTACATACAAGCGAAGGGATCATTGTAAGTCTTCTTAACTCAGCACATGCATCATTGTTTTTCGTGCATCAACTTTTCTCGATTTCCCCCTCTGATTTTCACACTTAAATTAAATGGAAATTGGGACTGGACGATAGGCATGCTGTGTAGTTGGACTAACAAGTGAGAACTTAACTTAAAACCAGGACTGCTAACATTATTGACCAAAAAAATCAATAAAATTGGAAAAATTGTTTGCGGGAGACTAATCCCCAACCTTGTTTTCAGGCTAAGTGAGGGTACTTGAGTGTGTGAGAACACCTTAAGGCAGAGCCCAAATCCCCGCCTTCCATATCACGAGTTGGATACTTTTAGATTCATTGACCAGTACCAAGTAGCCATCGCCTGTTTGCGGGTAGTCAGGGGCGAACCAGCGGTACTTCGCGACAAGGCTGGTAGGGGCACGATCTTTGAGTCCCCAACTCCGGATAGGAGCAAAGAAAGGAAGGACCGGTGGTATCTTAGGCAACAGGTTAAATAGGGAAGATGCATCCGACTCTGAGTCGACTTCCCTATAGGCCGCGTAACTCCTTGCTATCTTGCTTGAAAAATCACACTTAAAATTGACAAGATAAATTGGACTCAGTTTCGAGTCCTCCACTGTGTTGAGTGTGAACCCAGGGTCTTGGATTTAATTGCTTGCTTCAGGTAGGAGTCAAATCCTATCTTCACTTAGATCTCCCATTTCTTCTTGCCAAATCAAGATGAGTGACTGGGGGGATATCGACTCTTTATTCACCAATCTCTCTTTGAGCCCCCCACGAAACTCCTCTTCATCGGCCCAAGTGCACCTTGGACCACCCAGGACTCATGACCCTCTTGAGTTCTGGTTCCCTCACACCCAGGGTGGTTACTCTCAAACCAACCCTTTCCTCTCCTCTGAGCTTACCGAGGAAGACCATAGCCTCGATAAGAATCCCTTCCTTGATTTGTCCTCTGACACCAACCTTGTTTCATACCCAGGAATAGAGGACAAGATGCCGCCTAAGCAGCCACCGGATGAGGATCAGTTGCGACAAATTCTTAATCGCCTTGCCACAGCCGAACAACAAAATGCAGATCTCACGGCTAGAATGGGACAAATCGTTGCGGCAGGAGGAATCGACCGACCAATGGTTGATGCCTACAACCCAGCAGAGAATGAGATATAAAGTTGGTTGGCACCAGCGGTTCCCGCCGAAGCATTTAAGCTTAAGCCCCACTTCCTTAGTCTGCTACCAAAGTTCAACAGAAATGCCCATGAAGAACCATATGCCTTCCTCCGAGACTTCGAGCTGGTTTGCAACAACCTTAGCCATCCTAGGGTTGGGCAGGATTACATTAGACTGAAGGCTACCCCATTTGCCTTAGGAGATAAGGCAGCACATTGGCTGAAGAACCTAGGGGTGATATGTACAACCTGGATGCAGTTCAAGGACTTATTTCTGAAGAAGTTCTACCCTCTCAGTTGAACTAACCAAATGAGAACAAAGATTGCCAATTTCTCCTAGGGACCCAGTGAACCATTCCATGATGCCTGGGATAGGTTTAATGACCTAGTTCAGAAATGTCCCTGCCACGGCATTTCTAAGGCGATCTTAGTCCAGACCTTGTTCTATGGTTTAACCCCGGAGATGTAGGGGTTAGTAAGTGCCGCCTGTGGAGGAAGCTATCTGAATAAAAAGGAGAATGCTGTATGGAAGATACTGGAGCAGATGGTAGAAACCGGCATGTCGCAGGCCACCAGGGGTTATCAGTTGTCTACCTCAATCTTGTCCAATGAGATAACCCGGAGGACTGTAGCAGATATGACAGAGGACCTCATTCTCAGCATGGGGATGATTGTTGACAAGCTAACCATGGTCGAGTAGATCCACAAGAGAGTCGCGGACCTTGAGTCTCTTTCACGTCTACCGAAGCAAGTGGAGGAACTTTCTAAGAAGGTATCTAAGATAAAGCTACCTGCCCCTTCTGCACCACATGTACCTGTACATGGAGTCCATCTTGTACAGGAACATGCACTGGGGCCTCAGAGTGGCTGGGATCAGATTTACACCCAGCAGGACCAGCATGCACCCCCACAAGTGGAGACCGGATACGAAGAGCCTCCGCAGGTGTACGAGATCAACGGGCTTTGGTATAGCCGTGACCCCATCGTCAGACATGTAGAGATGGGGAATGGTCAGCCTCACCGACCATCCTCAGCTTACCAAGAAACCAGGTCCATTCCTACACCGTGCTTTGTTCAGTCTAGGCCCGAACAAGGATACCAGCCTCAGCAGCACCACCAGCAGCAGCGCGCATTCCAGCAGGGCCCGTCCCAGCAGCATCAGCAGTATCGGCATGGCCAGCAGGGCCAGTACAGAACCTCGTCTACAAATCAGCATCACCAGCCAGCTCAGCCCACTGAATTGGAGTCCCTCACCTTGGTGATCCAGACCCTGTCTAATAGGGTCCAACAGATCCAGAATGATTATCTGGATATGAGAACCGATCTGAATCGTGTTTCTCATACCCAGGACCAACAAATGGCGCCAAAGACCCCAATTCCCTCCCAGGTTGAAGCCAATCCAAACAGCCTAAATCAAGGCCAGAACCGACCTCGTGATCAGGTATACTATTCAGATAAGTCTTTATCTGAACATGAGATCCTTTCGTATGATAATGTAAATCATATGTCCCTCAGGAGCGGAAGGACCGTGATCGTACCTGATCGGGCATGAGCACCGAAGGAAGGAGCCACCAAGTCTCTACCTGAGGAGAACTTGGAGGAAGAAGAGGAGCACCACCACCATCACCACCAATGGCAGAAGAAGAGGACTTCTGGGTCCTCGAAGCAGCAAACCCGCGTCATCAATGAGTCCGTCAAAACTGATGAAGAGCCCGTACCTCCATCTGAGGAGGACCGTCCAGAAGAAGCAGAAGATGCATCACCGGTTTCGTCCCAGCATGTTTCTTTTAGTCCGAGTCAGAGTCCGAGTCTGTTTCAGAGTCCGAGTCGTGTACAGAACTCAGTTCCCGCTTTCAATGAAAAAATTTCAGTTTCAGAGCATGAGTTAGAGTCCATAATCCCTTTCCCCCGAGCTCTTACGGGTGGAAAGAAGAAAATCAAAAAAATCCAAAAAGATGACCCTGAGATGGCCGAGTTCTGCAACAAATATATCAAGGTCACAATCCCCTTTGACAAGTACGTGGAAAATGACTCCTGCATTTCAGAAATACCTTAAGGTGAGATGCACACCTATTAGGGTTAGCGGGAAGACCAAAAGCCGTGTTGAGAAACACGTTCTGTCAGTAGCCACGACTTGTGCAATAAAGAACTCGTTTCCAAGGAAACGAAGAGACATGGGTGCACACTATGTAGTGAGTCATGTTGATGACATCGCGTTTGCATGCACTCTCCTAGATAACGGCTCCTCAATTAACTTAATACCTACAACCCTCTATGAGCGGCTTAATCTCGGACCTCTTCGGAAATCTAGAGCCCTCCTGTAGTTCGCTGATAAATCAACCAAGAGGTCCCAAGGAGAATTGAGGAATGTTGTGATCAAAGTCGAGGGGCAGGAATACATGGTGGACTTCACTGTCCTAGATATGGAAACCCCTTGTAATTGGAGGGACTCCCAGATCATCTTAGGCAGGCCCTTCCACAGGACAGCGGTTGCCTTATTTGATTACAAGATCGGTAAGATCCAGTTCCAAACTCCAGGGAGAGATGAGGAACTTGAGATGAAGCAGACCAGATGGCAGAGACCAGATTCCGAATCCAGCACCAAGTACTCTTCAACGGAAGCAAACTGCGATCATGTAGACATAGTTGGGCCATGGAGACAGAACCCAGCCAGCATCGATGAGTCCCTCCCTTCCGGAGATGATCCAGTGCATGAGTCAGTTTGCGAGGTCCTCAGAGACGAGTATAGCTCAGAACCTACATCCCCCTACATCTTCGATGACTTAGAAGCCTAGCTGGGCTTGTCAATCCTTCCCTCTTTAGGACAATCAGAAGATGAGTATGAAGAGTCGGACATGGCTTTCACCGATTTCATGGAGACCTTTGACGATCTGACTCCAGAGCCGAATAATTTGGTGGAAGCTATTACAAAGAAAGATCCAGCCACTTCCAACACTCAGCCAGATTCGATTAAGCCAGATTTCCTAGATGATCACACCTTACCTGAGCTCAAACCTTTACCCACAACACTGAAATACGCCTTCCTTGCGGGTCAGGAGAAGAAATATCCGGTTTGCGATTGACCGAGGAGAAGGAATCTCGCTTGCTAGAGATCCTGGAGAAAAACCGCAAGACGATAGGCTGGAGCATTTCCGATCTCCACGGGATAAATCCCGCTCTGTGTTCACACCATATCTACTTGGAGAATGAAGCCAAATCCTCTCGTGAATTCCAACGTCGTTTGAATCCAAATTTACGAGAGGTAGTGAAGAAGGAAATAGAGAAATGGTGCAACGCGGGTTTTATTTATCCCATCTTCGACTCGAAATGGGTGGCCCCGATACATGTGGTCCCGAAGAAGTCGGGAATTCAGACGACCACCAATGAGGATGGAGAGGAGATTGTGATGAGAGTACCCACGTCGTGGCACGGCTGTGTGGATTACAGACGCTTGAATGCCGCGACGAAGAAGGATCATTTCCCCTTACCATTCATTGATCAGATCCTAGAGAGACTAGCAGGGAAAGAATACTTCTGCTTCTTGGATGGGTTCTCGAGCTACAATCAAGTAGCCATAGCTCCTGAGGACCAGGAAAAGACCACATTCACATGCCCCTTTGGTACCTATGCTTTCAGGCACATGCCCTTTGGGTTATGCAATGCTCCGGGTACTTTTCAAAGGTGCATGATTGTTGTATTCGCCGAAATGGTCGGTGAATTCCTAGAAGTCTTCATGGACGACTTCTCGGTCCACAGTGATTCCTTTGATTCCTGTCTTAGGAATCTGGATCGAGTTCTCAAAAGATGTTGTGAGGTTAATCTGGTGCTCTCCTGGGAGAAAAGTCACTTCATGGTGACGGAGGGAATTGTGTTGAGGCACGTCATCTCCAAGAGAGGAATGGAGGTTGACCCTGCCAAGGTGGATGTGATCAGACGACTCCATCCACCAACAAACGTCAAGCAGTTGCGGTCGTTCCTCGGGCACGTTGGATTTTATCGGAGATTCATCAACGATTTTTCTAAGATTGCCCGACCGCTAACTGAGCTTTTAGGCAAAGACATGAGTTTGTTGTTGATCACAAATGTCTTGAAGCCTTTAAGCTATTGCAAGGGATGATCATGGACGCACCTATCCTACAAGCCCCAGATTGGTCTCTACCTTTTGAGATCACGACGGACGCATCATATTTCGCTGTTGGGGCTGTGTTAGGACAGAGGAGAGAGGCGTCCCATTTGCAATTCACTACGCAAGCAAAGTGCTTGATACCGCCCAGCGTAACTATACAATTACGGAAAAGGAGATGCTTGCAGTAGTGTTTGCCTTGGACAAGTTCAGATCTCACTTAATTAAATCCAAGGTAATTGTGTTCACTGACCATACAACTCTACGGTACTTGATGGAGAAGAAGGATGCGAAGGCGCGTCTTCTTCGGTGGATTTTACTTATCCAGGAATTTGATTTCGATATTCGTGATAAACCTGGAAAGAAGAATGTAGTAGCCGATCATCTTTCTCATCTCAAAGATCTTAATACTTCCGAGGATTCACCAATTCGAGACTCCTTCCCTGACGAGTCGATTTTTGTTGTCGACTCACTCCCATGGTATGCCAACATCGTGAACTATCTTGTCTCCAAGAAGGTTCCTGAGGGTTGGACCAAGAGACACATCGACCGACTTAAGTCGGATGCGAGACACTACCATTGGGAGGATCCGATCCTTTTCTTTGAGGAACCGGATTGTGTCTGGAGATGGTGTATTCCTCAAGAGGAATACCAGAGTGTCCTTTCTTTATGCCACAGCTTGGAGGCAGGAGGACACCACTCCAGGAAGAGGACCGCATGGAAGGTACTTCAGTGTGGTTTTTACTAGCCGACTCTGTTTCGCGATGCCATCACCTTTGCGAAGTCATGCCCAGTATGCCAGAGAATGGGAGGAACCGTTGGTCCCAAGGATGAGATGCCAATGCAGCCTGTCATCATTTGTGACGTATTTGACGCCTGGGGCATCGAATTCATGGGCCCATTCCTTGTTAGCCACGAGTTTGAGTACATCCTTCTTGCGGTAGATTATCTATCCAGGTGGGTGGAGGCTATCCCAACCCGAGCCGCAGACAACAGAACTATCTGTAAATTCATCAGAGATCATATCATCTATAGGTTCGGGATTCCCAAAATGATGATATCAGATGGAGGTAGCCACTTTGTGAATCGGAAGGTGAAGAAACTCCTAAAGGACTACATCATCGAACACCATGTTGCTAGCCCTTACCACCCACAAACTAATGGTATGGCTGAGGTGTCGAATCGGGAGGTGAAGACTATATTGCAAAAGATTGTCCGCCCAAACAGGAAGAACTGGTCTCAGATCTTGGATCAGGTCCTATGGGCGTATAGGACGGCTTACAAGACACCACTAGGAACCTCCCCATTCCGAATGGTATTCGGAAAGCCGTGCCATTTGCCCGCAGAGTTAGTGCATAAATCAGAATGGGCAATTAAGAAGGCCAATTAGAACACGCACCTTAGACAGAAGCAGAGAGAGATGGATCTGAATGAGCTTGTGGAAGTCAGAAATCGTGCATATGACAATAGTTTTGTGTACAAGGACAAGGTGAAGCGTTGGCATGATAGATATATCAGACAAAAGACCTTTGTTCCTAGATATAAGGTATGGTTCTTTAATGCAAGGCTGAAGACCTTCCAAGGCAAGTTGAAATCCAAGTGGACGGGACCATTCATTGTCCGAACGGTACATGATAGTGGATGTGTCGAGATCTCAGATCTCGCAGATGACGCACCGACATCCCTTGTGAATGGACAACTGTTGAAACACTTCGTCGAATCCAATGAGCAGTTAGTCCATGTTTAGGAGATTGTGTTTATGCGCGAGACAGATTCAACAGATACAACTCGAGCCGCGCAGGAGACCTTACAGCAGTGAGCTCCAGCCATCAGCAGCATCTTGAAAGATTCAGACCAACTCACTTGTATATACCATCATTTCTGTACATTCTATCCTTTCTCCTCTCACGACTCTAGTAACTCCTCCCAGCTTCATCTATCTCTATCTTGGACTATACTTAGGATGACCAGATCCTAAGTATAGGGGGGATAAGCCACCTGAGTCTGTCCTCTGTAAATCCTCTAGATCACATCGGTTCTCATGCTCATTCCTGTCCTATACTCATTCATGTCCTATACTCAGGCTGACCAAAGCCTAAGTATAGGGGGAACCGATGCCCACCTTGTATATATTCATGCATTTTCCCTCTTGCGCTCGTCTGGCCCTTTTTTGATCTTCTTCTACACTTAGGCTATCAAGAGCCTAGGTATAGGGGGCGGTGCGACTTCTATACGATTTTTGTAATTTTAGCTCTCCTACGCCTAGACCGAGCTATGTCTTTTTAGTCGCTTTTCGTGCTTTGAGGACATAGCACACGCTAAGTATAGGGGGCGTGTATATATTACATATATACTTTACCCATAGCTCGTACTTTCGCGTATTTTCACGTATTTTTGTATATATTATGCAATAATTACGGGGGAGGGGGGGGTAAAAATGTGAGAAAGTTTTTTTGTAAAATACACTTGTATAATACTCATAAAATACTTGTATATACTTGTATCATAGGAGGTATACCAGTGTGTCAAAAAAATGTTGAAAATAAGGCTTCTTATTTACTCTTGCACATCATCTCTGCATCTGAAAAAGAGTCCTGCATTACATTCATATACATAGCATGTCATCTACCTCTCATCCGCATATCTTGCATATGCAATGTGAAAAGCTAGTGGGTTCTGAACCAAGTTATGAGTAGATATTGAGGATGGACTTGATTTGACCTTAATCCACCTAATTTCAGAGGAACCTTATAGGAACTGGAGTTAAGATTTTTCAGGTCAAGTGACTTAATTCTTTGAGTCCGCAAGTCTATGTACATGTCATCTTGATTAGTCTAAGTAGAATATCTCGCGCACACGCATGATTCTTTTAGACAGTGACCTAACTTGGATAAGCACAATGCACGTAGCTCTTCATTGATGAGGGGGTGAGGAAGTAGAATCCTTTAGCTTGGAGTAGAACACGGGTGGAAACATCCGTCCTCCTCTAGGGAGGGTAGTGCATCTCAACCTAGTCTGGTGGTGTTGAAGTCTAAGGACAGGACGCTGTGGGTTGCAATAATGCTTCAAAAGAGGGATAGTCTACTAGCTCAAGAGGAAAAACTCCTGATGTACATGCTGCACCTTGTATTTAGTACAAAAAAATGCAAAAACTCCAAAAAAAATCAGACAGGTCCAAGTAAAAATAAAATACCTGTCGGAATATGTATATTAGCAAAGAAATGCAGCTGGATGACTTGGCTACACTGGTCAGGCATCCCGGGATAGGTAGCTACACTGGCTACCGTCCATTCTTTTCTCTACCCCCTCCTCTTGAGCTGGTCGCACTTGAACTTAGAAGGGAATACCCCGCTCTCGAGGAAAGATTTACTGGACCAGGTTATTGAGTTACCTTGTTAGAGGAGGTTGGTTCCGAGTCATTTCTGATGTGGAGAGTTACATTTCACTTATACAGTACAAGTAAGAATCATAGTCATCAGAAATTTGCGTTTGAGGATTTGTTCTGACCTGACTGTTGAGGCGTCTTGAATAGAAGACTTGTGGAACTTGAAGTCTGTTAGGTCTTAAGTTCAGATCCCAATAAGGTTCCGCCACACAATTAATCCAAAGGTTGAGTCAAGCTCCATTTTCAACTTTTGTTCATGACCTTGGTATAGAACCCAAAATCATTTCATTCTTGCATTTCATTTAATTGCTCATGGACGAGCAAGGTTTAAGAATAGGGGATTGATGAATCTGTGATTCATCACTCTAAAAGTTGAAAATAGAAGCTTGTTCCCGAGTAAATAGATGCATATTTTCCTCTTTAATGCATAATTAGCATTCATGCATGCATTCATAACATAGGCATTTTAGCACTCATTTTGCATTAAATAAGAAGCCAAGATCACTTGTAAAATATTCACCTATAAAAATAACATCTCCCTTATAATATGTAAAATTTAGTTAATAATGTGAGGAAGAAAGTCAGAAATCTCCTGTGTAAAAATATCCAATAAAGATCTAGAAGCCCCGATCCATAAATTGCCCATAATTCCCTCATACAACCTCCAAAATAGGTCTACTCACTTTTAGAATAATAAACATTAAAAGACCTTTAAAATGAGACTGGTTTCATCCAATTTGGAGCTCATATGAAAACGTTGGGTTTTTGGGCCTCTATGTATACTATGTATACTATATTTGTGTATATTTGTATTTTTGTATCATATTTGACCTCATCTCCGTCTTTAGTCAACATGAAACTTGTAGATCTCATCAAGATCTACAACTTTCATGTCTTGAGTTTTTCCAAATTCGGCCTCCTTCTCTTTATAAACTCATTTCTCTTCTCAACCAATCACAGTTGGCCATGTGGCGCCCTCAGGTTGCGCCACGTGGCCCGCTCCCCTTGCCCTAGCCACCCCTGCTCTCAGCCGTTAGATATTCTTCTGGATCCAACGGCCAGCTGATCTCCACGTGCGCCTTTTACCTCCACCGTCTGATCATTTCCCCCTTTTCATCTGATCCGCCCATTAGCGCCTTCACCACAACCCTCCACGTGGCGCACGTTGCGTCCTTCGATCACGCACTCAACCCATCCATCGCAGCCGCTTATCCCGCCTCGCATCTCAGCCCTTCGATCGAAGCCCTAATCTCATCTCCACCATTTTCCAGCGCCGCTTCCATAACACGACGCGTGGCGCAATCGCACCCCTCAGATCGCCTCGCCCCAGATCTAATCCTACCCGCTCCTTGACGCTTCGACCTGGGCCGTTGGATCACAAGATCCAACGGCCACGACCTCGTCTTCCACCTCCGGCACCCCTCTCTCCCACGATCTCAGCCTTGCGTGAGGGGCTGCCCCCTTCTATTCTTGGCCGCACTCCAACCACCCTCGTCGACCACCAACACCGCCACGACCTTCACCACTCTCCCCTCATCCTCACCAGCTACCTCTCTTCCCACGACTTCCACTAGAGACGCCCCAAAACGACCACAAACCTCACCTCGCCTCCAGCCCTGCTGTCACCTTCACTCTATAAATCCTCCACCTCCGGCCACATTCAGGCCTATCCGCCACCCTAGAGAAGTTCCTAGAGCTCGGAGCCATTGATTGGTGACAGAAATTGAGAGATTCCTTGAGCGAAGACAACTTTCTTCTCCGGCGAGATCCACGGCGCCACCGCCGTGCTGCAACCCCTCCTCCGCGAAGCTGCTTGAGCTCAGGGCCCTACCGACCCTTCGAGCGAAGACCTGGAACTCGAGATCGAGCTCCAATCCCCAGGTAACTCCCTCCATCTTCCTCTGATCTCTTCTGATTTTTCTTTTGTTCTTCTCCGATTTAATTCGCACTCCACCATCATCCTCTCGTGTCACTTTCACCTCGCCGAGCTCCGCGACGGAGCTCTGATCTTCGCGCCATACTTCACACCCTCCAACGACACACTCCATCCTCCATCGACTCCAGCTTCGCCACCTGGGCGGAGCACCATCGCCGGTCACCCCCATTCCCTCGCAGGCCTCGCCGTTCGCTCCCCACATCTCCACGAACACACCTGCGTGCTTCGGCTATCCCTAACCCATGCAGGTACTCACTTCCTTCATCGGCCGGAAGCTCATCGGAGCTACCTTCAAGCTTCATCGCTGGCGAGCTCCAGCACATCTCCATCGCTCCTGAAACCACCGAAGGCTTCGCCGCACCTCCACGTGTCTTCCGAGATATCTCCCCGCCTCCGGAGAGCTTCACCAATGCTAGGAGGATCGGGCGGAGCAAAGCCCCCTTCGCCGGAGCCCCGCCTTCCTCGGCCGTTGAAGACGAAGCTCCAGCCACCGTTCGATCATCTTGATCGAACGGTCAGCTTCACGCCACGTCGCACCATCACCGGAGCAGTCCAATACCGTTGGATCCACTTGTGATTTGACGGTTGTTGATCGTGCCATGTCGCCACCTCAGGAGAGAGACCACCACCGTTGGATCGATCAAGGATCCAATGATCTCTGGTCACGCCACGCACCAGCCACGACAGCCGTTGGATCGACCTTGATCCAAAGGTCCTCATCGTGCTACGTCGACGGGTCCGAGCCTCTTCCCCGACCTCTAGGCTCGGACCACCCGAACCTACTTCGAGCCTCCAGTGGGCCCGAGCCTCATCCCGAGCTGCCGACGCCACTCGAGCCTAGGTCATCCCATGTAAGGAGCACGTGCGGCCTAGGTAAATTGCACGGAGGCCCCTGGAAGTTTCAGAAATTGCAATCAAGTCCCTATGAAGCGCATCCACGTAAGGAGCACGTGCGACAGTGGAGAAATTGCATTCCACCCCCTGCATTATAGGTAATTGCATATAAGTCCCTGTCAGCAAATTTATTTTTATGTAATTTTTATTTTCTATATTGCAGTTACACCCTTGTCTTTGCACACATATTTAGGTGTCATATTTCATCAATTTTTAAATTCCAAAAATTGCATGTTGTAGCTTAACTTGTCCTTGATCTTGTGTGATACTTGGCATAATTTTGTGATATCAGTGCAATTTTTAATTAATTAATTGGTCTATTTTTGTCATATTTTGCCCAATTTTACCTTTTAATTAATAGTTAATTCTCTGTAACTCCAAAAATTCCCAAAAAATCGCAGTAGCTCTAGAATAATTAACTACACCTTGTTTAAAAATTTAATCTCATTTGCAAACATTTCGAGGCCTAAATAAATTAATTGGTGATTTCCTTAATTCATTTTTAATAGGTTCATTTCACATTAAAATTAAGGTCTGATAATTTTCCTGGATTCCTCATCATTATATCTATCTAGGATAATTTTAGTTTCCCAAAATTTTGGGATTTGATATTTATTAAAATTAAATTAGTTAAAATCACCCTGCATTCATGTTTATTTCACAGTAAATTCATTTAGTGTCAGAAAATTCCAAAAAAATCAGGGTCGCTTAACTTCACCATATTTCATCGTCTGGCCAATTTTCATCATTTTTGGACTTCATTTGAACATATTTCTGATTTAACTTCTAAATTGGCTTGATTTTTACATGTGTCTTGCATAGAAAATAGAAAAAGACCAAAAAAATATTCCTCGAAAATCGAACACTGGAACCTCACTAAAAATTCACCTGAGGAGACAGATGCTTCCCTGAGTTCGACCTTGGACTTCACCAAGTAAAAAAATTGCCACTCGAAATTGACTTGATTAAATTAAAAGTGGTTTTTTATTAGCCCTCTCGTTATCCGACTGCAACGAACATTTATAATTAATTTGGACATTAATTTGCTTGAATTAACAAGGGTAGTGGGAGCGGTCATCACTCGGGTGTTGGGTAAAACTTGTGAGCTTGATCCTCATCTGATTGATTCTACTCACTGGGTAGAATTTCTTTAAGAACAAAGTCTTGAATGTGTCCCATGTTGTGACTATTTCCCCTAGATTTTTCAGCCAGTAGTCCGCCTTATCAGTCAAGGTGAAGGGGACAGCTCTCAACCTTATGTAGTCCTGGCTAACCCTAGGGTGGCAGAGGTTAGCACATACTAACTCGAAGTCGTGGAGGAAGATTTACGGTTCTTCGTGATTATTTCCTCCGAACTTTGGCAATAGTGCCAGGAAGTGTGGTTTGTGTTCGAACGCATCCTCAGGGGGAACATGTCTCAACCAATTATAGTCTTCATCTAATTCCGGGAGATATGTGTCTTCCATAGCAGCCTCGCCTTGTTGTAGTACTGCCAACTGCATCCTAAGTAGTTCATTGTGTTGTTCGGCAGCGGTTATCCTAGCCCAGATTGCCCGGAATTCTCTTCGTCTCTAGAGTTCTTCCTTGGAGGCATTATAATTCACCTTCAGAAAGGAAGATTTCAGAGATAAGTGTTGGAATTAAATGAGGTTTTTGCTAAGGATAAGGGATTCCTTAGCGGAGGAGTGAAAAGGTGAAACTTCTAAGACAAGAAGGATTGAGAGAGTCCTTACGACGAAGCAGACACAAGCAAACCCAAGATAATTCTCAAGTTCACCACTCAACACAGATGAAGGCACGTCAGGGTTCGACCGCTTATCTTTTCAATTTTAATTTAATGAAAAAACAATCTTGCAGATTAAGCGGAGCTGTTAGGTACTGAAATAATTCACAATGACTGTCCCGAGTTCGTACAACTAGTTGCACCTACTCTCAGTCAGTATAGGTGTAAGTACGGACCGTTTAAACGGTTACCCCTGTTACTTGAGGACAGAGCCTTCCGCGGTGTCCTCTAAACCACCCACTCTTCTAAGGGAAGTCGGACCGTAAAATGGCTACCCGAGACCCTCACTGAAAAGTAGCTAATTGTTTTAAAAACAGTAGTCTTTGTGAAATTCCTCAGTTTTGGCTCTATCCAAAGTGTGCGTTCTAGTCCTTACAAATAATGAGTGGGTTTCTCTCCACCAAACACAAGTTAATTTTATGTCAGTTATTTACAGTCATCTTGATTAGCAGTCCCGGTTTTAAGTTAAGGTTATCACTGTAGTTTATGTGAGCATAGAAATTCACGCCTAATGAGCAGTCCCAATTCCGTTAAATCCTACACTGTAGAACTTTGAGGAAGGAGGATCGGAAAAGTCGATGCAATGTAAATCAATGATGCATGCTTAAGAGAAGGACTTACAGCGAATCCTCCCGTTCTTCATGCGGGATGCAAGACAAGGAATTTAAATTTACACTAATTGGTATGCACAAATGGAAAACGCCCTAAACAGATAGTTCTATTAGCGGGAAGAATTGATTGAAATTTTTGGCTAGTGTTGAATGATCTACAGTGCGTTTAATTAGTGAAAAGTGTGGCCTAAAAATTACGAGCACAATCAATGATAGAAAAATAAGCGTATATGTGCCTAAGTCCTACACCACTCAAGTCGGGCCCCAACCACACAGAAGGGGTTGAAATAGACCCGACACACTACAGAAATGTTCAGTCTGAATTATTACAAGGGTTCAAAGAGAGGGACCCTGAGAATAATGCAGAAAATTAAATCTATACTAACTCTCTCTCACAAAATTAAAACTTAATCTCCTTCCTTACAGATCCTTGAATTGAATTCCAAAATGTCGTTCCTAGTAGTTTCTGCAAAGAGAGAAATTGCGGTTAGTATCTGAAGTAAGAGAGAGATGCAGAATAAAATGTAGAAAATGACACAAAAATTAATTTTACAAAAATTAATTACAAAAAAGATTTAAAACCCTAAAAATTCGTCGTTCCCCGGCAACGGCACCATTTGATGAACTCGAATTTTGTTTCTTTAATAATCGGTAATTGTAGCATAGGAGGCGGATTTCGGTCGATCAAGATACCACAAGCTTTGAATGTTGTGGAGTATGATTACTTGGCAAGTCTACCAAGGTCGAACACAGTGAACAGTGATTCTTAGTTGCGTGGTCTTAAATCAAATTAAATAATTAAATTTATGCTTGATTAATTTCTGCGTTGATAAAATGTACAATGCATTGAGATGCAAGGAAATATACAGAGACAGATATTCAGCACGGGGATCTGTGATTAAGATTTCAGCTCCAATATATGTTAATCAATATCCTCGAAATTTATCACAGATCAAAAGCTAAAGTTCAAGAGAAATAATCAGAGTATCAATGCTGAGCTCTATTGAAAATTTCTTTTAATTTCCATGTACATTGTTCCTTAAGCAATAAACATTATCATTTAAAAAATACAAGGGAGAATAATTCTCAATCTTCCTTTCTGAAGCTCCTACGCAGATTAAATCCTCAATAAATAAGATTTAAGTATGAGGATTTATTTCAAAAACTTTTCTCAATGGAGTTCCTGCATGAATATCACTGATTCCTCAAGCCTGAATATGTCAAAATAAGCCTGCATATGCCAACAACGATCCTCAAATAATAATACTCAGTAAACAACCTCAGATCTATTCACAAATTATGCTAAGTGATAGATAATGAAAATAGCTTCAAAATGACATATTATATGCTAAAATCGGAGTCTATATGAAAAAGATATGGTAAATGAAATTCCAGGGACTAAAATGTAAATAAAAATAAAGTTTTCTGGCAAAGAGGTCCCTGGAGGGGCTTATCTGTAATTGCAAAAAGTCGGCGGGCTCTTTTGTAATTTACCCCTAGCGGGGGCATTTCTGCAAATTCTGGAACAATGGAGGGCCTCAGTGTAATTTTGGGGTCCTGAGCCTATGGTTCGGGTGACGAACCTGAGGCTCGGAGGCGGGGTGAAGCTGAGGGAGGCTCGGATGCCCCGAGGCTAAGGCTCAACCAGCCCGAGCCTCAAGGCTGGGGGGGTGTGGCTTGATCAGGGCTGTTAGATCAAGGGCCTCCTGCCCGATTCAACGGCGCCTGTACGTCGTGGTGGGGTGGGCGGAGGCGATGGGCAGAGGTGACATAGGTGGCGGGCCGTGCGTAGGCGAAGGCGAGCGGAGCTCAACCGACACACGACCGAGCTGTGGCGGAGTGATGGACGGCAGAGCAGGGCTCCGTTGATGCGCGGAGAAGCTGGTGGTTGCTGGAGCTTCGAGCTCCAAGGATTTTGAGGGATGACCTGCAAGGTTAGCCAACAAAAAGAAAGACGACGACCATGCGTTCGCTCCAGGTGCGCGGTGGGTATGGTGGCGAGGCGGATAGGATCCCTGCCTTTGCAAGGCAGGCGGAGGTGGGCGGAGGACCGGATGATGGCTAGGAGTACCTGAGAGGGGGTTTCGATGGCGATTAGACGCTGCCAAAGTTGACACGAGCTTGGAAGCTCGAAGCAGCCCACCAGAAGATGGCTGGATCACGCCGAAGATGCCCAAGTCCTGTTGTCACTAAGGCGTCGAGGCTCTTCCTTGCAGTGGCGGATAGTTGAAATGGATGGGGTGGAGGGCTTTTATAGGACCGACGGTGGCGTTACTTCATTACGGCAGTTACGAGGGGAAGTGGAGGAGGTGGAACGGTTGGGCGAGCGGCGGCAACGGTGACGGGGGAGATGGGTAACGGCTGGAGGTAGGGGAAGGGCAGGGGGTGGCACGTGCCGTGCACGTATGCGCGGAAGGGGAAGGCGGCACGTGCGTGGCTCGTGCGAGAGGAGAGAAGGGGGCTGCAAGTGGGGGTGCCACGTGGCATGCCCAAGGGTTGCCACGTGGCGCCCAAAAAAATTCAAAATTAAAGAAGGGAAAAGGAATAAGAGGGGACCTCGGATCGAAAAATTCCTTCATGAAAGTTGTTCGTCTGGATGAGATCTAAAACTTTCAAGAAGGGTCCGGGAGCAAAAGAGGTCATCTGTGAGAAGTGGTATTTTTGGTGGTTCTTCATGTGTATAGAAAACCGATTTTTTGAGATTTTGTATATTTTTGGTAGTTTTAGAGGGGATAAAAATTATAGAAAAAATACGATGAAATACAAGAGAATTAATTACACACTAAACTGATTTTTTTGTATTTTTAGTAAATAAGAAAATGGGAAAATAAAATAAAAGTAAGAAACACACAATTTTTTGTACAGACCGATAACGGACGCTTGGCTCAGTCAGTTTCTTTGATTTCATTTTTGATCTGAATTTGGATTTTTGCATCGCTTAATATAACTTACATCATAGAGCACAAATGAAGAATAAATAAAATTAAAAGGGTTAATTATGTACATAAAAACTTAAGTCAAAAATAGCAAAAAGTCAAACTGCGCAAAAGAGGCCCAAAACCCAACTTTCACATATGAGCTCCGAATTTTACGAAATTGGTCTTGTTTTGAAGGTATTTGAAAATGGAGTACTTTAAAAGTGAGTAGACCAAAATCAGACACTGTATGTAGGAGATATGCTCATTTTAGTCTGTCAAATGTGAAATTAGACATTGGGATTATTTGACACTTATTTGAGTTAGTAAATTTTTTGTATTTTTTATTTAATGTAGTTAGTAATATCTACACAATGAAGGTGGTTTTGGGTCAGTCAGAGTTAGGATGAATTATTTACAAATGTGAGAATTTAGCGGCTTTTTGCGCTAATTTACACTTGGGATTTTTAATGCAATTATGCATGATGAAATGCAAATATTATTTACACATGTATGAATGCTAATGATGCTTTGTTAATGATTAATTGCAAGTAAATGAAGGGGAACAGAGCCTAAATGACCAATTTTAGCATGATGAATACGAGATTCATCATACTCCAAGAAGACGGAGAACCTAAGAACGTCAAAGCGGCGGCGCGGTGGCGAAGGCGTCGACAAGTCTCTCTTCTCTAGGGTTGGTGACGGCCACCAAGAAATAGAGAGAGAGGTTGGCATGTGAGAGGAATGAAAGAGAGAGAGAGAGAGAGAGAGAGAGATGGCTCCAATATTGCATAGCCCTAAAGAGCATGGTATGCCTCTCTATTTATAGGGTTTTGGGATCCATGGATCTCAATCCATGGGACATATAAAATCAATGGATGAGATTGATTTATGTCCAATCCAATGGTCAAGATTGTTGTTGGTAAAACCAACAAATTATGATCTAATTTAGACTAAAGTATATTTGACAAAATCAAATATAAATCAATCCTAAATTATACCAACAAATAAGGAGAGAATATACATGGAGATCACATCTCCATGTACATTCCATGTGGACCGCTACCCATTCCAATTAGGAGTTGGGTGCCGCCCACTCCATTCCATATGGAGGCAATCTCATGAGATTTCATGAGAATGCATATCTCCTTGAAATTCTCTCATTATTTATTTCCAACAACTTTTATTGGGATTTATTCTTCAAAAAATAATTCACAATTATATTTGAGAATATTGCAATCTTGCCATTGAAAAATTGTGAATCATATTCACAACCCAAAACCACATAAAATTTACATTGTCAATTAATTACACAATGTGTATCCAATATACATAATAATTAATCAACAAATATAAATTATAATTAGCTCTCTCTAATACATTATAAATCACATTTATAATATATTATGAATAATTGGATATTTCTATCTACGTCATTCTTATCCATAATAATTAAATCACATTTAATTATATTAGCTAATTTCTACACACATCAAGATGATTAAATCACATTTAATCATTGTTTCTTCGTTGCTTAGATCTTATGGAATTATTCTTGAACCCTTCAAGAATAATGTGATTTCTCCGCAGATACTTGGAGATAAGGACAGGGTGATTGTATTGTTCCACGTATAGTGACTTGGATGTTGAGATCAAATCTCAAATCCAGATCCCATGGACCTCCCATAGATGCTTGATCAAATCAAGATCGTAGACCTAATCTTCTTATTGCATCTGAATCTCATTCAGATCAATGTCCAGTACATGGACTAAGATTAGGTCACTTTTCTAATGAGAGGAGTCACTAAAATCCAAACATGTTTCATCACTCCCTCGGAATGGAAGCGTCATGGTTATACAATTGTTTATGATCACATCACCCTCAGGTATTCTCAATACCTGCACATCCCTGCATACTGGAATACCTATGATCATTCTGAAGATAAAGATCACTTTTACATTTTCATCTTCAGGGTTTGATCATTAAGTTTCCCAATCTTGGTCACTGGATTTGGTATAGATCATATGCATTCACAAAGCATATATCTTACCTTCAAATTCATGTCATGCTTCCAAAGCATGACGACCATGCATGGAATTTGATTAGTCCCAATAACTCATGAGTGAGCTCATGTCTCCCGGTTCACAAGTGAACCTGTATGATCCCTTTGAGAGATCGTATTACTCATATGTCCTTACATGCACACCAGCTCGCCGGTGTATAGACCTTGGTTAGGTCATCAACCTATTGGTCTGCCAAATGTACACAGTCAGACATATAGCAACACATCTGTCTCCGGTCAGAGGATGCATGCCTATGCTGTAACAGTATTCAACATGGGTCTTTGTTATCTCGATCGCGTTAAGTCAACCCATTGAGTCAACTAACCTGACACCTCCGAATCCCTATTCCCATGCAGAGGACCTGCATCAAGAGGTCAGTCATATATCAGCTATTTGAGAAAGGATTTCCATCTCCTACTCAGGCTGGAGATCATCACTTAACAATCATTTGACGATGCTTGATGAGTCCACTATCTAACTCCTTAGACATTCATCCAAGCATCAGCCTCTATAATTCATTCAATGAATCAACGGCTTTATGATTATCAAGTTGGCCATGGTACATATCCCTTATTGTACAGAGGGACCTTATAGTGCATTCATTCATTCAATCTCAGAAAGAGAGTGAAAAAAATCAATAACTTTTATTGATAAATCATTCATTACAATAACGTTTATTTTGGGAATGGTTCTGCCGGGGCTCACATTGCTAACAATCTCCCACTAGCCCTCAGAACCATTTAGGTACAATCCTTAAACCCATAATCATTACATGCTGGTCGAAAACCTTCTATGTTAGAGTTTTGGTAAGAGGATCAGCAACGTTGTCGGCAGAGGCCACCTTGGTGATGATGATGTCACCACGCTTTTGTCTCTCCCGTATGATGTGGTATTTCATTTCCACGTGCTTGCTCTTCTGATGCCATCTGGGTTCCTTTGCCTGGACAATGGCTCCCATGTTATCGCAGAGTAACGGGATGGGAGTATCAGAGGAAACTACGCCAAGCTCCAGGACGAACTTGCGCAACCACACCGCCTCCTTTGCAGCATCCGATGCGGCAATGTATTCGGTTTATGTTATTGAATCTGCAGTAGTGTCCTACTTCTTGCTTCTCCAGCTCACAGCACCACCATTCAACAAGAACACAAACCTTGATGTCGACTTTCGATCATCTACATCCGATTGGAAGTCAGAATCTGTATATCCCAAGACTTAAAGATCACCATGTCCATAGACCAAGATGTAATCTTGCGTCCGTCTTAGATATTTGAATATGTTCTTTACTACATTCCAGTGTTGTTCTCCATAGCAGGATTGGTAACGACTTACCACTCCCACTGCATGGCAAATATCTGGCCTAGTACACCTCATGGCATACATTAAGCTTCCTACAGCTGATGCATAAGGACATCCAGCCATGGAATTTTTTTCCTCAACAGTTTGAGGATCCATTCCCTTAGACAAGTGGATATCATGTCTTAAGGGTAGGAATCCTTTCTTGGAACTATCCATACGGAATCTTTCAAGAATCTTCTTAATGTATCCATGTTGTGACAATCCCAAAATCCTCTTTTCTTGGTTTCTGAACAACTTCAGGCCTAAGATGTAAGAGGCTTCTCCAAGATCTTTCATCTCAAAGGTATGGGATAGATAAATCTTCACACTGGTCATCATCCCTATATCATTCCCAATGATAAGGATGTCATCTATGTAAAGCACAATGAACACAATGTGCGCTCCCACTAAGCTTCTTGTATACACAAGGTTCATCAGGATTCTACACAAAATCATAATTCTTTATGGTTTTGTCAAATCTGATGTTCTAGCTACGAGAAGTTTGCTTGAGCCCATAGATGGATTTCTTCAGCTTGCATACTTTGCCATCCTCAGTTATGAAGCCTTGGGGCTGCTCCATGTAGATATCCTCCTCGAGGTATCCATTGAGGAAAGCCATCTTGACGTCCCATCTGCCAAATGTCATAGTCAAGATATGCAGCTATAACTAACAGTGTCCTAATGGATTTAAGCATAGCCGCAAGAGAGAATGTGTCATCGTAATCGATACCTTATCTCTGTGTGTAGCCCTTGGCTACGAGCCATGCCTTAAAAGTCTCTACTTTCCCATCAGGTCCCCTCTTTCTCTTGAAGATCCATTTACATCCAATGGGTTTTACCCCTTAGGTGGATCCTCTAGGGACCATACACCATTCTTATGCATGGAGTCAATCTCTGACATCATTACTAGCATCCATCTATCCATGTCATGATCCGCGAGTGCTTCATTAAATGAAGGAGGATAACTATCAGTCTCACTTGACACATGGAATCCATACCTTTCAGGTGGTGCAACCACCCTAGAACTCCTTCGAAGAGGTATGTGTGTTTCATCTTTATTTATCTCTTCAGTTTCTGGTCTAGGAGGCTTAAAATCTGCAAGGGATTCAATGAGTTCCTCTACTTCATTTTTGTCTTATCCTTTAAGGAAATCATCCTCCAGAAACTTCACATCTCTAGTGACAAAAACCTTTTGGGTCTCAGGGTCATAGAGCTGGTATCCAATACCATCTTTAACATACCCAATGAAGTAACACTCATGAGTGCGAGATTCTAGCTTATTTGCATCCACGTTCTTCGCATGGACCAAGCAACCCTAAACCCTCAAGTGATTAACATTAGGTTTGGTTCCATACCAGAGCTCATGAGGAGTCTTAGGCATAGATTTGCTAGGAAATTTATTCAGGATATAAATTGCAGTCTATAGTACATATCCCCAGAAACTAAGAGGTAAATGTGCTTTGCTCATCATTGAACGGACCATGTCCATGATGGTCCTGTGCGTCTTTCAACAACACCATTAAGTTGGGGAGTTCCAGGAGGAGTGAGATTGGAAACAATTCCATTCTCCTTAAGATATTCCTTGAATTCATCTGAGAGGTACTCGCCACCTCGATCAGATCGAATCCGCTTAATCTTCCTATCGGTTTGATTCTCAACCAAAACCTTGAACTCTTTGAACTTTTCAAAGGTTTCGGATTTATGACGTAATAGGAAGACAAACCCGTATCGCAAATGGTCATCGATAAACATCAAATAATATCGATATCCATTTCGAGTCACGGTACTGAAGGGACCACATACATCGGTATGTATTAGGTCAATAATACCTTCGCATCTTGTATCCTTGTTACGGAAAGGCATCCTAGTCATTTTACCTCGAATACAATGTTCACAGGTCTGTTGTTCATAGGGATTCAAACGGATACGGATATATCCGTATCCGATCCGTCACCGTATCTGTTTTATACATATTTTGACATCCGTATCCGTATCCGTTTAAAATGGATACGGATATGGATATCATTTTGATATCCGCAAACATCCGTATCCGTATATCCGTTTTCATATATAAATATAGTCATAGATTTATTTTTAACCCTATATAACATAATTCTCTACCTCTTTTTACCATATTTATATAATTTTATGATAGAAACACATTTAGTAAATAAATATCTTGTATTTTCCATCCAATTCTTATATATTTAAGTCGATTCTAAAAAGTATTTCTGACATTACTCGTGTGCGATCAGTATCCATTTGACATCCGTATCCGTTTTTTAAGGACATGGTAAGATATGTTTAATATCCGTCAATATCCGTGTCCGCATCCGTGTTCGTATTAAAAAACTGATAAGGATACTGTAATATCTATATCCGTATCCGTATCCGACTGTTTGCATCCCTAGTTGATCCTATCAACAGACAAATGATCAAGCCTTTGATGCCAAATCATATTCGAATGATTTTTATTCTCCCTGGATCTCTTAGGGTTTTTATTAGTGGTTGTAACATTCATGACATGCTCATTAATGCACAATTCATAGAGTCCTCCAGAAGTTAAAATACCCTCTGCAATATATTTATCATAATGATTTATGACTAATTTATTACAGAACATGAATGAATATCCACTTCTAACTATCTTAGATACATATATTAAATTTCTTCTAACTTCAGGTACATAAAGACACTCTTTAAGTACTAGGACTCTATTACTAGATAATGATAGTCGACAAGTCCCGGCGGCGACTGCTGCAACACTTGCATCAGATCCCATCTGGATGACTATCTCCCCTTCCTCTAGATCTCTAGTTTCCTGAAACAAATGCAACAAATTGCATACATGAACAGAAGCACCAGAATCTACAACCCAACTTCCTTCTCGTCCAACGAGAAAGATAGTTTCAACGATGAAAGTAGATTTCATACCTGCTAGGGCTTTACCTTTGCCTGATGAGTTCAAGTATTCCAGGCAGTTACGCCTCTAGTGCCCCAACTTTTTGCAGTGGTGACAGACGTTGGATTTCTTCGACGCTATCAGTGTGGATGCATTAGAAGATGAGCCAACGCCTTGACTCTTCTTCTTTCTCTTCTGGGCCAGGCCCTTCCGAGAACCTTGCTTCCGACCGCGCTTCCCTCTGACCTGTGCAACCATTGCACTGCCAGCGGGACCATCTTTCTTCATTACGTCTTCTGCAGACTTTAATGCAGCAAGAAGACCAGCGTTCGTCAAGTCCAACTTGTTCATGTGGAATGAAACCACAAAATTATTGAAAGCTTGGGCAAGGATAGCAGAATGAAGTCAGCTTGCATGTCTGCATCCATATTGGCCCCAAGAGTCTCCAGTTCAGACAAGTACCCAAACATTTTGAGTACGTGCTCCCGAACCGAAGTTCCTTCCTGCATCTTGCAGTGTATGCTTTTTCTTCCTTGGATTTAGGGCTCTCATGCTTGTCCTCATAGATCACATAACTTATGCGCTCTATAGAGAGAACAATCTACAAATTATGGATCTAATCCGAGTAATTTGGGCCGGTCAATTGGTTGACCTCAAGAAGCCTACTAAGTGGGTTCAAGGACTTCATTTTCTGAAATTAAAAATGTACTATATTAGAACATATAAGCATATATTCATATTTATGATATTTGATTAAGGCATTTTAAATCAAATTGTTCTTGCTTTGTCAACCTTGAAAGTGGATTCCCTTAATCACTTTCAAAGTAAGAGATATACTTACCATTATATCTCAAGCAAGAATTGGGATCTCCTCCTTATCTTTGTCATATCCCAATAATATGAGAACCTATGACTCCAATAAAGAGAAGCGGGAACACACTCTGCCTTGCAAGTCCAACTTGCATCTCCCAATTCGGTCTTTAATACCCGGGCCCACCACCCCTAAGGTGATGTTGACCCGTCATTAATTGAACCAACCGTCAATAGGAATACAACTTGCTATGCGCAATCCAATATCACCCTAATAAAATGAGGACCCGATATTGGGGTCACTACACATACATCCTTACTCTTTCGAGAAGCGACGAGCCCGATCTAGATGCGCTTGCATACAGGAGCGGTCACTTCGGACACGCGTCTCCCACATGCAATCCCTGGCGACGGAACTCTTTGCATTGACGGGAGACCATGGATGTCACTTATATGATCCTCCACCTCATATTCAAATTTTAATTAATTATCATGAATCACATTCACATAATTAATTCTTCCAAGAAAAATTATAACTCTATTCATAATAGAGTGTCTCAATTGGACATAGTCAATTTAATCATATTAAATTAATTATCAATCCAATTCAATCAACAAACTTGATTATTTTACTTGAATATATATGGTGTTATCTCAAAATATGTATTAATTCGAATTTTAATAATTAGAAAATACACCTTGATTTTTTCCAGCATTATCGAGTCTCCTACCCTCTGTCATGGCCAGTACCGACGAGAGTGGGACGGACCACATACATTGCAACCCGCAACCCCAATGCTCTCCGACTAGACACCATATCCACCTCAGGAAAGGATAATGCCAAATATATCAATTTGTACTTGAGATGATCATCGGTTCTTCAACCGAAATTATACCATATAGTAATGATCAAAACATTTTTTATTATAAGGAAATTTGCTACACAAATTCCCAATCCTATTCAAGCATCAAGTTTGATGATTGTGTTTCCAATTATGATTTAGATCAAATCTATTCAATTAATTGGTTGAGGCCAAGTCAATTAAGGAAATAATCATCTTACAATATTTCACAAATATTTTCCATAATTATTTCATGAAAACAATTAATTTCACTAGTTGACAATCACATGGTTCTTTATTAGGACTGCAATTTCAGTAGTGACCCCTACTCACTAAAGTTAATATATCTCAATCAATTTAAATCCAAATTAGACAAACTCAATTTGCAAAGATTTCTAACTTGATTTAGGACAGAACCTATGTGATGTTTCATGCATTTCGAGGTAGATCAAAACAATAATTAACTCTTTAATCATGTTAAGATCTACAGTTCCCGCAACAGTGCATACATGTTCATTAAAACAACCATATCTCGAGCATACGGAATCCGAATTACGCAAACTCAGATCCTATAGTTTCCTTATTTAATGGGAAACAAAAACAAGTAAATAATTCATGCTTAAACATTTTAAACATGGCCGAAATTATTTACAAAATAGATCTTGCGAAAATCAAATGCGATAAAATTTTCGCGACCTTAACGAACCCAAGTCGTCCTAGGTTTGTGAACCATATTCGAAACCATCGATCTAAGGCTCTGATACCACTTGAAGGATATGGAATTATCCTCAAGCGCATCACAGAAGCATGATCGTCATATCGAATACGACGCAGAACGACTAGTCGTACTAGTGAATCTGTGCAGCGGAATTTAAAAAAATTTCATGCGATGAAACCACATGATCCAAGAACGGTTCTCAGATCGTTTCATCTATAACTACAACAAGTATAAGGAATACCTCTTGAAGCGTGGTTGATCGAGTCTCTAAGAGAAGAGACCTCCCGTCTCAAGTCCGATCGTCGGAGAGATTGCTTGCGAGCGCGGGGATGAACCATGTAGTCCATGCAATCCAATAAGATGATCCAAGCACGATTGCTCTTGATCTCGTCGTATGAGATCGAACGTCTCCTTCGTGAGCGTAGTACTCCAAGAAGACGGAGAACCGAAGAATGTCGAAGCGGCGGTGCGGTGGCGAAGGTGTCGACAAGTCTCTTCTCTAGGGTTGATGACGGCCACCAAGAAATAGAGAGAGAGAGAGAGAGAGGTTGGCATGTGAGAGGAATGAAAGAGAGAGAGATGGCTCCAATATTGCATAGCCTTAGAGATCATGGTATGCCTCTCTATTTATAGGATTTTGGGATCCATGGATCTCAATCCATGGGACATATAAAATCAATGGATGAGATTGATTTATATCCAATCCAATGGTCAAGATTGTTGTTGGTAAAATCAACAAATTATGATCTAATTTAGATTAAAATATATTTGACAAAATCAAATATAAATCAATCCTAAATTATACCAATTAATAAGGAGAGAATATACATGGAATCACATCTCCATGTACATTCCATGTGGACAGATGATGAATACCCATTCATCACTCTTTATTCTTTTATTTTAGCTACAAAACCTATGCAAACCATCATGTAGATATGTGTAAATAGCAATAATTATCATCTTGCATGCATCTTGTAAAAATGCATATTTAGCATGTTTTTATGCATACATAAAAGAATAAAGAAATAAAAGAAAAAGAGGGAAATATTTAAAATAAATATTGAGTGACCTAATCCCAAGGGAGGGCTCAGCATGGGCCTGACCGCAAAAAGAACCAAGTAGAGAGAGATAGGGTCAATCTCATGTGTGTTCATATACCTATGTATATAAATAAATTATTTTCCTCTAAATAAAAATAAAATTGTGTGTTTATCAATTTATACATATTTGTAAATATAAAATTACAATAAAAATGGGAAAACAAAATAAAAATAAAAATAAATAAAAATCCCTTCATCATTGTACATAGACCTTGTATATAGAATGACCTATCTATTTATTTTACCTTTGTAAATAATTAATAAAAATATAATAAAAATATTTCCACATCCCTTATATCATGGTGTAAATAAATAAAATAAAAATTAGAAAAATAAAAATAAAATAAAAAGAAATAAAATAAAATCAAATTCCCACCTTGTATATATACCATGTAAATATGTAAATAAAAGTATTTAATTAACCTATGTAAATAAATAATAAAAATAAAATAAAATTACCCTTTTACTCCAAATTTTATTCTATAAATAAATAAAATATAAATTTGGAATAAATATATAAAAATAAATAATTAAGAATAAAAATCAAAAATACATATATGTATATACCTATATATAATAATAATATTTTGTAAATACATAATTTATATTTCAAAAAAAAAATAAAAATCACTAGAAATTAATTTGGAAATAAATAAACATTTATACACGTTTTAAGTTTTTCAAAATAAAGTCATTTGCTATTTTTTATTTAATTTACAATTATTTAATAATTGACGGCCTGTGATTGGTCCAGGGGGGAGAGTTGACCTGGTCAACTCTCCCCCCTGGACCAGTCAACTCGGATCTGTACACCCGACCCGATTTCTCACATTTTTTCCCGCGTGATCCGAGCACCAAATACCCAAACCCCGGGCTCCATTTGTTCCCTATAGATCCGAGACCTTCGCCCGAGCCTTTGCCTAGGGGTCCGTGCTTCATCAAGCCGGACCCGTCACCTTCTTCTCGGACCTGTAGGAGTATATAGCTCCACATCCGCCGCACCTTTTCACGCATCTTTGGCACTGCTCCTTCGTCCCAGGACCTCCACCATGATCCCTAGAGTGACAGCTATCGATTGGCGTGTTGCAGAGAGGAGGAGGAAGTCACCAGCCACTGATCCAGCAACTCTTGCCGTCGTGCGCCGCCGTGAGGTGCGCCAGAGCCTCGGGACCCGACGACCCTTGGAGGCGACAACCCAGAGCTTCCTTAGCTCTCCCTCAGTCGACTCCAGCCATCAGGTAGACCTGATTCCATTTAGTTTTCTTTAACTTTTCATTACGCCCAATCCGTTCCTCCGTCGTCGCCGATCGATTCCGCTCACTCCGCTCATCCAATCGATCATCGGACCATCGATTCACCTTCGTGAGACTTCCCCTCATGTTCTTCACCCACTCATCCCTCTTGGTTCGCCCTGGAACCAAGGCTTGACCTACACCGTCGTCGCCTCACTGGAGGTCGTTCACCCGACGCACCCGATCACCCTTTTCGCCCCTAACCGGGTCGAGGCAGTTTGACCTCGATCCAGGAAGCTTCCTATGCTATTTTGTAGGTCAATGTGGCCCATCTGAGGGTCGAGACATTTCAGCCCAGGAGCTTCCTCCCTCCGCCGTCGTCGGGCCGCTCCGGTGGTCCCCGACGTCATCGAAGGATCCCATAAGCTGCGGAAGAGCTTGACGATCATGTTCCACATCCCAACAGCTCAGGAGGAAGCCTCCATCGCGTGTATGGAGTCGGTGAAGCTCACCGGCAAGCTATTCTTGGAGGATTCTTCTCCGCCGTTGGATCAGCCCTTCGCTCCAGACGTAATCACAGCCGTTCATCTGAGGAGTTTCAGCGACCGCCCGATCCATTTAGGGCTTGATCCAGGCCGTCCATCCGAACGAAGAGGCACCCGTTATCCAGAGCCGTCGATCAACCACGTGGCGTCTCCTCGTCCCTCCGATAATAAGTGGGGTAATTTACTCTTAGCCCCCCCTGTTCTTGCATTTCATACTTAGTCCTGTAAATATTTTATTCAGTTGTTTTTATTTTGGTAATTTTGCATTGTGGACCTTTATGTTTCAGACATTTGCATTTTAGTCCTTATATATGTGGACCACGTGCATCGACACGTGAGGTTGTGGTTTATTTGCACATTCATCCCTGTACTTCTTTGGTGTTCCTGTTTGCATTTTTAGAAATAGGAATTACAGATAGGTCCCTCCGTGCTTGATTCATGTGCCCCGCACGTGATTATTTGGAAATTTTGCACGAGGGGCCCCTGCACTTTCTTGCCGTGTTATTGTTTGGCCCTTGGAGTTACTTTTTCTTACATTTAGGTCCCTGTGCACTTTGAGCCTTTGTTTTATTTAAATAAAATAGCAAATTAAACCCAAATTACGTGAAATTTGGACACGTGGCTCCTGCCACTATAAAAATTTCTCTAAATTTTGGGTACATTTTTGAGGCTTTTTGATATTTTTAATAATTCAAAAATAGTAGTTTTTGCTTCTGTCTGATTTAGAAAATCATTAAAAAATATAAAACTATTTTAAAAATTCTAAAAAAATTAGGTTTTGTTAGTTTTTGTGTATTTGATTTTCCATGTAATTTTGGTAATTTTTGGATATATAAAAACATTAAAAATTGAAAAAATCTAAAAATCTCATAAAAATTCTAAAAATATTGTAGAAAACTAAAAAATATAAACTCTTTTTTTGAATTTTAATTTTTGTTTATACTTTTCATAAAAATTGCTTCCAGGTTGCTATAGATCCATTTGACATTTTTTATGGGTCTTACAGATCTGGCTGTACAATAGCACACTGTTTTTTCTCTTTTTGATTTTTTAGAAAATTGTATAAAAATTAGAAAAATCTCAAAATTTCACCAAAAACACTAAAAACCTAGAAAACATAAAAATATTTTTGTCTGAATTTTTTGTTCCTTTTTGAGTGATTAAATAATTTGGTTAGTGTTGCTTGTTTTACCTTTTATTACTAAATCAAAAATACAAAAACATTAAAAATTGTTAAAATCCACCAAAAAAATATTTCATTGCTTTTTAATTGCTTCTGACTACTTCGTAGGCCGCAAGGCCAATTTGTGCTCCATGAGACCGACCCTGGTCGCTATACCAGGTTAATAAAAATAGCCAGGACCGCTATTTATGTTTTAATTGTTTTATCTCTTTGTTTGGTGGTCTGATTTTATTTTTCTTGATTGAGCTCTGAGTCCCGAGAGTTTGAGGTCGCAACGACCATTGACACCTGATTTACCTTAGTCGCTCGGGCGGCTCATCAACGGCCACCCATTCCAGTTAGGAGTTGGGTGCCGCCCACTCCATTCCATATGGAGGCAATATCATGAGATTTCATGAGATTGCATATCTTCTTGGAATTCTCTCATTATTTATTTCCAACAACTTTTGTTGAGATTTATTCTTCAAAAAATAATTCACAATTATATTTGAGAATATTGCAATCTTGCCATTGAAAAATTGTGAATCATATTCACAACCCAAAACAACATATAATTTACATTGCCAATTAATTACACAATGTGTATCCAATACACATAATATTAATCAACAAATATAAATTATAATTAGCTCTCTCTAATACATTATAAATCATATTTATAATATATTATGAATAATTGGATATTTCTATCCACATTATTCTTATCCATAATAATTAAATAACATTTAATTATATTGGATAATTTCTACACACATCAAGATGATTAAATCACATTTAATCATTATTTCTTCATTGCTTAGATGTTATGGAATTATTCTTGAACCCTTCAAGAATAATGTGATTTCTCCGCAGATACTTGGAGATAAGGACAGGCCGATTGTATTGTTCCACTTATAGTGACTTGGATGTTGAGATCAAATCTCAAATCCAGATCCCATGGACCTCCCACAGATGCTTGATTAAATCAAGACCGTAGAACTAATCTTCTTATTACATCTGAATCTCATTCAGATTAATGTCCAGTACATGGACTAAGATTAGGTCACTTCTCTAATGAGAGGAGTCACTAAAATCCAAACATGTTTCATCACTCCCTCGGAATGGAAGCGTCATGGTTATACAATCGTTTATGATCACATCACCCTCAAGTATTCCCAATACCTGCACATCCTGCATACTGAAAGACCTATGATCATTCTGAAGATAAAGATCACTTTTACCCTATCATCTTCAGGGTTTGATCATTAAGTTTCTCAATCTTGGTCATTGGGATTCAATATAGATCATATGCTTTCCAAAGCATATATCTTACCTTCAAATTCATGTCATGCTTCCAAAGCATGACGACCATGCATGGAATTTGATCAGTCTCAATACCTCATGAGGGAGCTCATGTCTCCCGGTTTCACAAGTGAACCTGTATGATCCCTTTGAGAGATCATATTACTCATATGTCCTTACATGCACACCAGCTCGCCGGTGTATAGACCTTGGTTAGGTCATCAACCTATTGGTCTGCCAAATGTACACACTCAGACATACAGCAACACATCTGTCTCCGATCAGAGGATGCATGCCCATGCTGTGACAGTATTCAACATGGGTCTTTGTTATCTCGATCTCGTTAAGTAAACCCATTGACTCAACTAACCTGACACCTCCGAATCCCTATTCCCATGCAGAGGACCTGCATCAAGAGGTCAGTCATATATCAGCTATTTGAGAAAGGATTGACATCTCCTACTCAGGCTGGAGATCATCACTTAACAATCATTTGACGATGCTTGGTGAGTCCTCAATCTAACTCCTTAGACATTCATCCAAGCATCAGCCTCTATGATTCATTCAATGAATCAACAGCTGTATGATCATCAAGTTGGCCATGATACATAACCCTTATTGTACACAGGGACCTTATACTGCATTCATTCATTCAATCTCAGAATAGAAGTAAAAAATAATTAATAACTTTTATTGATAAATCATTTATTACAATAACATTTATTATAGGAATGGTTCGCCCGGGGCTCACATTGCTTATAACGTAGTCTTCTTCATGCCAATAATGCTCAACACCATATGTACAATGTAGACTTATCCAAAGGAGAATCTCACGTCAACTTGTCCAGAACCTAATACCATGGCTACAATTTTATTTTATATATTCACATTCCCACTACACCGGATCTCATAAGAAAGAAGTGATCAGTTAAAATAGATATGCACATTGGTTGGCCACTCATTAAAATTGTGAATATGATAGAGTTCAAATTTGTTGGACATGCCCCTCGCTTGGCTCCCCTCTATTGGATCGATCCGCATAGTAATCACAACATTCACTTGCGAGGTTCCATATGCATATATATACATACATATATATATATACACATATACATACAGACATACATATATATATATATACATATATATACATATATATAGGGCCCTTACGATGAGGTGCACCTTTCCTGCATCAACGGGAAGCCAATCACAAGATCCGTTAGATCTCAATCTAATGGTTCATCATCCAAAAGGGTATTTCGTCCATATATTTTCGTTTTGAATTTGAATTTCGGTTTGAAAATCAGTTTCGTTTAATCTATTTATTTTTACATTTTTAGCTCATCTGATTTGGTATTTTTTAGTTGTCATTTATTCAATGAGCTTTCATCAACATGGTAGTATTTTGTGCATTACGCAGAATGTTTAAAATCTTTGTAAAATTCATATTGACATTGTAAAACCATATCCTGTAATGTAAAATAAATCTCGGTTAGTAATATTTTTGTCGGCGTAATTGCAATTTTGATAATAGTTTTGTAAAAAACAATACGAGAGTAAGGAACGATTTGAGATTTATAAAAAATGATTCGAGATTGTAAAAACAATCTGGATTTGTAAAAAATGATTTGAGATTATTAAAAAACTGTACATGTAAAAAAATACATGACATTGTAAAAACCATTTGAGATTCGTAAAAAATAATCTGATTTTGTAAAAAATACTCAAGATCATAAAAAGTCTGATATTGTTAGATAATTAATAAAAGAAATCAGTGAACGGATTTGAAAAAACGCAAATAAAAAACACAAATAAAAAATGCAAATAAAAAATACAAATCAAACATACAAAACAAAAATGCAAATCAAAAAACGCAAATCAAACAACACAAATCAAAAAATGCAAATACAAATGCAAAGAAAAAATGTAAATAAAAAACACAAATAAAAAACGTAAATAAAAAATATAAATAAAAAATATAAATAAAAAACACAAAAAGAAAACACAATTCAAAACACCACATTCCATGTTCTGTCGTGCTCCACCATGTGCGCCACCACCCCCTCCATCGTCGTCGAGCTCCACCATGTGTGTCACCATCAACTCTGCCATCGTCGTGCTCCACCACGTGGAACTCAAGCCGCCGTCGTTTGTTGTGAGAGAGAAAAACCCTAGCAAGGGATTCCCAACGAATGGAGCAAGAATGGGATGTGAATTGTCACATTCTATTTTTAGAATGTGATATAAAGACTAAAATGTGTTTTCAACATTAAAAGAAATAAGATTAAAAAGGAATTAATTGTAGCCATCGGATTAATTGCCAACGGATGGGATGGTGGCTTTTCCTTGCACCCAGGAAAGGTTCACCTATATATATCGAGTTTTCAAAGAAGGACAATTCTTGTTTTTGTGTTGAACCTAATCATGTCTTATTATTTACCTTTTGTGGATGTTGCCTTTGGATTTGGTTAATTCTCATTGTTTCGACCTTTATCTTTTTCTCTTTGCCCTTCGAGGTTATGAAATCGATCTTATCCTGAATGTTAATAGTAATAATGGATTTTATTTTTGTATTCGTCTTGAATGATAATTGAGACCATCAAGTCATCTGAAAAATCATTTTTTTATACTTCAAGATCATACCAAAGTCCTATATGATCAACATGACTAGGAACTACTGGGTAAGATTCAACTTAGTCTATACCAAATGCGGAGGAGAATAAATACATGTGCATGTTTGGAAATTGTTTTCTCCTCGACTGTAGAAACTTTCTAGAAGTTAAAAACATATTATTTTTCACTATCGAGGTTTTTAGTATTATACTTCTTGTCAAGTTCTTCCCATAGCCTATTCACAATCTACATGGATAAGTGTCGGATTAAACCAACAAATGAAACCAGAACATAGACAATTGTATTTTTTTCCACGCAGATTAATTATTTTGGCTTTCGAGAGTCAAATTTCTTTATCAGCCATGTAACAATCCATTTGAAGCAGCAAATTCAACATGATGGTGGTTAACCAAAATTTTTTTGTTGGAATGTTCAAAATATACAGGTCAGCAGATAGTCGGCTTAACTTTGTGCATTTTGACCTTAACCTTACGTGTACCCATTTGAAAATGTCAGGCTCGGTACTTGATTTGCCATGGCCCATAGCATGAAATATATTTTTAATAAACAAGAACTAACAAACATAACATGAAAATGGAGCACAACTATGGACGGACATGGAGAACAATTCGAGGCTGACCCCATTTGTGGCATTGAAGGCCATGCCTGTCATGTGTCATCTTCGAAGGACATGTTGGCCAGGTGGTGTTCAGAAGACCATGTGGGCCACATGTTTCCTGTATAAGCTATGCCTCACAAGTATGCCATTGTAATATCTCTCCCAGTGAATAAAAAGAGATACCCGAACCCCCGAAGTTGTCGGGAGTAAGAACCCCTTTAATGGTATGGTGGTAGAAGTAGTGACTCCCACTTTAAAGGATCATGGTTCAAATCCTACTAGTGAAAAAAAAAGTTACCGGGAGTACTATTTGAAAAACAAACATAAATGAAGGCAGGAATCACATGATAAGTGTTAAGGAGTACTATTTAAAAAACAAACATAAATGAAGGCAGGATAAGTGCTCATATAAACTTTCTTCGAGAAGATTCCATCCCAAAATAACATGTGTAGAGTGTGTGTCGACTCAGGCCCTACAAAAGTAGGACAGTTTACCTGAATGAGGGGGCAAAAAAATTTCCCCAAAATGAGGATGGCGTGAAAATATTGTCCAGAACAAGTATATATCGACAAACCATTTGCCGTGGTGCAGCAAACAATTTGCCTTGCCACATCGACAGATGGGAGGGGGCGGGAATCCCGATTTTCACTACAGGTGCATGTTGTAGATGTCCATGTGGCACAACAAACGATTGGCAAACTGTTTGTCGCTGGAGACATACTAAGTGGCAAACAGTTTGCCAATATATATGCCTATTCTGGGAATTATTTTCAAACCGTACCCATTTGAGTAATATTTTGCAAAGTCATTCCCTCTTTGGGGAATAACTCACAAAAGTAGATAAATTGCCATTGTAGCGGTAACAGTTGAGGAGTCCAAGGAGATGCATGCTGAACTCCTCGACGAATGGTTGGGAAGTGAAATAGCCCATTGAATTTCATACATGTGGATTATCGAATTAATAGCAAGGATTTAATTTATCTAACAATTATCAAAATCCGATATGACTCTTCCGATCTCAAGCCTTGGCAAAAACATGTGCGCACGTGTAACCCTTTATCTCTGCGTCAGCTTTTTGTTATAAGAGCTTCCAAAAAGACTCGTATATAAGCCCATCAAAACTTTCGCAACAATATGGCATTATTCTTCTTCCTCCTAACTCAACTATACTTCAAGATGAGAATCCTCCATTCGATAATGAAGCACCCTCAATCTTCGTTCATTTGCTATATAAGTTCTGAACAAAACCTACATGTGTTATACGCACCTCGCTGGCTTTGAGGGGGTAAACCGTAAACGTTCTTCCGCGATGATCTCCATTTAAAAATCTACAAGAATCCTTACTTCCCCTCCAATCTTGAATACCATGCCACTAGACTATGCTTACATGCTGGAAAATGCATTAAGTGTTCCCATTATATTTCCAGTTATTGATATCCAACCTAAATCTAGCAAAAGCATGTAAACCCACCAACATAACTGTAGTTTCAAGAATCAACTGTCCAAATGTGACGATTCGGACGGACACCAAATCGAAATAAATGAATTCTCCGAATATAAAGTTCTTCTCCAGTTGTACTGCTTGAACATCTGCAGGACGCAAAAAATGGAATTTATGAACAGAAGGCAATCTGACAGTAGGTTCAGCAAAGGATTTTCCCTGCCATTTTATCGCATACAAAAAGAACGTGCGACAAAATGACAAGCACATTTTTGTAAGCTATCTCATAGAGATGCTAAAAACAGATGAAATGTCAGATATCGGCAAGCTGAGGCATGTATGACAGTATGCCATAAGAATTCTTCTGCGTGGATTATTTTCAAGTGCAACGATCCACATATTATTAACCTAGATGAGATCACCCAGTTCTGCTTCAAGTATTATAATATTCAAACGAGCAAACTCTCAGTTAGTTAGGATCTGCCATCAGCTACTCATTGGGGCTTCTATCCTCCGAAGAAGCATTTCCGCTGTCTGCATGTCAAATGGCAGCGAATTAAAGAATATACAACTTTGAGACAAAAGAAAACTCAGAAGCACATGAAAGAATGTAATTTAAATAACCTTCTCCATCAGTTGGGGCATAAGCGGATCTCCGTGAGCGTGCTTGCTGCTGAGTGGGCTGAAACAAAAACAAAGCTGGACATCAGGACTCATGAAATTGAACAGCGCCGGTTCGCTGATCATTTACATGCAGGGAGGAAGGGTATGGAAAAAAAATTCTGAGGAATATGCTTGCTCTCACACAATCTATTTGGAGTAATACATTCACCATCAGAAAGGGAATAAGAGTCATAACATTGCTTGAGCTTTTGAAAAGGTCAATTTATAGTCCAGTTTAAGCAAGCAGCAGAAACGCGTCAAAACATAGATATTCAGTTCGCAAAGGCCCGACTTACATGGAACAATGATAAAAACTAATAACCAAGTTGGGAGAAAATTCTCTTGTTTTGTTGTAACTCTTTGCATATTGAATGAATACATATCAGAAATAACGATGAGAAATGCGAATGCCACACCGTTAGACATGCTATGCATATGCTGAGTGTACTTTGCTCTTCATTTCTCAACACATTTAGTATGGTCGTAGAACCTTATTCCAAGATGCTTTTGCTGGTGTCCATCCTGATTCAGATGCTCAAGAGAAATTCGGAGAATTTCAAATACTTAGGGATCCAACTAAAAAGAGACGTTGATAACCAATGGCATGATATGACAAACAGAGATGAAACTGATGGCATGATTGGCCTGTGAGGTTAAAAAAAACATCGACTGACAGGTGATAGTAACAATAATAGAAGCACTATCTTGCGCAGAAACGGATGTGCTCAGGATATTTTCTTAGAATGCTTGGTGACTGTCACATGAGATGCAAACTTGTTTATGATAAATAACAAGATGGACAGGAACCTGTAGTTTTGGCCGAAGTGCCTCGAGTGGACCTTTTGGTTTCTCTACAGGACGTCCTTGCTGCTAACCAAACAAATCATTATTTCGTTATACGATATTTAGACAAATCCTCAAAATATTTTGTCATCAGCTTCTTTTAGCTACATTGAAGTACCTTTCCAAGTGCCCAGTCTGCAGAATCAAAGAAGGCACGTTCATGGTCCTATACCATCATAAGATAAGAGATGACCCGAGTAAGCGCTTTCAGTCAATAATACATCTTAACACACACATACAAACAGAAATCAATACTTTGGAGATTAAAGGAGGTTTTTTAGGTATTATTCCACCATATTTCTTCTTGATCACTTCCTCCTGATTAAAAACAAAGGCGGTTAGTATGGTTACCATGATTAAACCGTGAACCATTATTGAACCATTCCATGAATGAGATCATAATAGTGATGGCTCCTGGTAATTGAGTTACCTCTTCCTGATGTGATGGCATTGCACTTTCCTCATTTTGATTAGTGTGTTTGGATTCTGCTGAAGGAACATCAGTTTCAACAAGCTCTTTAATGGTATCCTTGGTGTCTTGTATTTGATTAGCTTCAGTTGGTGCAGTGGATGACATTTGCAGAAACAGATTCCTTCAGAGAAAAATTAAGCTGCATCAATTTTGTGATATTAAATAATTTAACGCAACAATTTCCTGACAATTGAGGTACCAATTTGTGGCTGTAGAGGTTGCAAGCTTAACAAATATGGAGTATTGTTTGCAATTTAATAATCAATATACATCTAATGTCTGATCAAGATGAACTAGAACAGAAATAAAGCATTGGCCGAACTCTTCTTTGGTGTCAAGGTAATAGCTACGAATAGTCATTGACTCCCTGGAAAGGGTAGGAAAACCCAACCGAAGATAGATCCATACAACCATGCAACCATGCACATCTTACAACGTATTATCATTAATGATGTAGATCCATACAACCATGCACTTATGCACATGCACATCACGTCTTAGGATCTAAGGTCAAATAGACTGAAGAGCTTGGAAGATGTCACAACTGGACTTTAAAAATGTCTTCTTGAATGGTCAGTTGAAGTAACAAATTTATCTGAGGAAGCTCGAAGGATAAGAAAAGAAAGGCAAATGCTGCAAACTAAAAAAAAAGCTTTTATGGACTTTAAGCAGTCTCCAAATGCATGATTTGAACTTCGCATTGTTCTTCTTGATAATGGTGATAAGTAAGAAAACATAAACCATACTCTATTTATAAAAAATCACTCACTCATGGAAGAACCTCAATTGTTCTCATCCATGTTGATGACTGATTGTTATTGGTGATGATGAAGATTAAATTTGTGAATTGAAGAGAAGAGTTGCCTCCGAGTTTGAGTTGAAAGACTTAAAGAGGTTAAAATATTTCCTGAGCATTGACATTGCAGGGACAAAAGATGGCATGTGCTTGTATCAAAGAAATATGCTCTCGATCTTCTGAAGGACACATGGAAACTTGGTAATAAACCATATGCTACCTATTGAACCCAATCATTATCCCAGCATTAATATGAAGAGAAACTTGAAGAAAGTCATAAAATATGTTATAGAAGTCTAGTCGGCAAGCCGATCTACCTTACTTTTACAATGCCTGACATTACATATGCAGTTAATGTAGTAAGTCAATTCATACAAGCTCCTTCTCGTGTGTGTGTGTATGGAGGTTGTTATTCGGATCCTCAGATATATTAAAAAAATATTCTGATAAAGGATTAGGGGAGAAGAAAACTTAATGTTGAAGGCTACACTGATGTAGATTGAGCCGGTTCTATTGCTACTGTGACTACCTTGATGGAAACCTTGTAATCTGGAGAAGTAACAATCAATCAACCCATGTCAGATCCAGTGCTAAAGATGAATACCAAATGGTCGCAAATGGCATCATTAAGACACATTGGCTGAAGATTATTTTACAGGAAATTGAGATTGCTGATCTTTCCATGAAGTTTTTTTTGTGCGAAAACAAGGACACCATCAACCTCACTGGTAACCATATTCTCCATGATAGAAGGAAGCATGTTAAAGGTTATAGACATTTTATAAGACAACGAATTGACTGCGGAGATTGGAGTCTTCCTCACATCAAAACAAGTGATCAGGTTGTCGATGTCTACCACCGTTCTCTTCACGACAAGCTTTGAGAAGAATGTGGAAATTTTGTATGTTTGATAAAATATGTTCAACTTGAGGGGGAGTCACAAGTTGCAGCTTTTGCTGTAATTTTCTAATATAGTAAATGGCATGGTTTCTATTTTTGTTATCTCCTTGTTCTTTATTTCTACTTGTAACCCGAAGAGGACTATTATGTAATTGTCATCTATTAAACCACAGAGTTTAAGCTATATAAGAAACCATACCCCTTAAATAAAATTCATTTTGTGGCATTCTCATTTTCCGACATGGTATAAAAGAGACGGTTCTAGATCGAAGTTTGTACCAAGAAACCCACCTCCACCACAAGTCCTAACCTCGCACAAGCTTCTCTCTCAACATCACATCCCCGTGTGAGCACACTCTCTCCTCAGCGCCACTGCCCCTCATGCGGGCTTCACTCTCGCACACAACAATACCCTAGTATGGCATCCTTCTCCTTTGTGTGTATGGGCACCTTTTCGTGCACAATATCAGTGTCGCGCACAAAACCTTGGTTCTCGTACTACTGCACAACAACCCCCACCCCTGCGTGGGTCCCTTCTTTATGTAACGGGCTCATACAATAGAGGGATGCTACCCTAATGGGCTTCCTGTGCATTCTCCTCGCTTTGTCCAGGCCCATCTCAGTTGAGAGTTGCTACCTTGCCATCGTTTCCACATGCGCTAAATATTTTTTTTGCAGCATTTCAATGATCTCTCCTGAACCGCGATGGCAACGACTCAAACTGAGATCAAAACTGGTATCAACATCTATTATGGTTAAGGAACCTCTCTTAAACTCAAGGACACATAAAACTATGTGCTCTGATCTTGATCCTTCAAGGTGTTTATAGATAGTCAAAGAAATATTTTTATTTTGACCAAGGAACATCTGAAAAAGCAAACAGAGACTATGATTCCTAGCTTGGGACTTCCACTTGTCATACACATCCTCCACAGACTACATGGAACTTTGCTTTTCTGGTGGTATCCAGACGAGGTGGCCACTACAGCTCTCGAGGAGTCCGAAGTCATGATTTTGGTCGTGGTCGCGGTCGCACTTTGTGCATTTACTGCCACAGATCCAACCTGAGAGGTGTTTGTCAAATCACCACATGTCAATTTGGCATCATCATCTGATTGTGATGCGAAGAGCGAGCCAGATTAGAGATGGTCCAACTTTCTACCACAAACTATTCCAGACTCATGCAACTGCTGCAGAATTCTCCTACATATGAGAACCCTCCTAATGTAAATTTGGTTACAATCACAGGTATTGTAGCCAACTTTGCATCTGTCTCAATGCTAGTGTGGCTTATTGAATCTGGTCCATCTACTTAGTTCACTGGAGAAGGTAGTCTGTTGACCTCTTCAAAGCCTTCTTCCATTGTGAAGTCGATCCATAGCTAGTGATGCCTATTCACCCATTATTACTGTTATAAAATATGAATAATGCGGAAGCGAACATGGAAAAAGATAAAGAACAAATAAGAACGCGGGATTTTAACGTGGAACCCTACTCCGTGAGGAGCGGGATGAAACCACGGGAGAAGCCCTCAAAGGGGCATATGCTTCATTGCTTTTTCTCAATGAGTACAGGAGGTCTGGGGCTCCTTATATAGCCTTCCAAGAGCTTCCAAGTCCCACCATTGGGCGGTATGGGACTAAACACAGGATGGGGTAAATGGATCTTCTCCAGGATCCATTTACCCTGCTACAACTCAATAGGTGCACTACCAAATACTCGAACACTCCCCCTCAAGCTGGAGCATGCAATGCTCAGCTTGGACAAACAAACAGAAAGAAACTCAACTCACACTACAGGACACTACGGACAAAATCAACCCAACGCGCACATGTTGCAGTCGAGGACGTTGCTTCTCATGCCGTGCAGGTGAGGAGGACGAACGGGCTGGAGTGTGAGTGAATTGAAGACTCGGAATCTGACCATCGAGTCTGAAACTGCACCTGAAGTCTCCTCGTCGGAGAATTGGGTTTCTCCCATCTGGCTCAGAGAATGGTACACTGCTCTGGTGTACCTATGATACCACATGAAAACCCTTGCCCTCAAGGGAATGGTCCTCTGCTCTGGAGTCCCTATGGCTCACATGAAAACTCTGGCCGAACAACAAGAATCATGATGGGGACCTCTGACAATGATGGCAACATATGCTCATCTGAAAATGACCGCCACTCGTGCATGTCTGAAAACTGGAGTCTCTCTCTGGAGATCTCGAAACTGGGCCTCATCATGGAGTGCCTCGAACTTGACTCTGACAAATCTGAATGTTGAGTCTGAATCTGCGCATCAAACTGGGACTTGGAATATGAACATCGAGTCTGAAATTGCGCATGGAAAATTCTCCATCTGAAAATTTTTGTAGAGTCTGAAAATCGGCTGGTCTGGAGAATCTGCATCTGAATCAGGAAGAAGACCTGTGACTCTACATATATACTCCCCCTTTCTCCCATACTTGTCGGAAAATGACATCGACAAAGTTGGGAGAAGACAAGATGAATAGGGGTAAAACATGAACATTCAAAAAATTTCTTTCGGCTTTTTCAATTTTTTTATAAGCTGTCATTTTTTTAAGCCGTTCAAATCATTTTTTTCGACTTTTCATTTTCTCCTTTTTTTTGAAATTTTGCGTACGACTTTTCTTTGTACGGGCTTTTTTTTTGTTTTTTTGTAAACAAAAACTTTTTTTTAAGATGGCCCCTTGGCCCTTCTCTTTCTCCTCTCTTTTCTTTTTCAATTTTTTTCAGCTCTCCTCTTTTTTTTTCAACTACAGCCCACATTGATTTTTTTTCGTTTTTTTTTGCTTGCCCTTTTTTTTAATCATCGGCCCCACATGGGCCCAACAATATTGCATCCCCTTCCTTTTTTTTCTTTTTTGTTAAGTCTCCGCCTACTTGGGCCGTTACAAATAGCATCTCTCCTTTTTTTTAATTGAAAATAACAGCCCACTTGCGTCCCCCTTTTTATTTAGGTTTCCCGTGAGAGAACCCTTTCGAAACATGGTGTCGCCCCCTGGGTTTTCAGTACTTTGCCGCCGCCGCATGGATTGGAAGAGGCGATGGAGGTCAGATGGAGGCCGCCACGGCTTCTGGAGGGGGTACCGCCTGTATCTGCCCTTGATGTTGTAGAAGAGTCGCCGCCTGGGGTATGGAGCTCATCGCCTGCGGCCTGGAGATGCGTCGATCTGGAGTCGCGCGGCCTGGGGCCGCGCCTGTGAACCGCGCGGCGAGGAGGGCGTCATCGCGCGGGCTTCGCGCACAGGAAGGAGGTGCGGCTCCGCCTGGGCACTAGAGTTTCCAAATCTGGAGTCACGCGGGCTCCGCCTCCTCCACTGGAGTCTCACGGGGTTTGCGGCCTGGAAGGAGGTGTGCGGCTCCGTCTGGGCAACCGCATCGCGCGGGTTTGCGTTGCATGACAGAGCGCGAGAGCTACGCTGAGGTTTTGCGCCGCCTGGAGATTCTAAGAGGGCTCACCGATTTGGGGTGTTGTGCGCGTAGAAACGGGAGCTCCGCCAGATGCGTAGAAGCGGGAGCTCCACCAGACGTGGAGGCGCGAGATGCAGCACCGCCTTGGGATGCCGCTGGGCATCAAGATCCACGCGCCTGATGTTGAATGGTCACCGCGTGGAGCCTTTGCGCTGCCCGGGCTCGTGTTCTGGACTGAAATTTGCGTTGCAAAATCTTCTTCTAGTTGCGCGACTTGACTATGTTGGAGCATGGATCAGGGTTTCAAGTAAAAAAAACCCTAGAATTTTGAACAGCTCCAGAACATAAAAAAATCGAATCTCGAAAGAAAAATATAAACTAAATCTTCAACAATAATCCCACGAGATTCGAACCCGCTCTGATACCATGTTATAAAATATGAATAATGCGGAAGCGAACATGGAAAAAGATAAAGAACAAATAAGAACGCGGGATTTTAACGTGGAACCCTACTCCGTGAGGAGCGGGATGAAACCACGGGAGAAGCCCTCAAAGGGGCATATGCTTCATTACTTTTTCTCAATGAGTACAGGAGGTCTGGGGCTCCTTATATAGCCTTCCAAGAGCTTCCAAGTCCCACCATTGGGCGGTATGGGACTAAACACAGGATGGGGTAAATGGATCTTCTCCAGGATCCATTTACCCTGCTACAACTCAATAGGTGCACTACCAAATACTCCATTATTACCATTGGGACTATCGAGTTTTCCTCTAAATCCAGGTTTATAGAATTTTTTGTGCTCTTAACATTATGTTGAGAGTACGCAAATCTTTGGTAGGGGCCATGAGAAGTATGTCATGTACTATTGATATCCCTACATACTCCATGCTTCTTAGTGTTGTCTCGATTTCTATTGACTCGTTCCTATGTCATTTGCGTCTTGGTCATCATTTTGAAAAGCCCTCTCTCAGAGTTCCCAGAACTGTCTTTGCTGAAGACTTTTCAGAGTGAAGCTTACCACTTTACCAAACATCATTGGGCATCTTTCCTCAGTGGACTGATCCTCATTGGTCCTCATCATTTTCTTCAGTCCATGGTGATATTTGAGGACCTTGTCCAATCTGAGCGGTGGCGGTTATAAGTATTTTGTTTTCTTTGTTGATGATTGTAACAGATCCGTTGAAATAAAGAATACACAAGCATAATTGATAACCAAAATAATAAGAATTATATAACGCTGAGATTTACGTGGAACCCTACTCTATAATGAGTGGGACGAAACAACGAGAGACGACCTATAAGGGATGGATATTCTATTTTAACTCTTAATGAGTACACGAGGTACGGGTAGGGGTGTCTATCGAGTTCAACGAGTCGAGTTGGCCTCAACTCGGACTCGAACTCGATAAGAAACCTAAGCTCGAACTCGGTCGCGATAAGGATCGAGCCCTGGATCACCAACTCGAACTCGAACTCGTCGAGTTCGAGTTGACTCACGAGCCTCTTATCGAGCCACGAGTTTCTGAGCTGGCTCACGAGCCTCAAAATGAGCTGGCTCACGAGCCTCTTATCGAGTCATGAGTTTCTGAGCTGGCTCATGAGTCTCAAAATGAACAGACTCATGAACCTCTTAATGAGTCATTGTTCCATTTTATACATTAAATTACGCAAATGACATTTGTAATTTTGATTTTTTATACTCTTTTCTGTAGCTTTTTTAGCAAGAAAAATGTTAACCTCTGTTTTATATCAAACTCAATGTGGAAGTTTCGGTATATATGTTTTTAATTTTTTATTAAGAGGGAAAACGAGCTATCAAGTCGAGTTTCCGAGTTGAACAATTCCCAACTCGGACTCGACTCGATAAGCTAACGAGCCATAAAATCCAACTCGGGCTCGGGCTCGGGCTCGTTAAGGTTTCGAGTCCGGCTTGCGAGCCCTTAACGAGCCGAGCCCGAGTTGAGCTCATCGAGCTTGAGCTTTCCTGACAGCCCTAGGTACGGGGCTTCTTATATAGCCCTATAGATAGACCAGAGTCCCACATATAGATGATGTGGGAATAAATAAGAGGGCATGGTAATTGGATTTTGGAGAGATCTAATTACCCATCTATTACACACTCTAACACCACCCCTTAAGATGGAGCTGAAAAAGCTGCAACTTGCAACAAAAGAAACTATACACAACGTATCTTCGGTCGGTACATCTGAGAGAGATATGAGGAGATCCACTCAGAGTAGTCACTGATGTGCGTGAGAGGAGCAACACCACCAATCTTCGCCTTCAATTATGGTTAGGGTTTTCCCAACCTCAAAGATCCTCATGCGATGGCATTGGCGATAGTAGTTTCCTAGATTTTTGTGAGGCTTGGAGGTGCAGGGAAGGTGCCTAGAGTGATTGGAGATGGATTAGCTTCACACGTCACCTGGAGGCTATATGGTGTCGTCGATTCCATATTGTTTGAGATATTCTCGTGTGGGGGAAGTGCATTGGAGTTGTCATTAGTTGGAGGAGTTTCTCTGGGCATGAAGAAGCATCCCTGGAGTAGAATCGAGAGCCCTTCACATGGATTCAGAATGAACAAACTTTGAAGAACATTGGCAGAACTTGAATTCTAAAAAACTCGAATGTCACGAACAAACTAAGAAACGAATTTGAATGACCTAGAGCTCATGCGGTTAAGGTTTATTCTTGAGCTTGAACATATCACGAAGATCTCATATCATAAAAGACTTTAAGAACAAACCCTAGAATCGACTGATATGATACCATGTTGAAATAAAAATGCGGACGTGGAATTAATAATCAAAATAATAAGAAATATAGAACACTCAAATTTACGTGGAACCCTACTCCACAATGGGTGGGATGAAACCACATGGAAAGCCTCTAGGGCTTAGATCTTCCATTATAATCTCTTAATAAGTATAAGGGGTGTTTGGCTTCTTATATAGTCCAGATAGACCAAAGTCCCACTTACAAATGATGTGGGACTAAACAAGAGAGCAGGATAATTGGAACATGGAGGGATTCAATTACCTGTCTATTAAATAATCCCATCTTTCAGTAGAGTACCCTCTTCGATCCCATCTTTATGAAAATCCTTAAAACCTATTGGGGTGACATTGTTCTCGTTGCCACATATCTTATCAGTAGAGTACCCTCTTCGATCCTCAATGTGATAACTCCTTTATTCCTTTTATAAAAAGATGAGGAACCATTACCTCTGCTTCTGTGGATTTTTTATTGTACTGCCTTTGTTTATGACTTCCATACTATAAATAAATTGTCCGCTCGTGCTACCAAGTGTGTCTTCCTTAGGTATTCTCAGATCCAAAAGGGGTACAAGTTTTGTGATCCTATCGATCATCACTACTATATTTCTGCCAATGCCACCTGTTTCTAACATACTAGCTCTTTTACTAAGTTTGTTAGTGATATTCTTTCGAGTTTCCTCCACCTCCTATCGTCTACAAAAGGAAGCACACTATATAGTCTGATTCAGTTCCTTTACTTGTTCGTTACTTGTAGTGTGATGCACCTTCTTCAAGTGGCGCCACAATTGCAAATTTGGATGCTCCTTCAAGCCTCCCTACTACCTTATAAAAACCCAAAAGGTAATGCACTCTACACCCCTTCGCATACTTGACTTCTACAGATACTCTATCTAGCTGTGATAGGAATTTTATAAATGCTCTCATGGTGATAATTATTTATCGTGATCATCATAGTGCGCTTCACGATCATGGTTGTAAATATGCCACGGATGTGGAGATGAATGCGCTTAATTCTAGGAGAACGTCGGACACTGTACCACGTCAGCCATGCGTGACCATCTTGACTGCGGATTGGTTTTTACGATCGCGCACTCTCCAGATGGATCCATTGCCATATTTTCTTGAAATCATCGATTGCCATTGAAAGAAAGGCTTGTAGCGAAAGGCTTTACTTAGACATGCATTATCAACTACTTTGAGATCTTCTCTCTTGTGGCAAGAACGGAATCTATTTGCATAATTATATTAGTTGTCGCCAATAAGAATTGACCCATTTCTCAGCTAGATGTAAGAGTACCTTCCTTTATGCCGACCTAAAGAAGGAGGTTTACATGACACAAGCATTAGATTTACTACATCGAGAGGGAATATGTATGTTGACTATGTAAGGCCATCTATGGCCTAAAACAAAGTCCACGAGAATGGTTCGACGAACTTAGTTCCGACATGAGCTCTCTTTGTTTCCACAGGACAATATTTAACTATTATGTGTTCATCAAATGGAGATCCTCAGATACCGTGAAACTTGTTTATGTTGATGATATGGTTACCAATGATGATGACAACACATTCATTCTTGATTTACCAAGGCGTTCCTCCAGAAGGTATTTGCCACCTGGGACCTTGGTCAACTCAATCTTGTAAAACTGACGACTAAACCATTTAGTTGACCCTTTAGTCCACAATGTAGGGTGGCCACTCTGACTAAGGCTAGTTAGCCCTTAGTCGACCAACCGACTAAAAGGCTTGTTTAGTCAGTCGACTAGGCGGATTAGTCAACTGTTTTTATGGGACTATTTTTCTCTTAAAGTAAATGTAATCTAAGATGCGTAATTTGCTTAATGTTCGATTAAAATTCAGTTGTTTCTTTTATTTCATTACCATAATATATAAAATGTATAAATTTAAGTACATATATAATAATATATGTATATAAAGTGATTTATATATTTCAAATAATAAAAAAATACAAATCCGACTAAAGTTCGACTAAATCTGTTTGGTCGCTCGACTGCCAATTAATCCTTAGTAGTAACCCGAATGACCGAGTACCAACTTTCACAACCTTGGCCAATTCAGATACCACCTAAGATTTGAGGTGATACGTACAATAAAAGGATTACACTTGTAAAAGATGATGTACTTTTCGGATATTCTTACAAAAGTTAGCTTACTTCGATTCAAACCATCACCTATCCCAACTAAATTATAGAGACATGTCAACTTCAGTGATCCTATATTTGATGATACCACAGAGTATAGAAGCCTAGCAACAAAACTACCTTTTCTCGCAGTTACTATGCCTGATGTATCATATGTTGTGAACAGAGTTACATAAAAACGATCCACTACAATCATGGTAGGATGTTATTCGAATCCTTTGATACCTGAAAGACTGTATAAGAAAAGGCATATTCTATGGGTCTAACAAGCAGACTGATATCACCTCGTATGCATCTACTGACTATGTTGGCTCTTATCCTAAGGATAGACGATCCACTACCAATTTCACCATGTTCATTTATATGGCAAAGAAGAAACTAACAGTAGTCTCTATATCAAGTCCAGAATACAAAGCAATGTCTCAAGATACTTGCAAGATTACTTGGCTCCTCGCTTTTTCCATCGGAACTTAGACTTCTTGCTACAACTCCAGTTCCTCTCTACTGTAATAACAACTCTCCATCAATACATTTTCATCAATCATGTAGTAATCCATGAGTATATTGAGGTGGACTATCATTTTATTGGAAATATTGTATGAAGAAGGAAGATCATTACTCCTTACATTTCCACAAAATTTCGACTTGTAGATATATTTTACCAAAGCTCTTTCAAAGAAACACATATTAATGTTGACTTCCAAATTGGGCATGATCGACATATGTGATCCAACTTGAGGGGGAGTGTTGACATTATTTGCTACAATAATATCATTTCTATTTTTATTATGTTCTTGTCCTTTATTTCTTCTTGTAACCTTCAAGGACTATTATGCTATTGTAACCTATTGGGCCCAAAGATTCCAAACTATTTAAGAAACCTACTTTTTTTCTCCACATCAACAACTGTTGGATCTTGTGGAGAGTTTATGATTCAGTTTCACAATAGATCACGTGGAGTGTTCTAGAGAAGAGGCAAGTACATACCCTGTACATTAACCTTATAAAGGATATGTATGATGGGGCTTCATTTTATGTAAGAATCCAGTCTGCGAAGACTGACTATTTTGACATCAAGGTTCTGCTTTGAGTCCTTTCCTTTTTACTTTGATTATAAACTAGTTGACTTGTCACATTCCGGAGGAGATACCTTGGTGTATATTATTTGTCATCGATATTTTATTGGTCGATGAAACTAGAGATGAACAGGGTTAAGATTTAATGTATGGAGTGTACATTTGATGGAAGTAGCTATGAACGGATCAAGGTGAAGATTAAAGAACATAACATTCAAAGGAAAGATTCTTTTAAATACTTGGGATTTGTTAGAGAATATTCTGTGTGGCTATTTGTTAAGAGAATATTCTATAGAGAATATCCTATAGAATATTCTCCCTTGAGCACCTATATAAGGATCCCCACACCTCCTGTACTCATTGATAATTCCAATAGAATATCCGCCCCTTTGAGGGTTTCTCCCGTGGTTTCATCCCGCTCCTTAGGGAGTAGGGTTCAACGTTAAAATCCCGTGTTCAATGATGTTTATTCTTTATTTCTGATACTTGCTTCCGCATGTTTATTTCTCAACATGGTACCAGAGCGGGTCGATTCTCATGGATTTTATTTTGATTTATTATTCGAGATTATCATGTTCATGATTCAATTTCTTGAACCCTGTTCTGTGTCGATTCAAGCACATATCTAGGGTCTCAGAACCCTAGTTTCAGAAAGGTCGTCGTGTCAGCCCGACACACATCTATGTTGAAGGACTCGTCTTGTATCTTTAGATCACATTCAGTTCATGTTGATTTTTCCCAATATTCTCAGCGCGTACAGGCGATCACAATGCTTCCAAGTTCCATTGCGCGGCAGAGCTCCATGCGGTCAAGCGACGTGGCCGCACTCCCAGGCAGCGCTCGAGCATCTCCCATATCCAGGAGGGTGTGCATCCTCCACTCGAAGACCAACAAGCATAGGCGGCGGCGCGCCCACCTCTACAGTGCGAACACCTCCAGGCGAAGTCTCGTCCTTCAAACTCTTGAACGGCCTCCTCTCCACGCGAAGCTGCTGCAATAGCGGCAAGATCACATGGTGACCTCGCGACCTCACGCATCGTGCGCACTGGATGTCGTCAGCGCCATCGCGACCTCCAGGAGCAGACGAGACGGCGCACCCTCCAGCGTGATTGAGCCCTATGAGCATCGCCTCCACGCGCACATCATCCCCTCAGTTGCACGTTGCTCCGCCACTCCAACTTCTCGCGCGCTCCTCCTCCCTGACTCATCGACGACGATTCTCGGTGCGGCGAGCGGCGGCCTCGATGCGCTTCTCCGCGTCATCCTCTCGTTTGCGGGCGGAGCGGGGCTTGGCGCCCTCGACCTCCTGATCGCCTTCGATCCCAGGGCGGCGATGTGCTCCAAGGCATCCTTCGCGCGCTCCTTCGTCCCTGCGTACAACGCCGCCTACAAGCAACAAAGACCCAACATGGGTCGACAGGCTTCGAACTAGGGGTTCCCACTTGGGAACCCTAAAGTGAAAAGGGTCGTTGCCCTAATTTGTGAAAAGAAAGGGGATGAATAAGCCCAGCCGAGCTTATCCAAAAAAAATTAGAGTGAGCTGGAAGATGAGGGCGGTCCAGCATAAAAAAAGGGAAAACAAGGGAGCTCAATTTGGACGAGTTTTCAAAAAAAGAGAGAGAGAGAAAATCGTATGCAAAGGTTGAGAAAAAAAAGATTGGCAAAGCCGTAAAAAAATGTTGAATGGCTTAAAAAATTGCAAAAAAAATGTGAATTGTGCAAAAAAAGAATGATGAAGCACAAAAAAGAGGACGATTAAAAAAATGCGTCTTTTGGTTTCTCCCAATTTGATCCGCAATCTTTATTCTATCAAATGTGGGAGAAAGGGGGAGTCAGAGGTGTATTCTTCACAACTGTCCATCTACACTGACAGACCGACATCTCCATATTTCTACAGGATCATCCGTCTTCACCGAACATCAACTTCTTCGTCGAGGCGTATACTTCTTCTTTTACGACCCGATCAGTTCCCGCGCTGGACTGCTTCTGCAGCGGTTTTTTTCCAGGCACGACAAAGATATGTTCCGGTGACCTAATATCGCAGCGGTTCTACAGGCATGACAGAGATACATTCCGATGACCTGAAAGCTGCAGACCCGTCCTCGTGCGTGGTCCTCTACCAGCAGCAGACATGTGTTCTTGTGATGTATCGTGTGAGGATGTGTTGTATACTTTCTTTTTGTTGCAAGCTGCAGCTTTCTCAGCTCCAGCTTGAGGGGGAGTGTTAGAGAATATTCTGTGTGGCTATTTGTTAAGAGAATATTCTATAGAGAATATCCTATAGAATATTCTCCCATGAGCATCTATATAAGGATCTCCACACCTCCTGTACTCATTGAGAATTCCAATAGAATATTCACCCCTTTGAGGGCTTCTCCCGTGGTTTCATCCCGCTCCTTAGGGAGTAGGGTTCCACGTTAAAATCTCGTGTTCAATGAAGTTTACTCTTTACTTATGATACTTGCTTCCGCATGTTTATTTCTCAACAGGATCTATTTTGTCACATGATGGGAAAAACAATAAAGATATTACTATAGAATAAATGCATGTTAGTTAAAGTGGAGAGGAGACTCTACTATTTTATGTAATAAGAATATTCCTTTGAAAATCAAAGGAAAGTATTACAAAGTTGCCGTAAGGCCTGCTATCACTTATGGATATGAATGTTGGCTTATGAACCATAAACACATACAATGAATGGCAATAGTAGAAATGAAAATGCCACGATGGATGTGTGATCATACACGTAAAGGTTGGAATTGGAACGATGTGGTCAGAAGGGAAGTTGGTGTAGCTTCGATTGAGGGTAAGTTGAGAGAGAACCGTTTGAGGTGGTTTGGCCATTTGTAAAGAAGGTCTGTCGATGCATCAGTTAGAAGATGCAAGATTTGGGATGTTGAGTTGGCTAAGAGAGGGGGAGGAAGACCCAAGAACTGTTTAAAGGAGACTATCCAAAGGGATCTTAACTACTTGGATCTAAATCCATGAATAAACCAAAACAGATCTGAATGGAGGTAAATAATCCATGTATCCAACCCTACTTAGTATACGAGAAGGTTTTGTTGACCTTCATGGTTACAAAAAGGAATTGTGAGAGCATTGTGGTTCCAGATGTTGAGTAGCCTAGAAGGGCATCGGTACACTCGACAACACAAATGATTCTTTTGACCTGAATCATGATGAACTCAAAACGTATCAAGGGATCATTTAGTAGGAGGGTGTTAACTCCGTAATTGAATGACGACAAAGATCTTAACAGAGATGGGCCAAGAAGGGGGATGTGGAAACCAAATTCTTTTTAGCTATGGCAAGTGGTATACGATGTAGTAATTTCTCCATTTACTAGTGATGGATGGTTATCATGTTGAGGGGAATTGTGTGTGTATTGCGCTTGTGAAGTATTTTTATCGTGTTATCCATAGAGTTGATCCAGGTACATGGCAATGGTTAGGCATAACGGCATCATCCTTATCTTGCAATCAGAGAGCTGACTTAACTAGATGGTTTGAGAGGGAAAGGTGATATATGTTATGTTGGAGTTGAATTCTAATAAGGTGGCACCGAGTCCATATGATTCTTGGTGCTTTTCTTTCACGAGAACTGGGATGCTATTTAAGAGGATTTCTTGCAAAGGTGGAGGAGTTTGCTATAGGCAACTCCGACTTTGAAAGGTTCATTGTGATCTTTTATTCCTTCTCCTAAAGAAGGATGTTAGCAAGAGTGCAGAAGACTTCAACCGTATTGCTTTTTCAACATGGTGTACCTTATGATGACCAAGGTGTTGGCTATCACATATTGAGAGGAGTCAGAGAGAACTAATTTCTTCAACGCAGACATCCTTCATTCATGATCGATTAATGATTGGCAACTTGATTATGGCTACATAGATGATGGGAGACGGTCAGTAGCCTTCTAAAGAAGGTGGATTTTTCCAATGCTTATGATTAAATTGACTGGAGATTCATATGGACTTGTTTGGGGAGATGAGGTTTCCTGACACTTGGATTTCTTTTTTTAACAAGCCAGTAGAAAATTTCATTCATATAAAAGCTAGTACAACATCGGGTCCCTGCTGTGATTCCAAGAGTGCAGCAGCAGATCCCTCAACTGAAGGCTCATTCATGGGATCTATGACATCCATGTGCATCACTTCTTTAGCCCAGGGGCAACACTTTTCGTTTGCTTTTGGAAGAGCATTTGCACTGTCCTTCCTGAACTCCATATGTACTTCCATCATGTCTTGGAGTATGCGTGTTCTTTCTCCTTTTGGATTTTGGACTAGCAGAGGTCCCTTGAGGGATCGATTTTCCCACCTTTTGGGGCTTTGGTATATGACTAGGATATGATTGTCTCGGAGGCATAGGTGGATGGATCATAGATTTTCTACTATCTATCTCGGAGGCACAAGTCATTTGCTGACGTGCCCCTAGTGGATTGCGACATTGTTTCTCTCTTGTTGGGTGATGGAGGGATGGTCGTTGTGCGGAAAGTGGGTGACCAGGATCTGTGGTGGTGCGAGGACCTTAACTGAAGGCTCATTCATTGCATCAACGATATCCATGTGCATCACTTCTTTAGCCTAGGGCGTAACACCTTTCGTCTACCATTAAAAAGCTTCCATGTACATCACTTCTTGTGCAGAAATTGCTTTGTTCTTCTTGAGCTCCATGTGCATCACTTCTTGTGCGGAAATTGCTCTGTCCTTCTTGAGCTCCCTATGTACTTTCATCATGTCTTGGATGATGAGTGTTATTTCTCCTTTTGGCTTTTTGGACTAGCAGAGTCCCCTGAGGGATCGATTTTCCTACCTTCTGGCTTTGGCATATGATCAGGATATGATTGTCTCTGAGGCATAGGTGGATCAATCATAGCTAATCTACCTTCCGTCTCGGAGGCATAGCTCATTTGTTGGTGCGCCCCTAGTGGACTGGAGCATTGTTTCTCTCTTGTTGGGTGATGAAGGGATGGATGTTGCGCGGAAAGTGGGAGGTCAGGATCTGTGGTGGTGGCGAGGACCTTGATTGAAGGCTCATTCATGGGATCTATGATATCCATGTGCATCACTTCTTTAGACCAAGGGGCAACACCTTTCGTCTACTTTTGTAAGGGCATTTGTTGTATCCTTGAGCTCCCTATGTACTTCCATCCTGTCTTAGATGACATTTGTTATTTATCCTTTTGGCTTTTTGGACTAGAAGGGGTCCCCTGAGGGATCGATTTTCCTTCCTTCCGGCTTTGGCATATGATCAGGATATGATCGTCTCGAAGGCATAGGTGGATGGATCATAGCTTTCTATGTTCTGCTCGGCTTTGGAGTCCTAACTCTTATGGATACACTAGGCCCAATCACAGGTTCATCCAAAAGTCAAGATCACTGGATGTGGTGGGATGGAGAATTCACAAGCATCAACTTGCCGCTTAAGCAAGCAGTTTAATGGTGTAGAAAGCAAGCGTCAATCCCCTCAACAACAGCAAGTGAATCAAGAACAAGTTGTTGCTTAAGCCTGCCTTCTTCTACATGACTCTAGATATGATCTAAAGAACTCAATAAACTACTGATATGCTCCAGCAACATATCCAAGCATGTTACCGTAACACGACCATCCTACGCCAACTATCGCCGAATTTTATATGGCGGAACACGGATACAAAATTTCATGTTTACATGAGAACGACAATCACCATCAATGGTACGATGAAATTGAACTTGTCATCTTACCCCTATTTTTCTTACAAATGCTATAATCAAGAAACATTTTTCAGATAACAAGGATTTTTGGTAGCAAACTTCTTGAAACAATATCAATTTGACATCGAGACTCTTCAGAGTGTGTGCAAAAAGATAGGAAATCCGATCCGTGCTCTTCCATAATTGGTGGGGGAAATCTTGTTGCATAGCGAACTAAGAAGCAACAAGTCGTCTTTAAATTAAATGCAGGGTCAAAATGGCAAGGCAAGAAACCTACTTCATGTATATTCTTCTGTTTGCTTTTTATTATTTCTCATAATCTTTCTATATATAGAGATGCCCGAAACTCTCCTTGCAAACGATTCGATCCATTTTTTCCTCGAACGTCACTAGAAGTTGCAGACATGATATTCAAGATTTTGACATAAACTTGGAGTCGTGCATTTATGATAGAAATAATCTACCCATATGTTGGTGTTCAGTTTCAAGCCACGTCATATTTGCACATAATGGAATTGCCACGCAAAAAAAAAAGAAAAACGTTGTAAACTGCACGGAACATTCAGAACCAACAAAAAGGGATCCAAAGAACAACCCAATTCGGCCAACAACTAACCAAGAAATACAAACAGTCTCAACTGGAGATTCCAAAATCAGGAACATGCAATCATTATATATCAGAGGAGATCAAGAACAAAGAAAAGAAAAAATAAAGAAAAACTACTGATAGTGATATAACAAGCGAGGAGAGAGAGAAACCTCTGAGAGATGTAGAGAGAGAGATGAGCCGAGCCGGTCCGCCACTCCTCACCGGATCTCTGCTTCTGCTTCCTTTCCGCTGATGGGAGAGGAGATGAGAGGGGGTGATGGAAACCAATTGAAAGGTGGAGATCGTGCCGGTATCCGGATCCGGACCCGGATCCGCATTCATTTGCAAAAAATTTCTTCACATGATACACTTATATTACAAAATAGCCCCCATTTTCCTTGAATTTTCATATATAACCCCAACGTTCCCTTCTTCTACCCAAATGCCCGTTGGATTGCGATCTTGTACTCGCGAGTTCATTTTGTGTGACGACACTCTTCATATATATAGACACTAATTTTAATATTTGATCCTTTTATATCGTCGCTTTGGTTTACAATTATTATCCCATGTTTTTGATGTTACTTCGTGGACTTTATGAAGGGCACGATGTAAAAAAAAACTTGAAAATCAGCTCATATATCTCCTAAAGATATAAAACGAAAGCGGGGCATATATGTAAAAAAATTTGTTTTGCCGGGCTGTATTGTAATTGCGTAGAATATATGGATATATATGTAATATTTGCCGCAATAAAGAAGAGGAAGTGGATTCCCCAAAAACGGATAACAGCAGGAATATATTCGAAAAGTTCTTCAGTAATATAATAACAATTAACTTTTTTGTCAATGCCCGACCATTTTTAGGCTTATCAACTTTGAATATCACAAGTGTATGAGCCCGCACTTCGCGACGGGTTGAGAAAATACATCAATTTGTAATATCTATAAAATTATGGAAATTAAGCAAGATATCAAATCAAACAATGAAGGTTGAGTTTCAAACATGGACCTCAAATATTTTTTACAGCGTATCAAAGCCTCATATGGACATATTCACGCTATGTTATTGCCCAATGATGTAGACACTTTGAGGTGGTAGACAATATCGAGAAAAATAGAAGAGAATAATGCAAATATGTCTTTCGGGAAAAATAAAGATAACTGGAAAAATATGGATAAATTATATTAACAAGATGTCACATCATAATAATACAAATGGATTATTTTAAAAAGGAATGGGGATTAAATCGTTAACAACATTAAAAAAACAAATCGATTTCAAGATATCCAAATACATCCATGCATTTAACAAACATACGGAAGCATGGATGTATATAGGGTGATAATATAATCACATAACATTCGAGGGTATAAGGAACCCAGCTTCAAGGTAGAATACTGGAAGGAGGAAGTCTATAAAAACAATCAATGAGGTCACCTCATAAATCTTAATTCTAACATGAAATTTAAATTTGTAGAAATGATATACATGATATGTATATAATGAAACATGAATACATGTATTTGAAGTAAATTCTTATAAAGAAATACCAGCATAATGTTTAGAAACACAATTTTAAAATATGACAAAGTAAATATATGATATCTATATAGATGTCATTCATGCATGAAATCTATTTATATATTTGTTAACATAAATCTTTGATAATGAAAGTTAATTTCTAACAATGTTTTTATCGTAAGAATTTAACAACGATCCTATTGTAAATTTCATATGTGTATGTATTATAGTATTGATTTTAAATACTTTTAAGGCCAAATAAATTTCTCTTTTATCAAGATGAGTGCGTTAACTTTTATCAATATTTTGAATTCTTTAATATTAAACTATTGAATTAAAACAACATAAGCAAGGTTGGATGATAATAAGACTTGTACATTTGTTTTTTTAATTTATATATTTTTACAACATTAATAAGGTGGAAATATAAAATAAAAATATCACGATTTAAAATAAAAATGAGTGAGGAAAATATCCTAGAGGAATTCATGCACTATGGACCTATCAGTTTCCTCATTTACTATACATATAGATCCTTTTTAAAATAATTAATGCATATCTTGAAATCTAACCTTATTAATCGATAAATGTTGTGTATGTTGTTCCTATATAAGCTATAGGCATGCGATCATTTTAACTATACTAAAATTATAATATTATTCCATGCATAAAAAAACTAATTGGTCACTACGTAAAAGAAAAATAATTCATATTTTTTAAACTAAGAAATATTATGTGCATATTGATCCTATTTAGATGATATGTAAGCAATCATTATTAAAATATTATAATGATAATCTTATTCAATTAAAAAAATGAATGCTTACTATGTATAGTTTCATGTGTTCTCAAGTTTATATTGATCGACCTTTTTTTACTTTAACATTTTCTAATCAGCATTAGTTGTTGCGTTGCAAATTGATATTCTAGTATATTTGGTATTCTTTAATTAATTTATTTGATATTTTTTTACAACTTGGAATGTGATTTTTGTTTCCTAATATAAGCCAATGGAATGCAAAAACTACCATTTTTGGTAGATTTCTTATATGAAATAATAGGCCAATGCACTTTGTCCTTAAGGGTAATCAATTAATAATAAAGGCTATAATAAAACAATAGGAGAGTTACAACTCACAATAGACGAATACGAGGGAGAGAGAGAGGACACAAGAGAGTGCAGCGTATCCTCATAAGCGAGAGGTGAAAGTACATCTCATTGGCAATGGAATCAAATAGAGGGGGTTAGAGAACATGGCAGAGAATGATGGGGGAGTAACACATGTCTTAAGATGAGAGAGCTGAAGAGAGCATGAGGAGGGTACCACCTGTCAAAGAGCTGAGCAAAACTCAGCTTTAGTATATAGAAAGATATCTTCTAATCGATTTTCTTAGGTTAAATGGCTTTGTTGAAAGGCGAAATTTATAGAGAATATACTTTTCTCTTTTTTTGGAGAAGAAAATGCAAGTGAAGGCAAATTATCCATAATTTGATGATATTAAAGAAGATGCTTTACGTGATCAAGACAATTCAAAGGAAAAGGAAATGTTAATGGCAATCGGAATGAAGATGGAAAGAATAAACGACAATGTTTTAGGATATAAACATCTTTGATCCAATATCGTCTCTCCCTTCTTACCAACGAGCATTGTCTCTCTCTTCTCACATTGTACATGAGGTTGTCTACTTTCAACACAATAAACGAAGAAGACGTTGTCATAATCATACTACGAAAAGCAATAAATTAATAACACTAGTCATGAATTAGAGTTTAAATAATTTAAAAATGGTTAATTTTATACATCATATATATGTATTTATATTAATTTCACAAAATATATTATTATGCCCTTTTGAGTTTTCTCATAACATTTATGCCCTTAACATTTTAGCAATTTCACTTGTGCTCTATTCTTAAAAACCTCACAATATTATCCTGGTGTTGGTATAATATAGGAGCACATGTCTACTAATAATAAGACCACTACTATGTGTTTTGTAAAAAAATATAGGAGCACACATGTGATTGTAAAAAATAGAGGTGTAGTTGTTGTTGGAAAATTTTGAAAGGATACCAGTGTACGAACCCTCTAATTATATGATGTAGCACTTTTTCATATTTATTTGTATGATTACTAGTCTAAATTGGTTCAATCCAATTGAACCACACAAATCAAACCAACAATTTTCACCACCAAGACCCAACTTGCAATGTTTCTTCATAAATCTTAACTTAACTCCTCATTCAAAATCACATTGGCAGATAATCATCAAGAGTGCATCAATCTGGTGGTTGTCAAGAAAGAACGATATACGAATCTATTCCATGGTACATCCAAGCCACCCTCTATCATAGCTAAAAATGTTGCTTCACTTTGTGAGTGCTCCCTCTAACCTTCAACCTTACCCCCTGCCAACTTTGGTACTTCTCACCCCTTATTGTGTTTGTTTTGCAGAAGCAACTGAGGGAGCCATGCCAGCTGATGAATCCATGATTCATCTCTGTTATTCTTTCATTTTATCTAAAATGATTAATAAAATACATGTAAATATCAACTAGTTATCATTAATTAACATTCTAACCTTATTTGTTAATATTACATATTTAACACTCATTTTATCCAAATTAGAATAATAAAGAGAAAGGAAAAAATATAAGAACGAAGGATGTAAATATGTATATAATACTGATCCTAACCTCGAGACTGGGTCAATATTGATTTAGTTGACAAAATAATTAAGTATGGAGAGATGAGGATCTTAATCTATAAAATTATTAAAAAATAAATATCATTAATGCACATATTCACACTTTTCACCTTGAACATATGTTCACATATTTTATTTATCATTCAAATCATATTAAGTAAAAATATTTCCCTCTGTAAGTTGTTTACAATAATATATATTAATGTCCAAAAATATCAGAAAAATTATTTAATGTATAAATAAATAATTACTATGAACCGAAAAAGCAATCAAAGCAAACTTTCAGGGTTTATATCTAATTATAGAAAACTCCAAATTTATGGAACTCACTTTTAACTTTATTTTATATTTAATGTTATTTATTAAAAATAATAAAAAATAACAGAATAAATCTTGTGAGTTTGATGTTTGGACTCCTATTCTTTTTTATTTTTTTATAATTTTTTCTTAATTCTAATTAACTTAATTGTTTTTCTGAAGTGTTTATAAAAATTAGTAGAAAAACAAAACATTATGTAAAATTCATTATTAATAAGCAACAATAAATCTCAAAATCAATAAGTCGTAAAGTCGAACTTCCGAACCTCATAACTCAGCCATATGAACTTCGAATTGGGTGTATTCACTTTTGTAGTTAGTTTTATAAAATTATCTATCAACTAACAGTCATTCATCTAAATCAGAGTTAATTTGCAAAAATTAGTTTTTAGGACTCTACTGATATACTTTAGTTTTAGTTTATGTATTTTTTATTATCTCTTTTGTATTTTATATTTTGTAAATAATATTTTAATAATATACTTTAATATAAAATAAAAATAAAATTTATTAAAAATTAAAATAATTTCGAATAATTAATTACATTAATTATATAGTATAATTTACCTACGTAAATTACATATGAATTTATTTGACTAACTAAATACTATTATTTATATAAATAAATTTATTATCAAATCGTTAATTAATTTATTTATAATATTTATTTATTTTATTAATTTTTAAGTTATCTCATTTATTATTTTAACCTCGACTCGACTGGTCAAACCCCATCTTCTTCCTCTTCTTTCTTTTTCCTACACCTGTCGTCTTCTTCCTCTTCTCCTTTTTGGTCGCCCAATTGCATGGTGGTCTCAGGTCATTGCCCAACCATCTCGCCATTCATTGACTGACCTCCATCCCTCGCATATGTGTGTAGCACCCACCTCCGAGCTTCACATCCATCTGCCATTTACATCTCTTCCTTCTTTCTGTGAGCTCAGAGAGAGAGAGAGAGAGAAAGAGAGGAAGCAGGTGATAACTGCTTCATCATCTTTGTCATTGTAGCAAGGTTGAGGAGAGGATCTGACGAGATTGCCACCGGTGTTGTAGCCTAGCTCTGCTGTGTGAGTAGCCTCCCAGTCACCACCGTCTGCCGAGCTCCGATTCCCCATGCGACTCGATTCATTTCATTCATCCTGACCATGTTAGATTTTTTGTAGTTTTTCTACCCTCTTCCTATTTAACTCCCTTCAATCTCTCTTCTCCTCTTTTCTTCTATTTTTCTCTTCGATGTGATAGAAATCTCACCCAAAACCCAGTTTGATTCATCACTCCACTTCTAAACCTCATCATTTCATTCTAGCCTTCATGACTTATCAGCTCCAGCCATGCACAGTGGCCGGAGTTCAAGCCCAATAATTCACCATCTCTAGGGCTTTCTTCTCCATTCACCTTTCCTATACTATTTAGGGTCGAGGCACTGCACTTAGAGCCACTGATCCATTTGCAGGTCCTCTGGAAGCTCGAAGACCAGCATGTGAAACCTGTTTCTGAAGATCAAGATTCACTACCTGGAGGCTATCCACCACATCTATAGAATTCAATCGATCGAGCATCATTGAAGGACCCAATGTTCATATCCTGGAACAACATCATGTCGAGATAGAGAGCATTAAGCAGTCAGGATTTACATGGAGGCTATTTGCATAATTGTAGCACCTACAGATCCATCTGGAGGAAAAGTAGACAGGAGCCATTTGCCTGCACTCGATTTTCCACCTGGAGCGTGTTGAGTTCCATCTGAGAATGAATTATCACTTGAGATCGATCAAAGTCACACCTACTCAAATAGTTGAAGCCTACACAGCAACCGAGAGCCGAAACACATCAACATTGATCTATCTGGAGCCTTCATCACTTGAAGCATTGCACACGTGATTCTCATGCACGAATGAGATATTTCGAGCAACATTTGCATGCATCCCCCTTAATCCTTATGGTATATTCGAACTAATCCTTGACAGGTGCGACAACTTGAGTCATGTGAGATACACGTGATTCGTGGGGCTTTTGTGAATCCCTACTTTTTTATTTGCATAAAGGTACATGAAGCAGCTGAGACACGTGTGTGGGTACGTGCCTCTTTGTCTTTTTGCGTGCCTAGCCCCCGCGGAATGGAATTACTCACGTTTGTATTTGTTTTTTGCATTCATCAAACTTGGCGGCCCTTTGGTTAGATCTCCAGTATTAGACATGTCTAGATGCATATACCTAGGTTTCTTGTGCAGCGGCTCAATCATTCTAAGCGTGTGAAAAGTTCAAGAATAAGGGAACCTTCTCCATTTCAAAATATATGAAAGAATGATTTAATTGGGATTACATTACACAAAATAAAAGATTTAACTTTCCTTTATTTGCACACACCCCTACCTTTCCAACATATTACCTATTAGTCCCTATAAATGACTATTAAATAAATGGTATTCTATTCCTATATAGCAAAATTAAAAATATAAAAATATAATAAAAATGCATACAATCTATAATATTCTACTATATACATATAAAATTATTTTTTAAAAAAATTACAATATTTTCTTTTTTTATTAGATCAAAACCAAATATAAAAAATACACAAATTTTTAAAATATAAAAACATCTTTAAAAATTTTCTAAAAATTCTACATAGTATTTTGTATGTTTTACACAGAAAATCAAAAATAAAATAAATAAAAAGCTAAATCCTTAAAAAATTCAAAAAATACCTCAGAACTTCAAAAAATCATAACTAATTCAAGAAAAATCAGAAAAATATGTGCAATACATTAATTTAAAGGTATTTTTACGTAAATAAAAATAAAATATTATCTTACTATTTACTATTTTGAAATAAAAATAATTCCATATTTTTAATAAAAGGCTTTTTTTCAACCTTAAAAATACTTCAAAATACATAAACATCCTAAAAATTATCGAAAATCAATAAAAACATTATAACCTATATAAAATTATAAAAATAATAAAATTAAATTCGAACAAAAGATATAAAATTAATACCTATATTACTTCACTTATAAGTATATAAAACACTGAAAATAAAAGAAATCCATAAAATCAATTCAGAAATCATAAAAATCGATTAGAAATCAATAAAACATCATAAAACCCTTTTACCTTAGTCACTCTACGTATTGTACTTTAGTTTTCCATAGTTTGCCTCCATGAGTTTGACACTCCCGTACTTATTGCTATACATTGAGTTTATGAGTATAAATAAAATTTTAAAAATTTGTTTTCTGTCGATTTCAAACAGACAACACAATAACAATTGTTCAATCTTTTTAGAAAACTAGACCATTCGTTATTTCAAATAGCCGCGTTGTCGAGGAGGCAAAACTTGGTAGTTAGATAGAGCTTTAGATTTTTAGGGTTTGGTCTTTTTGCTTTGTCATTGGTTTCATCTGTTTCTGTTTTGTTTCTGGTTTCTTTCATTTGCTTCCTATCTCTTTCATTTCTTTGTATCTTTTTACGGCTTGTGTGTTTTCTTTTTATTTTAGGGCCTAGGTATAGAGGTCGACTTCTTTCGGAGTCGAGAAATTGAGGTACTTGGAGACCGACATTCTTCGTGAGTAGGTTGCAGAGGAGCAGCACTAGGTGTATACAGGAGCTGCTTAGTTTACTTTTTTTGTTTTATATAGTGAGAGAGGAAAGAGGCATTTGTCCATTTTTCATTCTGTAGAAGGATCACCATAAGGGCATCCCAACTTGTACCCAACCATTACTCTTTCTCGGGGTCTATTTCGCCAGCACAGGAGTTGGGCAACCTCACCATGGTTTTTGTTTCAATTGCCTTTTTTCTTTGTTTTCCGTGATTTTATGTGAATGGATAGGTGCTTGATTATGATTTTATTTCCATGCTTGTGCATCGTAGAATAATTAGACTTAAGCCGTATAACCTAGACAAATAAAATCAGCTCTTCTCTGTGAAGAACTATTTTTTTCTAGGTTACACATTTTATTTTTCGATTTTCATGGATCTAGGAGAACAATCACTATTTGTTTTTACATGAATCATCATGCATGTAGATTGTTGGATCCAGGTACACACTTCTATCTTTGCATGCATCATCGATTTTTGTGCATTGTTTTTTTCATTTTTCTCCCTCAGTTTTTTCCCACTTAGGATTAAAAGGAAAAACAATAAAATCGTTAGACAATTCTTTTACTCAAATAAAAAGGATAAAAAAGTGATAATTGAAATTGAAATTTGGACCACTAATTCAATTTAATCAATAAAATCAAATGTAACAAACTTCATTAATTGATTTGGAAGAGCAATCCCCTCATTGTCGCAAGTACTCTCTAGACTGAGCGAGGCACACACATTTAAGGAGTAGATTGCAAATCTCTAGACTTGTGCCCTAAGCGCTTGGACTTTAACTCTCGGGTCCTGTTATTGCTGCAAGCACTTACCTCAGCTGTTAGCAGAAGTAATATTGTGTTAAAGTATGTGATTCTCTTTAAGACTTGACTTGAGCTCTTATGAGGATAGTTCTCTATTTAAGGGATTCATCGACACATACATGAGCTACTCTAGGAGACTACACAAGTGAGATTGTGATATATAAATGATTGATCACCTAAATCTAACATTAAAAAGATTAACGACCGAGCTTTTATGATCATCATCGAGTTTAGTTGGTGAATTTCGAGTTTGCTTTCTGTATTGTTTTTGCTTGGTGTGATCTGTGTGTTCATCTTTCCAAGTTTCTAGTAGTCAAGTCACTTGTCGTTCGAGTCTTATCGATTTATTTTGTTTCAGTTTTCATTTTCCACTTTCTTAAGTCATGATGATGGGTACGTGTTCTCTTAAACTAACTCTTACGGCACTGCTTCCATGCACACCTATCCATTTATCTAGATCAGTTCGAGACAACTTGTATTTCGGAGAGTCCTCCATCCTTCTCCGAGTTTGACTCCTACCTCGGAGAGTCCTCTCCTTTTATTTCTTGAGTTTCTTCATCTTTTCTGTCTCTTTATATTCCTCCATCATTTCCATTGAGTCAATCTTCAATTACACATGTGGCAATGGGTAGAGATTCGAGACTCGTGAGAAGAGATCTGATTATTCAACAGATACGGGTCCATGAGTTGTTGACATGAGAGTGTGGACTGAGCAGTCGACTGTCAACGCATGATTCAGGAGCGAAATCTGATTCTACATTGAGTTGACTAACTTTTCTTATTGATTCAGACTTCGTATCATTTCTATTGAGATTCCATGGCAAACCACATGAGGAACCATATGTGCATCTTGTAAAGTTTTAGGGGAAATGTTAAACAGAGTCCCAAGTGAGTCAGTGTCGAGACTATAGTGTGAACCACCACACGAGGCATCAACTAATGTCTGTTGCACTGCGGTTATCTCCTGGTAGAAGATCTGAACCAACTCTAATTTAGAGATATTATGGTCAAGAAATCTCTTCAAAAGCGCATGAAAATGGAGTTACATATCGTGAAGTGGATTGAGGGGATCATGTTTAAAGTCTCAGATAATCGACCACATGAAATATGCTCAGCTGATGGGATATAATCAACTCAAAAAATAGTTTGTAATGTACACCAAACTACTCTCTTCTTTCCCAAATTTCATAACATTTTGTGACTCCTTCCTTAAGTGTCAAGGGAAAGGTCTTCAACTTCGCATCCTCAAGAGATGTCCGACTTCTCGTCGACATCTCATTATCTTCGAGAGTATGTAGTTGAGACATCACATGAGTGAGATGCATGACTGATCAGATGTGATCAGCTTCATGATGATTCTGGGATTACACATCCAGCAGTTGATGTGGATACTGATGCAATGATGAATCTACGATTCATTGCATTATCATGCCCATTTTTTAGCCTTTTGTGAGCATTAATGGATCGAGTTTGCATGATTTATGGTAATATCTTGGTGTTTGTCAATTTTCCAATGTGATCACATATTTGAGCTTAATTCTTATCATTGAGGTCGGATTTTGCATTCACAATCATGATTGGTTTCTAGATCTTTCGCTATCCCAATCCGCAACCAAAACCTGGTTCCTAATCCCTAATCCTAATCTTTTGTCAAAACCCCATTGATCCTTATTCCATATGGTCTTAAAAACCACACAAGTCTATGATATCTATTTGCTAAAACTCAAGAATTGTTAGGGCCTTTCTGTAAACTCACATGTTTCCGTGGATTTTCATGCAAAATCCCCACTTACTTGGAACCACATCATGGCCTTAACCTTTGCCAACCCCATGCACGTAAGAGTCAATCTTCTTCTCTACAAAAGAAACAACGGTCGATGGAACCTACTTTCCAGATCCAACGACCTTTATTGCACTGCACAAGTTGGATAAAGTCGATTCGAATACGACCACCCAACCTGGATTCTTACCCGATTACACTGCCCTCTTGACCCGTTATCACTCGTGAGGCTTTTGAATTTGTACCACAATATCTACCCATGAATTTCATGCAAATCTTACGTTATCACAAAGCCCATTTATCATTATTCAAACTCCAGCAGTACGGGCATGAGTTCACATCCATACACATACAATTTGACCAAGTAAATAATCAGATCTATTTGTCTCTCTTCGACACGAGTAGTTTCCATATTTCGCACAAGCAGAACAACAATTCATGTGCTCGAATCGATTAATCAGGAGAATTACCACACATGCCATACCCAGAAAACAAAATCCCATTAATCATGTTATTATATTGCTCTCTTTGAAATGTCAATGAATGTTTTCCATAAACAACATATCTCCGGCATGCATATCATGCGTGTCATTTGAATGGCAGGAAATCAAAAGAAATAGCGTGAATCACCCTTGAGTTGGCGATGACCATGCAGTGATTATGCGCGATCGATTACCACAGAGCCAAAGCACGTGCATACAATTGGAATCCGAGAGCTGTCAACGGTTACGCCAGGATTATCGCACCCGAGGAAGATAAAAGGAGATGGAAGGGACCCGAGAATGGCAGCGGAGGTTTGGTGAGAGAAAGGAGAACGCATATGTCCAGGTCCCATCTTTTCCCCCAGCGTGTTCAAGCAGGCTAACAGGGTTCAGATCGTGCAAGGGATAGCCGACCTTCCTACGACCACCTTCAGCTCAATTCCACCCATTAATTTCCTGAGATTTGTTCTTTCGTCTATTTCTTTTCATCTATCAATCAGTTTCTGTATTCGTTCATCTTGCATCTGGTTAACAATTGAAATCTCAATGCAGGTGTACAACACATGATGATGCAGTAGATATGCAGCAGCTTTGGATATTTGAGCACAATTCCAACGACGGAAGTTCGTAGCGTGCGCAGTCAACCACGGTGTCGACAACGAAATAGCGGGATACACAGAATTGTAGCCCATCTCCTTCGCGAATGATAACCTCTGATTTCTTGCTTTCGAGATGCTGTTAACCAACCGCAACCGTGTTGTGTGTTGACATTTTGAGAATATTCCTTTTTATATCTTCCCATCATTCTACTATTTGTTGTGAATCTGTTATGTCTTTGCTTTAAGGTTTATAATCATTACCCGAAAGTTTTGTTTATATATCTCAGTCGTAATCATTTCATTTAAGATTTGATACATTTTAATCATAGCATAGCACTTTGGTTCTCACAAATCACAATCGTTTATGCAAAAGAAAAGAAACAAAATACATCGAATCTGCCTCCCTGTGTTCGACCCGTAGCTCATCACTATGCACTCACATACATTATGTGTTTGTTTTAATTTGAGTTTCGGAAATAAATTTTATTATTGATTCGTCTTCTATCTTGTGCACAACGACTCGAGTTTTTACATCGATTTACGGACTTTGATTTTCGACGATCATGCAACACAGATGATGTATGTTGAGACATTTGTAGAGAGTTCTACTCTTTAGTTACCAATCTCGTCTCTGTTGTTTATTCAGCGGAGTTTGGACCAGTTCATCACTTTACAAAGCAGGATCCTACATTGTGTCAGCAGTCTTCTTAGTGTATTTTATTTCCATATGATGACTATAGTAGCACATAGTGTACACCTTAGGATCATACCTTCTCAGATTCATTCTTATACTCTTATCCATCTCAGCAGTCATATTTTTATTTGGGATGTCACGTTGATATGTCATGTACAAACGATCCCAGGATTAAGTATTTAGTCCATTTGATTCAGGAGACCGATGCCTATTACAAGGAATAGATGTATTCTCTTCGATATCTAGTATACATCTTTATTGTAGAGCGATGATTAGATTCTACTTTTCAGTCGACTTCTGAGTTGTTGAGTACTTCTACTCTTAGTTCCCACGTTGTTTAGAGATAGATATAAGTCATTGAGAAATTTAGGAGTGAGGAGCACAAAGTAGGCAACGATGCAGAGGTACGGATTCATCATGATTCTTCATGTAGAGAAGGAACAAAATCTCATAAAACTTGGAAAGTGAGAAAATCCATAAAAATGAACAAAGACAAGATTCTAATTTCTTTTGCTAGATCCTCTTCCTCTTCCGATGATTTTCTTAGAGCTAGTCGTCATTTTAAAAAAAAAATTCTTCTTCCGATCATCTAAGTGTACATACGGTTGAGGAGGATGTACAGATACCCTTCACAGAAGCTCTAAACTTAAGGAAGGGAGAAAATTAGAAAATCTCAAAAAAAATCAAGAGATGAAGCACGAAAGAGATGCTAGACAGATTCGAGATCAAGCTCACTCTTTCGGAGGCATTGGTCCACATTCCTCTTCTCCATAAATATCTGAAGTAGTACACCACACCTATACTAAAGAAGAGGAGAAGTCACTATTCTGAAAAACAAGTGTTGACCATTGCTACTTGTTGTGTACATCTCCCAAGGAAAAGAAGAAAGATATCGGAGTGCCATTTATCAGATGCGAGACATTAGGTCACGAGTTCGAGAACACCTTGTTGGACAACATGTCTTCAGTGAATATATCACCCTTCCATCTTCTAGGGATATCTCATTTAGGGCCAATAAAGAAAGCCAAAATGATTCTCCAAATTCTAGACATATAGGACAAGAGATCGAAGGGTATACTTCAGGACATTGTCGTGATAGTACAAGGAACAAAATTCAATGTGGATTTTATCGTCTTGGACGGCAACTCTTCAGTACCATCACATGATGCTACCATCATTCTTGTTCGGTCTTTTTTGCGAGCAGTCAAGGCCGTTATTGATTATGGGATGAACATTGTTACACTTCCCTCCAGCAGTAGAGAGCTGAGCTTCGAGCTGATAAAGAATCTTGCATCGACTGAGTATGTTACCAACCCATTAAACACATGGGCATGTGACTTTACAACTGGGAATTAGACATGATTCTACTACTTTGGAAGATATTGAGACCCAAGAATTCCTCTCCAAAGAGGAAAATGTGGAGAGCATATCCTTTTGTGATCCATTGACACACTATTGGAGATGCATTGATGAGATTCACAATATATATGCTATTAAGTCAGAATCACTGGTGGCACCTGATTCTGATACTTTGGAGGTTGAACCTGATTCAGTTGTAGACCCTTTATTCGAGTCTTCCACTTGCGAGAACGTTGATCCCTCTTTTCATTCAGATTCTGATAAGGGCTTTGTTATTACTAGGATATATCATAACATAATAGAGTTTGACATCTTTCTCACTTCTACTTTAGATACGACATCGAGACCTCTTCAGTCACATAGAGTTGAGGATACGGTGTTTGAAGAAGATTCATCTTCTTGTTGTTTCAGTATTGATGATGTAAGTGATTCAAAGCTTGTGGTGCAGCTTTCAGAGGTCAGTTCTATTCATCTTTTCGATCATTTGGGATGCTACTCACTAGTCGACGCATATCAGGGATCTTTTGATTTAGATATGGATATCTTTGAGGATGACCTTGATGTCGACCTTTCTCTTGTATATTTTGTTGTTCCTCGATCGCGAAAGAAGGCTAATATTTGACGTTCTTAAGTCGGTACAATTATCTTTGATTTGTCCATTGTTTTCACTTTATACATATGTGTTTTTTATTTTATTCATTCATTCTTTTATTTGTTTTACACCCCATGTCTCGTTTAGGATTTTGGCTATACTTAGGATCTATCGTATCCTAAATATAGGTGGTGTAAACATTGTGTTGTTCATATTCGTTCTAATTTATTACCCTTGTTGTTGCTTATACTTACTATGTGATTTACCCTAAATAGGGGAGGGGGGTAATATCATTCGTTTACATCTTTGATAATTTTCTTTTGTGTATCATCTGTCTCTCGCTTGTCCCTCAATTGTTGATATTCTTCTCTAGACTTAGGGATATTTTACCCTAAGTATAGGGGGACAAGCTGAGTAGTTGATTGTGTACATTCATTTGACCTCGATCATCTTCATTTTGAGTCTCTTATACTCAATATTAGTTGATCCTAAGTATAGAGGGGATGATTGACTTCTATTCATTTTTTTTATTAATATAGTATTCTTTTCACTAGTCTATATTTAGTACGAGTTATGTCTTCCTTTGTCACTTCTTGGTCACTATGAGGACATAGTTTGTGTTAAGTATAAGGGGGTGTCATGTGTGTATATATATTATACTTTAGAAGTCATGACTCGTACTTATTGTATTTTTAATAATATAGCTCTAAAGTATGGGTTTATATTTTGGGTTTTTAAAATTTGATAGAAATGTGTAAACATGAGTTATATAAAGACCTATAAAAATGTAGATAAAATATGTTGTAAAATACTTTTATATAAAATTCTTAATTATATAAAATTTGTAAACACAATTCTTTTATAAAACTTGTATAAAACATGTATATTGTATGTACTTATGTATAAACATCTCTGTAAAAATGTACATAATACATGTAGATACTTGTAATTGATTCAATCACTAACTCTTTCAAAAATACCAAAAAAAATTTAAACTCATTAAAAATTACAAAATCGTTAAAATTACATAAAAAAGTTTAGTCTGAAAAATTCATTTCATAGAAATGATTGCATTCATTAACATTTTTTAGAACAAGATTGATTATGGAATCAAATGAAACAGTCTGAAGGATGGAGCTTGGTTTAGACCTTAATCCACTTAATTCTAATGAAACTTTATTAGAAACTAGAACTGGGACTCTTCATATCTTGTACTTAATTATTTGGGTTCTGTAAGGACCGTGTTCTAAATTCAACTTAAACTTTCCTAAGCATGACACATGATATCATCCATATAACTCTTCAATATTTGGATCAATTTTGACTCATACACACCACACTTAGCTCAACCTCCATGGGATTGCGAATGACATCCATTTTAGTGGTGCATTTTCATCCTTGTCCATTTTATTCTAAGTTCTTAATTTTAGGCGAAGTGAAATTTGATTTAAAGAAACAAACATGTTGTAAGTTCTTTTAATTTTTCTATTTCTTTTCTTTTTGTCTTTCACTTATTCTTAGAATAAGTGTTTCCTAAGGGACTAGCAAAGGTAAAGTATAGGGGAATGATGAATCATGATTCATCACCTTTATTTTTTCTCATTTTATTTAAAATCTTTAGTAAAATGCATGTAAATATCAACTATTTCTCATTAATTAATATTCTAACCTCATTTGTTAATATTACATACTTAACACTTATTTATCCAAATAAACTAATAAAGAGTAAAAGAAAAATAAAAGAAAGAAGGATGTAAATATGCACAAAATGATCCTAACCTCGAGACATGTCAATATTGACTTGGTTGACAAATAAACAAATAGGGGGAGATATGGATCTTAATCTGTAAAAATATCAGAAAATAAATATCATTAATGCACATATTCATATTTTCCATCATGTACATATGCTCAGCTATTTGGACCATCTTAAATAAAACTATTACTCCTTGTAAGTTGTTTATAATAATATATATTAATTTCTAAAAATATTAGAAAAATTATTTAATGTATAAATAAATAATTGCTTTGAATCGAAAAACTGTAAAGCCAACTTTCACGGTTCACATCTGTTTATAAAAAACTCCAATAAAATCCAGAAATCTGTAAAACCAAACTTCCGAACCTCCTAACTCGCCCATATCAACTCTGAGTTGGGTCTACTAACTTTTAGAGTTTATTTTATAAAATTATTTATCAAAGAAAAGTGATTTCACTAAAATCGGAGTTAATTTGCAAAAAGTAGATTTTGAGACCCTATTGGTATACTTGGACAATATATTTAATTTTAGTTTGTTTATTCTTTATTATTTATTTTGTATTTTATAATTTGTAAATAATTAATTAATAATAACTTTAATATAAAATAAAAGTAAAATTTATTTAAAATTAAAATAATTTAAAATAATTAATTATATTAATTATATAGATAAAGGAAAGGGATCCTACTCCATGGAGTAGGTAACTTGCCTACTCCATTTTCATTTTATACACTTTTTTATTTTTTTTGAAAAATGCTTCCATGGATTTTCATAACTATATCCTTCTAATATGTCATTCAAATTTCATCAGAAACAGAGACTCATACACCCTCCATCCAGAACAGATAAAATACAATAAATCTGTGACCATTAAAAATGATTGTCTGGATAAAGGTCATAGGACTCTCTATTTCTGACGAAATTTGAATGGCATATTATTGGTATATAATTGTGAAAATCCATGGAAGCATTTTAGAAAAATATGATAAAAATAAAAATGGAAGAGGTAAGTTACCTACTCCATGGAGTAGGATACCTTTCCTCTTATAGGTATATTTTACCTATGTTATTTATATATGAATTTATTTAACTAATTGAATAATTTTATTTATATAATTAAATTTATCATTAAATTATTATTTAACTAATCTGTATTATTTATTAATTATTAGTTTAATTGATTAATTATTTATTAATCTCATTTATTATTTTAACCTTGGGTTGACTGGTCAAACCAAGGTTTAACTAGTCAACCCCCAACTTCTTCCTTCTCTTCTTTCTTCTTCCTATGCCTTCCCTCTTCTTCCTCTTTCCTTCTTCTCCCTTTAGGTCGCCCAACTACCAGGTCATCCCAGGCCATTTTCCAACCGTATCGTCGTTCGTCAACTGACTTCCATCCCTCACACACACACACAGGAGAAACTTCAAATGAGCTGGGGTCTCACCATATATATGGTGAGCCACCTCAATTTAGGCATTTTGTCAATATATTTTACAATTTCTTGTTTCATACATGTAACAATAAATATTAACACAACATGTATAGTGAAATAAAATTATGAAAATATTATTATATTGGATAGAAATGTTAATTTAAATTTAGACGCTATATTTTACAAAATTCATTTTTTTTACAATGTGCATTTTATACTTTTACAAAGCTGTTATAAAGTTTTTACTAAACTCATAGAGGCCTTTACAATTTCAGAAAAGCCCCCACCTCATTTGAAAGGTCCCCTATATATATATATATATATATATATATATATAGAGAGAGAGAGAGAGAGAGAGAGAGAGAGAGAGAGATAGAGAGAGAGAGAGGATATCTTTCCAATAGGATATGGTCCTTCCATTCCTAAGGAAGGTCAGCAATCTCAGCCCTCTGCAATTAATCTTATGGTTGCCATTAATGGAATGTTGATATTATTTATAAATCTAACAAAAACCCATTTTGATCTTTGTACATTATCTAAATATAGTATCTAACCACCTAAATTATCTCCTCCATTAATATGTCACCTTAATTGCTTATTCAAAATTCAGAACCCTAAATATTATGACGTGATGAGGCATCATTTTGGTGTGTTGATGGCAGCGAGTAGAAGGAAGATGATGACGAGGATGATAACAAAGCGTGATGAGGCATCATTTTGGTACATTTTTTGTAGACAATCCTTAAATCAAGCTGTGGAGGTGCTGGTATTTGTTGTTGTACTTCACATCTATTGAATGGTTACATGGAATCTACAATATTTGCAGGCCACGATCGATCAGATCATCATATTATGTCAACGATTGTTTCTGTCCATATCAATATACAGATTTCATCATGAACAAGCTCTTGAGTGGGATCTTCATGGCTTTCTCCTCGTTGCTGTGTGATGAATCCCAATTCATCACTCTTTATTCCTTTATTTTAGCTAGAACCTTAGGCAAAATACCATGTAAATAGGTGTAAATATCATAAATTGGCAAAACACATGCATCTTGTAAATATGCATAATTAGCATGTTTTTTGCCAAAATAAAGGAATAAAGAAACACAAGAAAAATAAGGAAATATTTAGAATGAATATTGAGTGACCTAATCCCAAGGAGGGCTCAACATGGCCTGACCGCAAAAGAACCCAAGTAGAGAGAGATAAGGTCACTCATACATGTACATATACCCACGTAAATAAATAAAATTTAATTTCCTCAAAATAAAAGTTAAAAAAGTGTTTCTCATATTTTTTACATATTTTAAAAATAAAACTAAAATAAAAATGGGAAAAACAAATAAAAATAAAAACAAATAAAACCTCTCTCATTAGGTATATAGACCATGTATATAAAATAACATACCTATTTATTATCTCCTTGTAAATAATTAATAAAAATCCCATAAAATTATCTCTATATTCCATATTTCATGGTGTAAATAATTAAAATAAAAATCAGAAAAATAAAAAAAGAATAAAAATCAATTTCCACCTTGTTATATATACCATGTACATATGTATATAACCCTATTTATTTACTCCATGTAAATACATAATAAAAATAAAATAAAAATAACTTATTATTCCAAATTTTATTTTGTAAATAAATAAAATATAAACTTGGAATAAATGTACAAAAATAAACAAATAAAAATAAAATAAAAATACATATATGTATATACCTATATATAATAATATATTGTAAATACATTATATAGTTTTTCAAAAAATTAAATAAAAATCACTAAAAAATAATTTGAAAAATAAGAAACATTTTTTATGTTTTAACTTTTCGAAATAAAGTCATTATCTATTTTATTTTGAATTTCTAAAATATTTTCCAATGGCGGCCTGTGATTGGTCCACGGGGGATTGTTGACCCCCGGTCAACTCTCCCCCGCGGACCTCTTTCACGCGGATCTGCGTTCGACCCGATATCTCCGATTTTTCCTTGCTCGATCCGACATCCGTTTATCCAAACCCAGGTGCCAATTCACCCTTGATGATCTGAGACCCTCTCCCGGTGGTTAGCCTAGGGATCCGTGCTTCGTGCGACCTCGCCCGACCCCTTCTTCCCAGACCCCTGGTACTATTTAGCTCCACCTCCGCCACACTTTTCACGCCATCTTTGGCTCCACCCCTTCATCCAAGGACCTCTATTCTCTTCCCCAGAGTGACAGCTGCCCGAGGAGAGTGTTGCAGTGAGGAGAGAGAGAGCTTCCGGCCACTGATCCGGCGACCTTCGTCACCGTGCGCCGCCGCGAGTTGCGACAAGCCTCGGACCTCGACGTTTCCTTGAGGCAAAGACCCTCGGAGCTTCTCCATCTCATCCACAGTCGACTTCCTCCACCAGGTAACTCCGATTTCCCCTAGGTTCGTTTAATTTCCATTTACGCCCAAATCGCCCCTCCGCCGTCGCCGGTCGATTCCCTTCGTTACGCTCACCCATTCGACCATCGGACCATCCAGTCATCTTCGCGAGACTTCCCTCCACCTTCTGCACCCACTCACTCAACTTGGTTCGCCCCGGAACCTAGAGTCGACCTCCCTCGTCATCGCCTTACTGGAGGTCTCCGCTTCGACGCACCCGATCACCCATTTCACCCCTAACGGGGTCGAGGCAATTTGCCCTCGACCCTAGAGTTCATATGTACCCTTTTGCAAGTCAAAGGACCCCATCTCGGGGTCAAGTCGCTAGCGCACAGGAGCTTGTCTCCTCCGCCGTCGCCAGAGCTCCCTAGAGCATCTCGGCCTCATCAGAGGATTCCACCAGCTGTTGACGCCTTGGCGAAGCGTTTCCACATTCCAGCAGCATCATCGGAGGTCTCCCCGCGCGCACTGAGCTGGCGAAGTTCACCGGCGAGCTGTTCTTGGAGCATCTCCAGTTTCCGTCTGATCACCCCCGTCGTTCCAGTTCTGATCTGCACCGTACGATCACACGAGCTCTTTACCGTCAGATCCATATGGGCTTCGATCTGGACCAGTCATCCAGCGAAGGGACGTCCTCGTTTCTCAGCCGTTCGATTTACATGTGGCGATCCCTCGTCCGTCAGATCCGAGCCTTCGGTCTTCGAAGAGGCATCAACGCATCTCAGTCGTTCGATCCCACACGTGGCGTGCCTCCAGCCGAAGATCTTAATAAGGGGTAAATTTCTTCTAGGCCCCTCTGTTTATTGCTTTTTTAGTTTAGTCCTGTAAATATTAAGTTCAGTTATTTTTTGGATATCTTGCATTATGGACCTCGATATTTTCTTTTTTTATATTTTAGTCCCCGTGTATGTGAGCCACGTGCATCGACACATGAGATTTTGGGTATTTTGCAGTTTCGATCCTGAGGTTCCTCGGTGTTTTTGTTTGATATTTTATAAATACGAATTATATTTATGACCCTCCGTGCCTGATTCACGTACGTTGCGTGTGTATTTGTAGACTTTTTGCACAAGGGCCCCTAAGCTTTATTTGTTTGTTATTGTTTGGTCCCTGGAAATACTTTTCTTTACATTTAGGTCCCTGTGTACTATGTGCCTTGTTTTAATTGGATAAAATAGCAAATTAAATCCAAATTAGGTGAACTTTGGATATGTGGCTCCTGCCACAGTGTAAAAATTTCCCTAAATTTTTGGGACATTTTTGAGGCTTCTTGATATTTTTAAAAATTCAAACACAGTGATTTTTGGTACTGTTTGAATTAGAAAATCAAAGAAAAATATAAAAACTCCTTTAAAATTCTAAAAATATTAGTGTAAGTTAGTTTTAGCGTCTTTTAATTTCTATCAAATTTTCGTGCTTTTTAGATTTATAAATCCTTAAAAATTGTAAAACCCTAAAAATCTTATAAAAAATCTAAAAAATTCTATAAAAATAAAAAATACAAACTCTTTTTTTGAATCTTAATTTTTGTTTATGTTTTTTTATAAAAATTACCTCCAGACTTTTATAGATCAATTTGGTATTTTAAATTGACCTTTCAAGTCTGGCTGCAAAGTAGTCCTTATTTTTCCCCTTTCTTGATTTTTTTAAAATCAAATAAAAAGTGAAAAATTCTAAAAAATTCAACAAAAACACTTAAAAACCTAAAAAAACATAAAAATAATTTTATTTGAATTTTTGGATCATTTTTATATGCTTTAATATTTTGTTGTATTTGTTTGTTTTGACATTTTCTTATAAGATTAAAAATATAAAAACATTTAAAAACTCTAAAAATCCACCAAAAATATTTTCACCTCTTATTTTTGATTTTTGACTACTTCGTAGGTCGCAAGGCCATCACTTGCTCCCTGAGTTTGACCCTGGTCTCTATACCAGATTAATAAAATAGCAAGGACCGCTATCGTGTTTTGATTGATTTATCTCTTTATTTTGGTGGTTCCTTATTTTCTTGATTGACCGATTCTGCTCGATCCGGGTCGCAACGACCCGAGTGAGATTATCTTTACCTAGCCCGGATCTTGAGCGTTGGATTTTTCGATCATTAGAATGGTGCCGTTGCCGGGGAGCACGACTTAGTAGTCATCTTCGATTTTTCCGCGGTTTTTCTTTTTCATGGCTTTTTATAGATATTTTTGTAAATATATTTTATCTGCTTTATTTACATATTTTTCAGGACTGACACTTTGCTTTCTCTTTCTTGCGAGGGCCCGAGGACCGAGGCGGCTTCTTCGGAAGGCGAAGCAACCGCAGGAGTCAGAGGCGGCTTCCTTCTCTGCAAAGCCACAGGAGAACGCGAAGAGAAAAGCCGAAGTTCGGGAGCCGCAGAATAGCCACGAGAAATAACCGTAGAGTAGCTGTAGATTAGATTTAGCTTAGTTTATTTTTCTACATTAATTTATTATAATAATATAGGGATAGAGACTTGGACACTTGACATGTCGGGGTCTGTTTCGCCGAGCACGGTGTGCTCGGGGGACCTCACCGAAGATTTCGCGGTTTTCGCAGTTTTTCAGCTTTTGACCGTTTATTTACTATTTGTTTCATTTACGCGGTTTTCAACCCTAGCTTAGGATTTTCATTGCTTGTGACGTAATTAATTAGGATCCAAACACCTAATTATCTGCCTGTACCTATAGCTCGAATAATTGGATCTAATTAATTAATTCACAAAGAAAAAGTCGGCTTATTTGAGCTCTAGTCCACGTGCCTTGAGGAATCACATACAACACGTGCAGGATCTGTTGTGGCAGACACCGAGTAGCTCCCACGATAGGACTCCGGACCTAGGCTCGAGTACCCGACTACTGTTCTCTCGTGTAGAAATTGCTCTGCTAGGACCGATTTTTCCGCGTGCAACGTATAGGTAGTTTATATTCAGTCTTTTATTTATGTGCGGATCACCCTGCATGTAGACTGTTGGCGTCAGGTACGTATCTCTTACTCTGCATGCATCATTGATTCCCACGCATCGGCTTTTTCATCTTCTCTCCCTGTTTTGGACTTAAATAATCAGGAGAACCGAAAAATTTGTTAGGTGTTGATTGCTTTGAAAAATACTTAAAAAAGAAAAACTATAAAATTGGGATTGCTAAATAAACTTGACCGTAAAAGACACCCACTTAAAAATTTGGCTTAGGGAGAGCAACCTCCTCATTGTCTTGTTTGATTGCGCGACAGAGTGTCCCGCACACTAGGCCAGAGCCACATCTGAACCCCGATCAGACTACCGACCTTTTATACGGGACAGTCTGGTTGGAGGATTGGATTCCTACCAGGTCACGTAACCGCTCTGATATCCTGACATGATCACCTAAATAAAATCGACAAGATAATTGACCGAACTCGTACAGTCTTCAGCTCAGCGTGGAGTAGGTGAATTCAGGGTTTGTATTGCTCATCTTGTTTGTTTCCAGATCTCATCCGCCAGACTTGCCAGATCGAGATGATGGGCAGGAGGTCCCTTAGGCAGCCTCTGGCTGCACCGCTTGATCGCACTCCAACCCATTCATCTAGGTTGGTTCGTGAGAGCTCAGACCCTCTCTCCAAACCCGAGTTCGATTCCACCCTATTCCCCCTTGACCACATTTCTTCTTGTCCTGAGATGCCAATGCTAGATGCGAGTCGACAGACAGATGATATTTCGACACCTGAGTTCGGGTCTTTTGCCTTTGCAGAGACCATGGCCAGCAGCGAGGATCACACCGAGAATTAGAGGCTAGAGACGACTACTTACGTTCTGGACCAGGGTGCGATCAACACCACCTTGTTAGCCTCCCTCAAGACGATGCAGAGACAGATACGGGACCAGGTGGCATTCATGGTGGAGATGAGGAGAGAGATGGAGCGGCTCAGAGAGAAGAGGGAGCAGCCGCGAGCCGACATGCCAATAGCCGAGGGACGGAGAGGTCCAGACCAGCCAGTTCAGCCAGACCAGCCGGTAACAGATCCGAGACTGATGCGGGAGTTGCACAACCCTGGATCGACACTGACACACCGGTGGGTAGTTCTTCCGGCGATCGGGGGACTTCAAGTTTCCCCCGAACACACTATATCTCCTACCCTGCTTCCAAGGGCTCGCCACTGAGGAGCCCCATCTTCATCTCCAGGAGTTTGAGATGATCTACAGCACCGTCCACGATCGTCAGGTGATGAATACCCATTCATCACTCTTTATTCTTATATTTTAGCTAAAAAACCTTTGCAAATACATGTAGATATGTGTAAATATCAATAATTACCAAAAGCATGCATTGTGTAAATACTTATAATTAGCATGTTTTTGTGCAAAAATAAAAGAATAAAGATGAAAAAGAAAAAGAGGGAAATATTTAGAATAAATATTGAGCAACCTAACCCAAGGGAGGGCTCGGCATGGGCCTGACCGCATAAAAGCCACAGTAGAGGGAGATAGGAGCTCATGTGTATAGATTTTTGTAAAGAAATAAAATCATATTTTCCTCAACCAAAAATTTGCTTGTACATATTTTGTATATATTTAGAAACTTTTAAAAACAAAATAAAAATCTAAAAATAAAAAATGCAAAAATATCCCTCCACCATGTGCATAGACCACCATCCTTTATTTATTTAACCTTATAAATAAATGTATTTATTTTCAAAACTTTTTGTGAATATTCTATGGTATATTTTGTAAATAAAATAAATAAAAAGAGACAAAACAAAAATCAAATAAAAATAACAAAATTAAAAACACAAAAATATATTGTACATATGCCATGTATATAGTTGTACATATCTATTTATTTTACCCATGTACATAAATAATAAAAACCAAATAAAAATACCCTTTTATCCCTCATTTTATTCCATAAATAAATAAAATATAAAATAGGGATCAAATTGCACAAAAATAATAATTTAAAAATCAAAAATTAAAAACCCTAATTATGTACATATACCTATATGATACATATTATGTATATAGCTTATTTTTGTTTCCAAAAATTAATTAAAAATCACCAAAAAATAGAAAAAAATAAAATAAAAATAGTTTGTGTTTTGAGTTTTTGGAAAATCGGGCCCTAGCTACCTTAATTTTGAGCTTCAAGATCCTGCCACGTGGCCCATCCTCATTGGATCCTGGGGATGTTGACCGCCCGGTCAACTGGCCCCCCCAGGACCACTTCTCGCGGATTTGGGCGCCTGACCCGAGTTCCTTGATTTTTAGCGCCCAAACCCGATTGAGTTTAACCCAAACCCCATGTCCTAATTCTTCTCCTTGCATCCGACATGCTCGCCGGAGCCCTCGCCTCGGGATCCGCGCTTCATGCTGCCCTACCCGACCAGCCCTAGTCGGGTCGGCAACCATATAAAACTCGAGCTCCGCCTCTCATTTGCGCCATCTTTGGCTCTCCACTCTCACTCCCGTGACCTCCATCACATCCAGTGAGGTGACAGCTCCCGTTTGCCGGTGTTGCAGCGAGGAGGAGGTGGCCGGACCACTGATCCGGCAGCTTTGCGCCGCCGTGCTCCGCCGCGTGCAGGAGCTCGAGCCTCAGGCAGTGACACCCTTCGAGGCGACGACCAGGAGCTAGCTAAGCTCCAGCACAGTCTTCCGCATCACCCAGGTAGCCTTTTAGCTCGCCCATTTCGTTTAATTTTAAGCTTCCCCCAAATCGCATCTCCGACGAGTTCCTTTGATTCCGGTCATCTTGCGTATCTTCTCGATCATCGGGACACACTATCACCTTTTCCATCCTTCGACGCACCTTCTACGCCCCTTCACTCAACCCAGCTCGCAAAGGAGCTGGGGTTCGAGCTCCACCGTCCTCCGCTCGCCGGAGCTCGCTCGTCCCGACCCATCGTTCACCCTCACGCCGCTTCATCGGGTCGAGGCACTTTGCCCTCGACCCGCGAAGCTTCTGGTTCATTTTGCAGGTCAAGAGGAGGCCATCTGAGGCCCCCTCACTTCCAGGCCAGGAGCTCGACTCCGTCGACCTCGCCGGAGCCCCTCCAGGGCTCGGCTGGGCCATCGGAGGCCTTCACCAGCTGCGGGACTCCACCGCGGATCTGTTCCGATACCCAGAGGCAGCTGAGGAGGACTACTGCACGCGCACAAGGCCGGCGAAGCTCGCCGGCTGAGTGTTCTTCCAGTATCCTCCACCACCGTCCGATCGTCCCCCGCTCCAGTTTCAATCGTCACCGTCCATCCTTCGAGGAGCAGATACCGTTGATCGATTCGAGGGTAGATCCGGACCGTTGGAGCAGAGAGAGGGAACCACCAGCACCTGCCAGCCGTTTGATCATCCACGTGGCCTCCTCTGCGCCGCCGATCGACTCACGTGCGGAAGAGAAGAGAGGCGCCACTCACCAGGACCGTCCGATCATCTACGTGGCGCTCATCCAGCCGTCGGCGTAGTAAGGGGTAATTTACCTTAGACCCCCTCGTAGTTTAAGTTTTCAGTCCTAGTCCTGTAAATATTTTAGTCATGTTATTTACGTAGGGTAAATTGCACATTGGACCTCGTGCTCTTTGATATTTGCATTTATACCCCTGTTTGTGTGAGCCACGTGCTTCGTCACGTGTACTTTTGGTTTATTTGCAGTATTAGTCCTGTAGTTCTGGTTGGTTACGAATGAATGAATACTTTCTGGTATTTGCACTTATGCCCCTGTGAGCATTCTATTTGAACATGTGCGTGTTTTAGTGGGTTAATTGCATAACCATCCCTGGACTTTTTGGTACGAGTTACCAAAAGGTCCTAGGACTTGGTTTTTATTACCAGAAGGTCCCTGAGTGCCCCAGGCACGTGCCACGCGCGTGACTTGCTGGGAAAATTGCACCAAGACCCCCAGAGCTTTGGGTATTTGCACTTTGGTCCCTGTGCACAGTGCCCCCTTTTGGATTTTGAATAAAATATCAAATCACCTCCAAATCCAACGAAAATTTGACACATGGCTCCTGCCATGGTGTAGGATTTTTGTAGATTTTTGAGGACATTTTTGATCTTGTTTGCTATTTTTAAAAATTCAAAAACATCTATTTTTGGCACTGTTTCACTTGAAAAATCACAAAAAAATATAAAAACACCCCCAAAAATTCTATAAACATTAGTTACTGTTCTTTGTGTGTTGTTTGATTGTCTAGCCAATTTTGGCTATTTTTCATTGAGTAAAAACCCTAAAAATCTAAAAACACCTAAAAACTCATAAAAATCATATTAAATAATCTAAAAATCCAAAAACAATAATTTTGGTGCTCAAATTTTCCTTATTTTCTCTAGAATACAGGAAAATTACCTCCAGGGCCATCTGAGATCCTTAAATATTTTATTTTTGGGTTTTGGGCCCTGCTGGACAGTACCTTATCTTTTTAGTACTGTTTGATTTTTAGAAAATAAAATACACTTTATAAAAATCCCAAAAATTCACCAAAAACACTTAAAAACCTAGAAAACATAAAAATAATTTTTCTTGAATTTTTGCTTGATTTTTGGTGTGTTAAATAAATTGCTTAAGTGTGCTTGTTTATACTTTCTTTTATTTTCTTCACTTTTAAAAATCCAAAAAAAAAATATAAAAATCATTAAAAACCACTAAAAATATTTTGTCTTTATTTTATTTCATTTCGACTACTTCGTAGGCCTCTGGCCAACCCGTGCTCCTTGTGTTCGACCCTGGGAGCTATACCAGGTTAATCCCATAGCTAGGACCGCACTTCGTGTTTTGATCTCTGATAAGCGACCCGAGCGAACGAGGTAAAGGTACTAATAGGTCGTTGCGACCTCTATCACTCAGAGTCACTCAATCAAGAAAAATGTCGAACCGCGAAATAAATCAGAGATCAAAACACGAAGTGCGGTCCTAGCTATGGGATTAACCTGGTATAGCTCCCAGGGTCGAACACAAGGAGCACGGGTTGGCCAGAGGCCTACGAAGTAGTCGAAATGAAATAAAATAAAGACAAAATATTTTTAATGGTTTTTAATGATTTTTATATTTTTTTTGGATTTTTACAAGTGAAGAAATAAAAGAAAGTATAAACAAGCACACTTGAGCAATTTATTTAACACACCACAAATCAAGCAAAAATTCAAGAAAAATTATTTTTATGTTTTCTAGATTTTTAAGTGTTTTGGTGAATTTTTGGGATTTTTATAAAGTGTATTTTATTTTCTAAAAATCAAACAGTACTAAAAAGATAAGGTACTGTCCAGCAGGGCCCAAAACCCAACAATAAAATATTTAAGGATCTCAGATGGCCCTGGAGGTAATTTTCCTGTATTCTAGAGAAAATAAGAAAAATTTGAGCACCAAAATTATTGTTTTTGTATTTTTAGATTATTTAATATGATTTTTATGAGTTTTTAGGTGTTTTTAGATTTTTAGGGTTTTTACTCAATGAAAAATAGCTAAAATTGGCTAGAAAATCAAACAACACACAAAGAACAGTAACTAATTTTTATAGAATTTTTGGGGTGTTTTTATATTTTTTTGTGATTTTTCAAGTGAAACAGTGCCAAAAATAGATGTTTTTGAATTTTTAAAAATAGCAAACAAGATCAAAAAATGTCCTCAAAAATCTACAAAAATCCTACACCATGGCAGGAGCCATGTGTCAAATTTTCGTTGGATTTGGAGGTGATTTGATATTTTATTCAAAATCCAAAAGGGGGCATTGTGCACAGGGACCAAAATGCAAATACCCAAAGCTCTGGGGGTCTTGGTGCAATTTTCCCAGCAAGTCACGCGCGTGGCGCGTGCCTGGGGCACTCAGGGACCTTCTGGTAATAAAAACCAAGTCCTAGGACCTTTTGGTAACTCGTACCAAAAAGTCCAGGGACGGTTATGCAATTAACCCACTAAAACACGCACATGTTCAAATAGAATGCTCACAGGGGCATAAGTGCAAATACCAGAAAGTATTCATTCATTCGTAACCAACCAGAACTACAGGACTAATACTGCAAATAAACCAAAAGTACACGTGACGAAGCACGTGGCTCACACAAACAGGGGTATAAATGCAAATATCAAAGAGCACGAGGTCCAATGTGCAATTTACCCTACGTAAATAACATGACTAAAATATTTACAGGACTAGGACTGAAAACTTAAACTACGAGGGGGTCTAAGGTAAATTACCCCTTACTACGCCGACGGCTGGATGAGCGCCACGTAGATGATCGGACAGTCCTGGTGAGTGGCGCCTCTCTTCTCTTCCGCACGTGAGCCGATCGGCGGCACAGAGGAGGCCACGTGGATGATCAAACGACTGGCAGGTGCTGGTGGTTCCCTCTCTCTGCTCCAACGGTCCGGATCTACCCTCGAATCGATCAACGGTATCTGCTCCTCGAAGGATGGACGGTGATGATTGAAACTGGAGCGGGGGACGATCGGACGGTGGTGGAGGATACTGGAAGAACACTCAGCCGGCGAGCTTCGCCGGCCTTGTGCGCGTGCAGTAGTCCTCCTCAGCTACCTCTGGGTATCGGAACAGATCTGCGGTGGAGTCCCGCAGCTGGTGAAGGCCTCCGATGGCCCAGCCGAGCCCTGGAGGGGCTCCGGCGAGGTCGACGGAGTCGAGCTCCTGGCCTGGAAGTGAGGGGGCCTCAGATGGCCTCCTCTTGACCTGCAAAATGAACCAGAAGCTTCGCGGGTCGAGGGCAAAGTGCCTCGACCCGATGAAGCGGCGTGAGGGTGAACGATGGGTCGGGACGAGCGAGCTCCGGCGAGCGGAGGACGGTGGAGCTCGAACCCTAGCTCCTTTGCGAGCTGGGTTGAGTGAAGGGGCGTAGAAGGTGCGTCGAAGGATGGCGAAGGTGATAGTGTGTCCCGATGATCGAGAAGATACGCAAGATGACCGGAATCAAAGGAACTCGTCGGAGATGCGATTTGGGGGAAGCTTAAAATTAAACGAAATGGGCGAGCTAAAAGGCTACCTGGGTGATGCGGAAGACTGTGCTGGAGCTTAGCTAGCTCCTGGTCGTCGCCTCGAAGGGTGTCACTGCCTGAGGCTCGAGCTCCTGCACGCGGCGGAGCACGGCGGCGCAAAGCTGCCGGATCAGTGGTCCGGCCACCTCCTCCTCGCTGCAACACCGACAAACGGGAGCTGTCACCTCACTGGACGCGATGGAGGTCACGGGGAGTGAGAGTGGAGAGCCAAAGATGGCGCAAATGAGAGGCGGAGCTCGAGTTTTATATGGTTGCCGACCCGACTAGGGCTGGTCGGGTAGGGCAGCATGAAGCGCGGATCCCGAGGCGAGGGCTCCGGCGAGCATGTCGGATGCAAGGAGAAGAATTAGGACCTGGGGTTTGGGTTAAACTCAATCGGGTTTGGGCGCTAAAAATCAAGGAACTCGGGTCGGGCGCCCAAATCCGCGAGAAGTGGTCCTGGGGGGGCCAGTTGACCGGGCGGTCAACATCCCCAGGATCCAATGAGGATGGGCCACGTGGCAGGATCTTGAAGCTCAAAATTAAGGTAGCTAGGGCCCGATTTTCCAAAACTCAAAACACAAACTATTTTTATTTTATTTTTTTCTATTTTTTGGTGATTTTTAATTAATTTTTGGAAACAAAAATAAGCTATATACATAATATGTATCATATAGGTATATGTACATAATTAGGGTTTTTAATTTTTGATTTTTAAATTATTATTTTTGTGCAATTTGATCCCTATTTTATATTTTATTTATTTATGGAATAAAATGAGGGATAAAAGGGTATTTTTATTTGGTTTTTATTATTTATGTACATGGGTAAAATAAATAGATATGTACAACTATATACATGGCATATGTACAATATATTTTTGTGTTTTTAATTTTGTTATTTTTATTTGATTTTTGTTTTGTCTCTTTTTATTTATTTTATTTACAAAATATACCATAGAATATTCACAAAAAGTTTTGAAAATAAATACATTTATTTATAAGGTTAAATAAATAAAGGATGGTGGTCTATGCACATGGTGGAGGGATATTTTTGCATTTTTTATTTTTAGATTTTTATTTTGTTTTTAAAAGTTTCTAAATATATACAAAATATGTACAAGCAAATTTTTGGTTGAGGAAAATATGATTTTATTTCTTTGCAAAAATCTATACACATGAGCTCCTATCTCCCTCTACTGTGGCTTTTATGCGGTCAGGCCCATGCTGAGCCCTCCCTTGGGTTAGGTTGCTCAATATTTATTCTAAATATTTCCCTCTTTTTCTTTTTCATCTTTATTCTTTTATTTTTGCACAAAAACATGCTAATTATAAGTATTTACACAATGCATGCTTTTGGTAATTATTGATATTTACACATATCTACATGTATTTGCAAAGGTTTTTGTAGCTAAAATATAAGAATAAAGAGTGATGAATGGGTATTCATCACCCCCCTATACTTAACTTTGCTAGTCCCTTAGAAAACACTTATTTGAAAAAGAAGTGAAAAAGAAAGAGAAAGAAAAAGAAAAAGAGGATGTACATGGATCAAAGTTGAATTATTAAACTTTCCTTCATTAAATTGAAATATGGAGCTCGATCAGATCTTTGGATTATTAATGTGTCGGAACCTTATTTGGACTTAAGTTTAAAACCCAACAGTCTCTAAGTTCCACCAATCTATGGACAAGACTCCTTAATAAACCAGATCAGAACAAGTCTACATACACAAACTCTAATGACCATGAATCTTTCCATGCAGTGTAAGTGATATGTGGCTCCCCACCTCAGAAGCAACAAAGAAACCGCCTCCCTCAACCTGGTAACTCTAATGCCTCGGTCTAGCAACTCTTTCCTCGAGAAGCGGGGTATTCCCTTCTAAGTTCAAGTGCAACCGGCTCAAGAAGAGGGGGTAGAAGTATAGAGTTTTGGAAGCTTAGCCAGTGTAGCTAAGTCTCCCGCTGCAAGCTTCGTGAGATGTAACATGGATACCATAAGCTTTGCTTTATTTGACTATATACACTCCGGTGGGGTTATTAAATTTTCAATCCGACCACCACTTTTTTGGAGTTCTTTTTGCATTTTTGCATTTTTTTAAGACTTCTGTACAGCATATCTACATGGTGCAGCATATATAAGAAATTTCCTCTTGAGCCAGTAGACTATCCCTCTTTTGAAGCTTTATTGCAACCCACAGCTTTCTGTCTTTAGCCTTCATCACCACTAGACCAAGTTGAGGTGCACTTCCTTCACTAGAAGAAGAAGAGAGGTTCCGCCTAGAAGTACTACCCTCATATGCTACCCCAAGCCAACGGAAACTGCCTCCTCACCACCTCATCCGTGGAGAGCCATGTGTAAAGTGCAGGTGCAAGTCAAGCCATTGTCTCTAAGAGTCATGCGTGTGTTGTTAAGTGTTCTACTTAAGCTCATCAAGATGACATATGCTCATAGCCTAGTGGACTCAAAGAATTAAGTCCTTATGGACCTGAAAAGCCTTAAACCCTAAATCCTATAAGGTTCCTCTTAAAGTTAGGTGGATTAAGATCTTATTCAAGCTCCATTTCTCAATTTAATTCCAGGCTTAGTTTAAATGTCAACTCTCATCCAGGAAAAATTATATACATATATGTACACAAGATGCTATTTACAAATATTTACAATCATGCAAAATTTTTGAAAAATGTTTTGAAATCATGGATGATGATGATGCATGAAGTGCAAGTTTTGCAAAAAGATATTTACAAACATTTACACAAGATTTTTGCAAACTTTTGATTTTTCAAAACATTTTGGAAAAATTTTGTACTATATACATAATTTTGATACAAAAATATTTACACAAACTTTATACAAAAGATTTTTGAAATCATTTTTACAAAAATACTTTGTACACTAGCTATGTATGTGCAAGGATACAAGAGGTTTATGTACATGAAAATTTTTAAATTTTTGTGATTTTTAGCCATTTTATTTATTAACACACTCACACAAAGTACGAGTTATGGCTAAAGTATATATGAAATATATACACACCCCCCCTATACTTAGCTCGAACGATGTCCTCAGAGTGATCAAGAGCGATGAAGAAGACATAACTCGTGCTTAGTAAAAGGGAAGTGAAAAGGAATGGCTAAGTACAGGAACGAATGAATGAATAGAATGAGAGGAACTCGGTGGTTTCCCCTATACTTAGGATTAACTAATCCTAAGTATACCAAGCTGTACATGAAGGGAAATCCGAGTGAAGAAGATACAGAGTCTGCCCCCCCTATACTTAGGGTAAAGTATCCCTAAGTATAGGCAGCAAAACAGGAGCAAACCGAACGAAAAGAATACTCGCAGGTCCGACATCCCCCTATACTTAGGGTAAAGTACACCCTAAGTATAGCATAATCATAAGATGAGAAAAGGGATGTGGGACTAAAGAATAGAATGATATGGACAACTGGATCTATACAGGCGGAGGAACAGTGAAAATCAGGCGTGAGATGCAAAAGATGTGAGTCAAGAGACCACATCTCACGCAAAATGAATAGGGGCAACGATAACGTCCCGCGGCTCATGATCTAGAAATGGCTTGAGCCGCTGGCCGTTCACTCGAAAGGTGCTCTCAGAAGACAACTCGGATATATCAATACTACCATTGTCGTGCACCTTTCTGACGAGAAAAGGTCCCTTCCATTTGCTCTGTAGCTTCCCTGGAAATAATCGTAGCCTCGCATCAAACAGCCATACTCTCTGTCCAATCTCGAAATGCTTGTGGCTGATATGAGAATCATGCCACTCCTTGACTTTCTCCTTATAATGTAGGCTGCTTGAGAAAGCTGCATCTCTAAGCTCCTCCAGGGCAGCTAACTCTGCCCTTCTCTGGTCTCCCATGCCATCTGGATCCATAAGAATATCTGTGACTGCCCAAAGTGACTTGTGCCTCAGCTCAACAGGTAAATGGCACGGCTTGCCATATACGAGGCGAAAGGGAGATGTACCCAATGGAGTCTTGAAAGACGTCCTATATGCCCACAAGACCGAGTCCAAAAGCTGTGACCAATTCTTTCGGTCAGGGCGGACGACTTTCTGCAAAATAGTCTTGATCTCCCTATTCGACACCTCAGCTAGACCATTCGTCTGAGGATGGTAAGGTGTGGCAACACGATGGTCTATACTGAACTCGCTAGCAAGGGCCTTCACCTGGTCGTTGATGAAATGAGACCCCCCATCAGAAATAAGAACTCGTGGAATCCCGAACCGCGTGATGATATGTTTCCTCAAAAATCTGCAAACTGTCCTCGCATCAGCGGCTCGGGCGGGGATAGCCTCAACCCAACGACTCACATAATCAACGGCCAACAGAATGTACTCAAATCCCTGACTCTTAGGGAATGGACCCATGAAATCGACGCCCCATGCATCAAAGACCTCACAGAAGTGAATGGGCTGCATCGGCATCATATCACGCTGTCCACAAGTGCCCATCTTCTGACAGTCAGTACACCTCTTCACGAACTCATCAGAGTCCTTGAAGAGGGTAGGCCACCACAAGACGGATTGGAGCACTTTCTGTGCCGTTCTCCTCCCAGAATGATGTCCCCCTGCCTCAAGCTTGTGGCAGTAAGTGAGGACGCTATGGTGTTCCTCCTGAGGAATACACCGACGCCAGACGCTATCCCCTCCTTCGTGGTAAAGGATGGGATCCTCCCAGTGGTAGGACTTGGCCTTCGCAAGGAAGGTCTCAAGCCTCTGCTTGGGCCAATCTTGTGGGACTTTCCCTGCAACGAGAAAGTTCACAATTTCGGCATACCACGGGAGTGAGGCGATAGCAAGGATCGCCTCATCTGGGAAGGTATCTCGAATGGGATCAATCTGCTCAGAATCCTCAGGCTGCTCTAGTCGGGAAAGATGATCCGCCACCACATTCTTGACTCCAGGCTTATCCTTGATCTCAATGTCGAACTCCTGGAGTAGAAGGATCCATCTAGTCAGTCTGGCCTTGGCATCCTTCTTTGCCATGAGGTACCTGATGGCGGTGTGATCTGTAAACAAAGTCACTCTAGATCCAATGATATACGATCTGAACTTATCTAGGGCAAACACTACTGCTAGCATCTCTTTCTCTGTGACCGTATAATTCCGCTGGGCGGAATCCAATGTGCGGCTAGCGTAGTGTATGGCAAATGGAACTCCATCCCTCCTCTGTCCCAGCACTGCCCCCACGGCAAAATCGAAGGCATCCGTCATGATCTCGAATGGGAGAGACCAATCAGGCGGCTGGAGAACAGGAGCCTCAATAACATGCTGCTGGAGAGTCGCAAAGGACGAGAGACACTTGTCATCGACAAGAAACTCGGTGTCTTTCGTCAAGAGGTCAGTCAATGGTCGGGCAATCTTGCTGAAATCCTGAATGAACCTCCTATAAAATCCAACGTGCCCCAGGAATGACCGTAGCTGCCTCAAATTGGACGGCGGTGTGAGTTTTCTAATGACATCAACCTTGGCCGGATCAACCTCCATGCCCTTGTTGGAGATGATGTGGCCAAGCACCGTCCCTTGAGTCACCATGAAGTGACTCTTCTCCCATGACAGAACCAAATGAAACTCGATACATCGCTGGAGTACCCGGTCTAGGCAGTCAAGACAAGAATCGAATCCGTCGCCGTAGACCGAGAAATCGTCCATGAAGACCTCCAAACACTCCCCTACCATGTCCGAAAAGATCGACAGCATGCACCTCTGAAAAGTCGCAGGGGCGTTGCATAGCCCAAATGGCATGCGTCGAAAAGCATATGTGCCGAAGGGACAGGTAAAGGTGGTCTTCTCCTGATCCTCAGGAGCGATGGCCACTTGGTTGTAGCCCGAGTACCCATCCAGGAAGCAATAATGGCTCTTCCCTGCCAGTCTCTCAATGATCTGGTCAATAAAAGGCAGGGGGAAATGGTCCTTCTTGGTGGCTTGGTTGAGTCTCCTGTAGTCAACACAAACCCTCCAAGAGGTGGGTACTCGTGTAGCGATCTCCTCTCCCGACTCACTGATCACAGTCGTGATGCCCGTCTTCTTGGGCACCACATGCAAGGGGCTGACCCACTTGGAGTCGGAAATGGGATAAATAAAATCTGCACTCCACCATTTTGAGATTTCCTTCATCACGACCTCTCTCAGGTTGGGGTTCAGTCGCCGCTGGAACTCACGCGACGGCTTCGCCCCCTCCTCAAGATAGATATGGTGGGAGCACACTGCTGGACTAATCCCATGGAGATCCGCTACGCTCCATCCGATCGCCTTGCGGTTCTTTTCAAGAACCCCCATCAGACGGGATTCCTGCTCTCCAGTCAACTCGGCGGAGATGATGACTGGGTACATCTCTGGATCGCCCGCAAGGAATCGATACTTCAGCAAAGTAGGGAGCGGCTTTCGCTCTGGAATGCTAGGTGCCGGCAAATCTGGCTGTGGAAGGAACTGAGTGAAAGCTGCTAAGTCGGCCAAATCTGCCTGGGAAAGTGAAAGCGTACTCTCGCAAACTGGGTCGGGAGAAGGCTGCTCAACTGCACTGTCTCTGCTCGGCTCTGCATCTACCTCCTCCTCGTCTATAGGCTCAGGTGAACTCAGGTCTGGCATCTGATCATAACAATCGACCCAATCAGACTCTGAATCCGAGGGATCTGCATCAATCGCGGTGGCATCAGTACCACCGGAAAACAAGGTGGCCTCAGCACCACCATCACTGAACATCGTGTCGCGATCAAGGACCGGCTCTGCTGCCTCCATGGTATCCTGAACCAGGGCTGTGCTCTCCAGACTCTCCTCTGCTATAGTCTCTGCATCAGCTGCATCTGAAAGTGAGAGGGTGGTCTGTGTCTCAAGATCTGCCCAAGCTGCCTCATCATCTGTGATCACAAAATCACAGTCCTGGTGGATGTCTGGCTCTGCGTCTGTCAGCTGCTCTGAATCGGTACTCGTATTGGAGCGGGCTCTGAGTCTGGCTCTGTAGTCCTCGACCGTCTCTATTTGTATACTCTCGCCCTCAACGCGAAAGTACACCTTCCCGCTATCATGATCAGTCACCGCCTTGGCTGTGGCCAAGAACGGACGACCAAGGATGATGGGGGTATCGGCCACTGACTCAGGGATCTCCATGTCCAACACTACGAAGTCCACAGGGAATTTCAGGCCCTGAATCGTGACGATAACGTCTCGTAATAACCCCTTCGGCCTCTTGACAGATCGATCAGCGAACTGAAGGACTGTCCTGCTCTGTCGAAGAGTGCCCAACTCGAAGCGGTCGAGAAGGGCTGCCGGAAGAAGGTTGATCGACGATCCGCTATCTAGAAGAGTACGGTCGAACCTCTGCTCACTAATCTGGCATCTGACATACGGGGCCCCTGAATCTGGCCTCTTGGCTGGCAGTCGGTTCTGGATCGCAAAACACGTGGCTTTCGTCAGCACATGGATCTCGGAAGTGTGGTTCCTCCTCCTCCTCCTGACTGTAGTCCTGTCTCTCAAAGATCGCTGAAGAAGGGGGATGTGCTGCAAAGCCTCCTGGAGGGTCAGCTGGATGTGGAATCGATCAATCATGCTCTGGCTGAACTCCTCAAGCTCTCTCTTTTTGGGATTTTCTTTTTTCTTCCCCTTCCCCATCTGAAGGGCTCTAGGGAAGGGGATCACTGGGTCCTTCTCAGATGAAGGGCTAGGAAAAGGTCTAATCAGTTCAAGGACCGGATCCACACATATATCATGCACCACAGTGGGACCAGAAGAAAGTAAACCTTTTCCTTTATTCAAAACAGAGTTCTGAGATACATGAGTACGAGGAAAAACAACATCTCTCTCTGTACACACACCGGTGGCCTCAGTACCACCACGGGCTGGCTGCTCTGCTGCTGCTGCAGGTAGACGTCGTGCGGCATCAGTACCGCTGGCTGGCTCGGCTATACTGGTGGCATCAGTACCACCTCCTCGAACTGGTGAAGCGGCGGCCTCAGTACCGCCGGTGGGATCAACATCCTTGGTGGCATCAGTACCACCATCATCATCTGGAGCGGCCTCAGTACCGCTCTCCTCCTCCTCATGTGGCGCCTCTGGAGTGTCCTCGTGGTGAAGCTCAGATGAGGCGCCGCCGCCTGCTGGGGTCCTACCGCTCCTAAGTGTGACAAAATCAGCATCAAATAGATCCGAAGAAGTATCATCAAAAGGGTCACTAGGAGTGGCTAACTCAGTATGTACTACCTGCTCAGATTTCCTCTTGAGGCTGTTCGGATTGGGCTCTATCTGGGCAGGTATGGCGGCCTTCCCTCTGACCAGGTCCCGCATCTCCTGGCGGAACTCGTCCATCTCCCGTCGGAATGTAGCCTGCTGGTCCGTGAGGAGGCGGGCGATGTCATCCAAGGCGGGGCTCTCGTGGGAGCCCGACGGGTAGCCTCTCTGGGGGTGAGGCTGCTGGATCTGCTGCTGATGGTGCTGGTGAGAGGGGTAGGATGGAGGCTGCTGCTGGTATCCCTTGTGAGAGGGGTAGGTGGACGAGGATACCATCAGGATGATTGCTTTCCCTTTCTCCCTTGCAGACAGAGCAACCAATTGGCTGAAGCACTTAGGGAGATTTGTTTACACGTGAGAGCAGCTCTGCACCGAGTACTTGAACAAGTACTATCCACTTGGGCGGACGAATGCAACGAGGGCCCTGATTAGCAACTTCTCCATGCTCCCCAACGAGCAATTCCATAAGGCATGGGAGAGGTTCAGAGAGCTGACTGACAGATGCCCGCACCACGATATCACAAAGCCAAACCTAGTTCAGAGCTTCTTCTGCAGATTAACACCAGAGCTGTAGGGCCTGGTGAACGCTTCTTGTGGAGGTTCCTACTTCTCCAAGGATGAGGATCAGGTCTGGGCCATCTACGAGGAGATGACCGAGAACTATACAGTGATGTCCCAGATGCGACTCTACACCCAGGGATGCCCTTAGCCACAGACCGTGCAGTTTCAAAGGATAGCACAGGTCGACGTCGGTCCTTCTACTTCGTCAGCGGCAGCCGCACAGGCTGGGTCCACAGCCGCCGATATGGGCATTATCAACGAGAAGCTGGATCGGATGGAGCTGATCGAGAAGAAGCAGTGCCAGAGCATATCGCAGATGGAGCAGATGGCACAGTTGTTGAGTGATCTGAAGACACATGTCATGTGTCTCAAGGAGGCACAGACGACTTCTCAGCCCCATCTTCAGTCACGAGAAGATCCGAGCGGTAGCGGTAGCTCGTCCCAACGCTCCTCTCAGCCTAGACAGGTTCACCTTGTATAGGCGGAGCCGTACCAGCAGCCGCAACCATACTACCAGACACCACCATCCCCCGACACTCAGATGGTGGTCTACCAGCCGGATCAGCCTCTGGCAGTACTCCTATCACCCCCTTACGAGCTGGAGCCGTTGATGGATGTCAACGGGATTTGGTACGACCGACCCCAGGTCGATATCCGATGAGACCATCCCGATTCCGTTGGTCAGCCGGAGGTGCCAGTTCCCAGCAGCAACGCTTAGTTCAGGGTGGTCAATACGGCCATCAGCGTGAGCAGCACCAGCACCCAGTACAACAGCAACAATAGCAGCAATCATCCCAGTATGGTCCTCGTCCCTATCAGCAGGGACATTCTTGGAGGCGTGATCAGCCTCATCAGCCGCAACATCACCCACAGCAGTACCCCTCTCAGCCGCACCAGCCACAGCAGCAGCCTCACTACCAACGAGGCCACCCGTCAGGTTCTCATGGGCCAGCCTATGAGAACCCAGCCTTAGACGACTTAGCCATCCTCATGACTGAGCAATAGGCTACCTTCAGACGGGGGATGGATGATTTCCGCCAAGAGATGCGAGAGATAGTGAGAGGGAAGGCCGCCATCCCTGCCCAGATAGAGACGAATCCGAACAACCTGAAGAGGAAGTCTGAGCAGGTAGAGTTTACAGAGATTACCACTCCTAGTGATTCTTTTGGTGATTTGTCTTCATACATGTTTGATGTTGATTTTGTCACACATAGGAGCGGTAGGATGCCAGCAGGCGGTGCCTCGTCTGAGCGACGATCCCACGCCATACCAGGAGTACCAGACGAGGAGGAGCGCGGTACTGAGGCCGCGAGAGATGACGACGGTGGTACTGATGCCACCATGGATGTTGATCCAGTCGACGGTACTGAGGCCGTCGATTCACCAGTTGGAGGAGGTGGTACTGACGCCACCCCAGTTGTTGAGCCAGAGCGCGGTACTAATGCCGCGACACGACACGCCGAGGGTGGTACTGAGGCCACCATTTTCACTTCTGCTAGTCCTGTTGTCTTTCCATCTGTACAAGTATCTCAGGACGCTTCTGGAAATAAAGGAAAGGGTATGTTATTTTCGGATCCACATGTGTTGATTGATGATGTTTGTGTGGATTCTACTGTTCATGAGCATGCCAGACCCTCTCCTAGTCCTTCATCTGAGAAGGACCCTATGATCCCCTTTCTACGAGCACTTCACATGGCAAAGGGGAAGAAAACCAAAAATCTAAAAAAGAGTCATCAGATAGAGTTTAGCCAGCAGATGATAGATCGATTCCATATTCAGCTAACTCTACAGGAGGCCTTGGAGAACATCCCTCTACTCCAGAGATCACTCAGAGACATGACCACAGTTAGGAGGAAGAGGAGGAACCATCATTCTGAGATCCATGTGCTTACCCGAGCCACTTGTTTCGCGATACAGAACCGTCTGCCAGCCAAGAGGCCAGATGCAGGAGCCCCGTATGTTAGATGCCACATTCATGAGAAGAGGTTCGACCGCACTCTATTAGACAACGGTTCTTTGATCAACCTACTTCCGGCAGCCCTTCTCAACCTCTTTGAGTTGGGCACTCTCCGACAGAGCAGGACGATCCTTCAGTTTGCTGATCGATCACTCAAGAGGCCGAAGGGGTTGCTGAAGGACGTTGTTGTCACGATTTAGGGCCTGAAATTCTCCGTGAACTTTGTTGTGTTGGACATGGAGATCCCTGAGTCAGTAACCGATACTCCCATCATTTTAGGACGCCCATTCTTGGCCACAACCAAGGCAGTGTCTGACCATGATAGCGGGAAGGTGTACTTTCACGTTGAGGGCGAGAGTATACAAATAGAGATGGTCAAGGAGACTAGAGCTAGAGATTCAGACTGCTCAGAGCCGTCCACAGATACAGAGCAGATGACAGAGGCAGGGCGAGACATCCACTAGGACTGTGACTTTGTGACTACAGATGATGAGGCAGTTTGGGCAGATCCAGTCGCACAGGCCATCCTCTCACCTTCAGAGTTCGCTGATGCAGAGACGCCAACAAAGGAGAGCTTGGAGAGCGCATTCCTGGTCCAGGATACATTTTAGGCTGCAGATCAGGTTCTTGACCGCGATACAGATTTTTGTGAGTATGATCCCTCAGAGTCAGATACTGATTGGGCAGAGTTCGATGATTTGACACCGTGTTTGACTTCCATTGAGCCTACAGCTAGAGAGGAGGTTGATTCTGAGCAGAGCAGAGACAGACCAGTTGAGCAGCCTTCTCCAGATCTAGTTTGTGAGCGAGAGTTCTCATTTTCCCATGCAGATTTAGCTGCATACACTCGGACTCTTCAGAAGCCAGATTTGCCAGCACCTACTTGTCCAGAGCTGAATCCGCTACCAGCATTGCTGAAGTATAGGTTCCTTGCGGGTGAGCATGAGATGTACCCAGTCATTATCTCCGCTGATTTGACTGGAGAGCTAGAATCCCGTCTGATGGGGGTTCTTGAAAAGAACCGCAAGGCGATATGATGGAGCGTAGCCGATCTCCAGGGGATCAGTCCAGCTCTGTGCTCCCACCATATCTATCTCGAGGATGAGGCAAAGCCGTTGTGTGAGTTCCAGCAGCGGCTGAACCCGAATCTTCGAGAGGTTGTCATGAAGGAGATCTCGAAACAGTGGAGCGCCGATTTTATCTACCCCATCTCCAACTCCAAGTGGGTCAGTCCATTGCATGTGATGCCCAAGAAGACGTGCATCACTACCGTTGTTACAGAGTCTGGAGAGGAGATCGCTACCCGGGTTCCCACTTCTTAGCGGGTCTGTGTGGATTACAAACGATGGAACCAGGCCACCAAGAAGAACCATTTCCCCTGCCCTTTATTGATCAGATTATTGAGAGGCTGGGAGGGAAGAGCCATTATTGTTTCTTGGATGGGAACTCCAACTATAATCAGGTGGTCATCGTGCCTGAGGACCAAGACAAGACCACCTTCACTTGTCCCTTCGGGACATATGCTTTCAGACGCATGCCATTTGGATTGTGCAACACTCCGGTGACATTCAGAGATGCTTGCTGTCCATATTTTCGGACATGGTGGGGGAGTGCTTGGAGGTCTTCATGGATGATTTTCTCGGTCTACGGCGACGGATTCGATTCTTGTCTTGACTGCCTAGATCGAGTCTTTCAGCGATGCATAGAGGTTCATCTTGTGTTGTCTTGGGAGAAGAGTCACTTCATGGTGACTCAAGGGACAATGCTTGGACACATCATCTCCAACAGGGGCATGGAGGTTGATCTGACCAAGGTGGATGTCATTAGAAAACTCGATCCACCGTCCAACTTGCGGCAGTTACGGTCTTTTCTGGGGCACGTTGGTTTCTACTGACGCTTCATTCACGCTTTCAGCAGGATTGCCTGACCGTTGACCGATCTGTGGACGAAAGACACCGAGTTCTTTGTAGATGATAAGTGTCTATCGTCGTTTGAGACTCTCAAGAGCTGTGTTATAGAGGCTCTTGTTCTCTAGCCACCCGATTAGTCTCTCCCATTTGAGATCATGACAGACGCCTCCAATTTTGCCGTGGGGGCCGTGCTGGGACAGAGGAAGGATGGAGTCCCATTTACCATTCACTATGCTAGCCATACATTGGATGCCGCACAACGGAACTATACCGTCACAAAGAAGGAGATGCTAGCCGTAGTTTTTTCCCTAGATAAGTTCAGATCTTACATCATTGGATCTAGAGTGACCATTTACACTGATCATACCGCCATCAGGTACCTCATGGAAAAGAAGGATGCCAAAGCTAGATTGACCAGATGGATCCTTCTACTCCAGTAGTTTGATATAGAGATTAAGGATAAGCCTGGAGTCAAGAATGCGGTGGCGGATCATCTCTCCCGATTGGAGTATCTTGAGGATTCTGAGCAGACTGAGCCTATTTGTGAGAACTTCCCAGATGAGGCGATCCTTGCTATCACCTCACTCCCATGGTATGCCAATATTGTGAACTATCTTGTCGCCAAGAAAGTTCCACAAGATTGGCCCAGACAGAAACTTGAGACCTTCCTCGTGAAGGCCTAGATTTACCATTGGGAGGATCCCATCCTTTACCACGAGGGAGGGGATAGTATCTGGTGTAGATGCATTCCTCAGGAGGAGCACCACAGCATCCTTACTTACTGCCACTAGCATGAGGCAGGAGGACATCACTCAGGGAGGAGAACGACACAGAAAGTGCTCCAATCCAACCTATGGTGGCCTACTCTCTTCAAGGACTCTGATGAGTTCGTGAAGAGGTGTACTGACTGTCAGAGGATGGGCACTTGTGGACAGCGTGATATGATGCCGATGTAGCCCATACACTTCTGTGAGGTTTATGACGCATGGGGCATCGATTTCATGGGTCCATTCCCTAGAAGTCAGGGATTTGAGTACATTCTGTTAACAGTGGATTATGTGAGTCGTTGGGTTGAGGCCATCCTCGCTCGAACCGCAGATGCTAGCACTGTTTGCAGATTTTTGAGGAAGAATATCATTTCATGGTTCGGGGTACCTAGAGTGTTGATATCTGACGGGGGGTCTCATTTCGTCAACGACAAGGTAAAGGCCCTTGCTAGCGAGTTCAGCATAGACCATCGAGTTTCCACTCCATACCACCCTCAGACGAATGGTCTTGCTGAAGTGTCGAATAGGGAGATAAAGACTATATTGCAGAAAGTCGTCCGCCCTGACCGAAAGGATTGGTCACAGCTTTTGGACTCGGTCTTGTGGGCATATCGGACGTCTTTCAAGACTCCTTTGGGTACATCTCCCTTTCACCTCATTTATGGCTAGCCGTGCCATTTACCTATTGAGCTGAGACATAGGTCACTTTGGGCAGTCACTGATATACTTTTGGATCCAGAGAGTGTAGGAGATCAGAGGAGGGTAGAGTTAGCAGCCCTGGAGGAGCTTCGTGATACCGCCTTTTCAAACAGCCTACATTATAAGGAGAGAGTAAAGGAGTGGCATGATTCTCACATCAGCCACAACAGTTTGAGCCAGGTCAGAGAGTATGGCTGTTTGATGCTAGGCTTCGTCTTTTTCCAGGTAATCTATAGAGCAAATGGAAGGGACCATATCTGGTTAGAAAGGTGCATGACAATGGGAGTATTGATATATCTGAGTTGTCTTCTGATGCTACCTTTCAAGTGAACGGCCAGCGGCTCAAGCCATATATAGATCATGAGCCGCGGGTCGTTGATGTTTCCCCAATTCACTTTGCGTGAGATGTGATCTCTTGACTCACATCTATTGCATCTCACGCCTGATTATCACTGTTCCTCCGACTTGTATAGATCCAGTTGTCCATATCACTCTATTCTTTAGTCCCACATCCCTATTCTCATCTTATGATTATGCTATACTTAGGGTGCACTTTACCTTAAGTATAGGGGGGATGTAGGACTCTTGGGTATTCTGTTGATTCTTTCTACCCCTGTTTTGCTGCCTATACTTAGGGATATTTTACCCTAAGTATAGGGGGGTAGACCCTGTACATCCTTTCACTCGGATTTCCCTTCATGTACATCCTGCTATACTTAGGATTACTTAATCCTAAGTATAGGGGGAAACACCGAGTTCTCTTCATTATATTCTTTTATTCATTACTTGTATATACCATTCCTTTTCACTTCCCTATACAAAGCACGAGTTATGTCTTCTTCATTTCTCTTGATCACTCTGAGGACATTGTTCGAGCTAAGTGTAGGGGGGTGTGTATATATTTCAAATATACTTTAGCCATAACTCGTACATTGTGTGAGTGTGTTTATAAATAAAAATGGCTAAAAATACATAAAATTTAAAAAATTTTCCCTTGTATATAAAATTCATCTTGCACGTACCTATTTATTTATAAAATTATTTTTGTACAAATGATTGTAAAAATCTTTTTGTGTAAATAGCTTGTAAATATTTTCATATCAAAATTATGTATATAGTACAAATTTTTTTTAAAATGTTTTAAAAACAAAAAGTTTGCAAAAACCTTGTATAAATTTTTGTAAATATTTTGCAAAACTTTGCATTCATGCATACATCCATGTTTTCAAACATTTTTCAAAAAAAATTGCACAATTGTAAATATTTGTAAAATAGCATCTTTGTAAATACTTGCACAGTTTTTCTAGATCATAGTTGACATTTAAACTAGCTTGGAATCAAATTGACAAATGGAGCTTGGTTAAGACCTTAATCCACCTAATAATAAGAACCTTATTGGGCTTAGGATTGAGACTTTTCATGTCCATTGGGACTTAATTCTTTGAGTCCACTAGGCTATGAGCATATGTCATCTTGATGAGCCTAAGTAGAGCACTTAACAACACACGCATGACTCTCAGAGACAATGGCTTTACTTGCACCAGCACTTTACACATAGCTCTCCACGGATGAGGTGGTGAGGAGGCAGTTTCCTTTGGCTTGGGGTAGCATATGAGGGTAGTACTTCTAGGCGGAACCTCTCTTCTTCTTCTAGTGAAGGAAGTGCGTCTCAACTTGGTCTGGTGGTTATGAAGTCTAACAGAAGCCGTGGGTTGCAATAAAGCTTCAAATGAGGGATAGTCTACTGGCTCAAGAGGGAAAATTCCTTGTATATATGCTGCACCATGTAGATATGTTGTACAGATGCACATGAAAAAAATGTGCAAAAAGAAAAGAACTCCAAAAAAGTGGTGAGTCAGATTGAAAATTCAATAATCCCACCAGAGTGTATATAGTCAAATAAAGCAAAAGCTTATGGTATACATGTTCCAATCTCATGAAGCTTGCAGCGGGAGACTCAACTACACTGGTCAGAGCTCCCAAGGATACATGACTACACTGGTCATGGTCCATTCTCTTCTTCCCCCTCTTCTTGAATCGGTTGCACTTGAACTTAGAAGGGAATACCCTGCTTCTCGAGGAAAGAGTTGCTTGACCGAGGCATTAAAGTTACCGAGTTGGGGGAGGCTGTTTCTTTGCTACTTCTGAGGTGGGGAGCTACATATCACTTACACCGTACAAGGAAAGATTCATGGTCATTAGAGTTTGTGTATGTAGACTTGTTCTGATCTGGTTTATTGAGGAGTCTTGACCATAGATTGGTGGAACTTAGAGGCTGTTAAGTTCTAATCTTAAGTCCAAATAAGGTTCCGACAAATTAATAATCCAAAGGTCTAACCGAGCTCTATATTTCAATTTAATAAAGGAAAGCTTAATATTCAACCTTGATTTCTCCTCCTTTTCTTTTTCTTTCTCTTTTGCACTTCTTTTTCAAATAAGTGTTTGCTAAGGGACTAGCAAAAGTAAAGTATGGGGGGTGATGAATCCCAATTCATCACTCTTTATTCCTTTATTTTAGCTAGAACTTTAGGCAAAATACCATGTAAATAGATGTAAATATCATAAATTGCCAAAACACATGCATCTTGTAAATATGCATAATTAGCATGTTTTTGTGCCAAAATAAAGGAATAAAGAAACACATGAAAAAGAGGGAAATATTTAGAATAAATATTGAGTGACCTAATCCCAAGGGAGGGCTCAGCATGGGCCTGACCGCAAAAGAACCCAAGTAGAGAGAGATAAGGTCATTCATACATGTACATATCCCCATGTAAATAAATAATTTATTTTCCTCAAAATAAAATTTAAAAAAGTGTTTCTCATATTTTGTACATATTTATAAAAATAAAATTAAATAAAAATGGGAAAAACAAAATAAAAACAAAAACAGATAAAACCTCTCTCATTAGTGTATGTAGACCATGTATATAAAATAACATACCTATTTATTGTCTCCTTGTAAATAATTAATAAAAATCCCATAAAATTATCTATATATTCCATATTTCATGGTGTAAATAATTAAAATATAAATCAGAAAAATAAAAATAAAATAAAAAGAAAAAGAATAAAAATCAATTTCCACCTTGTATATATACCATGTACATATGTATATAACCCTATTTATTTACTCCATGTAAATACATCATAAAAATAAAATAAAAATAACTTATTATTCAATTTTTTTTGTAAATAAATAAAATATAATTTTGGAATAATTGTACAAAAATAAAAAAATAAAAAAAAATAAAAAATACATATATGTATATACCTATATATAATAATAATATATTGTAAATACATTATATAGTTTTCAAAGAATTAAATAAAAATCACTAAAAAATAATTTGAAAAATAAGAAACATTTTCATGTTTTAACTTTTTCGAAATAAAATCATTATTTATTTTATTTTAAATTTCTAAAATAATTTCCAATGGCGGCCTGTGATTGGACAACGGGGGATTGTTGACCCCCTGTCAACTCTCCCCTGCGGACCTCTTTCACGCAGATCCTGCGTTCGACCCGATATCTCCGATTTTTCCTCGCTCGATCCGACCTCCGTTTATCCAAACCCCGGGCGCCATTTCATCCTTGATGATCCGAGACCCTCACCCGGTGGTTAGCCTAGGGATCCGCGCTTCGTGCGACCTCGCGTGACCCCTTCTTCCCGGACCCCTGGCACTATTTAGCTCCACCTCCACCGCACTTTTCACGCCATCGTTGGCTCCGCCTCTTCGTCCAAGGACCTCCATTCTCTTTCCTAGAGTGACAACTGCCCGAGGAGAGTGTTGCAATGAGGAGAGAGAGCTTCCTGCCACTGATCCGACGACCTTCGTCGCCGTGCACCGCCGCGAGGTGCGCCAAGCCTCGGACCTCGACGTTTCCTTGAGGCAAAGACCCCTAGAGCTTCTCCAACTCATCCACAATCGACTTCCTCCACTAGGTAACTCCGATTTCCCCTAGGTTCGTTTAATTTCCATTTACACCCAAATCGCCCCTCCGCCGTCGCCGGTCGATTCCCTTCGTTACGCTCACCCATTCGACCATCAGACCATCCAGTCACCTTCGTGAGACTTCCCTCCACCTTCTGCACCCACTCACTCAACTTGGTTCACCCCGGAACTAAGAGTCGACCTCCCTCGCCGTCGCCTCACCGGAGGTCTCCGCTTCGACTCACCCCATCACCCATTTCACCCCTAACCAGGTCGAGGCAATTTGCCCTTGACCCTGGAGTTCATATGTGCCCTTTTACAGGTCAAAGGACCCCATCTAGGGGTCGAGTCACTAGCGTACAGGAGCTTGGCTCCTCCGCCGTCGCCGGAGCTCCCTGGAGCATCTCGGCCTCATCAGAGGAGTCCACCAGCTGCGGACCACCTTGACGAAATGTTTCCACATTCCAGCAACATCATCAGAGGTCTCCACCGCGTGCATTGAGCCGGCGAAGTTTGCCGGCGAGCTGTTCTTGAAGCATCTCCAGTTGTCGTCCGATCACCCCCGTCGTCCTAGTTCTGATCTGCACCGCACGATCACACGAGCTCTCTACCGTCAGATCCATAAGGGCTTCGATCTGGACCGGTCATCCAGCGAAGGGGTGCCCTCGTTTCTTAGCCGTTCGATTTACACGTGGCGACCCCTCATCCGTCAGATCCGAGCCTTCGGTCTTCGAAGAGGCATCAATGCATCACAGTCGTTCGATCCCACATGTGGCGTGCCTCTAGCCGAAGATCTTAATAAGGGGTAAATTTCTTGTAGGCCCCTTTGTTTATTGCTTTTATAGTTTAGTCCTGTAAATATTAATTTCAATTGTTTTTATTTTAGATATTTTGCATTGTGGACCTCGATGTTTTCTTTATTTATATTTTAGTCCCCGTGTATGTGAGCCACGTGCATCGACATGTGAGATTTTGGGTACTTTGCAGTTTCGATCCTGAGGTTCCTTGGTGTTATTGTTTGATATTTTATAAATGGGAATTACATTTATGCCCCTCTGTGCCTGATTCACGTGCGTTGTGCGTGTATTTGTGTACTTTTTGCACAAGGGCCCCTGAGCTTTATTTGTTTGTTACTGTTTGGTCCCTGGAAATCCTTTTCTTTACATTTAGGTCCCTGTGTTCTGTGTGCCTTATTTTGATTGGATAAAATAGCAAATAAAATACTAATTAGGTGAAATTTGGATACGTGGCTCCTGCCACAATGTAAAAATTTACTTAAATTTTTGGGACATTTTTGAGGCTTTTTAATATTTTTAAAATTTCAAAAACAGTGATTTTTGGTACTGTTTAAATTAGAAAATCAAAAAATATAAAAACTCCTTTAAAAATTCTAAACAAATTAGTGTAAGTTAGTTTTAGTGTCTTTTAATTTTTGTCAAATTTTCGTGCTTTTTAGATTTATAAAAACCATAAAAATTGTAAAACCCTAAAAATCTTATAAAAATTCTAAAAAATTCTATAAAAATCCAAAAATACAAACTCTTTTTTCTGAATCTTAGTTTTTGTTTATATTTTTCATAAAAATGCTTCAGACTTTTATAGATCAATTTGATATTTTAAATCGACTTTCAAGTCTGGCTGCACAGTAGTCCTTATTTTTCTCCTTTCCCGATTTTTATAAAATCAAATAAAAAGTGAAAATTTTTGAAAAATTCACCAAAACACTTAAAACCTAAAAAACCTAAAAATAATTTTATTTGAATTTTTGGATCATTTTTGTATGCTTTAATAATTTGTTGTATTTGTTTGTTTTGACATTTTCTTATAAAATTAAAAATAAAAAAACATTTAAAAACCCTAAAAATCCACTAAAAATAGTTTCCCTCTTATTTTCGATTTTTGACTACTTCGTAGGCCGCAAGGCCATCACGTGCTCCCTGAGTTCGACCCTGGTCGCTATACCAGGTTAATAAATTAGCAAGGACTGCTATCGTGTTTTGATTGATTTATCTCTTTATTTTGATGGTTCCTTATTTTCTTGATTGACCGATTTTGCTCTATCCGGGTCGCAACTACCCGAGTGAGATTATCTTTACCTAGCCCGGATCTTGAGCGTTGGATTTTTCGATCATCACTGTGCATAGGAACCTTTGGTCTCAATATCATCATGGGCATCTTCCAGCACCGGAGGCCGTAGATCAACTACATATGGTTCTCCTTCAACGCCCTTACCATTGGTGTCTTGGTTTTCCTTCAACGCCCTCACCATTGCTATGCACATGAACCATTAGTCTTGATATGATCACGAGCATCTTCCAGTAGTGGAGGTCGTGGATCAACTGTAGATGGTTCTCCTTCAACACCCTTACCATGGAGGCTAACAAAGCATTTGAGGAGCCCAAGCACGACGACCTCACCACGGAGGCTATAGAACCGTTATATCTTACTTATGTGTATTATACAATTTTGATGTATATTATAAAATTTTGATCTACATTATACATATTGGATGTATATTTTTACTTATGGATTGGATGTGAATGACAATTGTAGTTTTTATATATCTTGTATATTTGATGCGTATTACATATTTTGTATGTGCATTACACATTTTGTATGTTTATTATATATTTAAGATGTGTATTATACATATTTAAGATGTGTATTATACATTTTGAAAACAAGTAATATACATTTATGCAAAAAAGATTGCATAATTTACATAAATCACCAAAATATAAAAATAACTTATATATTGTTAATACGAATTGTACTCTACAAAGAACCATCCAAAATTTATACATGACTGATGAATTTTGAATGAACCACATATTCTACGAAAAACATACAATTGATACAAAAGGAACCACATATTCCACAAAAATACATGCGAATACAAACATCTGCTTCACGCAATGTCACCCAATACAAAATAGGACATTGTATAAATAAAGTATTGTGAAAAAATACTGAAAATAGATCTAGATAAATTTAGTAATTTAAAATATTAAATGAAATGTATAATTAATGGAAAAGATGATGACCAAAATACCCTTTTGGGCAAACAAATTGATGATGCTGTTAGATTTGAATCTAATAGCTATGATCGTTGGCCTTCCTTACAGATGGAAGGATCATGTCCTATTGAAAAGGTCCAGGAAATATATATATATATATATATATATATATATAGGGCTTATCCAGAGAGTCCTGTGCCCATTTGAGTTTGGTGAAGACCAAATGTAGGCTCTCAACGTGTACTTCTATTTTAAAGGTTGCGTATTTCGAAGGAGCATGGTTTTGGAAGGATATTAATACTTTTGAGCCTCTTATATTTTCAATTATATCGAGTCCTTAAAAAAGGAAGATGGTTTTGGAAAGATACATTTAAATCATTAATTTCGTACCGAAGAAATAGTCATTGTACATTTGATCAGTAATGTAAATAATGTACTCAAATAATTATGTGTTGCGAGATCAGTAATACTGAAACAATTGTCACTATTTTACATCTGTAATATTACATTGTACAGAGATCAGTAATTCATTCATGTTACTCAAGTAATACATATTCAGTTCTCAAGTAACCATTGTTATGAGATCAGTAATTAAGTATGTGAATTACTAATGTCCGTACAATAAGTACTGATTACAAATGTCCATTTTACTGAAGCCATTTTGATTGTTACTAATGTTAAAGTTACTTAATACTTTGAGTCTTTCTGAAGCACCTCTTATTTACTTATATAACATTTACTTATAATGTATTGGGTGTTACTGATAGCAATACATAAGTTACTGGTCACGTGTTTTTATACTTATTCCAACTTACTTATTCCATTACCTTCTTTTACCTACAATTTATTACATGTTACTAGTGCTTCTATATATCTTACTTGTTTTATTCTTTGTTTTGAATTACTATTGAATCACACATTCTTTACTTATGTAGCCTATTTAATTACTTGTAATACGTCAAGTGTTACTGAAAGTCACAAATAAATTACGTAATTATTGTTATATGGTGAACATCCAAATTTCAACTGTCTTTTAGTCCATTTAGATGATGTTGTTTGCTCTCGCTCCTCGGCATAACAACAGCTTCTTCAAGACACTAATTGTTGCATTGTTCTGCAAGAAACAATAAGTTAATTGAACATTTAAAAGAAATAAAATATTAAGAAATTGGAAAAGAATACATATTACTTACAAAATTCAAGTAACGTTTTAGGAAGATACTTGCTTCAGTACTATTTTATATCCGTGAATATTAAGAATTGTATAAAGAAAGTAACTCAGCAATATACTCGCTTCTGTAAGAATTCATTCAATGACAAGTAACTTGTAATGAATTGTTAGTAACGTTTGTTATATGACAAGTAACTTGTACTGAATCGTTAGTAACTCAGCAATATATTCGCTTCAGTAAGAATCATTCAATGACAAGTAACTTGTAATGAATTGTTAGTAATGTTTGTTATATGACAAGTAACTTGTAATGAATTGTTAGTAACTCAGCAATATACTCGCTTCAGTAAGAATCATTCAATGACAAGTAACTTGTAATGAATTGTTAGTAACGTTTGTTATGTGACAAGTAACAATTGTGTTAGCATTAGTAATATAAAATATCTCATAAGTAAATTACTTAAATACATCAGTAACTCAATATATTTTAAAAGTAACGCATGAAAAATAACTACTGTATTTACTGTAACTTTTTATTATATGAAATCAAAATACCTTCGATACAAAATCAATTTAGGACTACAAATCATGTATCAAAATGATAAAAACGATATTATGAATACCATTTCTCATAATTCATTCATCTTTCTCGAATAATTATTGCTTACGATAAAAAATATGCAGTATTTGTAATTGCTTCTGAAATATGCCGATCATAATCCATTCGTGAATTAACCATGAGCGGAACCTAATGAAAAATATAGCAAAGAAAAAAACAACAATTAAAATGTAGGATCAATGAAAATATAAAATCAACAATTTAAATACAATACCTTTGGCAAGCAAAAATTGTCTGTAACTACAAGATGCTCGGATCGTCTCACAAGATCGATAGTCACGCGTTGCAAATGTCGATAATAATCACACAACCAAACAATCAAAATGTTAGCATACTATTTTTGGAAAGCTTTAAAATTCCTTTTTAATTTTTCAACCTTTATTGTTACGGGTTCCTAAAATCCGGGGATTAAAATTGCAAATCCAATGGCTGAGATGATGGCTTATATCATATCTAATGGGCACATGCTCTCTGGATAAAAATCCTATATATATTTGGGGACTTTCAAATAGGACGCAGTCCTTCTTGAGTTTAGGAAGGCCATCCCTTTTTTTGTATAAAAACGAGACTTTAGTAGAATACGTATATAGTTTGTATTATAGGTGCATGTTATAAATATAAAGCCGCATAAAAACTGTGTGTCATAATACAAAACATTAAACTGCACATTATAATACAAAACTGCATATGTATTCTACCAAAGTCATCCTGTTTTATACAAAAAGGGGCTGGCCTTCCTGAACTATGGAAGGACTGCATCATATTTGAAAGAAACTATTATATATATATATATATATATATATTATGAGGCTACTCCCTGGGTGTAGCCAATTGACTACTCCCATCCCATTTTTTCTAAATTTTTTATTTTTTTTGGAAAATAAAAATATGTATATTCATTACTATATCTCCCTAACACATCATTCCAATTTCGTCAGAAATAGAGACTCTTATGCCCTTCATCTGAAGGGGGTCAATTTCAACAATTCTGATACCGTTAAAATTCACAGTCTTGATGGAGGTGATAGAAGTCTCGAATTAAGTCAAATTTTAATGACACAATGGTAAGATATTGTGATCTAAATTCCAAATAAGTTTTAATTTATAAAAATAAGAAAAATACATGGAAAAAAGGTGAGGGAGCATGTAAGTTAGCTACAACCAGGGAGCATACTCCTTTTTCCCTATATATATAACACCCTCCTTCGAGATTCATATCCATACGCCATTTGCATCTTTTCCTTTTTCCTGTGAGCTCCAAGAGAGAGAGAGAGATAGAGAGGAAGCAGGTAACAACCACTTCAGCCACTTCATCATTGCAGTGAGTCGAGGAGAGGATTTGGCAAGATCGCCTCTAGTATTGTGGCCTAGTTCCACCATACGAGTAGCCTCCCACTCATCATTGATTGAGGCAACAACCATCAGATCTCCGCCGAGCTCCGATTCCCTAGGAGACTAATCAATTAATAAAGCAGACATAGCGATCTCAAGGTCACATAAGGTGGACCTCAGTTGTTGTGATGATTGACGTGAAGCTTAATGGATTAAGTCAATAATCAACCCACACAATAATATAAATAAAGCAATAGAAGCACGTAATGTGGATTAAAATTTATTACACCCTACGAACAAGTATGTATAGTGGACAAGCATGTAGAGGTTTAACATAGAGAGATAATATAGCAGGTATATTATTTATAAATAAATATTGAATAAATAATATTGATATATTTTTACAATATTCACATAATTATTCACTTAATGTTTTTATAGGTTTTTAATCAAAGTAAATAGTTCTTTTATATTATATTGTATATATATATATATTAATTTTTAAATTCTTTTAGATTTAATATAATATAAATAATATATATAAGGCTATATATATGTATAAAAAGTAATATATGTATAACAGAAGTAATATATAATGGAATAAATATAATAAATATAAAAAAATCAGAATAATACCTAAAGAACAATCCTTTTTGCTTTTTAAAGGGACATAAAAATATTTAAAGAGTTTTTATAATAATTAATAATAATATTACTTATCTATAACTATAAATAGGTATACTATACAATATAGGGAACTATAATAATAAATATTGTTATACATAGTAAAGTTTACAAAATAAAATACTATTGTGTTTTTTTATTTTTCTGTTATTTTTGTGATTTTATAGGGACTTTTTTTTTCTAATTTTTAATATTTTTAAAGTCCAAAATATACAAAATTAGGGACTTAATAAATAGAATGAATTGATTTGAGATTTAAAAATAGCAAACAGATTCAAATTTCACTAAATCAATTTTTATTGATAATCATATAGAGAAAAATATAGGACAATAATGAATATTTTGGGATTTTTGAAATATTTTATATTTTTTAGGGTTAGCAAGAGTTTGCTAATTTTTTATGTTTCTTTTATGATTTTTTATGATTTTTGTTCTGTAGCTATATTATACAATAATACATGATATATATATTTTGGAAATTTTCATGTATTTCTAATTTTTGTAATTTTATCTCTAAATAGGTACTAAATAGCACATGAATGATTTTCAATAAATGGAAATGCACAATAAATGCAAAATAAAATTTAAAGGTGGACAAGCATGTTATCCCACATTCGTTGCTATTTTTCTATGATTTTCTATATGCAGGAGCTATATAATCCAAAAATAAAATGCATAAAAATAAATATATAGAACTAGTAGGGTATTTATGTAATAATTTCATTTTATGGGGCATAATGCAAACTATCCTAAACTTTTGAGCTACAATTGGTTTTTTTATATAAATTTAAAATACACAAAACTAGAGGGGTTAACAAGAAATTTACCCAAATCACGTAGGGGACCCGTGTGTTGATGTGGCACATGATTGACCTGTAATTATAAATAAATACATGGGCTTTGATGTAAATTTCACATAAATGTTTAAGCCTAATAAAATATGTACAACACTTTGTACAGAATACAAAAAATGGACGGGGTGCTTGTAATTTACCCCTTTAAATGCCCTCCATCTCGTAGCTCTCGTGCAGACACGTGGCAGATCTAACACTCCTGGGCTCATACCACTTCAAATAGATTGGACAACCGAGATTAGATCTAGGTCATGTTCTTGATTTTTTAGCTCCAAAGTGTGTTGGATGAACAACCCAAGAACAAGGCCTGTGCGTACTTCAATCAACTATTTCTATTGACTCCGATGTCTTCTTCGTCCTTCGACCGCTGCGACAGTTTCGTAGCATGCCTCCGCATGTGGTGGTTTAAATATGAGGATGAGGAAGATTATATGAGGATATGGGTCACTCCTTGTTCGTAGGTGTCCTAGATGTACTCCAGTAGCTCCACTCGTGTTTGGAAGGGTCACCATGAGCTGGACCTGCACCGAAAGATTTACCCAGTTGTAGGGCAAATACCTTGACTGGTTTTCTGAAGCTGTCAGCAAGGAGATGGAGATATGGTGAAGTCTTGTCGGAGGGAGGATGAGCCAGCTTCGATTCACCGAACCAAGAAGATTTGGGTTGATCACACGAAGGGGATCGATGGAGAACACAATGGAGGAAGGTAAGGGGATGTGAGTGAGCCACAAATAAGATCAAGAGACACTGCATTTGGGCATGGAGCTCGAGCACCAGACCACTAAGGTAATGAAATTACAGCTCGGACGTAATTAAATTTGAAATTTAAAGTGGGAATTAAAACTACATACTAAGATTTACCTAATGGGTGAAATCAGGGGCCTCTACTTGGCTTGAGGATCGAGGAAGCAAAACCTCCGATGAAGGTGGTCGGATGGTTTTATCAGCTTCAAGAAACCCCCCTCCTCATTGCAAAACTCAACCTGCACATTCCTATCACCAGTGGCAAGCTCCAAGGGAGTTCTTAGTGTCTGAGAAGGCTCTAGGAAGGATCAAACCAAAAATGAAGAAGGTGAAGGAGGTTTTATGGAATTGGTTACAGTCTGGGTGATGAATGCGGATTTCACCTCTTTAATTATCTAAAATAATCTAAAATTGTAGTATAGGAGGCGAAAACGATTCAGTAAAAACCACAATCTTGAATGTTGTGGATTATTTTAACTTGGCAAGTATACTAAGGTCAAGCATAGGGAACTGTGATTTTAGTTGCGTGGTTTTAACTTAAATTAAATAATTAATTAAATGTTCGATTAATTTATTTGTCAGAAATAATTAGAAATGTGAGGATGAAGTTACAATACGAAAAATAATAGAGATGATAATTCAGTGCAGGATCCATGATTTTATACGATTTTAATCCAAACAATAATGATCATATCCTCAAAATTTAATCACGGATCAAAGGACATAATTTCAAGAGGGATTCATATTGATTGCAAACTGTAGCAAGAAGGTTAATAAGTTAATGAATAATCCTGTAAATGATCAGATCAATTGATAATTTATCATTATTTTTATAACCTTAGATCTATCTACAAATTGTACAAAATGGTAGAGCAAGAACATATCTTCAAATGACTTATTATATGCTAAAATCAGAGTTCGGATGGAAAAGATATGCTAAAATAAAGATCCAGGGACTAATTTGCAATAAAAATAAAGTTTTCTTCTCAATTTGGTTCCTAGAGGGATTTATATGTAAATATCAGAAACTAGAGGGCCTTATTGTAATTTTCCCATGGTAGTATGTGCTTTTCATATGCGCTGGAGGGGGGAGGGGTCACAGAATTTTCTAGAAACATTGAAGGCGACTAGCAATTTTCCTTGGAGGCACGTGCGTCGCATGTGCTTCACCTGGCTCGGGGGCAGGGGCAGAGGCCCGGGTCCCCGAGGGAAGGCGAAGGCTTTCGAGCCTAAGTGGCAGATGGAGGGAGCTCGGTTAGACCTGGACCTACGATTTGGATCCTTGGCTTGGAGGAGTATCTGGGTCATCGGTTGGAGAAGATCCGAGGGCCCGGATTGGGCGAAGATGGAGGGTTCGGATGAGATACCATCCTTGATCAAACAATATATGTAGTTTGAACCTGAGAATCTTCTTCTTTGGTTCGATCTTCGCCCGATCGGTGGCAGCTATTATTCTAGGAGCTCAAGACGACGGTTGTGATGAAGGCTGATCGGAGGATGAAGCTCCGTAGTTCTGCTCAGTGGCGTTGCAATTGGAAAGTTTTCATATATAATCCTGAAGATCAAAAACCTAGGATGTGGTTTTGATCGGGGAGCAGAGGGTGCTTCGCATGGGGATAAAACTGGTGTAGGTGGATTAGGACTTTGCCTCAAGCTACCGACAACCGTAGTGAGGCTTTGCAAGCTCGGAGAGGAGCTGCTACAGGAGGTTGCACCTTCTAGATCTCGTCGGAGATTGCGCTGTCATCGTCGCTTGACTGTATGTGTCTCAGCTGTCACCCAAGATGTCCAGGGAGCTGGGCGTATCTCTCTCTAATGGCAAATGAGAGAAATGGGTGATGGAGGGTTGGCTTTATAGGTGGAGGAGAGTGTAACAGCTGATGTGGAGAGTTACTCCATCGAGGGTTATGCGTAGGTAGAGGAGGTGCAACAATCGGTGAAGTGGCGAGGCACGTTACATGTACGACGACAGTTGCAGTTGCAGGGAAGGGGAGGGAGAGAGGGGTCACATGCTAAGCATGTGACTGGGGTGAGAGGGGACTTTGGAGGGTCACGTGCTAGGCACGTGACCTAAGGGTCTGGAGAGAAGTGGGTTGCCACGTGGCACACCCAGGGGCTACCACGTGTCACCCCAAAAAATTGAAAAATTTAATAAGGAAAAAAACAGAAAAGAAATATGAGAGTGAGACCTCGGATTGAAAATTTTCATTTACAAAATTTGTTCGTCTCAACGAGATCTACATCTTTTAGGAAGGATTCGGGAGAAAAGAGGTCATATGTACAAAGTGGTATTTTTGGTGGTTCTCCATGTGTAAGAAAACCGAATTTTGGGATTTTGCAATTTTTGGAGATTTAAAAGAGGATAAAAATTATAGAAAAACATGATAAAATACACAAAAATAATTACACACTAATATTTTTGGATTTTTAATAATAAGATAATAGGAAAAATAAAATAGACATACAAAATACGAGACTTTTCTACAGACTCACAAAGGACACAATAAGTTTCTGTGATTTCAGTCTTGATCTGGATTTAGATTTTTATGATGCTTAATATAACTTTCATCAGAGAATACCAATGAAGAAGAACTAAAATTAAAAGAGTTAATTTTGTACATAAAAACTCAGGTTAAAAAATCGTAAAAAGCTAAAATGCGCAAAAGAGGCCCAAAACCCAACTTTCACATATGCGCTCTGAATTTATGAAATTGGTCTTATTTAAGGTATTTGAACATGGAATACTTTAAAATGAGTAGACCAAAATCAGACACTGTTTGAGGAAGATATGCACTTTTTAGTCTGTCAGATGTTGAAAATAGGACTTGGGATTATTTGATACTTATTTGAGTTAATATTTTTTTGTATTTTTATTTTGTTGTTGTTAGTAATATCTAGACAATAGAGATGATTTTAGGTCAATCAAAGTTAGAATGAATTAATTAAAAATATGGGAAGTTAGCAGCTTCTTAGGCTAATTTTACACATTATGCAATTATGCATGATGAAATGCGAATATTTTTTACACATGTATGCATGCAAATGATGCTATATTAATTAGCAAATGCATATGAATTTTGGGGAACAGAGCCTAATTGACCAATTTTAGCATGATGAATACGAGATTCATCATACCCCTATACTTAAAGCATGCTCGTCCTTGAGCATGAATGAATGACTGACTTAGTGGGATAAATCCCCGACTCCGCATGCGAATTTTCAAGGCTCACTTCATCGATGATCCTTAATTTGAGTGATCCTAAAATTCTGTGCTTAGCCATGCTTTAGTTAGAAGGAATCCAACTTCTCTAATTATCAGACTCTCTGTTTGTATATATAATATAAGGATATGAAGATTAGTGTATTGCAGTCATGAGAGTCGAGTCGAGATATCACCCAAAGTTCCAGTCCAAGAGACTTTCCTCTAGACCTAATCCTCAACACTAGGGAATAAGTTGGTTCTTGCATTCAATCCGCTGTCTCATTTGTTTTTTATACTTGAAAGTGTAGATGGATGACCAGATGATGGAGAGCATAGGATTGTGTATTTTCTTCTCTCCCTCACATTGGAACCAAGGGCATCTAGAGTGCCTTATTACTTAACACAAGTATATTTTTATTTTTGTTGATCAATGTGTCCGTCAAGATAATTCAGAGTCGTCTGCACTTGTTTTTTAGGAGTACACAAGGGTTTGTCTCTTTTGAGTATCTAAGATACCTTCAACACCCAGACTTGTAACACTATACAATGTAGAGACCTTTTATGGTGCTAGACCGACTCCCTGAACCTAAGAGCCTTTGGTCCAAATGGACACTTTGAAAATGGTCGGGAGCACTCGCCTTGGGTGGAAGCTCTTTTGGATCTGTATTTGTAATGATAGAGCTTTTCTTTGAATATTTATTTTTTTCTTTTTTTTGGCTAGCTCCACAGCTTCTACCAAGAGTTGGAGCACATTGATCAACAATTAAATTATGTTTCATCACACACTGACACATAGGTAAAGTTCAAAGATAACATCCAAACTTGTTCACATACTAGCTAGGGTTTGTTGACACTCAGATTTCTTGAAGCCTTCATTAACTTTATCCCATCCTCAAGCATCATTAAATCAGGACTAGAATCAAATCTCCTGTCCTAGTTCCTCAGGTGATAACTCAACTCATCTCATCAATCATGCTGTTGTGAAAGTGATGTGCTGATCATATTCTTTAGAGGGTACAGATGAAGAGTGCAATATAGCGTTCAAATCTTTCAAACTAGGGAAGTGTGGATTATTAAGTTCACAACCCAGTGACTAAGGCTGGCTAACTCAGACGCTCAAGATCTCAGAAATTAGGTGTCCTCAGAATCCTCAAGCCTTGAGTGATAGCAAATATGTCAGGAATATACCAACCAAGGAATGCATGGTTGTATGATATGGAAGGCCATGATTAATTGGTTTTTTATGCAAAAGAGTTTATTTATTTATTTTTTTGAAAATCAGATATTATTTACAGAAAGAATTTTGTATAATATACATAGATAACTTGTACCCATCCCCAATGTTAGATGAAAACAATTAAAGTACGAGCTATGGGTAAAGTAAGTAGAATGTATACAAACACACCTCCTTATACTTAGTGTGTGCTATATCCTCATGGAACAAAGTCAAATTTATATATATCTCGCACGAAATATAGATGAGCAAAAAAGAATAGAAGTCGACATGCCCACGATACTTAGACTTTCGAGGGACTAAGCATAGTAGAAAAGCATGGAATGAGGTAGCCGAGTATGAGCGGAAAGAATATAAGTGATGTATAAACAATGATACCGGCCCCCCCCTATACTTAGGCTCAAGTCAACCTAAGTATGATAGGATAATTATATATGGAGAACCGAGTAGATTTACCGATTGATGGATATATAGAAGAGCGATGGAATTTTAATGGAAGAGGTGTTTCATCGAGGCCCTTGAGTCTTTCATATAATACAATGCCCTGAGTGGAGGATATCTTCTCTACTTGCACTAAATGGTCACGTGCTTCGACAAAATGTTTAAGTAGCTGACCATTGACTATATAAATTCGTGTGGTTTATGCAGTTTATGAGATCTCAACACTCCCGTTTATTGTGCACCTCTCTCACGATGGTGATTCCCGTATATTTGATTTTAATTTACCTTGGAAATTTTTCAATCATGCATTAAATAATCATGCTTTCTGTCCTGGGACAAAGGTCTTTGTTCGGATGTTCTTGTCATGCCATTTTTCACTCTGTCCTTGTAAATGGTGCGATTTTTGTAGGCATGATTTCGGATTTCAGATAGTTCATTCAAATCCATATATCTGTTCTTCTTTCCTTGGTGATAGTTCCAATTGATCTTTTTGATCGCCTTCTGAGTTATGCACGAGTTTTGCGGGAATATGACATTGCTTTCCATGTACCATACGAAATGGGCAGGTGCCTAACGAGGTCTTGTAAGCCATCCGGTACGCCCATAGAACTTGGTCCAGGAGTTGGGACAAGTTATTCCTATAAGGGAGGGACTAGATTGTAAAATTCCTTTGACCTCCCTATTTGACTCCTCGACCATGCCATTAGATTGTGGATGCTAAGGACTAGTGACACGGTGCTCAATGCCGTATTCCTTAGTCAACTTCTTCACCTCCCGGTTGACAAAGTAGATACCCCCATCTAATATTAATACCTTAGGGATTCCAAATCTAGAAATAATATGATCTTTCAAAAACTTACATACAGTCTTGTTGTCTGCTGCTCGAGTAGGGATAGCCTCCACCCACCTAGATAAATAATCCACCGCGAGAAGAACATATTCAAATCCTTGACTGTTAGGGGAGGGGCCCATAAAGTCAATGTCCCATGCATCAAAAACATCACAAATGATCACTGGTTGCATAAGCATGGCATTTTTTGGACCAATGGCCCGTCCCATTCTCTGAAAAACAAGGCATGACCTGATAAAATTTTAGGCATCCTTAAATAAGGTCAGCAGTAAAATCCACATTATAGTATGTTCTCAGTGGTCCTCTTCTTGGAGTGTTGTCCTCCTACTTCCAAGGTATGACATAGATTGAGGACACTTTGGTATTCCTATTGAGGAATACATCTTCTCCATATACAATACTGTCCTTCAAAGAAAAGGAACGGATCCTCCCAATGGTAGTGTGTAGATTCTGACTTGAGTCGGTCGATTCTGTTCTTAGGCCAACACCAGGAGAATTTCTTGGAGACAAGATAGTTCCCCATGTCAACATATCATGGGAGAGAGTCAATAGCATAAATTGACTTGTTTGGGAAGGTTTCAAGGATGGATTCAGACTCAGAGATTTAGTTTTGTTCGATCCATGATAAATGATCAGCCGCGACATTCTTAACTCTAGGTTTGTCTTTAATCTCTAAATCAAATTCTTGAAGCAAGATTATCCATCTGAGACGTGCTTTGGCATCTTTTTTCATCATTAAGTATCAGATGGCTGAGTGATCTGTGTATATCGTCACCTTAGATCCTAGAAGTATATATCAAAATTTCTCCAAGGCAAAGACTAATGCAAGTATTTCCTTTTCGGTCATAGTGTAATTTTTCTGAGTTGGATCTAAAACTTTGCTTGCATAGTGAATATTATACGAGATTCCATTTTTTCTTTCTCCTAACACAACCCCTACTGTGAAGTCTTAAGCGTCTGTCATAATCTCAAAGGGAAGAGACTAGTCAGGGGCTTATAGGATGGGAGTCTCAATGATCCTCTTTTTGAGCATCTCAAAGGCTACAAGACACTTATGATCTTTCCTTAAGAGGTCAGTTAGCGGTCGGACAATTTTTGAAAAATCTTTAATAAATCTTTTATAAAATCTGACATGCCTTAGAAAAGACCACACTTGTTTAACATTGGTAGGTGGCTCGAGTTTCTTGATCACATACACATTAGCATGGTCAACCTTCATTCCCTTCTTAGATATCACATGCCCCAACACAATCCTCTCTTTTACCATGAAATGACTTTTCTCCCAAGAGAGTACCAGATTTACTTCCCTACAATTTTGGAGGACTCAATCTAGGTGCGGTAGGCAATCATTGAATGAATCACCATAGATTGAGAAGTCATCCATGAAGACTTCCAGGAAATCTTCAACTATTTCTACAAAAACTACAATCATGCACCACTGAAAAGTGCTGGGGGCATTACAAAGCTCAAAAGGCATGCGCTTTAATGCGTAAGTGCAAAAAGCACATGTAAAAGTAGTTTTTCATGGTCCTCAGGGGCGATGGGTACCTGATTGTAGCCCGAGTAGAAGTATTCTCTCCCAACTAATCTCTCCGAAATTTGATCAATAAAAGACAGCGAAAAGTGGTCCTTCTTTGTTGCGACATTCAGGTGCTTGTAATCCACACAGATATGCCATGACATGGGTACCCGTGTCGTGATCTCCTTTCCCTCCTCATTGGCGATAATCGGAAGTCTTGACTTTTTTGAGACGACATGCAAAGGTGACACCCACTTGGAGTATGAGATGAGATATATAAAACCAGCCTTACACCATTTTTAAATCTCAGTCTTAACCAGTTCCCATAAATTTGGATTCAACCTATGTTGGCATTCACAGAAGGGTTTAGCATCATCCTTAAGGTAAAAAAGGTGTGAACGGAGGGCTTGATTAATCTCTGGAAGATCTGACAATCTCAAGCCTATAGCCTTGCGATTTTTCTTTAAAACTTTAAGCAAGCAGACCTCCTGCTCGTCAGTCAGATGTGAACTGATGAGGACCAGAAAGTATCCCTTATTTCCTGCAAGAAGGCATACATAAGAGTAGGGGGCAATGGTTTGAGCTCGGGTAAGTCTGAATCATTCAAAAAATCTGGCTCTATCATTGTTGATTCTGGTTGTGATGTGGACATTTGCTTTGTATCATTATTGATCGCCATCTTAGTTGTTTTGGAGATCAGAATGCTAAAGATGGAATTTGGTGTGGCAAGCACTACGCCCGATCTGTGTACCTCACTCTGTGATTGTCCATAAGGAGAATGGACTGACTTGTCAAGAGGGACCTCTGAGTCTCCGGGAGTATAGGTAGATGCATGGATGAGATAGCCTACTAAATCATCAACAATGTCATCTCCATATGAGAGTGATTCTATCATTGTGGTTGGACATGACCCAAATGTTGCTTACGTATTTTCTGCCTGAGGTTTTCAGACTCGATGCTATACTCACTGTCAGGATGTTGAAACCTAGTTTGCTTCATTTTAGGTTCAACTTTTCCAAACTAGATTCTCCCCGATGTGTAATAAAATAAAGCTCCTGCGAACCTAAGGAAGGTCCTCCCTCGTATCATTTGGGAGTCTTTTCCAATTTCTAGAGAAATCCATATCTAGTATTATGAAATCTACTGGGTAATTTTATCCCTCTTTGTTGATGACAACATTCCTAATCTCCCCCTTAGCTCTCTTAATTGATGTATCTACGAATCGAAGTACAACTATAGACTTGTTAAGAGGGCCTAGACTTAGATGCTCAAATAGAGTTGTGGGCATGAGATTGATGGTGGAGCCATTGTCTAACAGTGTCAAGACAAACTTGATTTTGTTGATCTGACAAGTGACAAAGTGAGCACTCATGTCTCCTTTCTTCCTTGCTAGATCATTTTTTATCAGGCGAGATGTAGCAATAGAGAATACGCGCTTCTTTGTTCGGCCATGGTTCTTTTTGCTGGCCCTTGTCGGTGTGCATCTCACCTTAAGGTATTTTCTAAAAGCCGGGTCTCTTTCTATCATCTCCTAGTGACCTTGATGTTTTCTATATAGATGCGGGCCATCTCTTCATCATTTTTTTATTGTTTTATGTTTTTCTTCTTTCCCACAATAAGAGCAAGGGGGAAATGAATGGACTCATTGAGATAAAAAACATCACTTTTATTGAATGAGGAATTAAACATTTTTATAGGACTCGGACTGATTGAAACATGCAAATTAGTGGTCAACTGTTGCGGATGTCTTGGTGATGCTTCTTTGTCAGACTCAGATTTCGAGACTCTAGGGTTCTCGGTGGTGTAGAGTTCGATGGGTGGTGTGTGTGGGACTTCTTCTTTCTCCTCCTCGTGCCTCCTCCTCAATTCCCCCAAGATTGTGTGAATTTGTAGACACTGGGGCTATGTCACCGTGTTCTTTTGCTTGATCAGGAATGGTTATGGTCTATTCGCTCCTAAGAGAAATATGAAGCATGGTCATGTGGAAAGGCATCATCATGTGGAAAGATCTTGTATTCATGTAAGGAATATTTAGAGATTAGTACCTGATTCTATCCGAGGCTATTTGGATTAGCCTGAGCTTGAGCTGAAATCATGGTTTGGGGTGTAGTCACCTCGTCTCTCCATCGAGAGAATCGATGGTTGTCGACTCTCATATCATGACGTTCATATAACACTCGCTGGAATTCATGAGAGATAGAAGAAAAGGAGGACCCCCTGGCCCTGCTTGGCCAGAGGCTACTGATACTGTATGAATTGGGCCTGTTGTCCCTGGTGTTGATAGTGCGGCTGCTGCGGCTGCGGGTTCTGATAACTCATATGGTACTTCTGATACTGTTGTTGTTGTTGCTACTGAGGCTAGTAAATGGGTCGAGATTATGGTGGATGAGGGTTAGGAGAAGAATTTAGATCTGATCGATTGATAGGTGATGACCTGAAAATCCCATAGTCCAGGTTAAGGTGTAAATCAGGGTTGTTGTGACCGAACCACGAGGCTAAGTCAATCAAGAAGAGATCAAGACCACCAAATATAAATCAAGCAAATAAAATGAATAGCGGTCTCGCTATTTTATTTTACCTGGTATAGCTACCAGGGTCGAACGCAAGGAGCACGGATTGGGTATCCTACGAAGCAGTCGGAAATAAAAAAAATGGGTATTTTTGGTGGATTTTTAAGTTTTTATTTTTTTGGAATTTTTAATTATTAAGAAAATGAATAAAGGAAATAAAAAAGACACAAACCAACAATTATTCAACACACCAAACCAAGTCAGAAAATTAAAATAAAAATATTTTTGGGTTTTGCAAATATTCAGGTGTTTTTGATATTTTTCTCAGATTTTTATGTTTTTTAGTGGATTTTATAAAAATGAAATAAGGCGAAAAATCAAGGGTACTGTGCAACCAGAATCAAAAGTCTATTCAAAAATATCTAAATAGCCTATAAAATTCAAGCAACAATTTTATGAGAAATTAGAAATAAAAGACTAACTACAGAAGCTGTAATTGCATTTTTTGATTTATTAAGAATTTTAATGATTTTTCTTAGTTTTTCAGTGGTTTTCAATTTTTAGGGTTTTTATAAGTCCAAATGTAATGAAAATTGGACTAAAGCAAAAACACGACAAAACAAACATACAATATTTTTTTTAGATTTTTAGATGGTTTTTAGTATTTTTAATTGATTTTTAAATCTGAATAGAAGCAAATATTTGGGCTTTTGAATTTTTAAAAATAGGAAATGAAAACAAAACGAAGCCAAAAATTCATGAAATTTTTACAACATGGCAGGAGCCATGTTCCAAATGTCATGAAGTTTGGAGATGATTTGATATTTATTTAAACCAATCAAAGACAAGCAGCACACATGGACCTAAGTGTAAAGAACATAAGTTCCAGGGTCCAAACAGTAACGCACATAAAAAGTGTGGGGCCAAATATACAAAATATCCCAGATCGCATGAGGTTGGCACGTAAAACACACAAACAAGTGTATAAATTCAATTCTTATTTATAAAAGTTCAAACAATAACAACAATAAACTCCAAGGAAGAACATGCAAATAAACCATAAAACACGTGTTGGACCACGCGAATTACACTCAGAGGGACTAAATTGCAAATAAAATAACACGAGGTCCTAAGTGCAAATTGTCCAAATAAAAACAACGGCTAACACATATTTACAGGACTAAATTGAAATGCAAAAAGTGCGAGGTCCTAAGTGTAAATTACCCTTTATTACATATCCGATGGTAGAGGGGTCTTCACTTGAGATCGAACGGCTGAGAGAGGGCGATACCCCTTCGAAGATGAGCGGACTAGATCTGATCCTCAGATGGATTCGGCAGATGAGAGCTCCCTAGAAGAAAACGATGGAGATTAGAACTAGTGCGAGGCTCGATCTGACGACAGAGGAGGGACTTGGATGAGCGGCGAAGAACTCACAGCCGACGAACTTCGACCGGCAGATATGTGCGACTGGAAGCTCCTCCGATGCTGCTCTGATAGGAGAAATGAAGTCGATGACGATCTGCAGCTGCTTCTGTGCTCCGATGAGGACGAAACCATTAGAAACGGTCCAACAAAGGTGAGGACCTGGACCTGTTGTGCGAAGATGTTCGAACCTCCAGATGAGGCTCCTCGACGTCAAAACTTGCACAGAAGTATTATTGGGTCGAGGGAAAAGTGCCTCGACATGGTTACGTGCGAAATGGGTGGAAGGTTGAGGCGGAGCGGGGTCCTCCGGCTATGCGACGATGGAGGAGGACCTAAACCCTGTTCCTAGGCAAACCAGGGGGAACGACGGGGTGGAGAAGGTGGAGAGAGGTCTCGCGAAGGTGAAGGGATGGTCAGAGGGATGAATCGATGGATGGAGTACGCAGGAGGTCTGACGAAAGCTTGGCTGACCAGATTCGAAAAATTGAAATAAAAAACTAGCTAAAGGCTATCTAGGTTACCCAATGGCTGATGGCGTCTGTGCTGGAGGTCAGCTACTTCCTGGGGTCTTTGCCTCGATGGAATGACGCGTCCAGAGGCTCGGGCTCGTCGGTGGCGGAGCACAGCGAAGAGCTCATCGGAGCTGAGGCTAGAGGCCTCGATTCCTCGCTGCAACACTCTCCCTCTCTTGCTTTCACTCAAGGAAGAAGAATGGAGGTCCCAAGAGACGAAGGCGATGGCCAAATATAGGAAAGAAAATGCGGCTCCAGTGGCTATATACCTCGCCAGGTCTGAGAAGATGGGAGCGAAAGCACGCGGATCGAGGAGCGGACCCCTAAAGATGATATCGGGCGAGGGTCATGGATCAGTCCTTGATAATCGGAGCGGAAACGAGGTGGGATGGTGATCGGATGGATTCGGCAAAAATTGGAGAAATTGGGTTGAAAACATGGTCCGCGGAGGAAGTGGTCTAGGGGGGGCAGTTGACTGGGGTTAACTTTCCCCTGTGGACCAATCAACATAATCCAGGGTCAATATTATTTATAAAATCATTTAAAAATTGAAAATGATTTTATTTAAAAATATTTTTAATACGAAAAATGTTTATTTATTTTCAAACTATTTTTCGTGATATTTAGTTATTTTTTTGCAATATAAATTAAGGTGTATACATTATGTTATATTATGTGCATATATAAAATACTTATTTTTTATTTTAATTTTTATTTTGTTTATTTTTGTTTAAATACCCCAATTTCATATTTTATTTATGTACAACATAAAATTTGAGATATAAAATAATTTTTATTTTATTTTTATTGATTATGTGCAAGGGTGAAATAAATAGCGATAAATTAAATATATACATGGCATATGTACAAGGTGGAGAGAGAATTTATTCTATTTTATTTTAATTTTATTTTATTTGATTTTTATTTTATTTTTAGAAATATACACAAGATTATAGAAACACATTTTTATTTTTTTTGGAAAAATAAATTATTTATATACATATATATAGGGTAAAATGGGGCTGCCCCCTGGGAGTAGCCAACTTGGCTACTCCCACCCCTATTTTTCCCTCATTTTTTATTTCTTTGGAAAATAAAAATTTGTATATTCATCACTATATCCCTCTAACATTTTATTAAAATTTCGCCAGAAACAGAGACTCCTATGACCTCCATCCAGACGTCATTTTTTTAACGGTCATAGGATTTTTTAAATCGACCCTGTTTGATGGAGGCCGTAGGAGTCTCTGTTTCTGACAAAATTTTAATAGAATGTTAGAGGGATATAATGATGATTTTACAAATTTTTATTTTCCAAAGAAATAAAAAATGAGGGAAAAATAGGTTGGGGCTAGCCAAGTTGGCTACTCCCAGGGGGCAGCCCCATTTAACCCATATATATACATATATACATATACAGATATATATATATATATATATATATATATATAAGGTATATGTACATGGATGAGTGGCCCTATCTCTCTTCTTATTTTATTTGGCGATCAGGCCCATGTTGGGCCCTCTCTTGGGTTCAGGTCACTCAATATTTATTCCAAATATTTCCTTCTTTTTCTTTTTTTTTCTTCATTCTTTTATTTTTACACAAATACATGCTAATTATTGAATATTAACAAATGCATGTCTTTTGGTAATTTATAGTATTTACAATCATATGCATGGTATTTGCTAAAATATCTAGCTAAAATAAAAGAATAAAGAGTGATGAATGGGGATTCATCACCCCCCTGTACTTTACTTTTGCTAATCCCTTAGCAAACACTTATTTGAAAAAGAAGTGAGAAAGAGAAAGAAAAAGAAAAAGAAGGGAAATCAAGGTTGATTATTAAACTTTCCTTCATTAAATTGAAATATGGAGCTCATTCGGACCTTTGGATTATTAATTTCTCGGAACCTTATTTGGACTTAAGTTTAAAACTCAACAGCCTCTAAGTCCCACCAATCTATGGTCAAGACTCCTCAACAATCCAGATCAGAATAAGTCTACATACACAAACTCTAATGACCATGAATCTTTCCTTGTACTGTGTAAGTGATATGTAGCTCCCCACCTCAGAAATGACAAAGTGACAACTCCCCTTAACAAGGTAACTTCAATTCCTCAGTCTAGCAACTCTTTCCTCGAGGAGCGGGGTATTCCCCTCTAAATTCAAGTGCAATCAGCTCAAGAAGAGGGGGAAGAAGAGAATGGTCCATGACTAGTGTAGCCATGTATCCTTGGGAGCCCAACCATTGTAGCTAAGTCTCCCGTTGCAAGCTTCATGAGATGGTCATGTGTAACATAAGCTTTGCTTTATTTGACTATATACACTCCAATGGGTATTTTATTTTCAATTAGACCCACCACTTTTTTTGATGTGCATATGTACAACACATCTACATGGTGCAACATATATACATAAGGAATTTTTCTCTTGAGCCAGTAGACTATCCCTCTTTTGAAGCTTTATTGCAACCCACAACTCCTGTCTTTAGACTTCATCACCACCAGACCAAGTTGAGACGCACTTCCTTCACTATAAGAAGAAGAGAGGTTCCGCCTAGAAGTACTACCCTCATATGCTACCCCAAGCCAAAGGAAACTGCCTCCTCACCACCTCATCCATGGAGAGCTATGTGTAAAGTGCTGGTGCTAGTAAAGCCATTGTCTTTGAGAGTCATTTGTGTGTTGTTAAGTGTTCTACTTAGGCTCATCAAGATGATATATGCTCATAGCCTAGTGGACTCAAAGAATTAAGTCCCAAATGGACCTGAAAAGTCTTAATCCTAAGCCCTATAAGGTTCCTCTTAGAATTAGGTGGATTAAGGTCTTAACCAAGCTCCATTTTCCAATTTAGTTCCATGCCAGTTTAAATGTCAATCTAGATTTTGAATAACTATATACATATTTACAAATATGCAATTTTTACAAAATTTTTGAACATGTGCAAAATTTTTGAAAAATGTTCAAAAACATGGATGTATGCATGAAAGCAAAGTTTTGCAAAATATTTACACACATTTACACAAGGTTTTTTGCAAACTTTTTATTTTTGAAACATTTTACAAAAATTTTGTAATATGTACATAATTTTGATATCAAAATATTTACAAACTATTTACACAAATCATTTTTACAAACAGATGTACAAAAAATTTTTTTTATAAATAACTATGTATGTGCAATAAATAATTTTATGTACAAGTAAAAAATTTTAAATTTTTATGGTTTTTGGATGAAAGAATTTTTAGCCATTTTTATTTATTAACACACTCACACAAAGTACGAGTTATAGCTAAAGTATATATGGAATATATACGTCACCCCCTATACTTAGCTCGAACGATGTCCTCAGAGTGGATCAAGAGCGATGAAGAAGACATAACTCGTGCTTAGTGTAGGGAAGTGAAAAGGAAAGCTATACTACAACAATAAATGAAAGAATAGAAATGGAAATGCCTCTCGGGGTTTTACCCCTATACTTAGGTTCAAGTAATCCTAAGTATAGCAGGCTGTACACAAAGGGAAATCCGAGTGAGAGAATGTACAGGGTCTACCTCCCCTATACTTAGGGTAAAATATCCCTAAGTATAGACAATGAAACAGAGGTCGAAAGAGATGAAGAAGATAAATATATACAAGATGGAGGGGATGACATTACTCCCCTTATACTTAAGGTCAAGAACCTTAAGTATAGGCAAGTAATGAAACATAACGGAAATGAACAGCTCGGTGTTTACACCCCCTATATTTAGGATAAAGTGTATCCTAGGTATAGCAAAGATAAACCTATACGAGACCTGGGGTGAAAACAAAAACGGAAGAAACAAGGAACAAATCATGACAAAACTCGTATATACCAAGTGGACAATGATGAGGTGCCTCTCAACAAGCGCGAGATTTTACGCCCCTAGTTGGGCGCAAAGGCTAGGATAATGCAGTGTCAAGATTTAGGACGACATCTGTAAGGCGAATGCCGTACTGTCGTCGTATTCTCGGCATGAGAACAACAACGAAATCAACAATGAAGAGACCCAAATAGGCAATCAGGCGGGTGTCTGCTACCGGGCAAGGATATGGGAAGATGTGATCGGGATTTGGTAGCACAAAAGACATCATCGACTCAAGTCAGAATGGAGAGGAAGTGTAGAGCCGAAGAATTCAAACGTGGAGAAAGAAGGATCAGTCATGGAATCCTCCACGTTAATCATTGTCTCAAGAAGTTGTGGAAAGACATGATCAGGAGACTCAGTAGTAAGACTGATATCCGATGCAGAAGGTGAAGAAATGTCAGAAACATCATCGAATATCTCAAAGATCCGCTCATCCTCGCGTGGGTCGTCGAGATGAGGCAACTCAGTATCAGAAAGATCAGACGACTCGATTTCGTGATCTGACAGATCAGATACACTCTGAGAAAGTGAAACCGAGTACACATCGTATTGGGCATCCTCCTGCAGATAACCCTCGGGGAGGAATGCAAGACCATCGGTGAGAAATGGAGGATCATAATCTGAATGGAAATCTGTGCTACTAGCAACTACCCACTCTATGCACCAAAATGCCTCATCAGTTGAAATCTACCTCTGATCAATCTGGAAATAGGAAAAGGTACTGGTCAACAATGCGGAAGTTGTCGAAGTCTGTGAAACTGATCCTCCAGATGTGGCAATGTTGGCTGTCATCTGCTCCTCATGGAATGGATCTAGCTCATCAATCTGAAGGAGAGAAGGCTTAAATACGAGACTATCTATATCTGTCATCCCAAAGTGGTATCCCGTATCGAGCAATGGCTGCTGGGCTGAGTCATGATATCTGTCCAAGTCGAAGAAGTATCTCTGCAAGGTAGAAGATGAGTAGTCTGGAAATGGACACTCAAATGTCTGGACTGATGGCTGTAGTACTGTGGGCTCCTCATTTCCTGGAATATCAGAAGATCTGATATTCAAGACTCATCTACTGAAAAAGTATGGGACCGTCTCGACCTCTAGATGGAAGACCAACGGGAACTCGAGCAGTCTCTGGGTCAGAACCTCCACTGTGGCAGTCATGTCATCCATCACTTGTGCTACGTCAGAATCCATGTCCTCGGTCTGGTGTATAGAAGCTGTATCCTCATGAAGTGCGGCACACCCCACTGGTAGTGCATCATCCTCGTTTGGTGTCCCGACTAGTGTATCTCGTGAAGATGGATTTGTGAAAGTGCTCTCGAGATGGAATCAAGTAAATCAATATCGGAACTGTGGTGTAAACCACCACATGAGGTAACTACCAGTGCTATCTGATCAGCGGTCATCCCCCTCATGGAGATCTCAATAAGGTCGGTCTGTGAAAGTACGTGATCTGGAAATCTCCTCAAGAGGTCAAGAAACCTCAGCCATGCATCATGTACTGTCTCCTAGGGGTCTACTGAAAAATCCGTGATCAAAGACCGCATCATATCTGCTTTATGTTGGGGATAAAATCTCTATATAAACATTGAGCGTTACCCTCCCTACGTTGCAAACTTCCTTCCTTATCGTCTGTGCCATCTGATGGCTCTGCCCTGAAGTGAAAATGGGAAGGTCTTCAACATCAGCTCTTCCGAAGTAATATGTGAATATGTCTGGGTCAGGCAGAAGTCCTCAAACTCAGATATATGAAGATATGGCTCCTCGTGCATCTCTCCTGCATATTTCGGCAGTCTGTGAATGAACTCTGGTTCTGATTGAAAATAAAATACCCACCGGAGTGTATATAGTCCAATAAAGCAAAGCTTATGTTACACATGACCATCTCATGAAGCTTGCAGTGGGAGAATCAGCTACACTGGTTGGGCTCCCAAGGATACATGACTACACTGGTCATGGTCCATTCTCTTCTTCCCCCTCTTCTTGAGCCGGTTGCACTTGAACTTAGAAGGGAATACCCCGTCCTCGAGGAAAGAGTTGCTAGACCGAGGCATTAGAGTTACCTTGTTAAGGGGAGTTGTTGCTTTGTCATTTCTGAGGTGGGGAGCTACATCTCACTTACACAGTACAAGGAAAGATTCATGGTCATTAGAGTTTGTGTATGTAGACTTGTTCTGATCTGGATTGTTGAGGAGTCTTGACCATAGATTGGTGGAACTTAGAGGCTGTTGAGTTTCAAGCTTAAGTCCAAATAAGGTTCCGACAAATTAATAATCCAAAGGTGTGAGTGAGCTCCATATTTCAATTTAATGAAGGAAAGTTTAATAATCAACCTTGATTTCCCTTCTTTTTCTTTTTCTTTCTCTTTTTCACTTCTTTTCCAAATAAGTGTTTGCTAAGGGACTAGCAAAAGTAAAGTATGGGGGAGTGATGAATCCCCATTCATCACTCTTTGTTCTTTTATTTTTGCTACTTGTCTTGGCAAAACCACATGTATATTGCTGTAAATACAATAAATTACCAAATAGGCATGCTTTTGTAAATATCAATAATTAGCATGTTTTTGTGCAAAAAAGAATAAAGAATAAAAGAAAAAGAAGGTGATGTTTAGAATAAATATCGATGACCCAAACCCTAGGGAGGGCCAAGCAATGGCCTGACCGCAAAATAAAACAAGTAGAGAGAGATAGGGTCATTCAACCTGGTGTACACTCCTTCTTATGTATATATTATATTTTCATAAAAATAAAATAGAAATAAAATTGTGTTTCTAATACCTTGTATTCTGAATATATATAAAAATTAGAAAAATAAAATTAAAATAAAAAGAAAATCATTTCTGTCTCTTCTTGTACATATACCATGTATATAGGAATACTTCATCTATTTATTTCACCGTTGTAAATAATTGATAAAAATAAAATAGAAATTATTTTATATCCCAAATTTTAAGTTGTAAATAAATAAAATATAAAATTAGGGTTTTTGTACAAAAATAACATAATAAAAATAAAAATATAAAATACGTAGGTATTTTATACCTGTATATAATATAATATAACGTATAACATAATTTATTTTAAAAAAACAAATAAAAATCACTAAAATAGTTTGAAAATAAATAAACATATTTTATTCTATAAATATTTTTAAATAAAATCATTTGCTATTTTATTTTTAATTTCTAAATATTTTTGACTTAGAATAATTTGATTGGTCCATGGGGGACCGTTGACCCCGGTCAACTACCCCCCCTGAACCACTCCTCTCACGGACCTGGGTTTTGACCTGATTTCACCGAATTTTCCTGAAGACCTCCATTTTCATTATTCCGCGACTCCAATTGTTGAGAAATGATCCAAGTCACTCGATCGATATCATCCTTAGGGATCCATTCTTCGATCCACGCGCTTTCGCTCCCATTTTCTTGTAACTCGTGAGGTATATAGCAACCTGGAGCCACATTTTCTTTACCATCTTTGGCCCTTCCCCTCCTCTCCAATGACCTCCTCCTCTTCGTCTGACTGACAGCTGACGCGAGAAAGAGTCACAGCGAGGTTTTGAGTGTCGGAAGCCTCTAATCCGATGTACACTCCACCGTGCTCTGCCACCGGAGAGCTCGAGCCTCTGGACTGTCGATCCATCGAGGCGACGACCTCCAAAGGTCCGAGACCTTCAGCCCAGACGCCAGCCTTCATTAGGTAGCCTTCACTTAGTCTTAGTCGTAGTAGATTAGAATTTTTCACATTTGATCAAGTTTGGTAGATTAGGCTCGTTCACTGTGATCGGACCTTCCTGGTGTTGCTCCGACCACGCTATTATCTCCACAAGGCTTCTTCCCATCTTCTTTACCCATCCATTCACCTCGGTTCACCCCTAAACGAGTTAGTATCCCTCCACCATCACTACTTCGCCGGAGGGTCACGTCCCACCTCATCCTTCACCCTTCTCGCATGCTAATGGGTCGAGGCATTTTTCCCTCGACCCAGTGGTTTACCTGTGCAGGATAAAGTGCCAAAGCGGCCTCATCTAGAGGTCCAACTCTGAAGCACAAGAGCTCCAGGTTCATCTCGTCACCGGAGCACTCCAGTCGCTCCCGACCTCATCAGAGCCCACCATTAGCTACAAACGGCCTCGAGCTTCATTTCGCCCATCTTAGCATCCTCGGAGGACCCTGCAGTCACGCGCAGCGACCGATCGAAGTTCGCCGGCGGCGAGTTCTTCGCCGCTAATCCAGGCCCCTCCTCCGTCGCTGGATAGAGACCAGCCTCCGGTTCTAATCCTGATCGTCCATCATCCGAGGATCTTGACCATTGGATTTATCTGCGGACCCTCTGCCAGCTGTCCATCACCGAACCGTTATCCACCGCACCTAGCCGTCAGATCTTAAATGGATGACGATTGACCGTTGGATCTTCCATTAATAATAAGGGTAACTTACACGTAGGCCCTCGTTAGTTTTCACATTTATTTTATAGTCCTGTAAATATCTTTAGGTGTTTTTTAGTTTGGAAAATTTACACTGTAGACCTCTTGTATATTTTATTTGCAATTTAGTCACTCTGAGTGTTGTTCACGTGGTCTGGCATGTGTTTTGTAGGTAACTTACAGATTTCTTCCTGAGCTTTATTGATGTTACTGCTTGCATTTTTATAAATAGGAATGACAATTATGCCCATGTTTGTGTGATTCACGTACCAACCTCGTGCTATTTGAGCTTTTTGCATTTTCAACCCTAGATTCTTTACATGTTTTATTATTTGGCTGAATACTTTCTCATATTTGCAAGTAAGACCTTGTGTGTTGTGCGTATTTGATTGCTTGAATAAAATATCAAATCACATCCAAATTTCACGAAATTTGAACACATGGCTCCTGCTACTAAGTAAAAATTTCCGTGAATTTTTGGGAAATTTTTGTTTTCATTTTATTTTTTTTCAAAATTCAAAAACCCAAAAATTTACTTCTGTTCAGTTTGAAAAATCAACTAAAAATATTAAAACTCTCTAAAAAATCTAAAAAATTATTATTGGCTTATTTTGATGTGTTTTTGATTCTGTCCATGTTCTGTTTGATTTGGATTTATAAAAACCCTAAAAATTGAAAAATACTAAAAAAATAAAAAAATTATTAAAAATTTTTAAAAATAAAAAGAATCCAATTTTAGTTCCTATAGTTAGTGTTTTCTCCTTAGTTTGCAATAAAATTGTCTCTGGAATTTTATAAGCTATTTATATATTTTTAAATAGCCTTTAGATTCTGTATGCACAACATATTTGATTTTCAGCCTTATTTCATTTTTATAAAATCAACTAAAAATCAAAAAAATCGAAGAAAAATATCAAAACATCTTAATTTTTCTAAAACCCAAAAATATTTTTATTTGAATTTTCTAACTTGTTTTGGTGTATTGAATAATTGGTGGTTTATGCCTTGTCGATTTCCTTCATTCAATTTCTTAAAAATTAAAAATTCCAAAAAAGTTTAAAAACTTAAAAATCCACCAAAAAATATTTATTTTTGATTTCTGACTACTTCGTAGGATTTCTAATCTCTGCTCCTTGTGTTCGACCCTGGTAGCTGTACCAGGTAAAATAAAATAGTGAGACCGCTATTCGTTTTATTTTCTTGATTTACATTTGGTGGTCTTCTTTTTCTTGATTGACTTAGCCTCGAGGTTCGGGTCGCAACGACCCTGATTTACACCTTAACCTGAACTGTGGGATTTTCGGGTCATCAATACCCTTCTTGATCAAACGGTATGTAGCCTGGACCTGAGAACTTTCTTCTTCGATTGGATCTCTGCCCAATTGGTGGCAGCTACTGTTCTAGGAGCTCAAGATAGCAGTTGTTGATGAATCCACATTTCATCATCTTTATTCTATCATTTTGGCACCAAAAACCCTAGCAAATGCCTGTAAATATCCTTAAATATAGCATCTTAGCATTCATGCATGTGCATTCCAATAGTGTATAAAATACTGATTTTTAATGCCAAAATTATAGAATAAAGAAAAGAAAAGAAAAAGAATAAAATATTGTAAATATTTTATGACCCGAAACCCCGAGACCTAGGCATCTCGATGGCTAGGTCGACCAGGAATAAAGTAGGGGGAGATAAGGGCCAAATACAGATATTTTCTATTCATTCTTTATTCATTTTGGGACCTATTTTTGGTTCCACTTTTTATACATCAAATAAAGAAACTTTGTACATGAAAGTTGTAGATAATTTAATAAAGAAAAATACAAAATTGATTTCACTCAAAAATAATGTACAGATAAAAAGTTATGGTCTGAATAAAAATTCAGAATTCCAACTTTTCAGACCCGTATCTCACAAATGAAAACTCCAAATGCGGCAAACTCACCTTTAATTGTATATAGAAGAAAATAAGATATTTAATGGCAGTGGTTTCGCATTTGGCGGAGCTATGGTTTGAAAGTTGACTTTTGGACCCTCATTGTATAGTTGTACTGATTAAAATATTCAATTTATTATTTATTTATTATTTTTATAATTTTGTATTTTCATCATGTTGTAAATATTACTTATAATAATTATGTATATTAAAATAAGAATAAAAATACAAAATAAATCCAAATAAAAATACTTGTACATATATAATACATAGGTATAATACATGTATCTATACCTATACAAATAACACTTTCATTTTATTAAGTGTATAAAATATATCAGAAAATTAAAATAAAAATATATTTATGTATATGAAAGTATTTTATAATTTTAGAAAATAATAAATAAAAATAATAGAATTAAAATACACAAAATAAAAATAAAATACTAAAATACATAGGTATTATACCTATATAGGGATATAAAAGCAACTTGTAAAAATATACTTCATAAAATAAATTAAAAATCATAATAAAATACTTCATAAAATAACGAATATTTTCTTTATGATAATCATAAATTAATAATGCCATTTACTATTTTTAAATTAATTATAAGACATTTTTGGGGGCTTTTTCCTGGTTGGTCCACGTGGACCAACCAGGTGGACTGGGATGTTGACCACCAGTCAACTCCCTAGTCCTAGCCCCCTCCCTTGTCAGAAGTACCCATGACCCACTTTTCCTCGATTTTTTTCGCCATGATGCGTTGCTCGAGGAAGAATTGACCCTTCATGAAAGTTGTACCTGGTACAACTGTCATCCACGCCCATGCATCATTTCGGGGATTCGACCAAAGATACGCCCGTGATCGCTTCTCGAATGTCGCACCTCGGCCATGTTTCAAAAGCCACCCAAAACCTCCATTTTCCCTTTGAACCCTTTTGACCCAAGTTGAACGCTTGCTTTGGAGCCCTAGATCGATCCCTGTGACAGGGGGATCTCCAGCTCCTTCGTGCAAGGCAAGGCGAGGGCCGGGAGGAGCTTCCACCCCCATCTCCGGTCAAGTAGCCGTGAGGTTTCATCTCTTGGCCGTTGGGCCAATCGAGGTCGCATTGTCTTATTTTTCTAGCCATTAGTTAGCTGTTAGGTTGGGTATTTATTTAGTGTATTTAGTTCGCTGCCAAACATACTAATTAGCGTAGTTCCTTCAATCAAACACTCGCCGGAGCTCTTGGGCTCCGGCGACCACCTTCACCTTCCATCGCTGCCGATCTCCCGCCAATAAAGGCCAGGTCTTTGCCGTGCTTTTCCTGTCGAGTTTCTTTCTCATTTGCAGGACCTGAAGGGGGCTTCTGCGCCTCGTCTGAGATCTGGAAGGAGCTCCAGAACCACCAGCACGTTGACGAGCTCCAGGGGCCCGCCGTTGGTTTCTGGACATTCGTGGTGGTGCTGGGAGCTTCGCTGCGACGTGCAGAACAAGCTGAGCCCCTTGGCTGAGTCCCAGCTGCTCGGAGACGCGCGTAACGAGGATCTGAAGCTCGCCATGCGCGAGTTCGAGGAGTGTTCTTGCTGACCCGCTCCCAGCCGTTGATATTGATCCTGTTCTTGCAGCCGCCCCAGGCATCGTCGGATCTAGGGCCACTCCAGCCGTCCGATTTGCTCAAGGCTTCTAATCTTAACCGTTGCGGGCGAAGGGGTATCGGGCTTTGCTGGGCTGCCACGTGTATTAGTGATGCGCATCCCACCATTCATCAGCGCCCTTAGGCAGGTATTTTGCATATTCTTCCCGCCGATTTTTGTAATATTGTACTAAAGACTGAAACTTTCCTCGGTGCTTAATTAATTTTGTAGTAATTATACTTGACTCCCGCACTTTTTGCATAATTACCTTTAGGCCCCTGCTAGGCGCGTGCTAGTCACGCGCGTGGTTGGACTTTTTGCATCGACACCCCTGCAGGTTGTTGAATTTACATTCGGTCCATTAATTATTTTATTGCGTTATAAATTTTGTGCGCAAATTGCATAGGGGCCCTATAACTTTCTGATATTTACATTAATGCCCCTGCCAGTATGTATTTTCTTTATGTTGTCTTTAATTCTTTCATGCATTTATAAAAACCCAAAAATTCCACAAAAAATGCATTAAGCTCTTATTGCATCATATTTCCACGCCATACTTTTGCATTTGCATTTTATTGCATTTTATTATTTATTAAAAATCCAAAACATGCTTTTCTTGCACTGTTTGTATTAGAAAATCCATAAAAATATAAATACCTTTTGAAAAATTCCAAAAAAAATCATATTTTGTCTATTTTATTATATTTTAATTTCTATCCAAAAACAACTAAAAATATTAAAAGAAAACCATAAAAATTATAAAACACCAAAAATCTTTATAAAAATATTAAAAATTCATAAAAAATCACAAAAATATAATTTCTGTCTCTTAATTTTCTCTACTATATTCTATTTATATTAAAAATAGTTTGGAGGAATTTTGCTAATGTTTACTATTATTTACCTCTAAATTAATATCGGATATTTATTAAACTCATTATATTGAGTATTTTTGACTTTAAAAATATATAAAAATAGCAAAATATCTTAGAAAATCACAAAAACATTAAAAAAAATCCAAAAATCCAAAAATATCTTAGAAAATCACAAAAATATTTTACCTATTTTTTAGCCTATTTATATATACCTCTCTCTCCTCTCTCTTATATATATACATTCTTTATATAGCTATATCTATTTATTAAAACAAAAGAAAATAAAAAATATATAATATAAAAAATATAAAAATCAGAAAATTAAAAAATCAAAATACAAAATTATAAAATTAAAAATTAAATAAAAAAATATAATATTAAAAACCCACAAAAAATAGCTTAGTAGCCACTTGACCACATTCACACATTTTGTGCACTTGTGCCCCGTTCTACCTGTCTGCTCCCTGTGTTCGACCTCTACACATACTTGCACTATACACATCTTGTTGTAGAGTTATAATAAATTTTAACTCCACACACTTTCACTTCTTTACTTGATTGTCGTGGGTTAATTGTTGATTAATTGAGGTTTCGTGAGCGGTCGCTCAGCGACATTGTGGTCCCGCCTTGTGCGGAATACTTTAGACCCTCGCCAAATCTCTGTTATCAAATGGCGCCGTTGCCGGGGAGTAACAACGCGTAGTTCGGGTTATTGCTGTGTGTTTGTGATTATTTGTCTTTTTCGCGGCTTTCTATTTCTGCTTGTTTATCATATTTCTTGTTTGAATTGTCTAACCCCTCTCTTGTTTGACTTCTTGTGAGGTACGCGGATCGAGGGAGGAGCTCTCTTCCAGGAGCACCTGCGCACCCACGTGAGGCGACTTGACATAGCACGAAGGCGGGCTAGGAGAGGATTTTGAAGACGATTCTAGTCTATTTATTGCATTTATTAGTGTAATTTTGGTGAGAGAGAGACCATCTATATTGTAATAATATAGGTACTCAGGACTGGACTTTCGGGCCCAATTTCCAAGTGATTGTTCACTTGGGGGCTCACCGCATTTTTATCGGTTTTCATCGCATTTTTTTAACTTTGTTTTCTGATTTTCAATTTTATTTATTTTGTGTGAATGAGCCCCTAGTTTTAGGATTGCTTGCGATAGACTTAGGTCCAAACACAATAATAACCATTGCATGTACCTATAGTGCGTTTTGGACTTAGTCAAATTTAAACAGTCTGTTCATTTATCTCTTAACCCGTGTGCCGTGAGCGAGCCCCATCAAGCACTACTCCTGAACTCGAGTGTGTCGAGAAGAGGAGGGGTAAGACAAGACCGGACTCTTAGGTTAAAGATAAGTGGCCGACTTGTGGTGCTTCACGTTAATAGCAATTTCTGAAACTTAGGGCGATTTCATCGGCTTGCATTTGCATATAGATAGGTTTAAATTCTGCTGAGCATCCTTGCATATAGAGTGCTGGAGGCAAGGTGAGCATTTATGCTTTAGCATTCATCATCGTTTTGCCGCTTGCATTGCTTTTCCGCTCCTCTACCTCTGATTTTGATCACCTATGTGCTAAGTAAAATTGACTCCTCGATAGGTTCGTGCATTTCTTACTAAAAATTCAAAAAAAAAAGTGATAACAATAAAATTGGGACTGTTAATATTACTTGACCCTAAAACCGATCAAAAGAAAAATATTGTATTGGGGCGAGTAATCCCCTCATTGTCTTCGCTTTTACTTGCTCGCGCACACCCTAAGGACTAGTGCCCAAATCTCATCTTCAGCCCCTAAGTGTGTGTGCAACTCTTTGACTCCTCACCTAATTCTAAAAGAGACAAGATAAAAAGACCGCATTTGTAGTCTTCACCGAGTTGAGTAGGTGAATTGAGGGTTTGATTGTTTCATTTTTTGTTTGTGATTGTTTTGTGTGTGTGCTAGATCTCCTCTGCACATTTGCGCCTTTTCTCCACTCCTCTTGACTTGACCATCGTGCTCTCCCGATCATTGTCTTTTATTTCCGAGATGGACCCCTGGAGCGTATTTTATCCGGACTTTGCGGATCCCTCGTTCACTCCAGCCGGCCCACCTCCTTTTCCCCAGGAGGACTTTGCTCCTGACTTTTGTACATATCCGCCTCAGCCGCAGTATCAGGACTCGGATTTCTACCCACCTCCACCTCCGTATTTTCCACCTTCACATTCACCCGAGACTGATCTGTTGGAGTCACCTTTCATGGAATCCACCCTTGAGCACTTGACCCAGATGATGGATCATATGAGACAGAGGATTGACCACCTCACTATCACAAATAAGAGCAACCATGATATTCCACCATTTGATGATATGGGTTCATTCGAGGATTTCCATGAGAGCTTGCAATCGCGAAAAATACAAAAAATGAGAAAAATTCAAAAATCCAAAAAGATTTCGGGAGATACATGATTGAGTCGGACTGTGAGGAGAGTGTCCACCTGCCAGACCCTTTGACCACACAATCTCTCACATCCTGTCCCACCTTTGATCCCGAGGATGCCGCTGTACAGACTGCTCTTGGCATGCCTCGTGTATATGCTGATTCCGATTTCCTCCCTTGTATGGAGGAAGTCCAAAAATTCAAAAAAATATTGACTGAACCCGAAGTGGTGGCCACCATTCATGAGATCATCCGTGCCCCACTTTAGCAGGCCATGACCGATTTATCTGCTCCTCTTCCCAAGAAGAGAAAGCGGAGGAGCAGATCTGAGCGTCATATCTTGACCATGGCCTCTGCCCATGCCATCACACACCGTCCCATTCCTCGGAAGAGGAACACTGCAACACCTTTCATTAGCTGCACCATCTCTGACCACACATATGATCACACTCTCCTAGACGGCGGTGCTTCGATTAGCATCATACCCTTCTCGCTGGTACAGTTTCTTCACTTAGGGCCTCTCAAGAAAACCATGATGATCGTACAGTTTGCTGATGGATCAATTAAGAGGCCGAAGGGTATCCTTGAAAACGCCGTCATCTCGATTCAGGGCACGAGCTACCATGTTGACTTTGTTGTTTTGCCCATGGAGACCTCCACAGGGGAGCACTCTCCAATCATCCTGGGACGACCATTCCTCGCCTCTGCGAGGGTCGTTATTGATTACGGATCAGGAGAGATTCGTTTCCGTCCTGCTGACGAGAGCGAACCATTGATCACCACACCCACTGCTGACCAGAGACCTGCACCTGATGTGACCACACCTATCTTGGCTGACCTCGAGGACCATGACCTTGATGATACTATCAGAGAATTTTGTTGTCTATTGGATTCCACTGAGACCCAAGAATTCCTCTCGGTTGAGGAAAACTCGGAAAGCATGGACCTCGACGTTCCTTCTTCTGGGACTTGGCGTTGTGTTGATGACATCCACGGGATTTACATGATAGACACCATTGAGCGGAGGGCTGATGTAGAGACTAGACGGGACAGACATGTTTTGACTACTTCCACTGATGGGTCCGCTCCTGTCCACAGAGATACTGATGAGCCAAAGGCCGAATTTGATTTGATTGCTTTTATTCGGGAATTCGGGCTTTGATGAGAAAGATGAACCGGTTGAGATTATTGAGGACGAACAGAGTTCGACTACTTCCACCGATGATTTCGTGCCTTTTGATTTTGACCTGGATGACACCTCACAGGACGACTCCGAGTACACTACTTCTGATGATGATGAGTTCGTCCCATTTCACTTTGACACTAGCGAGACTCCCAAGGCCGGACCTAGTCACACTTCTCCCATTCACCAGTCTGTGCCTTCACACCCTAAGGCCCCTGAGGACCTTCACTCTGTCGACCCTGATCGGCTTCCGTCCACTGTGGACCCCGATGTCGACCTGCATCATACCAGATCCATTCCTCAGCAGTCCCGCAAGAAGGTTCGCTTTCAACCTTCTTGATCCCATGTATATCCATCTCTGTTGTATATCCTCTCATGTATCTCTGTCTATCTTCCGTTTTGCTCGTCCACCCATTCTCATTTTTGCCTTACTTAGGACGTACTTTGTCCTAAGTATAGGGGGGTGGACGAGCCGAGTGTTCTTTCATCGTTCCATATCATCACTCCTGTCGTTGCCTACACTAAGGGCGTCTTTCACCCTAAGTATAGGGGGAGTGGTGTGTACATCCTCTGATCTCGTTTCCATACTCATCTCTTTTCTTCTTTTCTTCTTTTCCTTGTCTATTCTCTTTATCTATCAAAAAGGAGTCGCCCCTTGTAGACAGTTTTCTATACTTAGGACGTACTTTGTCCTAAGTATAGGGGGGTGTGCACCTCGAGTATTTCCATTCTTTGATCCTCTCCATTGTCTCCTCTCCTTGTCTATACTTAGGGATATCTTACCCTAAGTATAGAGGGAGACAGTCTGAGTACGATCTGTTCATTCCCACCCTTGACCCTCCCTGCTTTATGTACAGTCTGCTATACTTAGGATTATTTGATCCTAAGTATAGGGGGACGGTAGACTTCTTATTCATTCATTCATTCCTTATTCGTTTATTCTTTAGAATTTCCTATACTCAGTACGAGTTATGTCTTCTCTTTTTCTTTCTGATCTATGAGGACATAGCTCAAGCTAAGTATAGGGGGGTCGTATATACTATGTATATACTTTAGCCATAACTTGTACTTTCGTATTTTCTAAATAATACAGTTAATAATTCTTTAAAAATCCTTAATAAAAAGATGTGGTTATTCCTCGAATTCTTTTTTTGTATTTACTGATTCATAAATCAGGTGAAAATGTTTTTTGCAAAATGTTTGAGAAATAGTTTGAAAATCTTTGTGAACATCTATTGAAAACTATTTTGAAAATATTTTGTTACATGTTTTCAACCTTTGTAAAAAAATGTGTGATTTGTAAAATTTATTTTCTTTGTGTGAAATAAAATGTTTGAAAAAATGATTTGCAAATGGCTTGAAAAATGGTTGCAAAAATATTTTGAAAAATCTATCTATACTATTTCAAAAGCCTTTGCAAAATGATTTTCAAATGTGTGTACATGTTTGTAAAATGTTTGTAAAAATTATTTTGGACTATAGTTTTCAAAAATTGTGTGAAAAAGCTTGTGTCAAATAAGTTTGAGGAATACTAACATCACACCAAAATCCACTATATATATGTATAAAATTGATCACTTACCCTTGTAAATTCTTAAAATCCACTTCTTGTAAATATAAGAAGCACTCCCGTGTACATATTTTTCACCTAGCTTTTCAGCCAAAAACTTTTTGTTTTCAAAAATCCCAAAAACATTTTCAAAACTAAAAAAAATTTGAAAAATCTTTCTGAAAAAAATACAAAAAAATTGCATCTGCATATGCATCACCATTATCTTTTCAAAAATCCATAAAAAGTTCAAAATCCTTGAAAATTGCATCACAAAAATATTTTCTGCATTCTGCATCGCATGAGCATTTTTCAGATTGAGTTTGATAGTTGAACAAGTCTAAGTAAAATCCGGAGATTGGAGCTTGATTGGACCTTAAAATCTACCTAATAACATGAACCTTATAGGAACTGGGTTTGAGGTACTTCAGGTCTAGTTGACTTAATTCTATGAGGATCACGGGACTTGGTTCAATGGATTCTTGACTGCCTAAGTAGAGTATTTCGGAGCACACACACGACTCTTGTTGATAATGACCTTACTTGGACACCTGCACCTTTCACATAGCTCTCCACGGATGAGGTGGTGAGGAGGCAGTTTCCTTTGGCTTGGGGTAGCATATGAGGGTAGTACTTCTAGGCGGAACCTCTCTTCTTCTTCTAGTGAAGGAAGTGCACCTCAACTTGGTCTAGTGGTGATGAAGGCTAAAGACAGAAGCCGTGGGTTGCAATAAAGCTTCAAAAGAGGGATATTCTACTGGCTCAAGAGGAAAATTTCTTGTATATATGTTGCACCATGTAGATATGTTGTACATATGCAATTGAAACAAAAAAAAGAAGAAAGAAAAAAAAAGAAGAACTCCAAAAAAGAGGTGGGTCGGATTGAAAATTTAATAACCCCACCGGAGTGTATATAGTCCAATAAAGCAAAAGCTTATGGTATCCATGTTACATCTCATGAATCTTGCAGCGGGAGACTTAGCTACACTGGTTGAGCTCCCAAAATTCTATACCTCTTATCCCCCCTCTTCTTGAGCCGGTTGCACTTGAACTTAGAAGGGAATACCCCGCTTCTCGAGGAAAGAATTGCTAGACCGAGGCATTAGAGTTACCAGGTTGGGGGAGGTTGTTTCTTTGTTACTTCTGAGGTGGGGAGCTACATATCACTTACACTGTACGAGTCAGACTCATAGTCGTAAGAGTTTGCGTATGAATTGAAGTATTTCTGACCTGGCTATTGAGGAGACTTGGACAGAGTTTTGGGATTCTCAAGGACTGTTGGATTTCAAATTTGGTTCTCATTAAGGTTCCGACCGCACTAAAATTCCAAAGGTCTGACTTAAGCTCCAAACTTTGATTTTGTGAAGACAAGTTTGATAATTAAATTTAATCCACATTTCTTCTTTTTCTTTTCTTTCTTTTTCTTTTTCTGCACTTATTGCATAAATGTTTGCTAGGGACTAGCAAAGGTAAAGTATAGGGGGATGATGAATCCACATTTCATCATCTTTATTCTATCATTTTGGCACCAAAAACCCTAGCAAATGTCTGTAAATAGCCATAAATATAGCATCTTAGCATTCATGCATGTGCATTCCAATAGTGTATAAAATACTGATTTTTAATGCCAAAATTATAGAATAAAGAAAAGAAAAGAAAAAGAATAAAATATTGTAAATATTTTATGACCCGAAACCCCGAGACCTAGGCATCTCGATGGCTAGGTCGACCAGGAATAAAGTAGGGGGAGATAAGGGCCAAATACATATATTTTCTATTCATTCTTTATTCATTTTGGAACCTATTTTTGGTTCCACTTTTTATACATCAAATAAAGAAACATGAAAGTTGTAGATAATTTAATAAAGAAAAATACAAAATTGATTTCACTCAAAAATAATGTACAGATAAAAAGTTATGGTCTGAATAAAAATCCAGAATTCCAACTTCCCAGACCCGTATCTCACAAATGAAAACTCCAAATGCGGCAAACTCACATTTAATTATATATAGAAGAAAATAAGCTATTTAATGGCGGTGGTTTCGCATTTGGCGGAGCTACGGTTTGAAAGTAGTCTTTTGGACCCTCATTGTATAGTTGTACTGATTAAAATATTCAATTTATTATTTATTTATTGTTTTTATTATTTTGTATTTTCATCATGTTGTAAATATTACTTATAATAATTATGTATATTAAAATCAGAATAAAAATACAAAATAAATCCAAATAAAAATACTCGTACATATATAATACATAGGTATAATACATGTATCTATACCTATACAAATAACACTTTCATTTTATTAAGTGTATAAAATATATCAGAAAATTAAAATAAAAATATATTTGTGTATATAAAAGTATTTTATAATTTTAGAAAATAATAAATAAAAATAATAAAATTAAAATACACAAAATAAAAATAAAATACTAAAATACATAGGTATTATACCTATATGGGGATATAAAAGCAACTTGTAAAAATATACTTCATAAAATAAATTAAAAATCATAATAAAATACTTCATAAAATAACGAATATTTTCTATATTATAATAATAAATTAATAATGCCATTTACTATTTTTAAATTAATTAATAAGACATTTTTGGGGGCTTTTTCCTGGTTGGTCCACGTGGACCAACCAGGTGGACTGGGATGTTGACCACCAGTCAACTCCCTAGTCCTAGCCCCCTCCCTTGTCATAAGTACCTGTGACCCACTTTTCCTCGATTTTTTTCGCCATGATGCGTTGCTCGAGGAAGAATTGACCCTTCATGAAAGTTGTACCTGGTACAACTATCATCCACGCCCATGCATCATTTCGGGGATTCGACCAAAGATACGCCCGTGATCGCTTCTCGAATGTTGCACCTCGGCCATGTTTCAAAAGCCACCCAAAACCTCCATTTTCCCTTTGATCCCTTTTGACCCAAGTTGAACGCTTGCTTTGGAGCCCTGGATCGATCCCTGTGACAAGGGGATCTCCAGCTCCTTCGCGCAAGGCAAGGCGAGGGCCGGGAGGAGCTTCCACCCCCATCTCCGGTCAAGTAGCCGTGAGGTTTCATCTCTTGGCCGTTGGGCCAATCGAGGTCGCATTGTCTTATTTTTCAAGCCATTAGTTAGCTGTTAGGTTAGGTATTTATTTAGTGTATTTAGTTCGCTGCCAAACATACTAATTAGCGTAGTTCCTTCAATCAAACACTCGCTGGAGCTCTTGGGCTCCGGTGACCACCTTCACCTTCCATCGCTGCCGATCTCTCGCCAATAAAGGCCAGGTCTTTGCAGTGCTTTTCCTGTCGAGTTTCTTTCTCATTTGCAGGACCTGAAGGGGGCTTCTGCGCCTCGTCTGAGATCTGGAAGGAGCTCCAGAACCACCAGCACGTTGACGAGCTCCAGGGGCCCGCCGTTGGTTTCTGGACATTCGTGGTGGTGCTGGGAGCTTCGTTGCGATGTGCAGAACAAGCTGAGCCCCTTGGCTGAGTCCCAGCTGCTCGGAGACGCGCGTAACGAGGATCTGAAGCTCGCCATGCGCGAGTTCGAGGAGTGTTCTTGCTGACCCGCTCCCAGCCGTTGATATTGATCCTGTTCTTGCAGCCGCCCCAGGCGTCGTCGGATCTAGGGCCACTCCAGCCGTCCGATTTGCTCAAGGCTTCTAATCTTAACCGTTGCAGGCGAAGGGGTATCGGGCTTTGCTGGGCTGCCACGTGTATTAGTGACGCGCATCCCACCGTTCATCAGTGCCCTTAGGCGGGTATTTTGCATATTCTTCCCGCCGATTTTTGTAATATTGTACTAAGTTCTGAAACTTTCCTCGGCGCTTAATTATTTTTGTAATAATTATACTTGACTCCCGCACTTTTTGCATAATTACCTTTAGGCCCCTGCCAGGCGCGTGCTAGTCACGCGCGTGGTTGGACTTTTTGCATCGACACCCCTGCGGGTTGTTGAATTTAGATTCGGTCCATTAAATATTTTATTGTGTTATAAATTTTGTGCGCAAATTGCATAGGGGCCCTATAACTTTCTGATATTTACATTAATGCCCCTGCCAGTATGTATTTTCTTTATGTTGTCTTTAATTCTTTCATGCATTTATAAAATCCAAAAATTCCACAAAAATTGCATTAAGCTCCTGTTGCATCATATTTCCACGCCATACTTTTGCATTTGCATTTTATTGCATTTTATTATTTATTAAAAATCCAAAACATGCTTTTCTTGCACTGTTTGTATTAGAAAATCCATAAAAAATATAATACCTTTTGAAAATTCTAAAAAAATCATATTTTGTCTAATTTATTATATTTTAACTTCTATCCAAAAACCAACTAAAAATATTAAAAGAAAACCATAAAAATTATAAAACACCAAAAATCTTTATAAAAATATTAAAAATTCATAAAAAACACAAAAATATAATTTCTGTCTCTTAATTTTCTCTACTATATTCTATTTATATTAAAAATAGTTTGGAGGAATTTTGCTACTGTTTACTATTATTTACCTCTAAATTAATATCGGATATTTATTAAACTCATTATATTGAGTATTTTTGACTTTAAAAATATATAAAAATTAGCAAATTATCTTAGAAAATCACAAAAACATTAGAAAAAAAATCCAAAAATACTATACTTGCTATATTTTACCTATTTTTTATCCTATTTATATATACCTCTCTCTCCTCTCTCTTATATATATATACATTCTTTATATAGCTATATCTATTTATTAAAAGAAAAAGAAAATAAAAAATATATAATTTAAAAAATATAAAAAATCAGAAAATTAAAAAAAATCAAAATACAAAATTATAAAATTAAAAATTAAATAAAAAAATATAAAATTAAAAACCCACAAAAAATAGCTTAGTAGCCACTTGATCACATTCACACATTTTGTGCACTTATGCCCCGTTCTACCTGTCTGCTCCCTGTGTTCGACCTCTACACATACTTGCACTATACACATCTTGTTGTAGAGTTATAATAAATTTTAACTCCACACACTTTCACTTCTTTACTTGATTGTCGTGGGTTAATTGTTGATTAATTGAGGTTTCGTGAGCAGTCGCTCAGCGACATTGTGGTCCTGCCTTGTGCGGAATACTTTAGACCCTCGCCAAATCTCTGTTATCAGTTGTGATGAAGGATGATTGGAGGATGGAGCTAGTGCTCCTAGTTTTGCTCGGTGGCATTGCAATTGGAAGACTCCCAGAGATCCTCTCGAAGATCAAAACCTGGGATGTGGTTTCAATCGGGGAGCAGAGGGTGCTTCACTTGGGATGGAATTACTGTAGGTGGATCGGGTCTTCGCCTCAAGCTACCAGCAAACGTAGCGAGGCTCTGCAAGCTTGGAGAAGAGATTCTACAGGAGGTTACACCTCCTGGATCTCACCGGAGATTGTGCCGTCATCGTTGCTCGATTGTAAAAGTGTCTCAACTGTCACCCAAGATGTCTAGGGGGCTAGGCATATCCATCTCTATTGGCGGATGGGGGGGGGATGGACAATGAAGGGTTGTCTTTATAGGTGACAGAGAGTATAACAACTGATGGGGAGAGTAAAGCCTTTGAGGGTTACGTGCAAGTGGAGGAGGCGTAACGACCGACGGAGTGGCGGGGTACGTTACATGTACGACGGCGGTTGCAGTTGTAGGGAAGGGGATGGGGACGGGGGTTACATGCTAAGCACGTAGCACGTGATCGGGTGAAAGGGGACTTTGGAGGTCCACGTGCTAGGCACGTGACCTAGGGGGCTGGAGAGAAGTGGGGTGTCACGTGGCACTCCTAAGGGTTGCCACATGTCACCCCAAAAAGATTTCAAAATTTAAAAAAGAAGAAAAATAGAAAAGAAATAAAAGGAGACTGAGACCTCGGATCGAAAAATTTCATTCATGATAGTTGTTCATCTCAATGACATTTACAACTTTCATGAAGAATCTGAGAGCAAAAGAGGCCATCTGTACAAAGTGATATTTTTGGTGGTTTTCCATCTGTATAGAAAACTGACTTTTTAGGATTTTGTAATTTGTCGAGCTTTAAAAGAGGATAAAAATTCTAGAAAAATCCGATAAAATACAAAAAATTAATTATATACTAATATTTTTTTAGATTTTTAATAAATAAGAAAATTGGAAAATAAAATAGACGTACGAAATACAAGACTTTTGTACAGACTCGCAAAGAACACAGTTAGCTTCTTTGATTTCAGTCTTGATCTAGATTAGGATTTTTATATGATGCTTAATAAAAGTTTCATCATAGAATACAAGTGAAGAAGAAATAAAATTAAAAGAGGTAACTATGTACATTAAAACTTAGTTCAAAAATCGTAAAAGCTAAAATGCGCAAAAGAGGCCCAAAACCCAAATTTTACATATGAACTCCGAATTTTATGAAATTGATCCTTTTTTGATGGTATTTGAAAATGGAGTACTTTAAAAGTGATTAGACCAAAATCAGACACTTTGTGAGGAAGATAAGCATGTTTTAGTTCATCAGATATGAAATTAGACTTTGGGATTATTATTTACTTTGTTGAGTTAATACTTTTTTTGTATTTTTATTTTGTTATTGTTAGTAATATATACATAATAGAGTAATATTAGGTCAATCGGAGTTAGGATGAATTAACTAAAAATATGGGAAGTTAGTAGCTTTTTAAGCTAGTTTACACGTTACACAATTATGCATGATGAAATGTAAATATTATTTACACATATATGCATGCAAATGATACTCTATTATTATTAAATACATATGAGTTTTTGGGAACATAACCCAATCGATCAAATTTAGCATGATGAATACGAGATTCATCACTGGTCAGAGATGGAGTGGTCGTGCGGGTGATCTAGAGGCATGGCGTGATGGAGGAAGGTGAGGGGTGTATGGATGACGAAGGAATCAAGGCTCCTAGAGATTTGGTTCATTCCCAAAAAAATAGAGAAGGAAAGGGGTGTTTGGTCTGACATGTCAGGCAGAGGTGATAGCACAGTTGACCTGGGGTCAACGAACGAAGTTCCCTGGATGGTCTACGTGAACCAACCAAGAAAAAGAGACCCAAAAGGCCTAATAGATTCATTTCAAACTGCAAAATGAATTATTTAACTTTAGATTATAAAATGAAAGTATTTCTAATTTTATGTAATATTTTATACATATTTATATATTTTTTCGGAGTATTTTATTACAAAATGCTATTTACATTTATATTAGGGATTTTTACCTGAAAGACCCTATAATCTTTGCCAAGGACCTCTATAACCTTTGAAAGATCGAATTCCTCCCTCGACCCTGTAAACTTGCTCCGTGTTACCCCACAGAACCTACCGTCATATTTAACTTTATTGGAGTAAAAAACTTGAGTAAAACTTAAGTTAATTAAACCAAACAAAAATCAACGGTGGATCTTCAATCTCATTCTCTCCTTCCTTATCCTCCTCCTTCATCATCCTCTTATTCAACCCATCAAACGTCAGGGCAGCAGGTCGGCTCCTCGATGCCGTTGGCTAGTTGGGACTGTCACCCCAATATCAGGACAATAGGTCGGCTGGAGCTGGAGATCGTCACACCCGTGACTGTCACCCACGATGGCGAGTGGTTGTGCGAGAAGAGATGGTGGAGTAAGGTTGGAGGAGTTGCCTCGAGTATGAAGGAGTTGTGCGCTCGGAGGAGCCTCGCTGGGATGATATCCTCGACGCTTGGACATGAGGAAACATCGACGCATTTGGCGCACATGGTGCCATATGGAGCTCGACGAAGATGTTGTCTAGAGCACGTCTTGTAGGAAGTCTATGCCTCCTTTTTTTAGATCTGGATGCGGTACGACAACCACCTGACCGTAGCGCGTGAGAAACATGTACGTAAGGACGTTTTCGTGGGTTCGATGAAACCTTATTGTCACCGCCGTGGGGGGTTTGGGATACCATATCTCCTGAAGTTGGAGGTTGGGAGCCATGGTTGGAGATGGGCGGCGCAAATGATGCGCTGCAGTAGCTGTTGCCCGCTGCATGGTCTTCGCCCGAGGGTGTCAATACAGAGATCCATGTAGGGGGTCTTGTCACAGATCTATGCAGCATGAAGCACACAAGCAACTACAACTGTTTCTCGGTGAAGGTCAAGCAGTCGGGAGAATGGGGGAGGAAGCACATTACTCGCCACCACGTGCGACGAGTCGGTGAGGCACACAAGCCTCGCGGCTGTAGGGAGGCAAGAATGGGGAAGAAGCTGGGTTGCTCATGTTTCTTCTTGCTCTTCCTATAAGAGTCGAATGATGGATGCCGCCATCTACTTCAGCAAAAACAAAAAGAGAAAAAGAGGGGAAGCTGATCGTCATTGAACTTGCAAGTTTGATTAGAGAAGAGGAGGGCGGCAAGGACCTTCTCGCACGAGGACATAATGCCAGACATTGCCCAGGTGCTGCCCTCGACGGAGGGGAGGTCGGGCGAAGGGGAGGATGTCTGGATGGAGGGGAGGTCGGGTGAAAGGGAGGAGGCCTGTGCGGGGGAGGCGGAGGGGAGGAGACCTGTGTGGGAGGGCGGAGGGCGGACGACGGGGAGGGTTAGGGCGGTGGGAAACAGAGATGAGGAGGAAGAAGGGGAATGGCATTGAATGTAAATTTGATAAATAAAATGGGTATAATGTAAAAGAATATAACGAAACCCGGTTAGTTTTAAAAGGTAAATGGATATTGGTTAACCGTAGGGTCTGTAGGGTAAGGGTTAGCATGTTTACGGGGTCGAGGGAGGAATATCGATGTTTCAAAGGTCGTAGAGGTCATTGGCAAGGATTATAGGGTCTGCCGGGTAAAAAACCTTTTATATTAACATGTAAATATACGTATATATGGAGTATTTTATTTTTGACCTCTATTTTATTAATATTTAAAAATATTATAATATTTTTAATTTATATAAATACACATTTAGGCATTTTTTTTATATTTATCTGACTTTATTTGTATACTTAATCAATTATACACATTAGTCTTATAAGTATATATACGTATATTTCATCTATATATTTAAGAGATTGATTTTATTTAATTTATTGAAATGGTTTTATCATTTTAATTATAAACACGTGTTTCAAATAATATTTTCAATTTTATAAAAAAATTTGAAAAATATAAAGTATAAATATATTGAAAAAAATATACATGTATAGACCCAAATCTTAAATTTCACATCTTAGATCCAAATTACATGGAAATAACCTTCATTAAATAACGTATTAAAAGTTATATAAATATAAATGTGACTTGGTCCATTTTGATATTGTATGGAGAAGAATACAAGTCTGTAAAGTTTTTATTTTGTCTTTTTATTTTGTTTGCCCATGCATACTATTCATTATTTTTTTTGAAAGTAATTTTGTATGTTTTCCTTGTATTTTTATCTACAATATTCATGTTGAGGGTTTTATTATTTGAAGTGTAAAAATAATAAAATATCAAAGATCCCGAAAAATAATATTTGTGCAATGAAATTAGGGTTTTGTGTGTGGTTCTTTGTGTATTTCTGTACAGTTTCTCTGCCCTATCTGCCCTACTTTATTCCTTGTCGACCAAGTCATAATGATGACTAGGTCATGGGGTCTAGGGTCACTCAACACCTATGGTGTTTCATCTCCTTTTCTTTTCTTTCTTTATTTTTTTATTTCAGAATTAAAGGAAATAATTATATAGTATTTTATGCAGTATTTTGTATAATTTACCAAGTACTTATTTTGACAAAGTAATGATATTTAAATGCATTTAACTAGGGATTTAAGGCCAAAATGAAAGAATAAAGTGACGAAATGGAGATTCATCACTGCCATATACTTACCTTTGCTAGCCTTAGCAAGAACTTATGTCTATAAGAGCAGAAAGAAAATAAAGAAAAGAAAAAGAAAGAACTTCGATTGATTTTAAATTATCTTTATAATATCAAAGTTTGGAGCTCAGCTGGACCCTTGAATTTTTGTTTGGTTAGGACCTTGGTTGGGAACCGTACGTAAAACACAACAGCCTCTGAGAATCACATAACTATGCCCAAGTCTCCTCAAAGGCCAGGTTAAAACAAGTTAATTTTATACGCAGTCCCTTATAACTATGAGTCTATCTTGTACAATGTGTGGGATATATAGCTCCTCTCACCTGAAGCGGTAAAATTCAAGCTTCTCCAATATGGTGACCCTAATTCCCTAATCAAATAAGTCTTTCATCTAGAAGCAGGGTATTCCCTTCTAAGTTCATGTATAACCAGTTCAAGAAGAGGATGTGGAGATAAGAATGGAAGGTAACCAATATAGTTACCTATCATAGGATGCTTGACCAGTGTAGACAAGTCATCCGATTGCATGCTCACATGAATACTTTGACTTTGAAGCTCAAACTTGCTTATTGAATACATACATGCTTTGATGGGAATTGATTTTTATTGGATTTTTTCCCGTCAATTTTTTATTTGAGTTTTTGCTTTTTAATTTTTTTATACTATATACACCAACATTTACATAAGGACTTTTTTTTTCTTAAGTCAGTATACAATCCCTTTTTTAAAGCATATTGTATCCCACAACATTCTATCATTAGACCTCATGGATACTGGACGAGGTTGGGGTACAATGGCCATAAATTGTGACTTTCGATGATTCCATTAGCTTGTGTCTCATGCCAGCAAATCCAATCCTCTATCACTTGGACTGAGTTGAGCAGAGTGTAAGGTGCATTTGTGCAAGTTTGATCACTATCGATAAGTGTAACGTCCCGGGCATAGGTCCCCGATCCGTTATCGAGGAAAACTGGCCTTGACAACTTGTTGGGTTCGGACCCAATTGGACCCATTGACAACCACCCAAAATGCTTAAGCCTAAGTTGTCAAGTATTGATCCCCACCACTTATATACCACACCCACCCTTTGTGAGTTTTTCATGTGGTACTGTGTTTGGGGTTAGGGTGTTACAACCTCTCCCACTTATATTCGCAACGTCCTCGTTGCAACATGGCCCATCACTTATTCCCAATGATAGTGGCGGCTGCATGCTCCGGGTAACCATTTCCTCCAACCTCTTTGTAGGGGCAGCTCCACCGCTCGGGTAGCCCTTTCCACTATCAGAGAGAATTTGGCTCTGATACCATTTGTAACATCCTGAGCTTAGTTTCCTGGTCCATTATTTAGGAAAACTGGACCTGACAACTTGTTGGGTTCGGGCCCAAATGGACCCGTTGACAACCACCCAAAATGCTTAAGCCTAAGTTGACAATTAGTAATCCCCATCAGTTATAAACCACACCCACACCAACACTTTGTGAGTTTTCCATGTGATACTATGTTTGGGTTGAGGTGTTACAACCTCCCCCACTTATATTCGCAACGTCCTCATTGCGACATGGCACATCACTTATTCCCAGTGATAGTGACGGTTGCACGCTCTGGGTAGCCTTTTCCTCCAACCTCTTTATAGGGGCGACTCAACCTCTCTGGTAGCCCTTTCCACTATCAGAGGGAATTTGGCTCTGATACCATTTGTAACATCCCGGGCTTAGGTCCCCGGTCCGTTATCGAGGAAAATTGGCTCGGACAACTTGTTGGGTTCCGACCCAATTGGACCCATTGACAACCACCCAAAATGCTTAAGCTTAAGTTGTCAAGTAGTAATCCCCACCACTTATATACCACACCCACACTTTGTGAGTTTTCCATGTGGTACTATGTTTGGGGTTAGGGTCTTTGATATGTCCTAAAATATTTTACTTAAGCATTCAAACATTTGATGAATGCAAAATTTTCCTCTTTAATATAGTCGTGTTATCGTAGCATAGGAGGTAAATTTGGTTCAGAAAAGTCAACACCTTCGAATATGTGGACATTATTTTGCTCGGTAAGTATATCAAGGTTGAACACATGGATACGTATCAAGGTTGAACACATGGATACGAGCATCTTTAATATATTTATCTATTTTTGTCATTGGTGTGTGATTATTTCTAAGTCTTTTGGATCTTCATGCAGATGTACAACAAAATGTAGATAAAATAATGCACACACAATGAAAGAAAATGATGCATGTATTTTTTATTTGATTTTTAATGCAATTATAGATTATACATGAACTTAATGAAGGATATAGGAAAATCCTTAAGCGCATCAGGAAAGCGTGAGGATGGCATCATAGTGATCGAGAGTGACTGCTTGCACTAGTTGCTCCAAGCAACATAATTTAAAAAAATTAATCCGATGAAACCACCTGATCGAATAACACTTCTCGTATCATTTCATAAACCACAAACAAGCATTAGTGTTACCTCTTGAAGTGTGGTTGTGATCTAATCTCCAAACGAAGAGACCTCCTGTCTCAAGTCTTATCCAACGGAGGAGACGCTTGCAAGCACGTTGATGAGATGCGTGCTCCTCGCAATCCATGTTGATGATCTAAAAGACGAATCTCCTGATCTCGTCAGACAAGATCCAACATCTTCTTCACGAATGAAGCCTACCAAAGGAGACAGAGATCTATGAGGAAGCAATCCAACAGCATAACGAAGATGTTGCGGCAATGATGGCTCTCTATGGCTCCACGGTGGATGGGCACAATGAGAGAGAGAGAGACTTGGTGTGTAGAGAATGAGAGAGAGAGAGCATGTGTTTGATGTCATATGAAGATCAAGGGGTGCCTCTTCTTATATAATATTTTGGGATCCATGGATCTCAATCCATGGACAACACAAAATTAATGGATAAGATTGATTTGTGTTTCTTTCAATGGTCATGATCTTGTTGTGAAAACATAACAATAATTAATTTAAATTAAATTAATAAATAGATAGATAGATAAATCAATATAAATTAATTTCAAATCAAATTAATTAATCAATCTTGGAGATAATGAGAAGATTGACCATATCCCCTAAAAAGGGGGGACACTCACTTAATCATCTCATGAGATCTTATTATCTCAAGAGATCTCATTATCTCATGACATCTCCAAGATTTACAATAATATTTTTTGTAAATTATCTTACAAAATAAATATTGTAATCATGTCATTGAAAAAATACGAACCGCATTCACCTCCCAAAATAAAATGTAAATTATATTTTCAATTAACCATTCAATGTGAATCCAAATCGCAACAACAATTAATTAACAAATATAAATCACAACAGGCTCTCTACACATTTATAATAAATATGATTAATATGGATAATATTATACACATTATTCATATCCATAATAATTAAATCACATATAATCTTCTTGGATCTCTACTCTCATGTGGATAAATAATGTGAATCACATTTACATTATTCACATCTTTGATAAATAAATCACATTTAATTATCTTAGATGTCTCTTCTTATAATATGGATCAAATTCATATTATTCATGATACATTTAATTATCAATTTTATCAGTGCTCGGATACATATATCAATAATGAATTTATCCTTGAACTTTTTCAAGGATAATGCGTTTTTTCCGTGGATACTTGGGGATAAGGACATGGTGATAGTATTGTCTCACATATACTGACTTGAATATTAAGATCAAATCTCAAATCCAAATCTTAAGGACCTATCATATATGCTTGATTAAATCAAGACTGCAAATCTAATCTTCGTATTGTATCAGAGTCACATTTAAATCACTGTTCACCATTTGGACAAAGACCGGATTACTTCTCTACTGAGAGGAGTCACTAAAATCCAGAACCGTTTCTTCACTCCCTAGGAATGCAAGCATCATGGTTATACAATCGTTTATGATCAATCACTCTAAGGTATTCCTAATACCTGTACATCCTGCATACTGGAAGACCCTGATTAAACCCAAAGTTTTAGATCTATTTAGATTGTCTTCTTCAGGGTTTTATCATTAAGTTTCTTATTTGATCATTGGGAACAGGTATTGATCATATACTTTCCAAAATCATATATCATACCCGGGTGTTGATCATATACATTCCAAAACCATATATCAAACCTACAAATTCAGTCAAGCTTCCAAAGCGAGACGATCGTGCATGTAATTTGATTCTTCCCAATATCTCATTAGTGAGCTCATGTCTTCCGGTTCAGTAAATGAACCTGTATGATCCTTTAGAGATCGTATTACTCATATACCCTTGCATGCACACCAGCGCGCCGGTGTATAGAACTTGGTTAGGTCATCAACCTATTGTTTGTCAAATGTACATACTCAGGCTATAGTAATATGTTGTCCTCGTTCAGTGGATGGGTGCCTATATCGTGATATCATATGACATAGGACTTTAGTTATCTCTATCTCGTTAAGTCAACTCTTTGACCTAATTAATCTAACACATCCGAATCTCTATTCCTACGCAAAGGATCTGCATCAAGAGGATTGTCAGGTATCAACCCTTACGGAAAAGGATTGCCATCTCATTCTCAGGAAGGAGATCCTCTCTTAACAATCATTCGACGATGCTTGATGAATCCTCAATCTAACTCTTTAGATATTCATCCAAGCAGCAGCCACTATGTTCAACAATTGAACCAACACCTGTATGATCATTAAGTTGTTTGTGGTACATAACCCTAATTGTACTAAGGGACCTATTAAGAAAATTAATCAATCTTCATTTAAGACTAGGGAATGATATTTGCAATAACATTTATTGCATAATGGCTCACTGTGGGCTCGCATGTCCAACAATATCCCACTAGTCCAAAGAGCCACTAATGGGACAATAAACCCATACTCATGTGACAATAATAGGCTATTTAGAAAAAATAACTAGGTAAGTTGATCAATTACTCTGTTCCCAAGAGACTACGCCAAGTCCTTTTACGACACTTGCATATCTCCTAGTAACAGTGCTTGCATCCAATGCGAATGTTGCATCTTATGCAACAAATACTCAATATTGTTAGTTATAGTGTCCTTAACACTATATCTTAATAATTATTATAAATTGTATGTATTTTTCATTATCCTTATCAGAATACCCATATTCCTGGAGATGTCTATCTCATAAGGTATCTGTATTTAAGACCTTTTAGATCACTATCTATAAAAGTCTTACTTTCTTGAAGATAAGACTTTGATATCACTATCTCAAAAATCTTGTCATCTTTGAAGATATTGTTATTACTGCAACTAAGTGTTTTATCTCCATAGTAGGATTAGCAACAGTTTACTACTCCCACTACATGGAAGACATCTGGCTTTGTACACATCTAGCATACACTCGGCTTCTCGTAACTGATGCACAAGGGCAAGAAGTTTTAGAATTTGCTTCCTCAACTCTTGGAGGTGCTATCCCTTTAAATAGGTCAGTACCATATCTTAAGGGAAGGAAGCCTTCCTTGGGGTTATCTAAGAATGTAATATGTTCAAGGTGTACTATAAATGTGATAGTCCCAATACCATCTTCTCTTTGCTTCTGAACACCTTCAGAACTAAGATCCAAGAGGTATCATTTAGATCATATCTCACGACATAGAATAAGCAGATTATAAAACACTTATTTTCATCATTATATCGTTCCAAATGATTAGGATATCATCTACATTTAGCACAACAAACACAATGGCACCCACTAAGCTTTACATGGTTCATCAAGATTCCATCTGAAATCATAACCTTTATAATTTCATCAAATCTTATGTTCCAACTACAAGAAGCTTATTTGAGTCCATAGATGGAGTTATTTAACTTTCACACCTTGCTTTCTTCAACTATGAAGTCCTGGGACTACTTCATGTTAATATCCTCAGAGAGGTATTCACAGAGGAATGTAATCTTGACTTCATCTTGAAGATGTCAAAGTCAAGTTGTGTAGCTATAGTTAGCAATATTATGATGGGTTTAAGCATGGTCACTAAAGAACAAGTATCACTGCAAGCGATGTCTTCTCTTCAGTGTGTATCTTGAGGATACTAGCCGTGCTTTGAAGGTCTCTACCTTCTCATCAGATTTCCTCTTTCTCTTGAAGATCCATCTACACCTAATAGGTTTTACCCTTATGGGTGTGTCCTCGAGGTTCCATATACAACACTTGTAAATGAAGTCTACTTTAGACTTTATTGCTAACATCCATCTCTCTATGTTATGATCTTCAGAAGCTTCATCAAATGAAGTCAGATCATTGTCATACTTAACTAACACATGGAATCCATCCTCAAACTAATTTGAAGAGATATGAGTGTTTCATCTTTAATGATCCTGTTAGTTTCCAATAGGAGCCTCATTATCTTCTCAAGATTAAATGTGTTCCTTCACTTCATTTTTATATTGATTCTCAATAGTCTCATCCTCTAGGAATCATATTCTCATAGATGAGATCTTTTAAGAATATCAAGGTCATAAAGAAGATATCCAATATCATCCTTTATTTTCATAATGAAGTAGCATTCTCTGGTGCAAAATTCTAGCTTACTTGCATCCATGACAGAGTTATGAACCATATTTGCATGGAATCTTAATAAGGATATATATATATATATATATATATATAGAGGGGCGATCCTATGAGATGAGATTTAGTGAGATGGTGAGATGGGACATTCTGGACCACAAGTTGCTGTATTCTCTCTCCTGCCTTTCTCTCTCCTGGTTGGAATTAGTGGTCCAGAATGCCCCATCTCACCATCTCACCAAAATCCCTTCTCATAGGATCGCCCCTCTATATATATATATATATATATATATAGGGTAAAATGGGGCTCCCCCCAGGGAGTAGCCAACTTGGCTACTCCCACCCATATTACCCCTCATTTTTTTATTTTTTTGAAAAATAAAAATTTGTATATTCATCACTATATCCCTCTCACATTCTATTAAAATTTCGTCAGAAACAGAGACTCCTAAGCCCTCCATCCAGTCGTCATTTTTTAACGGTCGCAGGATTTTTTAAATCGACCATGTTTGGATGGAGGCCGTAGGAGTCTCTGTTTCTGACGAAATTTTAATAGAATGTGAGAGAGATATAATTATGAATATACAAATTTTTATTTTTCAAAAAAATAAAAAAATGAGGGAAAAATAGGGGTGGGAGTAGCCAAGTTGGCTACTCCCTGGGGGCAGCCCCATTTACCTCATATATATATATATTGTAGTTTCTACTACATATATACCTAGAAACTAAGAGGTAATTAGGCTAAGATTCATCATTGATCAAATCATGTCACAAATGATCCAATTGTATCTCCTCACAACTCCATTGAGTTTAGGTGCATTAGGAGGATTGAGATAGGAATGGTATTCCTTTATCCATAAGGTATTCCTTGAATTCATCTAATAAGTACATGCTACCTAGGTTAAATAAAATTCGTTTCATCTTCCTTTAAACTTTGGTTATAAACCAAAATTGTGAAATCTTAGAACATTTCAAAGGTTTCTTAGGTGAAGTGAAGAAGCCTCATATCACAAATAATCATCAATTGATATCACATATCATTAATATTTACTTTGATATAGATGATCCACATACATTAATATGTATGAGATCTTGAATACCTTGGCATCTAACATCATTCCCATAGAAGGGTGCAATTGACATTTTCTACTTTGAATACAATATTCACAAGTATGTACGATTTGAAATTTCAAACATTCTAAAGTCTCGTCTCTTACTAGTCTATTGATCTCATCAAGAGACATGTCCAAGGATATCCAATAGAAATTGTTGCAACAATTTCTATTGGATCAATATCCATGTGGATGATTATTAAACTATAAGATCAAAATTTTTAGTCTTCTAAAATATATGCAATCAATTTCTAGTGTTATTAGAAGACTGAGATACAATTACTAGACTTTGACCTTATCTAATAAGAAAGTCAATTTCAATGATTATATGTAAATTGTTGATATGGATCATTCTGATGCACTATCCGAGTCCTTCTCTATGGAGCTGATGAATCTCAGATTCATTACATAACCAAGCAAATAGTAAGCTAGTCTTGAAGCTAATATGCACACTTTATATGAGCATTATTCAGGGAAAGTCGAATCACACACATCACAAGGAGTGCTACCATATATTATGTATCATCCTAATAATAAAACTACATGTTATTCTTCTCCTGCAACTTCAATAGTTTTTTATTGTTACACTCTATAAGATCGATATTTCACCCGTTAAGCATCAAAGTTGATTCACCATAGTGTAAAAAGAAGTCTATAATCATGAATTCCACACATGATAATATGAATCATATGTATATGTGTGTGTATGTATATATAGATCAACTTCAAACTCATCCATCTTCTGGAGTATCAAATAAGATAGATAGAGATAGAGATAGAGAGAGAGAGAGAGAGAGAGAGAGAGAGAGAGAGAGAGAGAGATTGAAAAACTCTAAGATTGACAACTAGTAGCAAGTCCATTGGTCAATAGAATAGATGCCGATACATGTGTGCATGGCGCTCCAAAGTAGAAGTGCATATACGTTATGGAAATGATGTAATCTAGACCAAGGTGCACAATACATTGGAAATAATTGCATGAGCCGATGAATGGCCAGAAACATGGTGGATGATGGAACCAAGTGTAATAGTTAACGGGAATGGCTAACCTCCATTATGATGAAGAGGTGCCATTATTGTGTAAAAGTGCCAATGGTGGTACAAATGTGAAGAGACACGTTCTCAATTAGAAGGGATGTATATATTATTAAAGAGAGGTCTCCTTTAGTTAGAAACAACCACGTTTCGATATCTATATAATCTACATGGATTGTGTCTTTGGAGAGGTAAACATACTAAAATAAAATTGAGATATAGTGATGCTTTTTCAAAATTCGTCACTAAACTAGTCGTTGTTAAATATATAATGATGATATATTTCATTGTGAAATGAGTTTTCGTACTCGAATTTAGCGACGAATATCATATCTGTCGTTATATCATTATCAACGGTCCACATAACGAAGCTTATCCGTTGCTATTTTTCAAAATATCAACTAAATGTCGTTATTTTTTTAGTTTAAAATTTAGCGGCGATTAACTAGAAGTTTGAAAAATAGCAACAGATAAGCATCGCTATGTGGACCGTTGCTAATGATATAAAGACATATATAGTTTTCGTTGCTAATTTTGAGTATGAAAAATCATTTCACAACGAATAATATTGTCATTATATATTTAACAACGACTAATTTAGTGACGGATTTTGAAAAAATCATCACTATAGCTCAATTTTGTTGTAGTGACAACAATTGACTTTGCCTTTCAATGATCCAATTCCATATTGTCATATCGAACTTGTCAATCACTTCCACTCCAATCTATTCCATCATCCAACAAAAGTCCACCACCATAATTAGTCATCCATTTTATTATCGACGAAATATCGAAGTGATTTCGTTGACTTGTGCATCTGGATCCCTAGTGAATCTGACTCCTGAGGCTCTACCCTAGGTGCTGTTAAAAATTATCCAACACCATAAACGTCCACTGACCATCATTTTCTTGAACCCTCTGCGAATCCGACTCTAGAAGCTTCCTCCCGAGCTACCGACCATCATATTTTAATTTCACTTTTATTTTATTACTTTATATTTTTACGTCCATCTTATTTTGTTATCATCTCTTTCGTGTAGTTATTCGTCAAGACTATCACGATGATCCTTATATAACAGCGATTATCCTTGACTCTTGGAGAAGTGGGACGTAACACGAGGTTCGAGCTTGATTCGTGGTTGTAATCACATCCAACTTGCCTCAGCAGAATATCCAATTTTGTGAAGAGTTAACGTGTACGAGTCCAATTGGAAGTTGCCGCAATAGAAGGGGAGCAATCAACACTTACTGACTTGCACTATTGTCTTCTCCAACTTTCATTTCAACCTGACTTACCCTATACTTTGCTTAGTGCATAATATAGTTAAGTCCGGTAATTTATTTGTTTGAAGTGTGTATTTGCGGGTTTTCATTGACTATCTGACATAAAATCGGATACTTAAGCCCTCAAAAATACTCTTCAACATTTTAGCGTTGTTGCTGGAGATAGGAAATTTTTCGCGTTTTATATAAAAAAATTTCCTTGATGTTTTGCTTTTCACCTTCTTTCTTTCTTTTTCTGCAGGGGACAAGTCGCATTGGAAAGGAGCTGCATCAAACATCAACGTGAAGTTTAAAAAATTAGAGTGCCCCCACGATAAGTTCTCTTTTCTTAGGCATAATTAGGATCTATTTTGTTTCTTTTTTTGCCCATATTATAAAAACGAAAAAAATCAACTTTTTTTCCATCTTGCATTGCATCTCTATAGGATCTCTCCTATAGTTCCACCTTGCATTTAAAACTACCACTTAATTGTGTGGTGACTAATCAAGATAAAAAACTACATCCTAATCAGAATAATTTAAAGAGATCAAAAAAATCATAAAGTAAAAAAATTGTTTGCAAACTTAATTGTTGCAACATTCTCACAATCACACGCGCATGCGTACCCCCAAGACCAGAGCTCAAATCACGCAGTTCTTGATAATTTTCTGAAAACCATATTGCTTAGTATATTTGTCCCTGACGTGTATAAGTAAGAGTGAAGAGGGGTTTAAGATTCAAGTTCATCTAAGAAAGGCTCCCAGCTACTTACCCTCTGACTGGACTCAGAACCAGAAGAACAACATTGTGATAATCAATGAATTATTTTGATTTGCTAGATATTCTAGGAAGCGTAATCAATTAGTATTCTTGTCTGCAAAATAAATTTTAAAAAGGTAAAAAAACTTAAACTATCAGTGTTGAGTGAGAATAAATAAATTATTTGGTGTCTGATTTGTGTATGCTTAGCAGGAGGTCACTAAGGAATCCAACTCATATCAGTCTGATTTGTGTCTGATTTGTGCATGCTTAGCAATACAAAATCACTATAATCCTGCTAATCATCAACTCATATCAGTCATCCAACTTCCTGCAGAAGCGGGAAACTTTGAAATAAAATATGAAACTATTTCCTTCCTTCCCAAATTTCGGGAAGAAGAGACCGAAGACCCTATAATGCACTTTAGGAGTTCATAGCAGCCTGTGATGCACTGAATACAAGGGAGGTAAATAAGGAACATTTTTACCTATGAGACTTCCCATTCTCCCTTCAACAAAAAGTGAGCCAATGGCTTCGTAGCTATGAAGTCCCGATTCGATCATGGACCTAGTTGAGAGAGGTATTCTTAAAGATATATTTTCCCATTGGTCAGACCAATGCACTTAGGCATGCCATTTCTCATTTCACTAAAAAACCCACAGAGCCAATCCATGAAGCATGGGAAAGATTTAAAGATCTTTTATGCAAATGCCCACATCATGGAATCAAAAAATGAAAGAAAGTGCAAATATTTTATGAGGGGTTAACTGAATCATACAAGAGAGTTGTCGACGGCTCTTGTGGATGAAACTACTTGAATAAGGACGAGAAATTTGTATGGCAACTATATGAGGACATTACGGATAAATCTATCAACAATTATTCTATAGAGCTATACTATAGATATAAAAGACCAGTCCAAGCTATAGACTATGCAATGACAAATGCAGATACATCCTCAGACATTCAAAGCATTGCCTCAAAGTTAGACAAAGTGGAGTTGATGGAAAAACAAGTGGATCAATTAACTAAAACTGCAGGGAGTCTTATATTAGAGAAAATTGTCCCCATCAGTTTGCATGTTAGGTCCTATTCCACAAACACCGATGGAATCAGACATTTACCAACCATCTATCCCTTCAGAGGAACAAATTAATCCCGAAGCAGTTAATTGAGTGCAGGGGAATTCCAACAGCAATCCCTATTCTTCTACCTATAATACAGGATGGAGGAACCATCCAAATTTTGCATGGAAGGCCCCAACAAATAATAATTTAGGGTATCAAGTCACCCCACAAAGGGCAAATCAAATTCAATTCACACAAAGAATACAACCACCACTACAACCCTTGACTACACCATCACAAGGAATTGCTTCTGATTATCGTGACTTGATGAAACTCATACGACAATTGTCTCAGATATCAAGTTGAGGTTCAAAAAGCAACTAGATCAAAGTCAAGTCGAGGTCCAAAAATAATTGACTGAGATTCGTTCTCAATTACCACCTCAACCACAACTACCTGCTCAAACAGTACAAAATCCTAACAACTCACAAAATTGCCATTATGGCTTGTCACAACAGCCTACTCGAGGACCAGTGAGCTTTAGAAATTCAACTAGTACAAGTAAAAATGAGTCAAATGTCTCTGCCATTGTCATCCTCTTGAGAAGTGGTTGCACCATAAGCACACCTCAAATATTGACCACACTCCCACTAGCACAAAACCATCAAACAATTGAGAATGATTCACCAATGCAATATCAATCATTACCTACTACACAACCACCCGCTATATCCCCACCACCACCTTTACACAACCAACTATTACCTTTCCATAGCCCTTGCAAAGAAAAGTAAAGAAATGACCTTCAACTTTGACTCTTGATTTGAAGAATTTATTTTCCAATGTTATCATACAAATCCCCCTCCTTAAGGATAAAGAACAAGTCTCTACATATTCCTAAAAGAAAAATGCACTCCAAAAAGAAAGCCGAGGGAAAAGAAAAAGAATGACTAATACGAGTGATAGATCCCGTATTCATCATGATAAAAGTCAATAATTAAACCCCTCACTTAATCAATCCACTAAAATTCAGCAATAATTCCTCATTATTATATTGTATATATTGTATGTAATTATTGTATATAATAATTATTATTTAGTTGTAATTATTTTATCATCAAAAACCCCTAAAAATTAGGAGAATTAATTGTGTTTAGGTTCCTAACCCTTAAAAAGACTAAAAAATACAAAAACATTTCAAAACCCAAAAGCAGGTGTTTTTACCCCCTTAAAAATGCCCCCCAAAATATTTTTTTTGTATACATAACCTTTTTTGGCTTTTCATCCAACATGGAACTTATAGATCTCATCAAGACAGACAACTTTCGTGTTTTGACTTTTTTTCCTAATTTTGCCTCTAACTATTTATTCCACATTTTTCTTTGATTTTACATTTTCTTAATTGTTGATTGGGCCATGTGGCACCCTCTAGGCTGTCCATGTGGTCCGCCTCTTCTCTTGCCACTTGCCCTCTTTTTCAGCCGTCCCATCCTCTAGCAGACCCTTCCATTCTTGCTGTTCATCATGCTCCCCATCTCAGCCGTTTTATCTGAGCTCAGATTAGATCTGAAAAACTCCCCCGCACCTTGCTCTCTGCCATCTGATTCCCTTTTATTCGACGACCAGCATCGCTCCACGTCACCTCTCTTTCCTCCACCGTCAGATCAACCCTACAATCTGATCACTACTGTTCACTCATGCTTCATTTCCATCCGTTTGATCAAACTCCATGATCAGATCAACATCGCTACTCCGTGCCCTCATCCTAGCTGTTGGGTCGCTAGATCCAACGGTTGGGAGGTCATCGCCTACATCTGTAACCCCCTTCCCAACCGTTTCACCTCGCGCCAGCCACACCCCCTTCCATTTCTGGCCACTCCTCTAATAACCTTCTCCATCACCTAATGACCACCCCTCGTATCCCAAACAATTCTCTCTCGCGCGTAACTCCCCAACGGCTCCCTCCATGACTCCTCACCAACATTGCAGACGTTGCAATCCTTGTCATCACCTCCATTACACCCATGATCTCCGCCTATAAAAGCCTATGCTCTGCCACCCTTCACGATCATCCACATTTCAAGAGGCTTCGGCCCATCCTCTGGCCCTCCGGTGACAATAGAGGGGCTATATATCGAGGTGAGAATGACCCCAGCCCCAGTGTGATCCATGGTGCTCCACCATGCTTGCTCTACCATCTCTGGTGGTAGCTGAGCTCTCTGGCGTGGATGACCAGACCGGGCGACCACACCAGGCTTCCTCGAAGCCTAGCACAAGATCCTCATCCATCGGATTCCCCTCTCCGATGAGGTACCTTACTCTCTTCTTTTTCTTAATTTTCTCATAATTGTTCCATCACCTACACCCTTCTCCACCTCCGTCAGACCATCCGCTTAGCTTCGCCAACTCATCCCCATCCACGCCAACACCGTCGCTCACCCTTCTCCTTTCTTCACAATCTCCTCTGCTCCGACCCACTCTTTCCCTTGCTCCGCCGGAGAAGATCACCTTGATCGCCACCTCTCATCGGCCCACAACCTCCACTCACTCACCAATCACTCGCACTCACTCGCACTTCGCTTCGGCTATTATCTAACGCATGGAGGAACTTCAATGGTCGGAAGTCACACCTGAGCTCCAACTCCAACCTCCGCCACGGTGGAGCTCCATTGATCAGTCTCTCTTGAAACCCTCGGAGCTTCACCACACTTCCCGCACCTTTGCAGACCTCACAGTATTCTACTCCGACCTTCAGGCGAGTGAGGGGCACGTGGAGGATCTACTAGTAGGTCACCGGAGCCCCATCTTCTTCGGTGGCCAGCGGAGGAGAACGAAGATACAGATACCGTCCGATCGTTTCGATCGGATGACCATGATGAAACCACGTGGCCAGCCCGAGCCTCCTACCAAACCACTAGGCTAGGATACACCGAGCCTCGAGCCGTGCTACCACGTGTTGCCACGTGGACCCGAATCTACGTCGAGCCCGAGCCTGGACCCCTCATGTGCCCAGCACAAGAGGGCCTGGGTAAATTGCAGAGAAGGATCTAAAGGTTTTGGTATTTATACTTTGGTCCCTATGCGTGTGCGTCACGTGCGTGCCTGGGTATTTTGTAGAGAGGCCCAACTGGGTTTTAATATTTGTAAAATGCCCTTACGCCTGAGGAATATTTACAAGGGGCCCCAGATAATTTTTGGAAATTGTAAATAGGTCCCTCTAGGGACCTATTTGTAATTATTTATCATTTTATTTCCTACCTTTTTTACATTTATGCCCCTGCATTGTTTTTATCATAACTTGAGTATCATAGATCCAAATTGCATGATTTAAGTGTCGTTTTGATCCTTGTTTCTTCATCTATATCTTGGCATGTTTAATTTTCTCATCTAACACTCTTTTAAATGAAGTGAATTTTTATTGTTAAGATGATGCCTCTTCTTCAATTGCCTTGTCAGAAATAGATGTTTGCTCATGGTGTTATGCTCAATTCGACCCTGATTTTAGTTCATCATCTGTTTCTCAATTTAAGTAATTTTTTAGGCATATTTGTAATTAACTAGTGCATGGTTTGCACTCATCTTTGCATTACTATCATGCATCATTCTAAATTGCATTAGAAAATCAATTAAAAATGCATGCATCAATTTATTGCAATGTAATCTACATAAAGACCGCATTGCGTACTGCATTTTCGCATGGAGACCTGTAATTGAGAAATAATTCACACATGCTATTAACTGATAAAAATTTGATAAATCAAAGAGTATTTCATGTCCTTGTGTTCGAGCTTGGTAGGCTTGCTGAGTAAAAATATTCCAAAACATTCAAAGATTGTTGTTTTTGATTAACCATTTTTCGCCTCCTACACTACAATTCATTGATTCTTAAAGAGGCATATTTCACGTTCATCAAATGGCACCGTTGTCGGGGATATGACTCAACTTTGTTTACTTATTTAATTTTGATTTATTTCTGTGTTGAATATTTTCAAGATTTACAGGTCTTCTCTTTCATGCATTATGTTTGCATCATTTATGCTGATTAGTTTCCTCTCTATTTTTATAAGATTTCTCTTTTGTAGTAGGGCCCATGAAGATTGAAGATGCATGATCTCCATGGAGGCGTGGAGTTGGGAGTTATCGCTGAAGAGGCCACGAAAGATTTGGTGGAGAAATTTTAGGAATTTTTATCAGTCTACTTGCATTTGCATCTTGTAAAAAATTTTTTGCATGTGCATATTTATTTTAACAAGCCCTCACTAGAGGGATTGCATGTTATAAAAAAAGAAAAAAAGTAGATCACTAGATGATCTATCCCCCCCCCCCACACACTTGCACATATACTTTCACTCCCCCATCTCCCTCCTCTCTATATATATTTCATAATCACTCTCTCTCTATCTCCCTTATCATCCTCTTCTTTAAAAGCACCCACTCCCCCCTCCTCCCTTGTATCTCAGTTTAAATACTCCTCCAAACACAAACACAAGAACCCCCCCCACCCCCAACTCAGATCTGTTACATAGGCTATTTGTAGCCTAAGTATAGGGGGAACCCGCCTAATCATCCATCCCTCATGTTGTTTTCTTATACTTGGCTCAATTTTGACCTAAGTATAGGGGGACCCTCCTTAGTTCTGTTATCTGACCCTATATTTGACTGAGTTATCTGACCCTATATTTGACTGAGTTATGGCTTCATATCACTTGTGCTATGAGGACATGGAAAAACATAAGTATAGGGGGGAATAACGTATATTACCGTATATTTACTTTAGCCATAGCTCGTATTTTTAAACTTTTTGAAAATTCTTTTTTGGCTTGGTTTAGAGTAAACCTGTGAACTATGTTTTTGTTAAAAAATATAAGAATGTTTTCTTAAAAATTGAGGGATTAATTTTTGTAAATAACCCTTTTTAAAAAAATTATAAAAATTTGAAAAAAATAAAAACCCTTCTTTGAATTAGACTTTTACTACTAGGCGTAGTAGATACTTTCAATTAGGGAACTTTGGTCTACCTTAGCAGAGTGGGTGGTTTAGAGGACACTGTATATGGCCCCTTCCTTAAGAAATACGGGTCCGTCTAACGGCCCGTACTTACACCCATATTGGCTGAGAGTAGATACTTTTATTCATTTGAGCCTAGGCCAGTCATTGTCTCTCCAAAGAATAAAAAAATTGAAAATTAAAATCCATACAAATCTGTAAAAACAAAAATCATAAACTAAGGAGTTTGCGTATTCCTTAGACACTAACATTCACTCAAGGCTTGAGAATTTTGAGGACACAGGATTTCTGTGATCTAAAGAGTCTGAGTTAACATGCCTTAGTCATATGGGTTTTTAAACGTAATTATCCACACTTCCCTAGTTTGAAAGATTTGAGCACTATATTGCACTCTTCATCTCTACCATCAAAAGAATATGATTAGCACAATCACTTTCAGAACTGCATGATTGATGAGATGAGTTGAGATATCACTTGAGGAACTAGGACTATAGATTTGAGTTTAAACCCGATCTAATGATATTTGAGATGGGATAAAGTTAATGAATGCTTCAGAAAACCTGAGTGTTAGAAAAAACCTAGCCAGTATGTGAACAAGTTCATATGCTACCTCTTTGATATTTACCTATGTGCTAAGGTGTGACGAAACTTAATGATAATTGTTGATCAGTGTGTGCCAACTTTTGGTCAAAGCAGTAGAGCTAGCCAACTAAAGAAAATAAATGTCAAAGAAAATCTCTATCACCCAAAGTCAAATTACAAAAAGTGCTACCACTAATGGCAAGCACTCTCAAATATTTTTAAAGTGTCCACTTGGACCAAATGCTAATTAGGACCAATGAGTCGGGCTGACACCAAAAAAGGGCTATGCATCGTAAATGCTACAAGTATGGGTTTCAAAGGTATCTTAGATACTTAAAAGAGATACACCCCGGTGTACTACTAGAAAAACAAGTGCAGACGACTCCAACTCTCTTGACGGTCACATTGGTCAACAATCTAAAAATTTACATGTGTTGAGTAAAAAGGCACTTGAGAGGCCCCTTGTCCCAATGTGAGGGAGAGAAAATAGATACAATCCTATGCCCTCCATCTTCTGGTCGTCCATCTACACTTTGACGGTTGACTGAAGCAAGAATAGACTTATTTCCTTGTGTTGAGGATGATGTTTAGAGGAGAGTATTTGGGATTGGAACTTCGAGTAATGCCTCGACTCGACTCTCATGAATGCGGTACACTAAATTTCATATCTTATATTTTACGTACAAAAAAATGAATCTAATAATTAGAGAAGTTGTATTCCTTCTGACTAAAGCTAGGATAAACCCAGAAGTTTAGGATCACTTAAATTGAGGGTCTTCGAAAAATTAAGCCTCGAAATCTTAACTTGCATTGTTAGGAATTAATCTGACTCCTTCATTCTTTAGATGCTCGAGGGAGAGCATGGTTTAAGTATAGGGGTATGATGAATCATGTATTCATCATGCTAAAAATCAATAATTAAACCCCTAGCTTAATCAATCCACTAAAATTCACCAATAATTCCTCATTATTATATTGTATATATTGTATGTAATTATTGTATATAATAACTATTATCTAATTGTAATTATTTTCTCATAAAAACCCCTAAAAATTAGGAGAATTAATTGTCTATAGGTTCTTGACCCTTGAAAAGACTAAAAAATACAAAAACATTTCAAAACCCAAAAGCAGGTGTTTTTACCCCTTAAAGATGTCTCCAAAAATATTTTTTATATACATAACATTGTTTGGCTTTTCGTCCAACATGAAACTTATAGCTCTCATCGAGACATATAACTTTCATGTTTTGACTTTTTCCTAATTTTACCTCTAGCTATTTATTCCCATTTTTCTTTGATTTTACATTTTCTGAATTTCTCATTGGGCCACATGACGCCCACTGCGCTGCTCACATGGCCCGCCTCTTCTCTTGCCACCCACCCTCTTTTTCAGCCATCCAACCCTCTTGCAGACCCTTCCATCCTAGCCACTCATCACGTACCCCATCTCAGCCATCTGATTTGAGCTTAGATCATATCTGAGCCACTCCCCTGTGACTCGTTCTCAGCCATCTGATTCCCTTTTATCCGACGGCCAACATTGCTCCACGTCACCTCTTTCCTCCACCATCAGATCAACCCTACAATCTAATCACTACGGTTCACTCACGCTTTGTTTCCATGCATCTGATCAAACTCCATGATCAGATCCACACCGCTACTCTGTGCCCTCATCCTAGCCGTCGGATCGCTAGATGCAACAGTTGGGAGGTCGTCCCATACCTCCGTAACCCCCTTCCCAGTCGTTTCACCTCATGCCAGCCACGTCTCCTTCCATTTCTGACCACTCCTCTGATCATGTTCTCCACCACCTAAGGACCGCCTCTAGTAGCCCAAACATTCCTCTCCCTCACGTAACTCCCCAAAGTCTCCCTCCATGACTCCTTACCATCATTGCAGATGTTGCAATCCTTGTCGTCACCTCCATTACACCCACGAACTCCACCTATAAAAGCCTCCGCTCCGCCACCCTTCACGATCATTCACCATTACAAGGGGATTTGGTCTGGCCTCTGGCCCCCCGGTGACAACGGAGGGGCCATATATTGAGGCAAGAATGACCCCAACCCTGGTGTGATCGATGGCACTCCTCCATGCTTGCTCCGCCATCTCCGGCGGTATCTGAGCTCTCTGGCATGGCTGACAAAATCGAAAATGTGCTTGTTTAAAAAGATAATGTTTTTATCTTGTTCATGCTTAAAGATTATATGTCGTGCATTGTAGGCGACAATCGGAATCGGTCAAGAAAATATTCACAAAATATTCATCAATTTTAGTGAATGCGTTTTTATGTTTAATTTACTTGGGCAACTCCCAAGGTCGATCACAAGGAGGCAATGTAACAACCCTAGAGTTGTGTCTATCAAAATTTGTGCACGGTTTTCGAGGCAATCTTTTTTTGGAATTTTCAGTATAATAAAGGGCGCAATATGCAAATTTGGCCTATTTTAGGGACTAAAATGTCAAGTATGTTTAAACGATGTCCGAAAAATATGAAACTTGGCCACAATGTAAAATATGATGAAATGAATGCACTATAATGTTTTGGGAATGGTTGGATGCAATATGAATTTTTTTATGAATTTTTAAATGCAAAAAGAATGAATTTCAATATTTAATTATAATAAATATTAACCTAAATATTTTTAAGAGATAAAATTATCTACAATCTATCACTAGGTGTTGATCTATGAAAAATCCTAAACCTCAAAAATGTGAGATCTGATACCTATTAAAAATCAAGTACTGAAATATGCAAAATGTTTTTTACAGGGCAAACTATGCACACAAATGCAATTCTTTTTTAGCACAATATCAAGCACATTAACTCTATAATATGTGATTTTTCGGGAATTGTTAGAGCAATAGTTAATGAACTATGAATTTCAGAGCAAAAAATGGGCAAAATATGCAAATTTCCGCAAATTAATTAATTATTATTTAACCATCAATTACAAAAATGTCCACAATATGTCAAAATGTAGAGAATAAATTAACAAACATCATGTTATTTTTTTATCAATAAAATAATGCAATATAAAAGTCCAAGACTGTGGGGGACTACAGGGGTGTTTATGCAATAAACATAAATAGAATAAAATGCAGAGAAGGGGCCTAAGAGTAATTACCAAGATTTGATGGGGGAATTTGTGAAACTTTCCAGTGATCACGTGCCAGGCACGTGACCCTGGAGTGGCTGGACTGATCTGCGAATGAGGAAAAAGCCGGGGGGAGTCCTTGCAAATTACCCCAGGTCACGTTCAAAGCACATGACCTAAGGTTGACGTGATCCTGACGTCCCCCCCCCCCCCCGGGCACGTGCCTCGCACATGCAGGGGGTCTCGGGTGGGGCACCTGGCTGCTGGCGGTGTGGAAGCGGTGAGAGGGCCGCTCTTGCATCGGTCCATGGCGGTGGCGAAGGTGGGCCGAAGCTGTCGACGTCGTGGCATGGGCCAGTGCCTTGGTCGATCGGCGAAGACGGCGAGGCGTGGCATGGAGAAGGAGATATGTCGATGAATGTCATCGGAGGCAGCGATGGTCGGCGCTTGACGACGAGCGGCGGAGTCAACGAGGATGGTTGTCGAAGTCGGTGATAGTTGAGTCATCGTGGAGGTGAAGTTGTGGGCGGTTGGCGGAGTCGCAGAAGGCGTAGGTCGTCGGAGGAGATGGTCTTCACGATGGAGGAGGGGCCGCTCCTCGCGGTGGCGAAGAGGGTTTGCGAAGGCGATCGGGTGTCGTCGTTGATGAAGCTCCAGGCTCCTGGAGGTGTTGAACAACGAAGATGGTCATAGCGGAGGCGTTGCCATGGAAGATGGTTAGCGAAGATGACGAGCATTGAAGTCGGTGGAGACGGGCGGCGGAGTCAAAGACGTAGTTGGCTCGACGGGCACGGAGGCCGAAGCTGGAGCAATACGACAAAGTGGTGGCCATGGCGCTGCGACGACCACGGGGGTAGCCAGATCTCGTCGAGGAAGAGAGACTCGGGTGCTGTCACCGCCGCAGATCCTTGAAGCATAGTATCGGCAGATGAAGGGCTTGACGGCGGGGGTGTTTAGTTTTATAGAAAGGCATGGGGACCGGTGATGGAATCAAATCCAAGGATCTGATTGGGTTCGATTGGGGTTTGACGAGGAAGATTTCGGGTTTGATTCGAGAGTAGGATCGGCGATTGAGGGTAAAGTGGAAGGAGATCGCAGGGCAGCGCAAAGTACGCGACATGGGCGGCGAAGAAATCGCGGGGTGCGGCAGCGAAATCGGGGGAAGGGGCGGCGCATGATTTTGGGACGGATGAGGAAGACGACGCACAGGACGAGGCCGGCAAGGGCGATGTGAGAGGGGGCACGTGCTCCGGCACGTGCGACGCACGTGTGTCGAATTATTATTATTATTTTTAAACAAAATAATAATAATTCCAAAAATGTCTGACACGTGGTAGCTCCAGGAGCTGCCACGTGTCAACACCACAAAATTCGAAAATAAAAGATTTTTTAAAATCAATTAAAAATAGTAAATGGCCTCGGATCAAAAACGTTTCTTCACAAAATTTTCTCTTATTGATGACATCTACAACTTTTATGAAGACATCAAAACCAAAATCGATCATTTGCACAAAGTGGTATTTTTGGGGTATCCCATGTACATAGAACACCTTGATTTTGGGGTTTTGTAATTTTAATGTCATTTTTAGATCAGATAAAAAATCCGGAAACAATATGATAAATTAGAGATAAATAATTACACATTAATATTTTTTTTTGAATTTTTATTAATCAATAAAATATGTACATAACATATTAGGTCAAAAATCGCTAAAATATATAGTATATAAAAGGGGTCCAAAACCCAACTTTCACATATGAGCTCCGATTCGCTTGAACTTGGTCTTGTTTTGAAGGTAATTGAATGCACACTAGTTCAAAAGTTAGTAGGATTAAAACAGACACTGGATGGGGAAAATATGAGGTTTTTAGTCCGGAAATCCTGAAACTAGGGTTTGGGTTTTTGGTCCATTTATTTGGGTTAGTTATTTTTTGTATTTTTCCGTTATTCTTGTTAGTGATATATACACAGTGGAGGTGGTTTTGGTTTATTCGGAGTTAGCGTGAATGAGTTAAAAATCTGAGAAGTTGGGCTATTTACAGATCACTTTTGGCTTGGATTTTTTGCTTTTTATTTTGTGCATAAATTAGTGCTAAAATGCAATTCTTATGAAAACATGTGTGAATGCTAATTATGCAGAATAGATGCGGAAATCCTATTGATTTTGAGGGATTTGAGCTTAATAAATGAGATTTAGAGTGATGAATCCGATATTCATCATCCCTCTATACTTAAAGTATGCTCGTCCCTGAGCATCAAAAAGAAATGCCATGAGGTGAAATGAGATTGGTTTCCATACCAAGAGCATGAGCTGAAGGTGACAATGGAACTAGACTCGACCTTTGGATTATTAGTGTGGCGGAACTTCTGTGAGACTTAGAATTTTAAAATCAATAGCCCTCAAGTTCTTTAACTCATTGCTACAATTTCGGCTCAGAAGTCATCTTAGATCAATCATCTTCCCAAAGCATACCCTATGAACATTGAATAATCGACTCATGTGTGTGAAAGGTTTTAGCTCTTCCCACCCAGAATGCCGGACTACCGTGCAAACGTCCTCTCTAATAACTCGTCCTCGGGGAGTCAGGTATTTCCTTCTAAGGTCTGTCGCGCTGTGTTCACAATCAAATTGGGAGGAGAAGTTAGAAGAAGGGGAAAAGAACTGGAGGGTGACCAGTGTAGTCACCTCTCCTTGTAAAGCTGGTCAGTGTAACCGAGTCTCCACCAAGATCTGCAGGTTTCTTGAAGCTTGGACCTTTTTGGTCAAACATTTATTTGCTAGAATGCTTCTTTGTATTTGGAATTTTTGTTAGTTCTGCTTGGATCTTGTTGTGCCCCTACAGATATAAAATCTTTTTATTCCGTACATTTTTTTGGGGTCTTAGAAAAAATTATGCCCAACCATCCATCCCTTTTCCGAAGCTTTATTTCAAACCGTACTCCGATCTTTAGATTTCCACGCTACTAGAAAAGAAACTCATACAGTCTTCCAACATCCCGTCTGAGTTGAGCTAAGTGCATAGTGCGAGAGTACAAGTTAATTCCTTATTCCAGAGTTGTACCTAGAACGAAGAGACCGGGTTAGACACTGAGTCAAACTCTGCACATTGTCATGTGGAACTCGAAGAATTAAGTCAATGAGCTGAAGATTCTAAAATCCTATTTCTCGGTGAAGTTCCTCTGAAAATTTGGTGGATTAAGGTCAAGTCCAGACCACTCTCGGTTTCGGCACATAAGTTGGCTCAGAACCCGATGACTTTTCACAGATGAAAATGAATGCGATGCTAGATGAAGTGCAGGTGTAGTGAATGCAGACACTTTTTTTATGCAAGGAATTTTTTGTTTCGTTTTTTTTGCAAAAATGAATAAAGAGCCATGTTTTTTTTCAAAAATTTTGGGCAAAGTCAGTATTAGTAGCAAATCTCTTTTTCATTTTCTTTTCCTTCTTTTTTTTTGATTAATTACCCACTCCATAAATACATATAGACTTACACGAAAGTACGAGGTATGGCTAAAATATATACACAGTATATATACAGACCCCCCTATACTTAGCGAGTGTTGTGTCCTCAAAGCACAAAGAAGCGTAAAGAAGACATAGCTCTGACTAAGCATAAGAGAGTAAAATTTTGATGTACAATGGTTCGGCCCCCTATACTTAGACTGTAAATAGTCTAAGTATAGAAGAAGAGCACAAAAAGAGGTTGTCGGGATATGTAAATGAGGAGAGTATATACATGTGGGTGTCGGTTCCCCCTATACTTAGGCTCTGGTCAGCCTAAGTATAAGAGAAAGGTGGAAATTGAGTGATCGGGAGAAGGAGTGTGGTGTGGGAAAATGGTATCTAAAGATGGCATCGGTCCCCCCTATACTTAGGCCTTGGCCTAAGTAGAGGAAGATGCTATACAAGTGTTGGACATGTGAGCCCACGGCGAGCCATTATGCAATAAATGTTATTGCGAATATCATTCCCTGATCTGAAATGAAGAATAAATAATTTGCATAATAGGTCCCTCTGTACAATTAGGGTTATGTACCATGGCTATCTTAATGATCATGCAGCTGTTGATTCAATTATTGAATCATAGAGGTTGATGCTTGGATGAATATCTAAAGAGTTAGATTGAGGACTCATCAAGCACCGTCAAATGATTGTTAAGATGTGATCTCCAGCCTGAGTAGGAGATGGCAATCCTTTCTCACATAGGCTGATATCTGACCGACCTCTTGATGCAGGTCCTCTGCATAGGAATAGAGATTCGGAGGTGTCAGATTAGTTAGGTCAATGGGTTGACTTAACGAGATCGAGATAACTTAAGTCCTATGTTGAATGCTGTCATAGCATAGGCACGCATCCTCTGACTGGAGACAGATGTATTACTATATGTCTGAGTGTGTACATTTGGCAGACCAATAGGTTGATGACCAAACCAAGGTCTATAAACCGCCGCGCTGGTGTGCATATAAGGGCATATGAGTAATACGATCTCTCAAAGGGATCATACAGGTTCACTAATGAACCGGAAGACATGAGCTCACTTATGAGATATTGGGAAGAATCAAATTCCGTGCACGGTCGTCTCGCTTTGGAAGCTTGACTGAATTTGTAGGTTTGATATATACTTTTAGAAAGTATATGATCAAGACCTAGGTATAATATATGCTTTTAGAAAGTATATGATCAATACCAAATCCCAATGATCAAATGAGAAACTGGTGATCAAACCCTGAAGAAGACAGTGTAAAATAGATCTTGATCTTCGGGTTGACCATGGGTCTTCCAGTATGCAGGATGTACAGGTATTGGGAATACCTGAGGGTGATGTCATCATAAACGATTGTATATCCATGACGCTTCCATTCCGAGGGAGTGATGAAACAGGTCTGGATTTTAGTGACTCCTTTCAGTAGAGAAGCAATCTGATCTTATCCAAGTGTTGGACATTGGTCTGAATGAGATTCATATTTAATGAGAAGATTAGATTTGCGGTCTTGATTTAATCAAGCATCTATGGGAGGTTCGTAAGATCTGGATTTGAGATAAAATCTCAACATCCAAGTCACTATACGTGGAATAATACAATCGCCCTGTCCTTATCTCCAAGTATCTACGGAGAATGTACATTATTCTTGAAAGGGTTCAAGAATAATTCATTTGATGAAATATCCAAGCAATCACTTGATGATTAAATGAGATTTAATTACCAAGCTTAATATGAATATAATTCATATTGTGAAAATGATTATCTAAGATAATTAAATAGGATTTAAATATCAAGGATTAAGAGAATGTGGATAACACTATCCATGATATATGTGTATTATAATTATGATTTATAATATACATATATAAGAGAGAGAATTTATGTGAATAGCATTTGTTGATTAATAACGTGGATTAGATTCACATTTATTAATTAATTGGAAATGCAATTTACTAACTAGTTTGGGTTGTGAATATGATTCACATAATATTCAATGGCATGATTGAAATATTCACAAATTAATTGGGAATTAATTTGGTGAATATTTTTGTGAATACAAAATTAATTAAGGAATAATAAGGTAAATAAAAAGGAGCCAAAATTGACCACCATTCATAGGTGGCGTCACCCATGAATTGTTCATGGGTGACGCCCCCCAATTTTAGGGAGGTTGGTTGACTCCATTTTATTTATCACATTATCTCTTAATTAGTTAATGTTAAATTAAATTATGTTGATAATGTTGCAACATTTTTTAATTTAAATTAATGTTGTTGGTTTTAACCAACAACAATCATAGCCATTGATTTAGCATGGACCAAGCATAGCCCTTGGATCCATGTGTCCCATGGATTGAGATCCATTGGATCCTAAACTAGTATAAAAGGAGGGCTAGGGTAGCCTTTCCAAGTTACAACATTCTTGAGTTGAAGAACTCTACTCTCTCTCTCTCTCATTCTCGTGTGGTCTCCCTAATATTCAAGTGGCCGTCCGCTTTGTGTATTAGGAAGGAGATCATTTTTTCTACGCCTCGACGCTTGGATCTTCGTCAAAGGATTGCGGGAAGGACGCGACTCATCATCGTGCCCGCAAGTGCATTCTCCGTGGGTCGGACTTGAGACAGGAGGATCTCTACTTTGGGATCTCGCGATCACAACCACGCTTCAAGAGGTATTCCTAAGACATTGTGGTTTGATGAAACGATCCGAGAAATGTTCTCGTGTTCATGTGGTTTCATCTTTAAAGTTAAATTTTTTTTTCCGCTGCATCTAGCGACTAGTGCGACTAGTTGCTCCGATTGCATACGATGCGATCGACACGCTTCCGTGATGCGCTTAAGGATACTCAATATCCTTCAAGTGGTATCAGAGCCATAGGTCGAATAAGGTTTTGGATATGATCCATAGACCTTAGAAGATTTGGTTCTTGATAGGGTAGCGAAATTTTACTGCATTTCAATTTTCGCACCTCTGTAAAATTGAATTTTTCGGCTCTGTTTAAAATGTTTAAACGCAAAATTTTCAATTGGAATTTGTTCCCCATTAGTTAAGGAAATCATAGGACTTGAGTTTACTAAATTTGGACTTCATTTGCTCAAGATATGGCTTTTTGAATATGACTATATTCACTGTTGCGGGAACTGCGGATTTAAACATGATTAATGAGATAATTACGGTTTTAATCCGCCTTGAAATGCGTGAATTATCACTTGGTTTCTTTAATAAATCAAATAGGCAATCTTTGGAAACTGAGTTTGCAATTTTTGGATTTAAATTGATCAAGATATGTTAATTTTAGTGATTGGGGGTCACTGCTGGAAATTGACATTTTTGATCTTGAACCTTGTGATATGTCATTCAATTATCATGATGAAAATTAATTGTTAATTTTCTGGAATAATTAGTGATAAATATTTGTGAAATATTTAAAGAGATAATTATTTCATTGAATGACATTTGCCTAAACCACAATGATGAGATATTAGATCTTGATCATTGGTTCATCAACAAACATTGATTTCATGAAAACCATAGTTTATCCTACAATTGTTGTAGGACAACTTTTACATGAAAAACCCTTTTTCTTGAATAGGATTGGGGATTTGTCTAGCAAATCTCCTTATAATCAAAAAATGTTTTGATTTATATTATATGGTATAATTTCGATTGAAAAACCGATGAACATCTCAAAGTACATGATGGTCTATCTGGTATTATCCTTTCCCGAGGCGGATGTGGTGCCTAGTCGGAGAGCATTGGGGTAGCAGGTTGCAACCTATGTGGTCCGTCCCACTCTCGTCGGTACTGGCCATGACAGCGGGTAGGGACTGTATAATGCCGGAGACAGACAGTGTGTATTTTTCTAATTATTAAAATTCGAATAATACGTACTTTGAGTATATACGTACTATTCAAGTAAAAGACATGTTTGTTGATTGATGATTGGATTAATGATTAATTTAATATGATTAAATTAATTATATCCAATAAACACTCTATCATGAATAGATGTGTATTTCCCTTGGAAGAATTAATTATGTGAATATGATTCACGATAATTAATTACAATTTGAATATGAGGTGGAGGATCACATAAGTGACATCCATGGTCTCCCGTCAAGGCGAAGGGTTCCGTCGCCAGGGATTGTATGTAGGAGATGCCTGTCCGAAGTGACAGATCCTATATGCAAGCGCATCTGGATCGGGCTCTTTGCTTCTCGAAAGAGTAAGGCCGTATGCGTAGTGACCCCAATATCGAGTCCTCATATTATTGGGGCGATATTGGATTGCGCATAGCGAGTTCTAATCCTGTTGACGGTTGGTTCAATTAGCAACGGGTCAACATCATCTTAGGGGTGGTGGGCCCGGGTGTTAAAGACCGAATTGGGAATGCAAGTTGGACTTGCAAGGCGGAATGAGTTCCCGCTTCTTTTTATTGGAGTCGTAAGTTCTCATATTATTGGGATGCGACAAAGATAGGAAAGGAGATCCTAGATCTTGCTAGAGATATAATGGTAAGAATATCTCTTACATTGAAAGTGATTAAGGGAATGAACTTTCAGTGTTGACTAGGCAAGATAACTTTGATATAAAAATTCCTAAATCAAAGTAAAACATGTATATATAATATATATACACTTATGCAAATTTCTTATTTCAGATAATCCTTCATTAAACCCACTCAATGTTATACTCAATGATAACCAGTAAAAATATCTTGGATTGGACTCATGATCCAGATATTGTACTTGCAATTGGACACATAATGTATGTGGTTGCAGTGTGCAAGTCCCCTCAACATAATGAGGAAGGACAATTAAATAAGACAATAAGACATCACCTTAGGGTTTGTATGTCTCTGTAGTCTTGATCTTTCATCAAATGTACTTTGGAAGTGACATGTCGATGGTGATCGTAATTGTCGAATAATCCTTATAAAATAAAAGAAGATATTTTGGCATACGTATGTGCTCTAGACATTTAATCATGAATGACAAGGTTCTCTGCATTATGCAGAATGGTGGCTCGAAAGAGATGATGTATTCAAAATGTTTGAATACCTACCTGAACCTAAGTCTCTAAGAGTTAAGATGTATGTAGATATGATGAGTGTCATCATTCTACTATCTATACTCAAGTCATTCATGAAGCTTTATAATAATCATTTTGAATGAATTTAATGAAGCATGTATAAATGTTGAAATGCTCTTGTATTGAAATCCTTAGAATTCAACATAAGAGATCCTTAGTCTTAAGCAATGGTTGTTTATAGATAAAGAGAGTGCAGTGGAAGCATGGATCGGACCCGAGTAAGAAGGAAAGTCAAAGAGTTGACCTACTTCTATGACTTCCATATGACATCCAAAGAGTTGGATGAATGCCAATACTGCAATATGTTGATGTGTTGATAGTATGACTATCAAGTCTGTCTAAATTCCTTAGTGAAGGACTCAGATAGAGCATCAGAATAATCTACATATAATCATTGACTCTGACTTTATTATTTCATAAGATAAAGTCTGACAATTGTATCCCAATCTTCTAATGACATTTGCAATTGGTTGCATATATATTAGAAGATTAGAAATTTGATCTTAAGGTTTAGTAGTCATCTACATGGATATTACTGTAATTGTTGCAGCAATCGCTATTGGATAGATAGACTTCATATTCTCAGTGGGAGAGCCCTTAGTCTTAGAGAATGTCTCTATGACCTAGATATTAGAATACCCCATTGTTTATTTCTAAATGTTGGAAATAAACATGAATTCTGAGATAGAACTATCATAAAGAGTTATGATGGAAATATTTCAGATAGTAATCTAACATCTAGTGGACTCCACAAAATTAGAATATTAATGAATGGTTCATTAAGATTTCTAATACTGAAAATCAAACCTTATAAGATCAATAGGAGGATGAAGATCATTTGACAATGATCTGGCATCAAGCCTTGGACATTTGTCTATTGATTTGATCAATAGACTAGTAAGATATGAAACTTTAGAATGTATAAAATTTCAAATCTTACATACTCGTGAATATTGTATTCAAAGTAAAATGTCCAATACACCCTTCTCTGGGAATGGTGTTAGATGTCGAGGTATTCAAGATCTCATACATATTGATGTATGTAGATCATCTATATCATAGTAAACATTATGGATATGTGATATCTATTGATGATTATGTATGATATGAGATTTCTTCTATTCACCTGATAAACCTTTGAAATGTTCAAAGATTTCACAATTTTGGTTTAGAACCAAAGTTTGAAGAAAGATGAAATGAATTTGATCTAACCTAGGTAGCTTGTACCTATTAGATAAAATTCAAAGAATACCTTATGGAGATATGAATATCATTTCTATCTCACTCCTCCAGATAAACCTGAACTTAATAGAGTTGTAGGGAGATACAATTGGATCATGTGTGGCATGATTTGATCAATGATGAATTTTAGCATAATTATCCTCTTAGTTTCCTGGTATATATGTGTAGTAGAGACTACAATATATATCCTTAATAAGGTTCCATGAATGTAAGCTGGAATCTAGCACTTGAGAGTGCTACTTCATTAGGAAAATAAAGTATGGTATTGGATACCTACTTTATGACCTTGAGATTCTTAAAAGATCTCATCTCTGAGAATGTGATTCTTGGAGGATTGAGACTCTTGAGAATCAAGATGAAAATGAAGTAAAGAACTCATTTAATCTTGAGAAGATAATGAGGCTCCTGAAATCGGAAACTAAAAGGACAATTAAAGATGAAACATTAATACCTCTTCAAATGAGTTTGAGGATGTATTCCATGTGTCAACCAAGTCTGACAATGATCGGACTTCATGTGATGAAGCTCCTAAGGATCATGACATGGGATGATGGATTTTAGCAATAAAGTCTAAAGTAGACTTCATATACAAGTGTTGTATATGGACCTCGAGGATCCACCTATAAGGGTTAGACCCATAAAGGTGTAAATGGATCTTCAAGAAAAGAGGGAACCTGATGAGAAGGTAGAGACCTTCAAAGCTCGGTTCGTAGCCATGAGCTACACACTGTAAGAAAAGACATTGCTTGCAATGTGACTTTCTCTTCGGTAATTGTGCTTAAACTCATCAAAATATTGCTAACCCTAGCTACACAACTTGACTGTTACATCTTCAAGATGTAATTCAAGATTGCATTCCTCTAAAGAATACCTCTCTGAGGATATTCACATGAAGTAGCCCCAGGGCTTCATGATTTTGGAAAGTAAGGTGTGAAAGCTAAAGAAATCCATCTGTGGACTCAAATAAGCTTCTTGTTGTTGGAACATAAGATTTGATGAAATTATAAATGTTATGATTTCAAATAGAATCTTGATGTACCATGTGAAGCTTAGTGGGAGTGCCATTGTGTTCATCGTGCTAAATGTAGATAACATCCTAATCATTTGGAATGATATAAGGATGATAATAAATGTTTTATAGACTGGCTATTCCATACCTTGAGATATGATCTCAAAGATGCCTCTTGGATCTTAGTTCTGAAGTTGTTCAGAAGCAAAGAAAAGAGGGTATTGGGATTGTCACATTTGTAGTACACCTTGGACATTTTCCATTCTTGGAAATTCCTAGAAAGGCTTCCTTTCCCTTGAGATTTGATACTAACCTATCTAAAGGGATAGCACCTCAAAGAGTTGAGGAAGTGAATGCTAGAACTGCTTGCACTTGTGCATCAGTTACGAGAAGCTAAGGTATGCTAGATGTGTACAAAAGCCATACATCTGCCATGCAGTGGGAGTAGTAAACTGTTACTAATCCTACTATGGAGAAAGAACACTTGATTGCAGTAATAATAAAATCTTCATAGATGACAAGATTTTTTGAGATAGTGATCTCAAAGTCATATCTTCAAAAGCTTAAGACTTTATAGATAGAGATCTAAAAGGTCTTAATTGTGGATACCTTGAGAGATAGTGATCTCCAGGAATAAAGGTATTCTGATAAGGATTATGGAAATACTGGTTATAATAGTTATTGAGCAATAGTGTCAAGGACACTATAACTGCTTTGACTAGATTGAGTATTGGTTGCATAAGATGCAACATTCGCATTGTATGCGAGCACTGTTACCTAGGGATATGCAAGTGCCCTAAAAGGACTTGGCATAGTCTTTTGGGAACAGAGTGACTGATTAGCTTACCTAGCTATTTCTAAATAGCCTATGATTGTCACATGAGTGTGGGTTTATATGATTAGCCCATTAATGGCTCTTTGGGCTAGTGGGAGATTGTTGGACATGTGAGCCCACGGCGAGCCATTATGCAATAAATGTTATTGCGAATATCATTCCCTGATCTGAAATGAAGAATAAATAATTTGCATAATAGGTCCCTCTATACAATTAGGGTTATGTACCATGGCTATCTTAATGATCATGCAGCTGTTGATTCAATTATTGAATCATAGAGGTTGATGCTTGGATGAATATCTAAAGAGTTAGATTGAGGACTCATCAAGCACCGTCAAATGATTGTTAAGATGTGATCTCCAGCCTGAGTAGGAGATGGAAATCCTTTCTCACATAGGCTGATATCTGACCGATCTCTTGATGCAGGTCCTCTGCATAGGAATAGAGATTCGGAGGTGTCAGATTAGTTAGGTCAATGGGTTGACTTAACGAGATCGAGATAACTTAAGTCCTATGTTGAATGCTGTCACAGCATAGGCACGCATCCTCTGACTGGAGACAGATGTGTTACTATATGTCTGAGTGTGTACATTTGGCAGACCAATAGGTTGATGACCTAACCAAGGTCTATACACCGGCGCGCTGGTGTGCATATAAGGGCATATGAGTAATACGATCTCTCAAAGGGATCATACAGGTTCACTAATGAACCGCAAGACATGAGCTCACTCATGAGATATTGGGAAGAATCAAATTCCGTGCACGGTCGTCTCGCTTTGGAAGCTTGACTGAATTTGTAGGTTTGATATATACTTTTGGAAAGTATATGATCAAGACCTAGGTATAATATATGCTTTTGGAAAGTATATGATCGATACCTAATCCCAATGATCAAATGAGAAACTTGGTGATCAAAGCCTGAAGAAGACAGTGTAAAATAGATCTTGATCTTCGGGTTGACCATGGGTCTTCCAGTATGCAGGATGTACAGGTATTGGGAATACCTGAGGTTGATGTGATCATAAACGATTGTATATCCATGACGCTTCCATTCCGAGGGAGTGATGAAACAGGTCTGGATTTTAGTGACTCCTTTCAGTAGAGAAGCAATCTGATCTTATCCAAGTGTTGGACATTGGTCTGAATGAGATTCAGATTTAATGAGAAGATTAGATTTGCGGTCTTGATTTAATCAACCATCTATGGGAGGTTCGTAAGATCTGGATTTGAGATAAAATCTCAACATCCAAGTCACTATACGTGGAATAATACAATCGCCCTGTCCTTATCTCCAAGTATCTGCGGAGAATGTACATTATTCTTGAAAGGGTTCAAGAATAATTCATTTGATGAAATATCCAAGCAATCACTTTATGATTAAATGAGATTTATTTATCAAGCTTAATATGAATATAATTCATATTGTGAAAATGATTATCTAAGATAATTAAATAGGATTTAATTATCAAGGATTAAGAGAATGTGGATAACACTATCCATGATATATGTGTATTATAAATATGATTTATAATATACATATATAAAAGAGAGAATTTATGTGAATAGCATCTGTTGATTAATAATGTGGATTAGATTCACATTTATTAATTAATTGGAAATGCAATTTACTAACTAGTTTGGGTTGTGAATATGATTCACATAATATTCAATGGCATGATTGAAATATTCACAAATTAATTGGGAATTAATTTGGTGAATATTTCTGTGAATACAAAATTAATTAAGGAATAATAAGATAAATAAAAAGGAGCCAAAATTGACCACCATTCATAGGTGGCGTCACCCATGAATTGTTCATGGGTGACGCCCCCCAATTTTAGGGAGGTTGGTTGACTCCATTTTATTTATCACATTATCTCTTAATTAGTTAATGTTAAATTAAATTATGTTGATAATGTTGCAACATTTTTTAATTTAAATTAATGTTGTTGGTTTTAACCAACAACAATCATAGCCATTGATTTAGCATGGACCAAGCATAGCCCTTGGATCCATGTGTCCCATGGATTGAGATCCATTGGATCCTAAACTAGTATAAAAGGAGGGCTAGGGTAGCATTTCCAAGTTACAACATTCTTGAATTGAAGAACTCTACTCTCTCTCTCTCTCTCAATCTCGTGTGGTCTCCCTAATATTCAAGTGGCCGTCCACTTTGTGTATTAGGAAGGAGATCATTTTTTCTACGCCTCGACACTTGGATCGTCGTCAAAGGATTGCGGGAAGGACGCGACTCATCATCGTGCTCGCAAGTGCATTCTCCGTGGGTCGGACTTGAGACAGGAGGATCTCTACTTTGGGATCTCGCGATCACAACCACGCTTCAAGAGGTATTCGTAAGACTTTGTGGTTTGATGAAACGATCCGAGAAATGTTCTCGTGATCATGTGGTTTCATCTTTAAAGTTAAAAATTTTTTTTCCGCTGCATCTAGCGACTAGTGCGACTAGTTGCTCCGATTGCATACGATGCGATCGACATGCTTCCGTGATGCGCTTAAGGATACTCAATATCCTTCAACAAGGAGACCGATGTGGTCGGGAGGGAGGGTGGGAAGCCGATGATTAAGGCGGTTTACGGCTGATCTTTTTGTGAACCTGCGATGGGAGATCGTAATGATGAGTTGGAGATGAAACATGTGATTCCCAACTATCATCATTGTCATCCTCAAAAAAATCATAATGGATAGTAGATGAAACATTTGAGTCAGATGAAATATATCCATCATCAGAGTTATCCTCAGAGGAATAGTATTTGAAAGTGGACACACTCCAGATATTCATTTCTTTTTGTTTCTTCAATTGTTTCCTCAAAATTCGTTCCTTTTTAAGATCAATTGGTTTGTCATCAGATGAATACTCAGAAGCTCCGGTCTTAGTCAGCTCATAAGAAATAATTCCAGTGTATTTGTGGAAGGTAGGAGCATCATCTTTGGATGAGTAATAATTAGGAACGAAAGATGTCCAACGAGAATCGAATTTTGGATCCTTGTGAAGATATGGCTTTAAAGCTGCCGAACAGACTTCACTCATGTATACCACCTTTTCCGGACCTGATGAGGGATCATCAACCGATTCTTCTTCCGAAATGTCAAAGGTGACTTCATTTCTCTTGTTTTGTGAAGATGTCGGTTCACTTGAGTATCCAGATGAATAGCCATTGGAATTCTTCTCCTTGTCAGTTTTTGGGATGCGTGTTTGTTCTTAGTCTCCTGAATGTTGGTGCACGCTCGATTTGGGATAATTTGGTCAAGATAATCAGAGTAGGTTGCCCCTAGGTGCGACCATGCATATCTCTCAGGATCGTAGTAGAAGGATTTGTCTATTTTGAGATCCGCATGAATAGAAATACTAGAGAGAGTTTCTGCATATTCATTCTTACTTGATTCGATGTTGGAGCATTCATGTGTCAAGTTGATGTAATCCATGTAGTCAGCATAGGTTGACCCAGGGTGTCACCATGCATAAGTCTGCGGATCATATGATTCATATGCTCGATTTTCCGTGGTGAGAGCAGTTGGGAATGGAGCAGGGGGGAGATTCTCTAAACCAATAGTCTTATCAACAATCGCTATCTCAGGTGTAGCTGCGGGGTAGGGCTCTTATACTGTTTCATAGTTACAGTTGTTGGGGACTTCGTGGGTTGTTTCTGAAAATCGTGGTTCCTCAAAGACTGTTTCAGATCGAAGTTCTTCCAATGTTGTGAAATTTATTTGTCGAGTCTCACAATCAATTATTGCCTTAGCCAATGCTAAGAATGGCTTTCCGAGAATAATTAGAGACTGGGAGAATACTCCTTGATGCTGAATATCAATGATCGTGAATTCCATTTTGAGCAGAGCACCTTGGAATATCATGATGACAGAAATGATTACTCTCGACCGCTTTATTGATCGGTCAGCCAATTGAGCAATATCTCGTATTTTTCTGATCGGTCCAAGTTTGAGTTCGTGAAATACAGAGGTCGGGAGGACATTGATCGGTGAATCGTCATCAGTCCGAGCATGGGTGAAAATTGTGTCTTTGATTTACAGTCGAATCTAGGCAACCTCTTCACTATGCAGCTTTTGGTTTTTCTCCTCAATACCAAGGAGGAGGCCATTGACAAGATATGTCTTTCAGTTTTTGTTCTAATCCTTCCCGACTTTTTGATCATTAATTTGTCCATTAAAAATTTTTTAAGGTCGGGGAAGTGTTTAATGGCCTTTATAAAGGGAATTCAAAAATCAAGCGTTTTCCTAGTGCTTCCCGTACAGTAGGATCCAAATTCTTCAGATCTTCTTCAGTCTCAATTTTTATGAAGTTTTCTGGATTTTCAATTTTTGATGTTTTTGAATATTCCCATTTTTTTGATATTTTCTGTGTGGTGTGGTGATGTGGTGCGTTTCTCAGATGAGCAGGGGCTTTGATGTTCAGAGTAAGGGTTAGAGGCATAATTATTTCTAGGGGAATAATAAGCAGGAGCGTTGATGTTAGAATCATCCCTAGTTCTTTGAATATCCTCAAAATTTTCATCATGAGATCCAATCCTTTCCACATTTAGTTTTATATCTGACCCACCATAGAATGAGATTACTCGGTCGATAAATTTTTGAAATCTATCCTCGATCAATTCAAATCTTGTTTTTATCCTCGAAATATTATCCTCTAAATTCTGTTCATGATCCATCATGGGAGCAGTCGGTATGTGTTCAATAATTTTGTCTTCCATTTTCCTGTATGTGGTAGGAGGAGAGTTTTTTCGAATATCCATTATATGATCATTATTTTGAGAAAATTTATCCTAAATAATTATGGAAGGCGGCTGCTCATATGGTCCAGGAATGTGGAGTTGGTACAAGTAGAATTTATTCCTTTGATCATGAGTGGTTGGACCTTGATATTGTGGAGTCAGCATACAGGGTTGATGTGTTTCTATGTGATTAGTCCAATCCTCTGTATGAGTATCATGTCTAAAGAGGGGTCTGTCGTGGTCAATTTAACACTGATGATCATTAAGTGTGGGTATTTCCATCTGGGTTTGGTTTCTCAGCAAGTCATGAAACTCAACGGGATTTTTATCTTGAAATGTTTCATTAGCGAGAAATTGAGAATAAGACGGTTAGTCCAAGATGGTAGGTGATCATGTGCGGTCGGATGATTTGAGTAGGAATTCAATGAGGGAGCCGTATTCATCCGCGGTTCAAAGTCTCCCGCAAATGTTGGAGGATTGTGGAAAGAAGGGAATATAGTTGATTTAGGCTTAAACGAGACAAATTCATTTTCATAGTCATGTTCGGTCATTTTTGGAAGAACTGAAATGAATGAGGGTTTGGGTCTGTAAGAGGTTTTGGACAAGAGTTCCATGATGAGGTTTAAATCAAGAGATGAGAGAGATGATTGCACGGGATAGTCAAAAGAGATTTTATTAAGTGTGCAGCTTTTGATCTTCGAAATCGGTTCACGCACACCAATGCAAACACAAGTCAAAACCCGAGTTCACTAACTCACACAATGAAGCTGTAAGAGTTCGGCTATTATCTTTTTAATTTTAGTTGGTGATAAATCAATCTTGGCAAAAATTTAGCGAGCTGTTAGGTGCCGAAAGTTTCTTAAAGACTGTCCCGAGTTCGTACGACTAGTTGCATCTACTTTCAGCCAGTATAGGGGTAAGTACGGACCGTAAAACGGCTACCCATGTTACTTAAGGATGGAACCTTACACATTGTCCTTTAAACCACCCACTCTGCTAAGGAAGTCCGGACCGATTACCGGCTACCCGTATTCCTCACTGAGAAGTAGCTAATCGCTTTTAAAATCAGTAGTCTGAATGAAAATATCGGAGCTTGGTTCTAAGCTTAAGTGTTGTCTCTCACTCACTCAGAAAAATAAAAACATCCAAGGTCGGGGTTACTCTCCCGCAAAATTCTTGATTTTATGGGTTAATTTAGAGTCGGCTATATTTAGCAGTCCCAATTTTATTTAGGTGATCACTGAAGAATTTATGTGAGGAGAAATATACGTCTACCGCCCAGTCCTAATTTCCTTTTAAAATTATGTGACAAAACAAGAGGGAGAAATTCGGGAAAAGCCGATGCACGCGAAAACAATGACGTATGCTCAGTTAGAAGACTTTCAGTGAATCCTCGCAATCTCCATGTTGGATGCTAGATAGAAATTGAAAATTATTCTAAATGAAATGCAAGCCGATCAAAAACCGCACCTAAGAAGAAAGTTCTATTAGCGGGGAAGAAATGAGTTAAATTTTGGCTAAATTGAACGATCTAGGTGCGTCTCAATTAATAGTGCAGTGTGGCTAAAGATTCCACGAGCACAATCAAGAATTAAAAATGCTCTGAGAGCCGTATATGCAGGTCTAACGTAATCGCCACTCAAGTCGGGCTCCACCCTCACCGGAGCGTGAAACAGGCCACGACACACCACAGAAAAAGTTAGAGGTCTTTTTACAATCGTGAGAGTCCAAACGGACACCGCTACAATACGTAATTAATTACAAAAATTTAAAATTTGCAGAAATTAAAAACCTAGACTCTACTCTCTCTCACGACTCGACTCGATCTTAAATTATTTGCGACTTTTTCGGAAGTCGGTGAAGATGCGTCAGTTTCTTGAAAAACCGCTCCACATACGCCGTGTACCTCGCAAGAATAATAAGGGAGATAATGTAAGAGAGACACAAACATGATAAAATAGACAAGAAAAAATAAATGCTAAAAACAAATGGAATTTACAATGAAACATTCGGGGATCAGACTACCCGAATGCGAAAAACCGAACGAAAATTTTCAAGACAAAAATCTAAGCCATTTGCCTCCCCGGCAACAGCGTCATTTGACGAATCCGGAAACCACTATGTTAAGAAGGTGTTTTTTTATCTTGTTCGTGCTTAAAGATTATATGTCATGCATTGTAGGCGGCAATCGGAATCGGTCAAGAAAATAACCACACAAAATATTCGTCAATTTTAGTGAATACGGTTTTATGTTTATTTTACTTGGGCAAGTCCCAAGGTCGATCACAAGGAGGCAAAGGAACAACCTAGACTTGTATCTATCAAAATTCGTGAGCGATTTTCGAGGCGGCCTTTTTTTTGTAAATTTCAATATAATAAAGGGTGCAATATGCAAATTTGGCCTATTTTAGGGACAACATTGTCATGTATGTTTAAACGATGTCCGAAAAATATGAAACTTGGCCACAATGTAAAATATGATGAAATGAATGCAATGTATTTTTTTTGGAATTTTTGGAAGCAATATGAATTTTTTTATGAATTTTTAAATGCAAACAGAATGAATTTCAATATTTAATTATAATAAATATTAAACCTAAATATTTTCAAGGGATAAAATTATCTACAATCTATCACTAGGTGATTCATCTAGGAAAAATCCTAAACCTCAAAAATGTGAGATCTAATACCTATTAAAAATCAAGTACTGAAATATGCAAAATGATTTTTACAGAGCAAACTATCATGCAAATGCAATTCTTTTTTAGCACAATGTCAAGCACAATTAACTCTACAATATGTGATTTTTGGAGAATTTTTAGAGCAATAGTTAATCAACTATGAATTTTGGAGCAAAAAATGGGCAAAATACGCAAATTTCTGGAAAATAATAAATTATTAATTAACCATCAATCACAAAAATGTCCACAATATGTCAAAATGTAGAGAATTAATTAACAAAAATCATGCTATTTTTTAATAATAAAATAATGCAATATAAAGGTCCAAGACTGTGGGGCACTACAGGGGTATTTATGCAATAAACATAAATAGAATAAAATGCAGAGAAGGGGCCTAAGAGTAATTACCAAGAACTGATGGGGGAATTTGTGAAATTTTTTTAGTGGTCACGTGCCAGGCGCGTCACCCTTGAGTGGCTGGACTGATCTACGAATGAGGAAAATGTCGGGGGGAGTCCTTGCAAATTACCCCCGGTCACGTGCAAAGCACGTGACCTAAGGTTGACGTGATCCTGACGTCCCCCCCAGGCACGTGCCTCGCACGTGCGGGGGGTCTCGGATGGGGCACCTGGCTGTTGGCGATGTGGAAGCGGTGAGAGGGCCGCTCTCACGTCGGTCCAAGGCGGTGGCGAAGGAGGGCCGAAGCTGTCGACGTCGTGGCTTGGGTCGGTGCCTTGGTCGATCGACGGAGACGGCGAGGCGGGGCGCAGAGAAGGAGATATGTCGGTGAATGTCGTCGGAGGCGGCGGTGGTAGGCGCTTGACGACGAGCGGCGGAGTCGGCGAGGATGGTTGTCGAAGTCGGTGATAGTTGAGTCATCGTGGAGGAGAAGTCGAGGGTGGTTGGCAGAGTCGCAGAAGGCATAAGTCGTCGGAGGAGATGGTCTTCATGGCGGAGGAGGGGCCACTCCTCGCGGCGGCGAGGATGGTTTGCAGAGGTGAGCGGGTGTCATCGTTGATGAAGCTCAAGTCTCCTGGAGGTGTTGAACAGCGAAGATGGTCGTAGCGGAGGCGTTGTCGTGGAAGATGGTCAGCGAAGATGACGAGCATTGAAGTCGGTTGAGATAGGCGGCGGTGTCAAAGACGTAGTTGGCTCGACGAGCACGAAGGCCGGAGCTGGAGCAGTACGACAAAGTGGTGGTCGTGGGGCTGCGACGGCCATGGGGGTAGCCGGATCTCATCGAGGAAGAGAAACCTTAGCGCTGTCACCGCCGCGGATCCTTGATGCACAGTATCGGCGGATGAAGGGCTTGACGGCAGGGGTGTTTGGTTTTATAGAAAGGCATGGGCGATCAGCGATGGAATCAAATCCAAGGATCCGATTGGGTTCGATTGGGGTTTGACGAGGAAGATTTCGGGTTTGATTCGAGAGTAGGATCGGCGATTGAGGGTAAAGTGGAATGAGATCGCAGGGCGGCGCGAAGTACGCGAGATGGGCGGCGAAGAAATCGCGGGGTGCGGCAGTAAAATCGGGGGAAGGGGCGGCGTGCGATTTTGGGACGGATGAGGAAGACGACGTACAGGCGCCGTCCGATCGAGCGCGATCGGACGGCTCCTATCGTGCCATGTGGCCGGCAAGGGCAATGTGAGAGGGGACACGTGCGGAGCACGTGCTTGGGAGGCACGTGCGACGCACGTGCGTCGAATTATTTTTTTTAAAGGAAATAGTAATAATACCAAAAATGGTTGACACGTTGCGGCTCCAGGAGCGGCCACGTGTCAGCACCACAAAATTCGAAAATAAAAGATTTTGGAAAATCGATTAAAAATGTAAATGACCTCGGATAAAAAAGTTTCTTCACAAAAATTGCTAGTCTCGATGATATCTACAACTTTCATAAAGACATCAAAACTAAAATCAATCATTTGCACAAAGTGGTATTTTTGGGGTATCCCATGTACATTGAACACCTTGATTTTGGGGTTTTGTAATTTTTATGTCATTTTTAGATCAGATAAAAAATATGAAAAAATATGATAAATCAGAGATAAATAATTACACATTAATCTATTTTTTTGAATTTTTATTAATCAATAAAATATGTACATAACATATTAGGACAAAAACCGCTAAAATATACAGTATACAAAAGAGACCCAAAACCCAACTTTCACATATGAGCTCCGATTCACTTGAATTTGGTCTTGTTTTGAAGGTAATTGAATGTACACTAGTTCAAAAGTGAGTAGGATTAAAAACGGACACTGGATGAGGAAAATATGAGGTTTTTAGTCCGGAAATCCTGAAATTAGGGTTTGGATTTTTGTCCACTTATTTTGGTTAGTTATTTTTCTGTATTTTTCCTTTATTCCTGTTAGTGATATATACACAGTGGAGCTGGTTTTGGTTTATTCGGAGTTAGCATGAATGAGTTAAAAATCTGGGAGGTTGGGCTATTCACAGACCACTTTTGGCTTGTATTTTTGGCTTCTTATTTTGTGTAGAAATTAATGCTAAAATGCAATTCTCATGGAAACATGTATGAATGAAAATTATGCAGAATAGATGCGTAAATGCTGTTGATTTTGAGGGATTTGAGCTTAATAAATGAGATTTAGAGTGATGAATCCGAGATTCATCAGTGGCGGACCAGACTGGGTGACGACCCCTGGCTTCCTCGAAGCCTAGCACAAGCTCCTCCTCCACCGGATTCCCCTCTCCGACGAGGTACCATCCTATCCTCTTTTTATTGATTTTCTCATAATTTTTCAGTCACCTACACCCTTATCCAACTCCGTCAGATCATCTGCTTAGCTCTGCTAACTCATCCCCATCCATGCCAACGCCTCCGCTCACCGTTCCCCTTTCTCCACAACCTCCTCCGCTCCAACCCACTACTTCCCCTGCTCCGTCGGAGAAGATCACCTTAGCCACCGCCTCCCGTCGCCCGACGACCTCCACTCACTCACAATCACTCACACTCACTCGCACTTCGCTTCGGCTATTATCTAACGCATGCAAGAACTTCAATGGCTAGAAGTCGTACCTGAGCTCCAACATCAACCTCCACCACGGTGGAGCTCCATTAATCAGTCGCTCTTGACACCCTCATAGCTTCACCGCACTTCCCGCACCTTCGTGGACCTCGCAGTATTGTTCTTCGACCTTCAAGCGAGCGTGTGGCACGTGAAGTAGCTACCAGCAAGTCGTCGGAGCCCCGTCTTCTCTTGTGGCAAGTAGAGGAGCACGAAAATACAGATACCGTCCAATCATTTCGATTGGATGACCATGATGAAACCACGTGGCTAGCCCGAGCCTCCTACCAAACCACTAGGCTAGGATACACCGAACCTCGAGCCATGCCACCACGTGCTGCCACGTGGACCCGAACCTGTGTCAAGCCCGAACTTAGACCCCTCACGTGCCTAGTACGTGAGGGCCGAGGTAAATTGTAGAGAAGTACCTAAAAGTTTTGGTATTTACTCTTTGGTCCCTAGGCGCGTGCATCACTTGCGTGCTTGGATATTTTACAGGGAGGCCTAGTCGGGTTTCAATATTTGCAAAATGCCCCTGCGCCTAAGGAATATTTACAAGGGGCCCCGGATGGTTTTTGGAAATTTCAATAGATCCCTCCAAGGACCTATTTGTAATTATTTATCATTTTATTTCCTGCATTTTTTACATTTATGCCCCTACATTATTTTTATCATAACTTGAGCATCGTAGATCCAAATTGCATGATTTTATTGTCGTTTTGATCCTTGTTTCTTCATCTATATCGTGGCATGTTTAATTTTCTCATCTGAAACCTTTTTAAATGAAGTGAATTTTTATTGTTAAGATGATGTCTCTTGTTCAATTGCCTTGTCATAAATAGATGTTTCCTTATAGTGTTATTCTCAATTTAACCCTGATTTCAATTCATCATATGTTGCTCAATTTAAGTGATCTTTTCAGGCTTATTTGTAATTAACTAGTGCATGTTCTGCACTCATCTTTGCATTAATCTCATGCATCATTCAAAATTGTATTAGAAAATCAACTAAAAATGCATGCATCAATTTATTGCACTGTAATCTGCATAAAGACCACATTGCATCCTTCATTTTCGCATGGAGACCTGTAATTGAGAAATAATTTACACATGTTCTTAATTGATCAAAATTTGATAAATAGATAGAGTATCTCGTTCCCCTATGTTCGACCTTGGTTGACTTGCCAAGTAAAAATATTTCATAACATTCAAAGATTGTGGTTTTTGATCGACCGTTTTTCACCTCCTATACTACAATTCATCAATTCTTAAAGAGGTAGATTTCACGTTCATCAAATGCACCATTTGATGAATGTCAAATTTACCTCTTTAAGAATAGATAATTGTCGTAGTATAGGAGACAAATTTGGTTCAGCAAAAACCACAATCTTTGAATGTTGTGGAGTATTTATACTTGGCAAGTCTACCAAGTCGAACACAGGGACACGAGCTACTCTATCTATTTATCGAATTTCGATCAATTAAGAGCATGTGTGAAATATTATCAATTTTAGTTCTTCATGCAGATGGACAAGGTACAATGCAGAATAATGCAGATATATGATACATGCATTTTTTTAGTTAAATTTCAATGCAAATGTAGGAGTGTGCATGAAAATAATGCAAAGTTAATTGTACGCAATTGACTATCACAAATATACCCTAGAAAGATAAAGAAATTGAGCAACAAAAAGTAGATTGAAATCAAGGTCATTTTGAGCATAACATCATGAGAAAACATCTATTTTATGAAGGCATTGGAGCAAGAGACATAATCTAACATTAAAAATTCACTTCATTTAAAATGGTGTCAGAAGAGAAAGTTAAATGAGAAAATTAAACATGCCATAATATAGAGGATGAAACAAGGAACAAAACAACACTAAAATCATGCAATTTGGATCTACAATGCTTAAGTAATGCTAAAAACAATGCAAGGGCATAAATGTAATAAAAATACAGGAAATAAAAGGATAAATAATTACAAATAGGTCCCTAGAGGGACCTATTTGCAATAAGTTAAAACTGCCAGGTCCCCATTGTAAATTTTCCATATACGTAGGGGCATTTTTGCAAATTCCAGAAGTTACGGGGGAATCCCTGAAAAATATCCAGGTGCGCACGTGAGGCATGTGCCTTGGGATCGAAATCTAAATACCCAAACTTCTAGGGTCTTCGATGCAATTTTCGCAGGACCTCACATGGGGTGCACGTGAGGGGTCTAGGCTCGGGTCTCACAACTACCTCGGGACACGTGACCTGTGAGGGAGGCTCGGGGTGAGGTTCAGTAGGCCCGAGCATGGAGGGTCGGCGGAAGGCTCAGGCTGGACACGTGTAGACATCTAGACCATTCAATCCAGATGATTGGACGGTAACTGTATCATCAAGCTCCTCCACGGGCCACCAGTGAAGGCGGGGCTCTGGCGACCTGCTGGTGGCTCCTCTGCACTCCGTAAGATTGTCTGGAGGTCGGGGAAGCTCAATGGAGTGCTGGTGGAGGTCCTGAAGCCGGGCAAAGTTTAAGTATCGTCTGGAGCAGCAAGGTGGAGGAGGGTCGTCAGAGTGGAAGCTTAAGATCGGCATGGAGGCGCAAGCTCCGGCCATTGAAGAAAATTACACCTGCAGACATTAGTATAGCCAAAGCGATGTTGCGTAAAGTACGTGCGTCGGATTGTGAGGTGAGTGGGGGCTGTGGAGTGGCAGGAGATGGTGGCCCAGGGGCTTCTTCCCCTACGAAGCAAGGAAAAAGGGGGTCGGAGCGGTATAGTTTTTTAGAATGGAAGGGGGAGTTAGCGGGGATGTTGGTGAGTTGGTGAAGTTAGTAAGATGAGAAATTGAGGGTGGAAGTGGCTGGAGGTGTTGAGATAATTAGGAGAAATAGTAGAGAAATTGTGGAGGAATTGACCTGGAGGTCGGAGCGGAACGGGAGGAGGTTGTGGCATGTGCTGAGATTCACAGGAAGCTCGGGTCATCGCCTGGCGTGCTTGGCCTTACACGGAGCTCGGTAATGCATGGTGACGCCCACAACATGGTCAAGGGACCATGGATCACACCTGGGGCTCACGGTCATCTTCGTTGTGGCTTCCGCCCTCTGTTGTCGTCGGAGGGATGGAGCAAGATGGGTTGAAGCCCCCTTAATGGTGGATGATCGTGAAGGGTAGCGGAATGGAGGTTTTTATAGGCAGAGGTCATGGGTGTAATGGAGGCGACGACAAGGATTGCAATGTCTGCAATGATGGTGAGGAGTCATGGAGGGAGACATTTGGGAGTTACGCGAGGGAGAGAAATATTTGGGCTATGAGGGGCGACCATTAGATGGTGGAGAAGGTGATCAGAGGAGTGACCAGAAATGGAAGGGGGTGTGACTGGCACGAGGTGAAACGACTGGGAAGGGGGTTACAGAGGTAGGAGACGACCTCCCAGCCGGTGGGATCTAACGATCTGACAGGTAGGATGAGAGCGCGAAGTAACGGTGTGGATCTGATCGTGGAGTTTCATCAGACGGATGGAAATGAAGCGTGAGTGAACGGTAGTGATTAGATTATTGGGCTGATATGACAGTAGAGGAAAGAGAGGTGACGTGGAGCGATGCTGGCCATCGGATAAAAGGGAATCAGATGGCTGAAAGCGAGGCGTGGGGGAGTGGCTCAGATCTGATCTGATCTCAGATCAGACGGCTGAGATTGGGTGCGTGATGAGCGGCTAGGATTGGAGGGTCTGCAGGGGATCTGACGACAGAAAAAGTGGGCTGGTGGCAAGAGAAGAGGCGGGCCACGTGGGAAACACAGAGGATGCCATGTGCCCCAATCAGAAATTCAGATAATGTAAAATCAAAGAAAAAGTGGAATAAATAGTTAGAGGCAAAACTAGGAAAAAGCCAAAACATGAAAGTTGTTTGTCTCGATGAGATCTACAAGTTTCATGTTGAACGAAAAACCAAAAGAGGTCATTTATACAAAAAGTATTTTTGGGGGCATTTTTACGGTGGTAAAAATAGATGCTTTTTGGTTATGAATTGTTTTTGTTTTTTTTAGTTTTTTAAGGGTCAGGAACTTATAGACAATTAATTCTCCTAATTTTAGGGGTTTTTTATGAGAAAATAATTACAACTAAATAATTGTTATTATATACAATAATTACATACAATATATACAATATAATAATGAGGAATTATTGGTGAATTTTAGTGCATTGAGTAAGCCAGGGGTTTAATTATTGACTTTTAGCATGATGAATATGGGATTCATCAATGAGGAAGACAACCATGTGCTACCTTTTGCATCATCCATTGCTATTTCTCAAATCCTTCCTCTTAAAATGAAAGACCCAGGGGCCCCGTTGGTAAAATGCATCATTGAATATATGACTTTCAAGTGTACCCTACTGGATAATGGTGTCTCAATAAATCTCCTCCCATTTGTGGTATTAAAATATTATGCAATAGGTCAACTAAAACCTATTTCTATGATTTTGTAATTAGCTGACCGTATGTAAAGAGGTCGTTAGGAATATTGGAGGATGTTTTAGTAATTATCCAAGGACATCAATTCCCAGTTGGTTTTGTGGTATTGGATATGGATCTTGCTAGAACAATTTCTTAAACTCCTATTATACTTGGTCAACCATTCTTAACCACTGCCAAGGTTCATTTTGACTATGAGGTCGAGAAAGTAGAATTCAAAGTCAATGGTGAGATTTTTCCTGTCGATCTTGTCACCCCACATCTCAAGAAAATGATACCGAGGATTGTGGATGGATCGAGGAATGTTCGATAATTAACAAATCATAGATGATTTAGCTCCCTCAAACCTCGCTAGAGACCATATAGAGGCGATTTTGACTTTAAATGATACTTTATTTGAAAGACAACATACTATAGTGGCTGAAGCCCTTGGTTCCATCAAGACTGAACCTTATGAACCATTGACGGATTCAAGTATATTAGAACTAGACCAAGCGTGGGATGAACTCGATGCTTTAATTTCTCCTATCTCGAAAATGATTATGCCCATGTTAGAACCTCCTATTTCGGAATTACTCCATAACAAGGAGGGAAATCTTACAATTGTCGCACCCATGCGCCCCATAAATTTAATAGAAGATTCTCAAGAGACGATTCAAACACCCATAGTTGAATTAAAACGTATACCCAAGGACCAAAAATATGCCTTTTGAGATGAAGAAAATTAGGCATATCCGGTAATAATCAATGCCCATTTGAATCTGTTGAGAAAAATTCATGGGCAATTGGTTGGATGATATCTGATCTCCAGGGAATAAGTCCATCGTATTGTACCCATCATATATATTTGGAAGACAATGCAAAATCTTCTCGAGAAATGCAAAGAAGACTAAATCTGAATCTACAAGAAGTAGTCGAGAAAGAAATATGCAAATGGTTAGGTGTAGGGAACATCTATCCAATATCAGATAGTAGATGGCTCTGCCCTTTACAAGTTTAAAGAAAGTTGGCCTTATCATAGTCACCAATGATCAAGGTAAAGAGATACCCACTCATACAGCCACTTCGTGGAGAGTTTGTGTTCATTACAGGAAATTAAACCATGCCACGAAGAAGGTCCACTTCTCTCTCCCCTTCATAGATCAAATTTTTGAGAGACTTGCGGGGAGGGAAATTTTTTTGTTTTCTCGATGGTTACTCAGGTTATAATCAGATCACTATTGCATCTGAAGACGAAGAGAAAACAACATTTACATGCCTTTACGATACATTTACTTTCCGCCAGATGTCCTTTGGGCTATGTAATGCACCAGCTACATTCCAATGATGTATGTTAGCCATATTAGCCGATATGGTGGGAGATTTTTATGGAAGTATTTATGGATGATTTCTCTGTATTTGGTTATTCCTTTAATGAATGCCTTGAATTTCTTGATCGCATATTGCAAAAATGCACTGAGGTGAGTTTAGTCTTATCATGGGTAAAATATCATTTTATGATCACCAAAGACATTGTTCTAGGTCACATTATCTCTAAAAAAGGTATGGAGGTTGACCCATCAAAAATTGAGACCATAACTCACCTCTCCCCTCCTACACGACTCAAAGGTGTTAGATCAATTTTAAGACATGTTGACTTATAGAGAAGATTCTTAAAAGATTTTTCAAAAATTGCTAAACCTCTTATTGAGTTACTCTCAAAGGATCGAGCTTTTGAATTTTATAAAGATGCCCTCAGATGCTTTGAGACATGAAAAAGGTCTACCATTGAAGCACCAATTTTACAATCCCCTGATTGGACCTTGGACTTTAAAATAAACTTTGATGCATCAGATTATGTAGTAGGGTTTGTACAAGGACAAAGGAAAAATGGCAAACCAGTTGCCATCTATTATGCTAGCAGAACACTTGATAATGTACAAAAAAACTACACAATCACTGGAAATAAATTGCTAGAAGTAGTCTTTGCACTTGAGAAATTCAGGTCGTACCTACTAGGTTCACATGTGGTTGTTTACACTGACCACACCACACTGTGGCACCTACTCTCCAAGAATGTTTCCAAACCATGATTGATTATATGGATACTCTTGCTACAAGAATTTGACATTGAAATCAAAGATAAGGCATGAGCACAAACGTTATGGCCGACCATCTCTCCATACTCTATGAGTATGAAATCAAACAAACCAATCAACTCATTCCCCTATCAAAAACCTTTCCGGATGAATCTATCCTTGCATTGTCACAACTACCGTGATTTGTTGATATGGTAAACTACTTAGTCACCTCTCGAATTCTTGAGGATTGGCCTAAGGCAAAATGAGATCGTTTCATGTTGATTCTCGATACTACCACTGGGAAGTCCTTTATTATTTAGAGAAGGGACCGACTGTATATGGAGATGTTGTATACCTAATTATGAAATTTCAAGTGTCATATCTCGTTACCACGCTTTTGGCTGTGGTGAACTGTTGGACATGTGAGCCCACGGCGAGCCATTATGCGATAAATGTTATTGCAAATATCATTCCCTGATCTGAAATGAAGAATAAATAATTTGCATAATAGGTCCCTCTATACAATTAGGGTTATGTACCATGGCTATCTTAATGATCATACAACTGTTGATTCAATTATTGAATCATAGAGGCTGGTGCTTGGATGAATATCTAAAGGGTTAGATTGAGGACTCATCAAGCACCGTCAAATGATTATTAAGATGTGATCTCCAGCCTGAGTAGGAGATGGCAATCCTTTCTCACATAGGTTTATATCTGACCGACCTCTTGATGCAGGTCCTCTGCATAGGAATAGAGATTCGGAGGTGTCAGATTAGTTAGGTCAAAGAGTTGACTTAACGAGATCGAGATAACCTAAGTCCTATGTTGAATTCTGTCACAGCATAGGCATGCATCCTCTGACCGGAGACAGATGTATTGCTATATGTCTGAGTATGTACATTTGACAGACCAATAGGTTGATGACCTAACCAAGGTCTATACACCGGCGCGTTGGTGTGCATATAAGGGCATATGAGTAATACGATCTCTCAAAGGGATCATACAGGTTCACTACTGAACCGGAAGACATGAGCTCACTCATGAGATATTGGGAAGAATCAAATTCCGTGCACGGTCGTCTTGCTTTGGAAGTTTGACTGAATTTGTAGGTTTGATATATACTTTTGGAAAGTATATGATCAAGACATAGGTATGATATATGCTTTTGGAAAGTATATGATCGATACCAAATCCCAATGATCAAATGAGAAACTTGGTGATCAAACCCTGAAGAAGACAGTGTAAAATAGATCTTGATCTTCGGTTGACCATGGGTCTTCCAGTATGCAGGATGTACAGGTATTGGGAATACCTGAAGGGTGATGTGATCATAAACGATTGTATATCCATGACGCTTCCATTCCGAGGGAGTGATGAAACAGGTCTGGATTTTAGTGACTCCTTTCAGTAGAGAAGCAATCCGATCTTAGTCCAAGTGTTGGACATTGGTCTGAATGGGATTCAGATACAATGAGAAGATTAGATTTGTGGTCTTGATTTAATCAAGCATCTATGGGAGGTTCGTAAGATCTGGATTTGAGATAATATCTCAATATCCAAGTCACTATACGTGGAATAATACAATCGCCCTGTCCTTATCTCCAAGTATCTGCGGAGAAAGCACATTATTCATGAAAGGGTTCAAGAATAATTCTTTTGATGAAATATCCAAGCAAGGACTTGATGATTAAATGAGATTTAATTATCAAGCTTAAATATGAATATGATTCATGTTGTGAAAATGATTATCTAAGATAATTAAATAGGATTTAATTATCAAGGATTAGAGAATGTGTATAATACTATCCATGATATATGTGTATTATAAATACGATTTATAATATATATATTGAAGAGAGAGAATCTATGTAAATAGCATTTGTTAATTAATAGTGTGGATTGGATTCACATTTATTAATTAATTGGAAATGCAATTTACAAACTAGTTTGGGTTGTGAACATGATTCACATAATGATCAATGGCATGATTGAAATATTCACAAATTAATTTGGAATTAATTTGGTGGATATTATTGCAATAATAGTTATTGCAATTTAATTAAGAAATAATAAGATAAATAAAAAGGAGACAAAATAACCCCAATTTTAGGGAGGTTGGTTGACTCCATTTCATTTATCACATTATCTCTTAATTAGTTAATGTTAAATTAAATTATGTTGATAATGTTGCAACATTTTTTAATTTAAATTAATGTTGTTGGTTTTAACCAACAACAATCATAGCCATTGATTTAGCATGGACCAAGCATAGCCCTTGGATCCATGTGTCCCATGGATTGAGATCCATTGGACCTTAAACTAGTATAAAAGGAGGGCTAGGGTAGCCTTTCCAAGTGACAACAACATTCTTGAGTTGAAGAACTCTACTCTCTCTCTCTCATTCTCGTGGGGTCTCCCTAATATTCAAGTGGCCGTCCACTTTGTGTATTAGGAAGGAGATCATTTTTTCTACACCTCGACGCTTGGATCTTCGTCAAAGGATTGCGGGAAGGACGCGACTCATCATCGTGCCCGCAAGCGCGTTCTTCGTGGATCGGACTTAAGATAGGAGGATCTCTACTTTGGGATCTCGCGATCACAACCACGCTTCAAGAGGTATTCCTTGTACTTTGTGATTTGATGAAACGATCCGAGAAGTGTTCTCGTGATCATGTGGTTTCATCTTTAAAGTTAAAAATTTTAATTTCCGCTGCATCTAACATCTAGTACGACTAGTTGCTCCGATTGCATACGATGCGATCAACATGCTTCCGTGATGCGCTTAAGGATATCTCAATATCCTTCAAGTGGTATCAGAGCCAGGTTGAATAAGGTTTTGGATATGATCCATAGACCTAGACGATTTGGTTCTTGAAAGGGTTGCGAAATTTTTGCTGCATTTCAATTTTCGCACCTCTGTATAATTGAATTTTTCGGCACTGTTTAAAATGTTTAAACACGAAATTTTCAATTGTATTTTGTTCCCCATTAAACAAGGAAACCATAGGACTTGAGTTTACTAAATTTGGACTTCATTTGCTCAAGATATGGCTTTTGAATATGACTATATTCACTGTTGCGGGAACTGCGGATTTGAACGTGATTGATGAGATAATTACGGTTTTAATCCGCCTTGAAATGCGTGAATTATCACTTGGGTTCTTTAATAAATCAAATAGGCAATCTTTGGAAACTGAGTTTGCATTTTTTGGATTTAAAATGATCAAGATATGTTAATTTTAGTGATTGGGGGTCACTGCTGGAAATTGACATTTTTTATCTTGAACCTTGTGATATGTCATTCAATTATCATGATGAAAATTAATTGTTAATTTTCTGGTAATTAGTGATAAATATTTGTGAAATATTTAAAGAGATAATTATTTCATTGAATGACACTTGCCTAAACCACAATGATGAGATATTACATCTTGATCATTGGTTCATCAACAAACATTGATTTCATGAAAACCATAGTTTATCCTACAATAGTTGTAGGACAACTTTTACATGAAAAACCCTCTTGCTTGAATAGGATTGGGGATTTGTTTAGCAAATCTCCTAATAATATAATCAAAATTGTTTTGATGTATATTATATGATATAATTTCGGTTGAAAAACCGATGAACATCTCAAAGTACATGATGGTCTATCTGGTATTATCCTTTCCCGAGGCGGATGTGGTGCCTAGTCGGAGAGCATTGGGGTCGCGGGTTGCAACGTATGTGGTCCGTCCCACTCTCGTCGGTACTGGCCATGACAGCAGGTAGGGACTGTATAATACCAGAGACAGATAATGTGTATTTTTCTAATTATTAAAATTCGAATAATACGTACTTTGAGATAATACCTACTATTCAAGTAAAAGACATGTTTGTTGATTGATGATTGGATTGATGATTAATTTAATGTGATTAAATTAATTATATCCAATAAACACTCTATTATGAATAGATGTGTATTTCCCTTGGAAGAATTAATTATGTGAATATGATTCACGATAATTAATTACAATTTGAATATGAGGTGGAGGATCACATAAGTGACATCCATGGTCTCCCGTCAAGGCGAAGGGTTCCGTCGCCAGGGATTGTATGTAGGAGATGCCTGTCCGAAGTGACAGATCCTATATGCAAGCGCATCTGGATCGGGCTCTTTGCTTCTCGAAAGAGTAAGGCCGTGTGCGTAGTGACCCCAATATTGAGTCCTCATATTATTGGGGCGATATTGGATTGCGCATAGCGAGTTCTAATCCTGTTGACGGTTGGTTCAATTAGCAACGGATCAACATCATCTTAGGGGTGGTGGGCCCGGGTGTTAAAGACCGAATTGGGAATGCAAGTTGGACTTGCAAGGCGGAATGAGTTCCCGCTTCCTTTTATCGGAGTCGTAAGTTCTCATATTATTGGGATGCGACAAAGATAGGAAAGGAGATCCCAGATCTTGCTAGAGATATAATGGTAAGAATATCTCTTACATTGAAAGTGATTAAGGGAATGAACTTTCAGTGTTGACAAGGCAAGACAACTTTGATATAAAAATTCCTAAATCAAAGTAAAATATGTATATAATATATATACCCTTATGCAAATTTCTTATTTCAGATAATCCTTCATTAAACCCACTCAATGTTATACTCAATGATAACCAGTAAAAATATCTTGGATTGGACTCATAATCCAGATATTGTACTTGCAATTGAACACATAATGTATGTGGTTGCAATGTGCAAGTTTCCTCAAGATAATGAGGAATGACAATTAAATAAGATAATAAGACATCACCTTAGGGTTTGTATGTCTCTATAGTCTTGATCTTTCATCGAGTGTACTTGGGAAGTGACATGTTGATGATGATCGTAATTGTCGAATAATCCTTATAAAATAAAAGAAGATATTTTGGCATACATATGTGCTCTAGACATTTAATCATGAATGACATGGTTCTCTGCATTATGCAGAATGGTAGCTCGAAAGAGATGATGTATTCAAAATGTTTGAATACCTACCTGAACCTAAGTCTCTAAGAGTTAAGATGTATGTAGATATGATGAGTGTCATCATTCTATTATATATACTCTAGTCATTCATGAAGCTTCATAATATTTATATTGTATGAATTAAATGAAGCATGTATAAATGTTGAAGTTCTCTTATATTGAAATTTTTTGAGTTCAACATAAGAGATTCTTTGTCTTGAACAATGATTGTTTATAGACGAAGAGAGCACAGTGGAAGCATGGGTCGGACCCGAGTAAGAAGGAAAGTCAAAGAGTTGACCTACTTCTGTGACTTCCATATGACATCTAAAGAGTTGGATGAATGCCAATACTGCAATAAGTTGATGTGTTGATAGTATGACTATCAAATCTGTCTAAAATCCTTAGTGAAGGACTCAGATAGAGCATCAGAATAATCTACATATAATCAGTGACTCTGACTTTCTTATTTCATAAGATTAAGTCTGACAATTGTATCTCAATCTTTTAATGACAATTGCAATTGGTTGCATATACATATTAGAAGATTAGAAATTTGATCTTAAGGTTTAGTAGTCATCTACATGGATATTACTGTAATTGTTGCAGCAATCTCTATTGGATAGATTGACTTCATATTCTCAGTGGGAGAGCCCTTAGTCTTAGAGAATGTCTCTATGACCTAGATATTAGAATACCCTCATTGTTTGTTTCTAAATGTTGGAAATAAACATGAATTCTGAGATAGAAATATCATAAAGAGTTATGATGGGAATATTTCAGATAGTAATCTAACATCTAGTGGACTCCACAAAATTAGAAAATTAATGAATGGTTCATTAAGATTTCTAATACTGAAAATAAAACCTTATAAGATCAATAGGAGGATGAAGATCATTTGACAATGATCTGGCATCAAGTCTTGGACATATGTCTGCTGATGTGATCAATAGACTAGTAAGATATGAAACTTTAGAATGTCTAAAATTTCAAATCTTACATACTTGTGAACATTGTATTCAAAGTAAAATGTCCAATACACCCTTCTCTGAGAATGGTGTTAGATGTTGAGGTATTCGGGATCTCATACATATTGATGTATGTAGATCATCTATATCATAGTAAACATTATGGATATGTGATATCTATTGATGATTATGTATGATATGAGATTTCTTCTCTTCACCTGAGAATCCTTTGAAACGTTCAAAGATTTCACAATTTTGGTTTAGAACCAAAGTTTGAAGAAAGATGAAATGAATTTGATCTAACCTAGGTAGCTTGTACCTATTAGATAAAATTCAAAGAATACCTTATGGAGATATGAATATCATTTCTATCTCACTCATCCAAATAAACCTAAACTCAATAGAGTTGTAGGGAGATACAATTGGATCATGTGTGACATGATTTGGTCAATGATAAATTTTTAGCATAATTTCCTCTTAGTTTCCAGGTATATATATGTAGTAGAGACTACACTATATATCCTTAATAAGATTCCATGCAAGTAAGCTGGAATCTAGCACTTGAGAGTGCTACTTCATTAGGAAAATAAAGTATGGTATTGGATACCTACTTTATGACCTTGAGATTATTAAAAGATCTCATCTCTGAGAATGTGATTCTTAGAGGATTGAGACTCTTGAGAATCAAGATGAAAACGAAGTAAAGGAACTCATTTAATCTTGAGAAGATAATGAGGCTCCTGAAATCGGAAACTAAAAGGACAATTAAAGATGAAACATTAATACCTCTTCAAATGAGTTTGAGGATGTATTCCATGTGTTAGCCAAGTCTGACAATGATCGGACTTCATGGGATGAAGCTCCTAAGGATCATGACATGGAAAGATGGATATTAGCAATAAAGTCTAAAGTAGACTTCATATACAAGTGTTGTATATGGACCTCGAGGATCCACCTATAAGGGTTAGACCCGTTAAGGTGTAAATGGATCTTCAAGAAGAGAGGGAACCTGATGAGAAGGTGGAGACCTTCAAAGCTCGGTTCGTAGTCATAAGCTACACATCGAAAGAGAAGACATTGCTTGCGATGAGACTTGCTCTTCGGTAACCATGCTTAAACTCATCAGAATATTGCTAACCTTAGCTACACAACTTGACTATTGCATCTTCAGGATATAATTCAAGATTGCATTCCTCTAAGAATACCTCTGGGGATATTCACATGAAGTAGCCCCAGAGCTTCATGTTTGGGGAAAGTAAGGTGTGAAAGCTAAAGAACTCCATCTGTGGACTCAAATAAGCTTCTTGTAGTTGGAACATAAGATTTGATGAAATTATAAATGTTATGATTTCAAATAAAATCTTGATGTACCATGTGAAGCTTAGTGGGAGTGCCATTGTGTTCATCGTGCTAAATGTAGATAATATCCTAATCATTTGGAATGATATAAGGATGATAATAAGTGTTTTATATTCTGGCTATTCCATACCTTGAGATATGATCTCAAGAATACCTCTTAGATCTTAGTTCTGAAGGAGTTCAGAAGCAAAGAAAAGAGGGTATTGGGACTGTCACATTTGTAGTACACCTTGGACATATTCCATTCCTGGAAATTCCAAGAATGGCTTCCTTCCTTGAGATTTGGTACTGACCTATCTAAAGGAATAGCACCTCAAAGGGTTGAGGAAGTGAATGCTAAACTGCTTACACTTGTGCATCAGTTACGAGAAGCTTAGTGTATGCTAGATGTGTACGAAAGCCAGATATCTGCCATGCAGTGGGAGTAGTAAACTGTTACTAGTCCTACTATGGAGAAAGAACACTTGATTGCAGTAATAACAATATCTTCAAGAAATTAAGATTTTTAGATGGAAATCTAAAAGGTCTTAACTGCGAATACCGTAGGAGATAGTGATCTCCAAGAATAAGGGTATTCTGGTAAGGATTATGGAAATACTGGTTATAATAGTTATTAAGCAATAGTGTCAAAGACACTATAACTGCTTTGACTAGATTGAGTATTGGTTGCATTAGATGCAACATTCGCATTGGATGCGAGCACTGTTACCTAGGGATATGCAAGTGCCGTAAAAGGACTTGGCATAGTCTTTTGGGAACAGAGTGACTGATCAGCTTACCTAGCTATTTCTAAATAGCCTATGATTGTCACATGAGTATGGGTTTAAATGATTAGCCCATTAATGGCTCTTTGGGCTAGTGGGAGATTGTTGGACATGTGAGCCCACGGCGAGCCATTATACGATAAATGTTATTGCAAATATCATTCCCTGATCTGAAATGAAGAATAAATAATTTGCATAATAGGTCCCTCTGTACAATTAGGGTTATGTACCATGGCTATCTTAATGATCATACAGCTGTTGATTCAATTATTGAATCATAGAGGCTGGTGCTTGGATGAATATCTAAAGGGTTAGATTGAGGACTCATCAAGCACCGTCAAATGATTATTAAGATGTGATCTCCAGCCTGAGTAGGAGATGGCAATCCTTTCTCACATAGGTTGATATCTGACCGACCTCTTAATGCAGGTCCTCTGCATAGGAATAGAGATTCGGAGGTGTCAGATTAGTTAGGTCAAAGAGTTGACTTAACGAGATCGAGATAACCTAAGTCCTATGTTGAATGCTGTCACAGCATAGGCATGCATCCTCTGACCGGAGACAGATGTATTGCTATATGTCTGAGTATGTACATTTAACAGACCAATAGGTTGATGACCTAACCAAGGTCTATACACCGGCGCGTTGGTGTGCATATAAGGGCATATGAGTAATACGATCTCTCAAAGGGATCATACAGGTTCACTACTGAACCGGAAGACATGAGCTCACTCATGAGATATTGGGAAGAATCAAATTCCGTACACGGTCGTCTTGCTTTGGAAGCTTGACTGAATTTGTAGGTTTGATATATACTTTTGGAAAGTATATGATCAAGACCTAGGTATGATATATGCTTTTGGAAAGTATATGATCGATACCAAATCCCAATGATCAAATGAGAAACATGGTGATCAAACCCTGAAGAAGACAGTGTAAAATAGATCTTGATCTTCAGGTTGACCATGGGTCTTCCAGTATGCAGGATGTACAGGTATTGGGAATACCTGAAGGGTGATGTGATCATAAACGATTGTATATCCATGACGCTTCCATTCCGAGGGAGTGATGAAACAGGTCTGGATTTTAGTGACTCCTTTCAGTAGAGAAGCAATCCGATCTTAGTCCATGTGTTGGACATTGGTCTGAATGGGATTCAGATACAATGAGAAGATTAGATTTGTGGTCTTGATTTAATCAAGCATCTATGGGAGGTTCGTAAGATCTGGATTTGAGATAATATCTCAATATCCAAGTCACTATACGTGGAATAATACAATCGCCCTGTCCTTATCTCCAAGTATCTGCGGAGAAAGCACATTATTCATGAAAGGGTTCAAGAATAATTCTTTTGATGAAATATCCAAGCAAGGACTTGATGATTAAATGAGATTTAATTATCAAGCTTAAATATGAATATGATTCATGTTGTGAAAATGATTATCTAAGATAATTAAATAGGATTTAATTATCAAGGATTAGAGAATGTGGATAATACTATCCATGATATATGTGTATTATATGATTTATAATATATATATATTGAAGAGAGAGAATCTATGTAAATAGCATTTGTTAATTAATAGTGTGGATTGGATTCACATTTATTAATTAATTGGAAATGCAATTTACAAACTACTTTGGGTTGTGAACATGATTCACATAATGATCAATGGCATGATTGAAATATTCACAAATTAATTTGGAATTAATTTGGTGGATATTATTGCAATAATAGTTATTGCAATTTAATTAAGAAATAATAAGATAAATAAAAAGGAGACAAAATAACCCCAATTTTAGGGAGGTTGGTTGACTCCATTTCATTTATCACATTATCTCTTAATTAGTTAATGTTAAATTAAATTATGTTGATAATGTTGCAACATTTTTTAATTTAAATTAATGTTGTTGGTTTTAACCAACAACAATCATAGCCATTGATTTAGCATGGACCAAGCATAGCCCTTGGATCCATGTGTCCCATGGATTGAGATCCATTGGACCCTAAACTAGTATAAAAGGAGGGCTAGGGTAGCCTTTCCAAGTGACAACAACATTCTTGAGTTGAAGAACTCTACTCTCTCTCTCTCTCTCATTCTCGTGGGGTCTCCCTAATATTCAAGTGACAGTTTACTTTGTGTATTAGAAAGGAGATCATTTTTTCTACACCTCGACGCTTGGATCTTCATCAAAGGATTGCGGGAAGGACGCGACTCATCATCGTGCCCGCAAGCGCGTTCTTCGTGGATCGGACTTAAGATAGGAGGATCTCTACTTTGGGATCTCGCGATCACAACCACGCTTCAAGAGGTATTCCTTGTACTTTGTGATTTGATGAAACGATCCGAGAAGTGTTCTCGTGATCATGTGGTTTCATCTTTAAAGTTAAAAATTTTATTTTCCGCTGCATCTAACATCTAGTACGACTAGTTGCTCCGATTGCATACGATGCGATCAACATGCTTCCGTGATGCGCTTAAGGATATCTCAATATCCTTCATGAACATCACTATGGAAAACGTACCACTGCAAAAGTTCTCCAATGTGGTTTTTTCTTGCCCACACTATTTAAGGACATCCATGATTTTGTGAAATCATGCCCTACCTGTCAAACTACAGGGACTATGATAAAAAGAGACATGATGTCTCTACATCGTATCCATGTAGTTGAAATTTTTGATGCATGGGGCATTGATTTCATGGGTCCCTTCACTCAATCCAATGGGTATGTATATATCCTTCTTGTAGTCGACTACATCTCCAAATGGGTCGAAGCCATCCCCACTCGCGCTACCGATAGTGCAACAATGATCAAGTTCTTGAATGATTTATTTTTTCGCTTCAACATACCTAAAGTCATTATAAGTGACAAAGGTTCGCATTTTCTTAATAACCCAGTGCGAAAACTAATAAAGAATAATAGAATTGAACATCGAATCTCTACAACTTATCGTCCCCAAACTAATGTCTTAGTTGAGGTTTCTAACCGAGAAATAAAAACCATTCTATAAAAATTGTTCGTTCTGATTGCAAAGATGGGTCCCAACACCTTAATACAATATTATGGGCCTATCACACTGCTTATAAGGCTCCTCTAGGGATGAGTATGTATCGCATCATTTATGACAAGCTTGTCATCTACCCATCGAGATCCATCATAAATTGTTATGGGCTATACAAAAATGTAACCTTGATTTAACCCAAGATACCCAAAATCGACTACTTGACTTAACGAGTTAATTGAGCTTCGCAGTCGAGCATATGATAACAATCTTATTTACAAAGAAAAGGTTAAAATTTGGCATGATGCCAACATTTCTCACAAAACATTTTCCATTGGTCAAATAGTATGGTTGTTTAATGCAAAGCTAAAGTCTTTCCAGGAAAGATCAAGTCAAAGTGCAAAGGCTCATACATTGTTATACAAGTTTTTGATAATGGGTCTATTGAAATAGCTGATTCTAAAACATCCACCAACCTTCGAGTGAATGAACAATACCTCAAGAATGTCATTGAATCTGAAAGATCAATGCCCACTTTAGAAACTCATATTCTGCAAATCCCCACATGACCCAGTCATTTCTTTGTTCACTCTGCATCATATGTCATACATCATCACATATCCAGTTTATTGCGTACGCATTTTCCATGGGGGTATGGCAAATCATAAGCGTGGGGGGACACTATCCAAAAAAATACATTTTTCATGCATATTGCGTCAAATTTCTCATTTGCATATTTTCCTTACTTCAATCATTTAAGTTTACATATAGGGAGAATAACAGCATCACCATTAAATACCACATGAAGTATGAGATTTGAAGTGATTATGAGCTTACAATGCTTATGACTCTCTTTTGTCCTTTTGTATTTAAATCAAGAGACTAGCCTGAAATCAACTTTTAACACGGTATCAATAATGAACTCAAACATTATATACTGAAAAGATCAAGATCTATGTACCATGATGTTATCTTGACATACAAAAAGCTAAGGGGGTCTGGAAATGATTGTGCTCAGAGTTTGTGGGATGGTGAGCTTATCATGGAGTAGAAGAGTAGGGAGTGTTCCACCAAATATATGTGAGGAAGAGAGTCCATCATAAAATGTAAGGTAGTGTTCCTAACTGGTCAAGCAATTGCCCGTCATGCATACTTGAAACCTTCACACACCAGTCTCTTGCTTGCCTTTCTACATACTTCTCAAATTAACCACTTCTTTAAAAGTCTTCCATTAATAATCTTATTTTATTTCATTCGACTTCTTTCTTCCTCTTCTTCTAGTATGCATTGAAAAAGAAATGTTCTTCAAAATTCTATTCTCCATCTACAACAAAATGCATGTCCTTTAATGTTTTCAAGTCTCAAAAGAAAGTGTTAAAGTACATTGTTTTCTTGAAAAGTGGAGAAAGATATTGCAAAAAAAGAGAAGTATTGTAAAAAAGGAAAGAAATATTTCAAAAAAAGATATTAAAAAAAGAGGAAAAAAGAAGAAAGAATAAGAAGAAAAAAAGAGAGAGAAAATAAAGAAACAAGGAGAATTATTGTGAGAAAATTCTTTTCTCATAACCATCATATGACATCTATATCTTCCTCTTCTCTAAAATTATCTTAGAATGATCAATATTGTCACATATTATATCTCACTCATATCTTTCTATAAAATAAACCTTTGTAAAGTCATCTCCACCAAATAAGACATAATCTAAATACCCCACAAATTAACCCATTGTTTTTCTTGTTGGCCAGTTGGAGGAAGTTAGGATGAGTGTTAAATTAACTATGAAGTTGGAGCTTGTAATAATAATTTGAGCCTCCATCTTAGGTATTTCCTGGCTTAGTGTATCAGAGCTAGAGGATTGTGGATGAAAGCACTTGGTCAATTTAATAAATTTAACACGAGTCTTTCCTCTAGTCTCATGACATTATTGATGCTAGGTATCACTTAATCCAAATCGAGCAATTCTCTACATTAAGTCATGCATTGAGGACACTTGAGAAGACTAAGCATTGTAGGACGAGATTCGTTTCTACTCTAAACTTTATGAAATAAAGGGTATTTGTTTACCCTAAGTCTATACTTTTCCAACATGTTAATATTAGAGTGTTGAGATCCTTCCTTGCAAAACATTTGCTAGAGACTAGAAAATCCTAAGCACGGGAGTATGATGAATCTCAGATACATTACATAACCAAGTAAATATTAAACTAGTTTTGAAGCTAAGACACACATTTATATGAGCATTACAAGTAGTGCTAGCACATTTATGTATCATCCTAATCCCAAAATTACACATTATTATTCCCCTACAGCTTCTGTATATTTTTTTTGTTACACTCCGTTAGCTCGATACTTTACCCGTTGAGCATCAAAGTTGATTACGATAGTGTAAAAAGAAATCTATAATCATGAATTCTATGCCACATGAGAATATGAATATACATATCAACTTCAAACTCATCCATCTTCTGGAGTATCAAATAAGATCAATAGAGAGAGGGAGATTGAAAAACTCTAAGATGGAGAACTAGTGGTAAGTTCGTTGGTCAATAGAATAGATGCCGATACATATGTGCATGGAGCTCCATAGTAGAAGTGCATATAGACCAAGGCCCACCATACATTGGAAATAATGGCATGATCCAATGAATAGCCAGAAATATGGCGGACGATGGAACCAAGTGTAATGGTTAACGGGAATGGCTAACCTCCATTATGAAAGAGGTGCCATTAGTGTGTAAAGGTGCCAATGGTGGTACCAATGTGAAGAGACATGTTCTCAATTAGAAGGGATGCATGCGTTACTAAAGAGATGTCATCTTCGGTTAGAAACGACCATGTTTCGATGTCTATATAATTCACATGGATTGTAGCTTTGGAGAGGACTTTGCCTTCCCATGATCCAATTTCATATTGTCATATCGAATTTGCCAATCTCTTCAACTGCAATCTATTCCGTCATCCAACAAAAGTCCACCACCATAATTAGCCATCCATTTTATTATTGATGAAGCATCGAAGTGATTTCGTCGACTTGTGCATCTGGACCCTCAATGAATTTGACTCCTGAGGATCCACCCCAAGTGCCATTAAAAATTATCTGACACCATAAATCTCCACCGACCATCATTTTCTCAGACGCTCTGCGAATCCGACTCCAGAGGCTTCCTCCTGAGCTGCCAACAATGATATTTTTATTTAACTTTTATTTTATTATTTTATATTTTTACATCCATCTTATTTTTTTATCTTCTCTTTCGTGCAGTTATTCGTCAAGACTATCACGATGATCCATATCTAACGGTGATTATCCTCTACTCCTGGAGAATTGGGACGTGACACGAGGTTTGATCTTGATTCATGGTTGTAGTCACATCCAAATCGTCTCGCTAGAATATCCAATTTTGTGAAAAGTTAACGCATACAAGTCCAATTGGAAGTTGTCGCATAGAAGGGGTGTGATCAGCACTTATCGATCTGCACTATTGTCTTCTCCAACTTTCATTTCAATTTTTGTTATTCAAACATTTTGCAAATTTATAAAAGTATCTTTACTTGTAAAATAAAGTGCATAATCTTCCTATCCATGTGGATTCGACCCTGACTTACCCTATACTTTGCTTAGTGCATAATATAGTTAAGTATGGTAATTTATTTGTTTGAAGTGTGTTTTGTGAGTTGTCAACGACTATCCGACATAAAATTCAGGTACTTAAGCACTCAAAAATACACCTCAACAGGAGACCAGATAGTCTAGATAGTCACACTATCAGTACATCGACTTATTGCAGTAGTGACCTTTACTCAACTCCTTGGAAGTCACAGAAGTACAATCAACTCTTTGACTTTCCTTCTTATTTGGGCCAGACCCATGCTTCCACTACACTCACTTCATTTATAAACAACTATTGCTTAAGATAAAGTATCTCTTATGTTGAACTCAAAAAGAATTCAAGATAAGAGTATTTCAACATCTATACATGCTTCATTGAATTCGTACAATAAGAATATTATAAAGCTTCATGAATGACTTGGGTATAGATAGTAGAATGATGGCGCTCATCGTTTCTACATACATCTTAACTCTTAAAGATGTAGGTTCAGGTATGTACTCAAACATTTGAATACATCATCTCTTATAGAGCCACCATTACGCATGATGTAGTGAACCGTCATTCACGATTAAATGGTGATAGCACATACGTATGTCAGAACATATTCTTCGATTTATAAGAATTATTTGACAATTACGATCATCATTGACATGTCACTTTCAAGGCACATTCGATGAGAAATCAAGACTATAGAGATAAATGAACCCTAAGTTATTGTCCTATTGTCCATTTAATTGTCATTCCTCATTGTTATGAGGAAACATGCACAATGCAACAACATACATATGTGTCCAACTGTAAGTACAATATCTTGATCATGAATCCAATAATGAGAATTTACTGGTTATTATTGGATATAGTATTGAGTGGATTTAATGAAGATTATCTGAAATAAGATAATTTACACACATATATATAGGAAATTTTATATCAAGGTTATCTTGCCTTGTCAACACTGAAAGTTCATTCCCTTAGTTACTTTCAATGTAAGATATATACTTACCATTATATCCCAAGCAAGATCTGGGATCTCCTTCCTTATCTTTATCACATCGCAATAATATGAGAACATGTAACTCAGATAAAAAGAAGCGGGAACACATTCCGCCTTGCAATTCCAACTTGCATTTCCAATTCAGTCTTTAACACCTGAGCCCGCCACCCCTAAGGTGATGTTGACCCATCATTAATTGAACCAACTGTCAATAGGATTAGTACTCGTTATGTGCAATCCAATATTGCTCCAATAATATGAGGACCCAATATTGGAGTCACTACACATACGGTCTTACTCTTTTAAAAAGCAAAGATCCCAGTCTAGATGTGCTTGTATGCAAGAGCTGTCACTTCGGATAGGCGTCTTCTACATACAATCCTTGCTGACGAAACCCTTCACCATGACAGGAGACCATGGATGTCACTTATGTGATCCTTCATATCATGTCCAAATTCTAATTAATCATTACGAATCATATTTATTATGATTAATTCTTCCAAGGGAAATATAACTCTATTCATAATAGATTGTTTTAATTTTAATTAGATTACAATTAATCTAATCACATTAAATCAATGATCCAATTAATATCCAACAAACACTATCTATTGTTACTTGAAATATGGTATTATCTGATGTTATGTATTATTTTGGATTTTAATAATTAGAAAAAATACATCATGATATCTCTATCATTATCCCTTCCCTACCCTCTATCATGGCCAATACCGACGGGAGTGGGACATACCACATATAGTGCAATCTGCTACCCCGACGCTCCCCGACTATACATCATATTCACCTCGGGAAGGATAATACCAAATTGATCACTTTTTATTTGAGATGATAATAGGTTTTTCAACCGAAGTTATACCGTATAGAAATAATCAAAATCATTTTGATTATAAATAAATTTGCTAAACAAATTCCCAATCCTATACAAGCAACTTTGTTTGTTGGAAAGTAGATTGAGTAACCGATTGTGATCTAAATCATATCTAATCAATTGCTGGTTTAGGTAATGTCATTTAAGGAAATAATTATCATAAATTTTTCTCAAATATTTATCCACAATTATCATAAGAAATTAACCATTAATTTCACTAATTTCTTAAATAACAATCACAAGGTTCTTGATTAGAAATGTAATTTCCAGCAGTGATCCTCACTCACTAAAATTATCATATCTCAATCAATTTAAAACCAAATCAAGAAAAGTAAGTTTCCAAAGTTTGATAATTTGATTTAAAACTGAAATCAAGTGATTATCATGTATTTTTAGGCATTTCAAAACAGTAACTAACTCTTTAATCACGTCAATATTCGCCATCCCCAAAAAAATGATATATATAATTAAAAAGATCATAACTTGAGTTATCAGATTCCAAATCACGCAAACTAAAATCTAACGATTTCCTTATTTATGAAAACATTATCCAAGTTATAATTTTGTGTGTAAACATTTTAAACAGGGTCAAAAATAATCATAAATCAGGGCTGTGAGAATGAAATAGGATAAAATTTTCACAAGACCTAATGAACCCAAATCTTCTTAGGTTTATGGATCGTATCGAAAACCTATAACATGGCTCTGATACCACTTGAAGTATATGGAAAAATCCATAAGCATGTCATGGAAGTGTGAGGATCGCATCGTATGCGATTGGGAGCGACTAGTCACACTAGTTGCTTCGGGCAGCGGAATATAAAAACATTATCTGATGAAACCCCATGATCCAAGAACACTTCTCGGATCATTTCATATAAATCATAAATAATCATTAGGGTTACCTCTTGAAACATGGTTGTGATAGAGTATCTAAACAAAGAGTCTCAAGTCTGATCCAACGGAGGAGATGCTTGCAAGTGTGTTGATGAGAGTCGTGCTCCTCGCAATCCATGTTGATGATCTAAGCGAAGAATATCCTTATATCTTCACACGAGATCCAACATCTTCTTCATAAGTGAAGCACACCGAAGGAGACGCAGATCCATGAGCAAGCAATCTGACATCATAACGACCATGCTGCATCGATGACAACTCCCTTTATGGCTCCACGATGGATGACACAATGGGAGAGAGAGAGAGAGAGACTTGATGTGTAGAGAATGAGAGAGATCATGTGTTTAATTTCATATGAATAGCAAGTGATGCCTCTTCTTATAAAATATTTTAGGATCCATGGATCTCATTCCATGGACAACACAATAAGATTGATTTGTGTTTCTTTCAATGGCCATGATCTTGTTGTGAAAACACAATAATAATTCATTTTATTAAATATATATATATAAATGTAAATTAATTTCAAATGAAATTTAATCAAAAGATCTTGGAGATAAAGAGAAGAATGACCATATCCCCTAAAAAAGGGGGACAACTACTCAATTATCTCATGAGATCTCATTATCTCATGATATCTCCAAGATTTAAAACAACATTTGTTGTAAATTATCTCACAAAAATAATACATAAATATATTGTGAATATTACAATAACACCATTGGAAAAATGTGAATCTTATTCACCTTTGTGAATCCAATTCACATCAATAATTAATTAACAAATATAAATCGTAATAGGCTCTCTCTAATATATTATAAATCACATCTATAATATATATGATTAATAGAGATAGTACTATCCACATTATTCATATCCATGATAATTAAATCACATTTAATCATCTTGGATCTCTATTCTCATGTGCCTAAATAATGTAAACCACATTCATATTGTTCACATCTTTGATAATTAAATCACATTTATTTATCTTAGAGAACTCTTCTTATAATATAAATCAATTCAAATTATTCATGATAATTACATCAGATTTATTTATCAATTTTCTCAATGCTCGGATACATATATCAACCATGATATTATCCTTGAAATGTTTCAAGGATAATGCACTTTCTCCGCAGATACTAAGAGATAAGGACAAGACGATTTCTTGTTCCACGTATAGTGACAGATATTGAGATCAAATCTTAAATCTATATCTTAAGGACCTCGCATAGATGCTTGATCAAATAAAGACCGTAAATTTAACCTTCTTATTGTATTAGAATCACATTCGAATCATTGTCCAACATTTGGACAAAGATCATATTACTTCCCTACTGAGAGAAGTCACTATAATCCAAACCCATTTCATCACTCCCTAAGAATGAAAGCATCATGGTTATACAATCGTTTATGATTACATCACCCTCAAGTATTCCTAATTCCTGTACATCTTGCATACTGGAAGACCCTAATTAAATTTGAAGTTTTAGATCTGTTTAGATTGTCTTCTTCAGGGTTTTATCATTAAGTTTCTCATTTGATCATTGTGAATTGGTATCGATGATATACTTTCCAAAAGCATATATCATACTCAAGTGTAGATCATATACTTTCCAAAAGCATATATCAAACCTACAAATTCAATCAAGCTTCCAAAGCGAGATGAACTGCACAAAATTTTATTCTTCCCAATATTTCATGAGGGAGCTCATGTCTTCCAGTTCAGTAAAAGAATATACATGAACCCTTTGAGAGATATTATTACTCATATACCCTTGCATGCACACCAGCACGCTGGTGTATAGACCTTGGTTAGGTCATCAACCTATTAGTCTGACAAATGTACATACTCAGACATATAGTAACATATCTATCTTCGGTGACAGGATGCGTGCTTATATCATGAAAGTATACGACATAGGACTTTGGTTATCTCTAGCTTATTTAGTCAACTTTTTACCTAAGGTAACACCTCTGAATCTCTATTCCTATGCAGAGGACCTACATCAAGAGGTCGGTCAGATATCAACCCTTATAGAAAAGTATTGCCATCTCCTTCTCAGGCTGGAGATCCTCTCTTAACAATCATTCGACAGTGCTTGATGAATCCTCAATCTAACTCTTTAGATATTCATCCAAGCACCAGCCTTTATGATTCAACAATCGAATCAACAACTGTATGATCATTAAATGACCATGGTACATAACCCTAATTTTATTATGGGATCTATTATGCAAATTAATCGTACTTCATTTCAGATCAGAGAATGATATTTGCAATAATATTTATTGCAATGTGACTCACCGTGGGCTCACATGTCCAACACTTAATGCATGAATAATGGAATGCAAGATAATATGCACAAGATTAGTTACAAATATGCTCTAGAGAATATAGAAGCAAATGAGCATAAATTGATTTAAATCCAAAGTCAAATTGAGCGTGAAAATCAAGAGTAAGTCTCCAACAAATGGCAAGATTTATCAAGCAAGAGACATTATATAACATTAAAATCCATCCCATTAATTTAGTGTCAAATCCATAATTTAAAGAAGCCATTAGGTACAGAATTAAAACTTTCAAAATGACATTGAAATCATGTAATTTAAATCTAAATTGCACAAGATATCAAAGAAATAGTATAAGGGCATAAATATAATAAAAATGCGAGAAAAAGAAAGATAACTTTTGTAACTAGGTCCCTGAAGGGACCCATTTGCAAATATCAAAATCAGGCAGGGTCCTTCTGCAATTTATCCTTAAGCGTGGGGACCATTCTGTAATTTATGAAACCCGACAAGGACTTGTTGCAATTTATCCCAGGCGTGCACGTGAGGCACGTACCTGGGACCTTCTTGTAATTTACAAAAGATCTGTGGGCTCTCCTACAAATTACCTAGCCCCCTCACGTGCAAGGCATGCACGGGGCTAGGCTTGGGTAGGATGCAGCTTCGATAGTGACATGGCTGGATCTCGTGGCTCGGGAAATGGCTCAGGTGACCCAAGCCTCTTCATTTTGGTGCTGGCGACGTGGCTTCATCATGGCCGTTGGATTGCCACTGTGAGGTGCAATCCAACGACGCATGTGCTTCTCCTCCGCTGGGGAAGCGACGACAAAAATGGGGCTTCGGTGAGCTCACCAAAGCCCCTACATGCTCCTATATGGCCATAGTTGGTCCATGGACCTCCGTAGTCCTCTGGCAAAGATCCCCGACGGGAGGGGAAGCTCCAAGGATAGCAGATGATGGAGGTTGTTGTCGCTCCATCGTAGAGGAAGATCGAGATCGGAGGGGAGGTGCTATATTTGGCCATTGATTACCAGCATCGATTAGAAGGATAGATTAAGCTGTGGAGGTGTGTACGTGAGTGATGTGAAGTGTAATGTATTCCCATGGAGGTGGGAGAGAGGGACACTGGTGCTCCCTCTCTGGTTAGGTGAAGAAGGAGATGGAGTGGGGGTAATCAGGTTGTGGAGAAGGGGAGACGGTGAGTGAATGGGTCAACGGAGGTGATCGATGGATGGCGTAGATACAGAGGTGATTATGTGGCAATGAAGATGTGTGTAGGCGACGAGATAAATAGAAGAAAAATCAAGAAAATTGAGGTGAGTGTACCTGGAGGGTAGAGGAGGAAGAACGGTGGATGAAGTGGCCTGGGATGAGCTTTCTTGGAGCTCAGGGTCTTCACACGATGAGGGAGACCTTGCCTCGGTGCTCGTGCATCTGTCATAGGAGCGAGCATACATGGCATTTGACCATGGATTCACTTGGCATTGGATCGTTTGCGCCTCAAAATCACCCTCCACTGTCACCAAAGGGCGGTGGAAGCTTGGTCGTAGCCCCGTGGTTAGTGGATGGGGTAGACGAGGGCGGAGAAGGCTGTTAAATAGGTGGAGGTGGCAGCCATTTCAGGTTGAGAGGGATGTTTGCAACAACTGTATAAATGAGGAGTGATGGAGAGGGCCGCTGGGGGTTACGTAAGGGAGTCGGAGGAAATGGCTACAAGGGGCAACCACTAGACTGCACGTAGGTGGTCAAAGCTGGGCGCAATAATTGGAAGGGGACGAGGGTTCCGCAAGGAGTAACGCCTAGAGCGGGGACCACTTTAAGGAAGAAGATGACTCAGACCCATTGGATCATGTGATCCAACAGCTAGGGTGGAGGCGCAGGAGGACGCACCGGATCAGATCCTTAAGATATGATCTAGCGGTGAAGATTGAGGCGGGAACAGGCGATCGAGATGGAATCTGATGGTCCATCCAATGGCTACTAGAGGCAAGGTGTCATGGCGATCAGGGAACTGTAGCATAGGAATGAGATCGGCAGTTTAGATATGGGCGGAGTCAAGCAGTGAGGATATGATCTTAAGATCATATCTGATGGTTGAGAGCAGAGCGCAGAGGAACGATCAGGATGGAGGGAAGGAGGAATGATCAAGTGGCCAAGAGAGGGGCCGCGTGGCAGCTCTAGAGAACGCCACGTAGCTGCTCCAGAAAATTCAATAAATAGAAAATTTAAAAAAAACAAAAATAAATAGTTAGAGGAAAAATTAGGAAAAAGTAAAAACATGAAAACTGTAGATGTCGACGAGATCTACAAGTTTCATGTTGAACAAAAAGCCAAAGAGGTCATTTATACAAAAGTTTATTTTTAGAGATATTTTTAATGGGATAAAACACTGCTTTTTGTCTTTGAGATTTTTTTATTTTTAAGTTCTTTTAAAGGTCAGGACAATTATAGACAATTAATTAATTTTTATGGGTTTTTATTAAGATACAAAAGAAGGAATTTGGTCCTAATTATATACAATAAATATAATGTTAATTATATAAATAATCTATACAATATAATATAGATTAAGAATAATGAATTATCAGTGATTTTTATTGAATTGGTTATGAACGTAGATTAATAATTTTATTTTAACATGATGAATACGAGATTCATCAATGACACTGAACCAAGTCTTGTGATCTCAAAGAATAAAGTCTAGTAAACCTGAAGTGCCTCAATTCCAGTTCCCCTAAGGTTTCTATCGTTAAATGGATTAAGGTCCAACCAAACTCCAATCTTTGGATTTTATTTAGACTTGTTCAATTGTCATCATCAATCCGAAAATGCAAATGCTATGCAATGCAGGAAAATATTTTTGTAAAGATATTTTTTATTTTTAAACTTTTTATGGGTTTTGAAAATGTTTTGCAAGTTTTTAGTGATTTTTGAAAAGCAAAAGAGTTTGGTAAATAATTATATACATATATTTACACAAGAGCGTGTTTGTTATTTACAAGAATTAAGGTCAATAATTTACATAAGGTATTTACAGGTTTGATGTACATAGTTTGTAAAGAATTTTTGTTTACCATAATTATGTACAAGGTTCTCAAAATAATTTGAAAAAAATTTCTCAATCATTTTGAAAAAAATATTTAGAAAAATAATTTGACAAATACCTTTCATAAACATTTACGAAATTTTAAAATCATTTTGCAAAGGTTTTTCAAATAGTATGTATAGATTTTTCATTTTTTTACAATCATTTTTCAAATCATTTGCAAATAGATTTTCAAATCATTTTATTCAAATAAAAGAAAAATTTTTAGAAAAAAACATTTCGACAAAGGTTGAGAACATTTTAGAAAATATTTTTCAAATAGTTTTCAAAAGATTTTTCATAGAAAATTTCCAATCATTTTTCAAAATATTTTGCAAAATATTTTTAATCACGTTATTACTGTAATTACAAAAAAATTTATGTTTGCATTACGTTTTATTACTTAGCCATATTATTGAAAATATGAATGTACGCGTTATGACTAAATATATAAAATGCATATATGACCCCCCTATACGTAGCTTGAGTTATGCCCTCATAGATCAAAGAGAAAAGGAAGACATAACTCGTACTAAGTATTAGAAAGTCTATATTACAACAACTGAAAAAAGAATTAGAAGTTGACCGTCCCCCATATACTTAGGATCAATTAATCCTAGGTATAGCAGACTGTATTCAACATGCAGGGAGAGTCAATGGTGGGAACGAATAAATCATCGGCTTAGCCTGTCTTCCCCTATACTTAGGATAAAATATCTCTAAGTATAGACAAGAAATCAAAAGTTGAGGAGACAAACGAGAGATCTAAGAATGAACACCCGAATACACTCATCCCCCTATACATAGGATGAAGTATACATAAGTATAACAATGATGAATGGGATGAGTGTGTGTTTACATAAGAATTATGAATGAAAGAATTAAAAATGGAAACAAAAAAAGAAGAAAAGAGTGATTAATCAAAAATATTTTTGTTGGCCTTGTCTGGATGCGTTGATGCCGCGACGTTGAGCTCTTCATGATATACCACATGAATGGAATCAACCACGGATAGAACCGTATCGTGTTCAAGATGAGGCTTCCGCAGCTTTCTATTGATCACAAATGGATGTGCGTCAGCTAAAAATCAGATATGACAATGCTTCTATTGACATGCACATGCTTTACTATGAAAAGTACATTCCATTTTCTCTTCAACTTCCCTGGGAATAATTTGAGCTTTGCATTAAACAACCAAACCTTCAAACCCAATTCGAAAGTCTTACAGTATATGTGCTTGTCGTTCCACTTCTTGACCTTCTCCTTGTACATTAGGTTGTTGTCATATGCATACTCACGAAATTCGAGAAGTTGATTCAGATCCAGCTATCTGTTCTTTCCAGCCTTCTTGGAAGCCAAATTATAGACATTAATTATCCCAAAGATTTATGAATGAGTTCCATGCGCAAATGGCATGTCTTGCCATACACCAGATAGTAGGGAGACATTCCTAACGGTGACTTGTATACGGTCTGATAAGCCTAAAGAACTGAATCAAGGAGTTGCGACCTGATCTTCTTGTAAGGGTGCACAAGTTTCTGCAGAATTATCTTAATCTTCATGTTTGAACATTCGGCCAGGCCATTGTATTGTGGGTGGTAGGAAGAGGTGATGCGATGTTCAATGCAAAATTCATGTGTCATCTTCTTCACCTCTCTATTGATGAAATGTCTACCCCCATCGGATATCAAAATTTTGGGGATCCTGAACCTTGCAATGATGTGTTCCTTAAGAAATTGGCAGATGGTACGACTGTCGATAGCTCGGTATAGGATAGCCTACACCCAACGACTGACTGTTGAACCGGATTTTTACGAAGGTCATGTTGATTCACAAGGCGAATCAACAGTCGTTGAGTTGACCTCACACGAAACCTAGATTCAAACAACAATTAACCCACAAAAAATAAATCAAGTAATGAAAGTAAATGTGCGAAGTTAAAATTTATTATAACTCTACAACAAGGATGTGTATAGGTGCAAGTATGTAGAGGTCGAACACAGGGAACAAGAGGTAGATCGGGGCAAATTAATGCTCAAAAATGACTGCGACGTGTTTGTCTCTATGTACTATTTTAGTGGGTTTTTAATTTTATATTTTTTTTTTTATTTTTTATTTTTATATATTTTTATATTTTTTATTTTGATTTTTAATTTTCTAATTTTATTTTTTATTTTATATTTTTGTATGTTCTTTTTCTTTTAAAATATATAAAGTAATATAAAGAATATATATATATATACAACAGGGGTAAGAGAGAGATATAATATATATAAATAGGTAAACATAGGAAAAAATACAAGAATAAAATATTTTCGTGCTTTTTATATTTTTCTAAAGTTTTTTTTTATTTTTCGGTATTTTGGCTACTTTTTTGGTATTTTTAAAGTCAAAAATTCTCAAAACAGGGAATATATTAAATATCTGAAATTAAATGGGAGATAATAAAGATCAAATAGAGATAAAAATTCTCCAAGTTAATTTTAAAATAAATATAATAAAATAGAAAAAATTAGAGACACACATTATATTTTTAGAATTTTTTATGAGTTTTAACTGTTTTTAGAAAGGTTTTAGGAGTTTTGCAATTTTTATGAGTTTTTTATACTTTTTAGTGTTTTTTTGATCTGGTAGTTTATTTTTTAATATATTTTTGGAATTTTTGAAAAAGGTTTTATAATGTTTATGGATTTTCTAATGCAAACAGGGATGAAAATGCATATTTTTGATTTTTTATAAATAATAAAATGCTTCAAAAATACAATCTAAAATTATGATGTGAAAATGAAACAAAACCTTAAGTCTATTTTTTGAGATTTTTTCGATTTTTATAAATGCATGAAATAAGTACTAGAAATAAAGAGAAACTACACTACTAGTAAGGGTATATTTGTAAATACATAAAAGTTCAGGGGCTACAGTATAAATTTCTCAGACATGTTAAACATCTACAAAAAGATACTGGAGCAAATATGAATTCACAAAGCTACAACTCATTCCCTGCAAAAATCACCAAAACCACGCGTGTTACCACGTACGCCCCTATTAGGGACTGAATCGTAAATACCAAAAACATAGGGACTTAATAGCAAAATGCCCAGAAATATTATAATTGTAATAAATGTTTTAGGACTTAATAGAAATAATGGAAACCCCAGGATCCTGGCCTGGCCACAAAATGTCCCCTCACGTGGAGTGTCACGTAGGTGACGTGACCAAGGACAAAAATGCAATAATGGATAGTTTAGGGGCCTTTCTGCAAATATTACAAAAATATAAAACGATAAATTAAAGTTTAGGTTCTAATATTTAAATACAAAATTTCTCTAGGGCAGGAGTGCAAAATACCCTCATAAAGGGGTGGATCGAAGAGTCGTTAGTGGATCACTTAAACACGTGTCGACGATCCCACGGTTGATACCCCTTCAGATGGCGACAACTGCGATTAGACATATGATCACGATCAGATGGTTGTGGCGTAGAATATCCAACGGCAACTGGAATGTCTGGTACTCGTCCAAGATCGAGCAACGGGAAGTCTATCGGGAAGAACGAGGAAGAACTCCGGCGAGCCGAGCTTCCCAGGCCCCGATCCTCCGCCTTCATGGTCTTAAAAAGCTCCAAAATGGTCGAATAGCCTCCTACGATAGTCCTCTAGCGACCGGTCTCTGCAAAAGTGGTCGGCGACCTCTGGAGTTCTCCCACGGCTGTGAGTTCGAGGAGGGGCGCCCAGATCCTCCAGCGAGATGCAAAATCGCCACCATGCGGTTCTATCACTCCAGGTAACTGCAAGAGATGTTACTGAGGTCAGGGGAAAAATGCCTCGACTCTCCAATAGTCGAGAAAGGGCGGTGAACAACGGAGTGCACGAGGAAGGTGTTTGCCGGGGCCTATCTTCAATGAACATCGAAGGTGGCTATTAACACCTAAGTGCGTGGTTAAGGCTCATACTAAACTAAGAAATACAATAAAAGATTAACTCAATGGCTGGGAGCCAGAGATGTCAACCTCGACGGCCGAAGGCAAGAGATGGAGGTTGGAGACCGCTTGGCCCTCGCCTGAGCTCGCCTAGCCAAGCTAGAGATGCCCTTGTCATCGGCATCGATCCTGAGATGGAAGATGGGGTCAAACAAGGGACCAAAAGGGGTTTGAAAATAGAAGGGAAGGGTGGTCTTCTGAACAACTAGCGAGCAGATCCACAACCCAAGGCAAGCCTCTAGCACGAATCACCAAGGAACGAGGGGGAAAGGTCGTGATGAGTGATGAGTCGGAAATCCCATGATACCTGAGTAGGGATAAAATAAATCAAGGGTCATTGCGACCCGGATCTCGCAGATCAGACTTAACAAGAAAAAGAGACCACCAAATCAGAAATAAATCGATAAAACACGAATAGTAGTCTTCGCTATTTATTTAACCTGGTATAGCGACCATGGTCGAACTCGAGGAGCACGGATTGGCTCAAAGGATCCTACGAAGTAGTCTAAAGATAAAATAAAAGACAAGATATTTTTGGTGGATTTTATGTATTTTAAATTTTTTGTGTTTTTCATTATAAAGGAAATATAAGTACAAGGATGAAAAAGAGCAAATTCAAAAATTTATTAAACACTCAAAAAGGCTCAAAAATTTCAAATAAATTTTTTTGTGTTTTTTATATTTTTAAGTGTTTTTTATAATTTTCTCAAGATTTTATGACTTTTAGTTTATTTTATAAAAATCGAAAAAAGGAAAAACAGTGAGTCAATGTGCAGCCAGACTTGAAAGGCTAATTAATAATATCTAATTAGCCTCTAAAAATCTGGAGACAAATTTTATAAAAATAGATGTAAAAACTAAGCTACAGAAGTGAGTTTGCATTTTTGTATTTTATAGAATTTTTAAGAATTTTTATAAGCTTTTTAGGGTTTTGTGATTTTTAGGGGTTTTATAAATCCAAATGACACAAAAATTGGATAGAAACTCAAAATGAACTTTACAAACAAGCCCTTTTTTAGAGTTTTTAGAAAGGTTTTTATATTTTTAGTTGATTTTCTATTACAAAAAGTAGCAAAAATGATGGTTTTTTATTTTTTATAAATAATAAAAAGTAACAAAAATGTCCCAAAAATTAGTGAAATTTTTACACAGTGGCAGGAGCCATGTATCCAAATTTCACTCGATTTGGATTTAATTTGCTATTTTATTTAATAAAAACAAAAGCTACAGCACAAGGACCTAAGTGCAAAGAAACTTATTTCTGGGGCCAAATAGATGACAGCTATGAGAACCACAAGGCCAATAATGCAAAAAGTCCAAATTACATGAGCTCAGCACGTGACTTGCATTCACAGGGGCATTTATGTCATTCTTATTTATAAAACACTAAACATTAACACCCCACAAGTACATGATAAAATATACTAAAGTCCCACAAACTCACTTGTCGAGGCATGTGTTCCACACACACAGGGACTAAATAGCAAATAAAGTTAGCACAGGGTCCAAGGTACAAATGTTCCAAATTAAAATAGCAATTAAAAATATTTACAGGGCTAAATGGAAATTTAAAAATTGAGGAAGGCCTAAGTGCATATTACCCTCGTTATTTATGATCAACGGTCGCAGGCGACGCCACGTGGCAAATCAGATGGCTGAGGGTTGATGACGTCCCTTCGGCTTGATCAACGTTCCAGATGCAACCCTCAGATGAATATAATGGTGGAGGGCTCTCGTGAACGGATGGCCAAGATCAAAACTGGACCTGGAGCTCAATTGGACGGTGGCTGGAGATCCTCCAAGAACAGGTCGTCGGCGAGTTTCGCTGGCCTAATACGCGTCGTGGAAGGCTCCTCGGATGCTTCTAGATTGGGCGAAATGCTCCTAACGACGTTCCATAGCGATTGGGTAGCTCATATGGGGCCAGAGACGTCGGAGACGCTCCGGCGACAATGAAGGCTTGGAGCTCCTGTGCCTGAAGCAGTTGGAACCCCAGATGGGATCCTTTGACCTGCAAACCTGCACATGATGAATCCTGGGTCGAGGGCAAAGTGCCTCGACCCGGTTATAGGTGAAGTGGGTGGTCTGGTGAGGCGGAGCAGGGGTCTTTGGCAAGGCGACAGTAGAGGAGACCTAAGACCTAGTTCCAGGGCGAACCAGGGTGATCGGGAGAGTGTAGAAGGTGTAGAGGGGTCTCGTGAAGGTGATGCGACCGTCGGATGATGGAAAGGATGGTCGTGGCGAAGTGGGTTGGCCGGAATCGGTCGGCGGCGCAAAATACAAATTCGGAAATGAAAGCTAACCTAAGGGATGTCGAGGCTACCTGATGATCGAGAGTGTTTGTGCTGGAGGTGGGTGTCCTCCTGGGGTCCTTGCCTCGATGGAGCGACGCCTCCAGAGGCTCGTGCTCACCGGTGGAGGAGCTCAGCGGCGAAGACCACCGAAACTGGGGCTAGGGCGCTTCAATCCTCGCTGCAACACCTCCTATGGATTGTTGTCACTTAATGCAAGAAGGTGGAGGTCACAGGTGTCTGAAACGGTGGCCGAAGGTGAGGCTAATGGAGGAAAAAAATGACGCTATATACTGATGGGGATCCGACAAAGATGGAGTCGGGCATGGCATTTTGGTGCACGGATCCCTAGGAGAATCCCCTAGAGTGAATCTCGGATGTAAGATCTGCAAATGGAGCCCGGGGTTTAGGTGAAAGATGGTCGGATCAGTCCAGGTTAATTGGGCAAAGTCGGGTCGCGACACAGATCCGCCTACCTGGTGATCTTAGGGGGAGAGTTAACCAGGGGTCAACAATCCCCCGTGGACCAATCAGGTTATTCCTTATATTAATTATTTGTAAATTTATTTTTAAATAGAAAATGATTTTATTTGAAAATATTATCAACATAAAAAATGTTTATTTATTTTTAAAGTATTTTTTGTGATTTTTATTTATTTTTTGAAAAAAATTAGGTATTTACACTATATTATTATTATATATAGGTATGTTTACATATTTTTTTTATTTTTAATTATTTATTTTTGGACAATTATTCCAATTTTATATTTTATTTATTTAAAACATAGAATATGGAATATAGAAAGATTTTTATTGAACTTTTATTAAGTATTTACAAAGGTATAATAAATACATATTTTATTATATGTACATGGTATATATACACTGATGAGAGAGAAGTTATTCAATTTTATTTTGCTTTTATTTTTCCTATTTTTATTTTATATTTATTTTCATAAATATGTACAAAATATGGGAAGCACACAGATTTTTTTATTTTTAGAAAATAAATTATTCACATAAAGAGGGATATTTACACCATGTTGAGTCACCTTATCTCTCTCTAGTTATTTTATTTTGCGGTCAGGCCCTTTTGGAGCCTTCCCTCGGGTTCAGGTCACTCAATATTTATTCTAAATATTTCCATGTTTTCTTTATTTCTTTATTCCTTTATTTTTGTGTGAAAACATGCTAATTATGGCTATTTACATAACGCATGCATTTTGACAAATTGTTGTATTTATAGATATTTACATGGCATTGTACCAAGGTTTCTAGCTAAAATAAAGGAATAAAGAGTGACGAATGGGGATTCATCACCCCCCTATACTTTACTTTTGCTAGTCCCTTAGCAAACACTTATTTGAAAAAGAAGTGCAAAAGAGAAAAAAAGAAAAAAAGGAGAAATCAAGGTTGATTATTATACTTTCCTTCATTAAATTGAAATATGGAGCTCAGTCAGACCTTTGGATTATTAATTTACTGGAACCTTATTTGGACTTAAGCTTAAAACTTAACAGCCTCTAAGTTCCACCAATCTATGGTCAAGACTCCTCAATAAAAACCAGATCAGAACAAGTCTACATACACAAACTCTAATGACCATGAATCTTTCCTTGTACTGTGTAGGTGATATCTAGCTCCCCACCTCAGAATTGACAATGAAATAACATCCCTTAACCTGATAACTCTAATGCCTCGGTCTAGCAACTCTTTCCTCGAGAAGCGGGTATTCCCTTCTAAGTTCAAGTGCAACTGGACCAAGAAGAGGGGGAGGAAGAGAATGGACCATGACCAGTGTAGCCATGTATCCTTGGGAGCTCTAACCAGTGTAGCTGAGTCTCCCGCTGCAAGCTTCATGAGATGGTCATGTGTAACACAAGCTTTGCTTTATTTGACTATATACACTCCGGTGTGGGGTTATTAAATTTTCAATCTGACCCACCACTTTTTTGGGAGTTTTTCTTTTTGCACATTGTTTTTGATGTGCATATGTACAACATATCTACATGGTGCAACATATATACACAAGGAGTTTTTCCTCTTGAGCCAGTAGACTATCCCTCTTTTGAAGCTTTATTGCAACCCACAACTCCTGTCTTTAGACTTCATAACCACCAGACCAAGTTGAGACACACTTCCTTCACTATAAGAAGAAGAGAGGTTCCGCCTAGAAGTACTACCCTCATATGCTACCCCAAGCCAAAGGAATCTGCCTCCTCACCACCTCATCCGTGAGATCTATGTGTAAAATGAAGGATATTGAGTATCCTTAAGCGCATCACGGAAGCGTGTTGATCGTATGCGATCGGGGCGACTAGTCGCACTAGTCGCTAGATGCAGCGGAAATTAAAATTTTTAAAACTAAAGATGAAACCACATGATCACGAGAACACTTCTCGGATCGTTTCATCAAACCACCAAGTATAAAGAATACCTCTTGAAGCGTGGTTGTGATCGTGAGATCCCAAAGTAGAGATCCTCCTGTCTTAAGTCCGATCCACGAAGAATGCACTTGCGGGCGCGATGATGCGTCGCGTTCCTCCCCGCAATCCTCGATGAAGATCTAAGCATGGCTCCCCCGATTTCGTCAAACGAAATCCGTCGTCTTCCTTTAGAGTAAGAAACTCCAGAGAAGAAGGAGATCCTTGAGTCGTCGAAGAAGAAACCGAGAGTCTCTCCTTTCTCAACACAAGATGGACGACCATCTTTTGGAGGAGAGAAAGAGAGAGGGCGAGAATATGAGAGAGAGAGAGAGAGTTGCAACCATTTACAACTCTTGATTATGTTGTACCTTTGAAGGCTACCCTAACCCTCCTTTTATATTAGTTTAGGATCCAATGGATCCCAATCCATGGGACACATGGATCCAACGGCCAGGCTTGGTCCATGTAAAATCAATGGCTATGATTGTTGTTGGTTAAAACCAACAACATTAATTTAAATTAAAATATGTTGCAACATTATAAACATAATTTAATTTAACTAGTTCAGAGATAATGTCATAACAAGAAGGGGAGTCAACCAACCACCCTAAATTATAGGGGGTTATTTTGTCTCCTTTTATTTTATCTTATTATTTCTTAATAAATTGCAATAACTATTATTGCAATAATATCCACCAAATTAATTACAAAATAATTTGTGAATATTTCAATCATGCCATCGAAGATATGTGAATCACATTCACAACCCAAACTAATTTGTAAATTACATTTCCAATTAATTACTTAATGTGAATCCAATTCACATTAATAATTAACAAATGCTATTTACATAGTTTCTCTCTCGTCAATATATGTACTGTAAATCATATTTATAATACACATATATCATGGATAGTATTATCCACATTCTCTAATCCTTGATAATTAAATCCCATTTAATTATCTTAGATAATAATTCTCACAATATGAATTATATTCATATTAAGATCGATAATTAAATCTCATTTAATCATCAAGTTCTTCTTGCTTGGATATGGAATTCATCAAATGAATTATTCTTGAACTCCTTCAAGAATAATGTGCTTTCTCCGTAGATACTTGGAGATAAGGACGGGGCGATTGTATTATTCCACGTATAGTGACTTGGATGTTGAGATCTTATCTCAAATCCAGATCTTACGAACCTCCCACAGATGCTTGATTAAATCAAGACCGCAAATCCAATCTTCTCATTGAATCTGAATCTCATTCAGATCAATGTCCAACACTTGGACTAAGATCGGATTGCTTCTCTACTGAAAGGAGTCACTAAAATCCAGACCTGTTTCATCACTCCCTCGGAATGGAAGCGTCATGGATATACAATCGTTTATGATCACATCACCCTCAGGTATTCCCAATACCTGTACATCCTGCATACTGGAAGACCCATGGTCAACCTGAAGATCAAGATCTATTTTACACTGTCTTCTTCAAGGTTTGATCACTAAGTTTCTCATTTGATCATTGGGATTCGGTGTCGATCATATACTTTCCAAAAGTATATATCATACCTAGGTCTTGATCATATACTTTCCAAAAGTATATATCAAACCTACAAATTCAGTCAAGCTTCCAAAACAAGACGACCGTGCACGGAATTTGATTCTTCCCAATATCTCATGAGTGAGCTCATGTCTTCTGGTTCAGTAGTGAACCTGTATGATCCCTTTGAGAGATCGTATTACTCATATGCCCTTATATGCACACCAGCGTGCTGGTGTATAGACCTTGGTTAGGTCATCAACCTATTGGTCTGCCAAATGTACATACTCAGACATATAGCAATACATCTGTCTCCGGTCAGAGGATGCGTGCCTATGCTGTGAAAGCATTCAACATAGGACTTAGGTTATCTCGATCTCGTTAAGTCAACTCTTTGACCTAACTAATCTGACACCTCCGAATCTCTTTTCCTATGCAGAGGACCTACATCAAGAGGTCGGTCAGATATCAGCCTATGTGAGAAAGGATTGCCATCTCCTACTCAGGCTAGAGATCACATCTTAACAATCATTTGACGGTGCTTGATGAGTCCTCAATCTAACTCTTTAGATATTCATCCAAGCACCAGCCTCTATGATTCAATAATTGAATCAACAGCTGTATGATCATTAAGATAGCCATGGTACGTAACCCTAATTGTACTAAGGGACCTATTATGCAAATTATGTATTCTTCATTTCAGATCAGGGAATGATATGTGCAATAACATTTATTGCATAATGGCTCGCCGTGGGCTCACATGTCCAACAATCTCCCACTAGCCCAAAGAGCCATTAATGGGCTAATCATTTAAACCCACACTCATGTGACAATCATAAGCTATTTAGAAATAGCTAGGTAAGCTTATCAGTCACTCTGTTCCCGCGAGACTACGCCAAGTCCTTTTACGGCACTTGCATATCCCTAGGTAACAGTGCTCGCATCCAATGTGAATGTTGCATCTAATGCAACCAATACTCAATCTTGACAAAGAAATTATAGTGTCCTTGACACTATTGCTCAGTAATTGTTATAACCAGTATATCCATAATCCTTACCAGAATACCCTTATTCCTAGGGATCACTATCTCCTAAGGTATCCACATTTAAGACCTTTTAGATCTCTATCTAAAAGTCTTAATTTCTTGAAGATAAGACTTAGAGATCACCATCTCTAAATCCTTATCATCTTTGAAGATATCATTATTACTGCAATCAAGTGTTTTCTCTCCATAGTAGGATTAGTAACAATTTACTACTCCCACTGCATGACAGATATCTGGCTTTTATACACATTTAGCATACACTTAGCTTCTCGTAGCTGATGCACAGGTGCAAGCAGTTCTAGCATTCACTTCCTCAACTCTTTTGAGGTGCTATCCCTTTAGATAGGTCAGTACCAAATCTTAAGGGAAGGAAGCCTTTCTTGGAATTTCCAAAAGAAATGGAATATATCCAAGGTGTAGTACTAATGTGACTATCCCAATACCCTCTTCTCTTTGCTTCTGAACAACTTCGGAACTAAGATCTAAGAGGTATTCTTGAGATCGTATCTCAAGGTGTAGAATAGCCAGTCTATAAAACACTTATTATCATCCTTATATCATTCCAAATGATTAGGATATTATCTACATTTAGCATGATGAATACAATAGAACTCCCACTAAGCTTCATATGGTACATCAAGATTCTATCTGAAATCATAACATTTATAATTTCATCAAATCTTATGTTCCAACAACAAGAAGCTTATTTGAGTCCATAGATGGATTTCTTTAGTTTTCACACCTTACTTTCCAAAATCATGAAGCCCTGGGGCTACTTCATGTGAATATCCTCAGAGAGGTATTCTTTAGAGGAATGCAATCTTGAATTACATCTTGAAGATGCGACAGTCAAGTTGTGTAGCTAAGGTTAGCAACATTCTGATGATTTTAAGCATGGTTTCTGAAGAGCAAGTCTCATTGCAAGCAATGTCTTCTCTTACGATGTGTAGCTCATGGCTACGAACCGAGCTTTGAAGGTCTCTACCTTTTCATCAGGTTCCCTTTCTCTTGAAGATCCATTTACACCTTAATGGGTCTAACTCTTATAGGTGGATCCTCGAGGGTCCATATACAACACTTGTATATGAAGTCTACTTTAGACTTTATTGCTAATATCCATCATTCCATGTCATGATCCTTAGGAGCTTCATCATATGAAGTCCGATCATTGTCAGACTTGGCTGACACATGGAATACATCCTCAAACTCATTTGAAGAGGTATTAATGTTTCATCTTTAATTGTCCTTTTAGTTTCCGATTTCAGGAGCCTCATTATCTTCTCAAGATTAAGTGAGTTCCTTTACTTCATTTTCATCTTGATTCTCAAGAGTCTCAATCCTCCAAGAATCACATTCTTAGAGATGAGATATTTTAAGAATCTCAAGGTCATAAAGTAGGTATCCAATACCATGCTTTATTTTCCTAATGAAGTAGCACTCTCAAGTGCCAGATTCTAGCTTACATGCATGGAACCTCATTTAGTATATATATTGTAGTCTCTACTACACATATATACTTGGAAACTAAGGATAATTATGCTAAAAATCATCATTGATCAAATCATGTCACACATGATCCAATTGTATCTCCCTACAACTCTATTGAGTTCAGGTTTATCAGGAGGGGTGAGATAGAAATGATATTCATATCTCCATAAGGTATTCTTTGAATTTTATCTAATAGGTACAAGCTACCTAGGTTAGATCAAATTCATTTCATCTTTCTTCAAACTTTGGTTGTAAACCAAAATTGTGAAATCTTTGAACATTTCAAAGGTTTCTCAGGTGAAGAGAAGAAATCTCATATCATACATAATCATCAATAGATATCTCATATCCATAATGTTTACTATGATATAGATGATCTACATACATCAATATGTATGAGATCTTGAATACCTCGACATCTAACACCTTTCCCAGATAAGGGTGTAGTGGATATTTTACTTTGAATACAATATTCACAAGTATGTAAGATTTGAAATTTTAGACATTCTAAAGTTTCATCTCTTACTAGTCTATTGATCAAATCAACAGACAAATGTCCAAGGCTTGATGCCAGATCATTGTCAAATGATCTTCATCCTCCTATTGATCTTATAAGGTTTGATTTTCAGTATTAGAAATCTTAATGAACCATTCATTAATTTTTCTAATTTTGTGGAGTCCACTAGATGTTAGATTACTATCTGAAATATTTCCATCATAACTCATTATGATAGGTTTATTCCAGAATTCATGTTTATTTCCAACATTTAGAAACAAACAATGAGTGTACTCTATTATCTAGGTCATAGAGACATTCTCCAAGACTAAGGGCTCTCCCACTGAGAATATGAAGTCCATCTATCCAATAGAGATTGCTGCAACAATTACAGCAATATCCATGTAGATGACTACTAAACCTTAAGATCAAATTTCTAATCTTCTAACATATATATGCAACCAATTGCAAATGTCATTAAAATATTGAGATACAATTGTCAGACTTTATCTTATGAAATAAGAAAGTCAGAGTCAATGATTATATGTAGATTATTTTGATGCTCTATCTGAGTCCTTCACTAAGGATTTTAGACAGATTTGATAGTCATACTATCAACACATCAACTTATTGCAGTATTGGCATCCATCCAACTCTTTGGATGTCATATGGAAGTCACAGAAGTAGGTCAACTCTTTGACTTTCCTTCTTACTCAGGTCCGATCCATGCTTCCACTGTGCTCTCTTCGTCTATAAACAACCATTGTTCAAGACAAAGAATCTCTTATGTTGAACTCAAAAGATTTCAATATAAGAGAACTTCATTATACATGCTTCATTTAATTCATACAATATAAATATTATGAAGCTTCATGAATGACTAGAGTATAGACAGCAGAATGATGACACTCATCATATCTACATGCATCTTAACTCTTAGGGATTTAGGTTCAGGTAGGTATTCAAACATTTTGAATACATCATCTCTTTCGAGCCACCATTCTACATAATGCAGAGAACCGTGTCATTCATGATTAAATGTCTAGAGCACACATATATGCCAAAATATCTTCTTTTATTTTATAGGGATTATTTGACAATTACGATCACCATCGACATGTGACTTCTAAAGTACACTCGATGAAAGATCGAGAACATAGAGACATACAAACCCTAAGGTGATGTCTTATTGTCTTATTTAATTATCATTCCTCATTATGTTGAGGAAACTTGCACATTGGAACCACATACATTATGTGTCCAATTGCAAGTACAATATCTGGATCATGAGTCCAATCCAAGATATTTTACTGGTTATTATTGAGTATAATATTGAGTGGGTTTAATGAAGGATTATCTGAAATAAGAAATTTGCATAAGTGTATATATATTATATATACATGTTTTACTTTGATTTAGGAATTTTATATCAAAGTTGTCTTGCCTTGTCAACATTGAAAGTTCATTCCCTTAATCACTTTCAATGTAAGAGATATTCTTACCAATATATCTCTAGCAAGATCTGGGATCTCCTTTCCTATCTTCGTTGCATCCCAATAATATGAGAACCTACAACTCGGATAAAAAGAAGCGGGAACACATTCCGCCTTGCAAGTCCAACTTGCATCTCCCAATTCAGTCTTTAACACCCGGGCCCACCACGCCTAAGATGATGTTGACCCGTCATTAATTGGACCAACCATCAACAGGCTTAATACTCGCTATACGTAATCCAATATCGCCCCAATAATATGAGGACCTGATATTGGGGTCACTACGTACACGGCCTTACTCTTTCAAGAAGCAAAGAACCCGATCCAATTAAATCATGTACAGGATCTGTCACTTCGGACAAGCGTCTCCTATACACAACAACTGGCGACGAAATCCTTTGCCTTGACGGTAGACCATGGATGTCACTTATGTGATACTCCACCTCATATTCAAATTTTATAATTAATTATCGTGAATCACATTCACATAATTAATTCTTCCAAGGGAAATACACATCTATTCATAATAGAGTGTTTATTGGACATAATCTTCTTGAATAGTAGGTATATACTCAAAGTACGTATTATTCGAATTTTAATAATTAGAAAAATACACATTGTCTGTCTCCGGCATTATACAGTCCCTACCCGCTGTCATGGCCAGTACCGACGAGAGTGGGACGGACCACATACGTTGCAACCCGTTACCCCAATGCTCTCCGACTAGGCACCACATCCGCCTCGGGAAAGGATAATACCAGATAGACCATCATGTACTTTGAGATGTTCATCGGTTTTTCAACCGAAATTAAACCATATAATATACATCAAAACATTTTTGATTATAAGGAGATTTTCTAGACAAATCTCCAGTCCTATTCAAGCAAAAGGGTTTTTCATGTAAAAGTTGTCCTACAACAATTGTAGGATAAACTATGATTTTCATGAAAGCAATGTTTGTTGATGAACCAATGATCAAGATCTAATATCTCATCATTGTGGTTTAGACAAGTGTCATTCAATGAAATAATTATTTCTTTAAATATTTCACAAATATTTATCACTAATTATTCCAGAAAATTAACAATTAATTTTCATCATGATAATTGAATGACATATCACAAGGTTCAAGATCAAGAAATTGTTAATTTCCAGCAGTGACCCCCAATCACTAAAATTAACTTATCTTGATCAATTTAAATCCAAAAAATGCAAACTCAGTTTCCAAAGATTACCTATTTGATTTATTAAAGAACTCAAGTGATAATTCACGCATTTCAAGGCGGATTAAAACCGTAATTATTTCATTAATCACGTTCAAATCCGCAGTTCCCGCAACAGTGAATATAGTCATATTCAAAAAGCCATATCTTGAGCAAATGAAGTCCAAATTTAGTAAACTCAAGTCCTATGTTTTCCTTAATTAATGGGGAACAAAATCCAATTGAAAATTTTGTGTTTAAACAGTTTAAATAGCGCCGAAAAATTCAATTATACAGAGGTGCGAAAATCGAAATGCAGTAAAAATTTCGCAACCGTTTCAAGAACCAAATCATCTAAGGTCTATGGATCATATCCAAACCCTTATTCAACCTAGCTTTGATACCACTTGAAGGATATTGAGTATCCTTAAGCACATCACGGAAGCGTGTCGATCGCATCGTATGCGATCGGGGCGACTAGTCTCACTAGTCGCTAGATGCAGCGGAAATTAAAATTTTTAAAACTAAAGATGAAACCACATGATCACGAGAACACTTCTCGGATCGTTTCATCAAACCACCAAGTATAAAGAATACCTCTTGAAGCGTGGTTGTGATCGTGAGATCCCAAAGTAGAGATCCTCCTGTCTTAAGTCCGATCCACGAAGAATGCACTTGCGGGCGCGATGATGAGCCACGTTCCTCCCCGCAATCCTCGATGAAGATCTAAGCATGGCTTCAAACGAAATCCGTCGTCTTCCTTTAGAGTAAGAAACTCCAGAGAAGAAGGAGATCCTTGAGTCGTCGAAGAAGAAACCGAGAGTCTCTCCTTTCTCAACACAAGATGGACGGCCATCTTTTGGAGGAGAGAAAGAGAGAGGGCGAGAATATGAGAGAGAGAGAGAGAGTTGCAACCATTTACAACTCTTGATTATGTTGTACCTTGGAAGGCTACCCTAACCCTCCTTTTATATTACTTTAGGATCCAATGGATCTCAATCCATGGGACACATGGATCCAACGGCCAGGCTTGGTCAATGTAAAATCAATGGCTATGATTGTTGTTGGTTAAAACCAACAACATTAATTTAAATTAAAATATGTTGCAACATTATCAACATAATTTAATTTAACTAATTAAGAGATAATGTGATAACAAAAAGGGGAGTCAACCAACCACCCTAAATTATAGGGGGTTATTTTGTCTCCTTTTATTTTATCTTATTATTTCTTAATAAATTGCAATAACTATTATTGCAATAATATCCACCAAATTAATTCCAAATTAATTTGTGAATATTTCAATCATGCCATCGAAGATATGTGAATCACATTCACAACCCAAACTAATTTGTAAATTACATTTCCAATTAATTACTTAATGTGAATCCAATTCACATTAATAATTAACAAATGCTATTTACATAGTTTCTCTCTCGTCAATATATGTATTGTAAATCATATTTATAATACATATATATCATGGATAGTATTATCCACATTCTCTAATCCTTGATAATTAAATCCCATTTAATTATCTTAGATAATAATTCTCACAATATGAATTATATTCATATTAAGCTTGATAATTAAATCTCATTTAATCATCAAGTTCTTCTTGCTTGGATATGGAATTTATCAAATGAATTATTCTTGAACTCCTTCAAGAATAATGTGCTTTCTCCGTAGATACTTGGAAATAAGGACGGGGCGATTGTATTATTCCACGTATAGTGACTTGGATGTTGAGATCTTATCTCAAATCCAGATCTTACGAACCTCCCACAGATGCTTGATTAAATCAAGACCGCAAATCCAATCTTCTCATTGAATCTGAATCTCATTCAGATCAATGTCCAACACTTGGACTAAGATCGGATTGCTTCTCTACTGAAAGGAGTCACTAAAATCCAGACCTGTTTCATCACTCCCTCGGAATGGAAGCGTCATGGATATACAATCGTTTATGATCACATCACCCTCAGGTATTCCCAATACCTGTACATCCTGCATACTGGAAGACCCATGGTCAACCCAAAGATCAAGATCTATTTTACACTGTCTTCTTCAGGGTTTGATCACTAAGTTTCTCATTTGATCATTGGGATTCGGTGTCGATCATATACTTTCCAAAAGTATATATCATACCTAGGTCTTGATCATATACTTTCCAAAAGTATATATCAAACCTACAAATTCAGTCAAGCTTCCAAAATAAGACGACCGTGCACGGAATTTGATTCTTCCCAATATCTCATGAGTGAGCTCATGTCTTCTGGTTCAGTAGTGAACCTGTATGATCCCTTTGAGAGATCGTATTACTCACATGCCCTTATATGCACACCAGTGCGCTGGTGTATAGACCTTGGTTAGGTCATCAACCTATTGGTCTGCCAAATGTACATACTCAGACATATAGCAATACATCTGTCTCCGGTCAGAGGATGCGTGCCTATGCTGTGACAGCATTCAACATAGGACTTAGGTTATCTCGATCTCGTTAAGTCAACTCTTTGACCTATCTAATCTGACACCTCCGAATCTCTATTCCTATGTAGAGGACCTGCATCAAGAGGTCGGTCAGATATCATTCTATGTGAGAAAGGATTGCCATCTCCTACTCAGGCTGGAGATCACATGTTAACAATCATTTGACGGTGCTTGATGAGTCCTCAATCTAACTCTTTAGATATTCATCCAAGCACCAACCTCTATGATTCAATAATTGAATCAACAGCTGTATGATCATTAAGATAGCCATGGTACATAACCCTAATTGTACTAAGGGACCTATTATGCAAATTGTGTATTCTTCATTTCAGATCAGGGAATGATATGTGCAATAACATTTATTGCATAATGGCTCGCCGTGGGCTCACATGTCCAACATAAAATGCTGGTGCAAGTAAAGCCATTGTTTCTGAGAGTCATGCGTGTGTTGTTAAGTGCTCTACTTAGGCTCATCAAGATGACATATGCTCATAGCCTAGTGGACTCAAAGAATTAAGTCCCAATGGACCTGAAAAGTCTTAATCCTAAGCCCCATAAGGTTCCTCTTGTAATTAGGTGGATTAAGGTCTCAACCAAGCTCCATTTTCCAATTTAATTCCTGGTCAGTTTAAATGTCAACTTGTGATTTGGAAAAACTGTGCAAGTATTAAAAAAGATGCAATTTTACAAATTTTTACAATTGTGCAAAATTTTTGAAAAATATTTGAAAACATGGATGTATGCATGAATGCGAAGTTTTGCAAAATATTTACAAACATTTACACAAGGTTTTTGCAAAATTTTTGATTTTCAAAACATTTTACAAAAATTTTGTATATACATAATTTTGATATGAAAATATTTACAAGCTATTTACACAAATCATTTTTACAATCATTTTTACAAAAATAATTTTTATAAATAAATAAGTATGTGCAAGAATAATTTTATATACAAGGGAAATATTTAAATTTTTATGGAATTTTGGACATTTTATGTATTAACACACTCACACAAAGTATGAGTTATGGCTAAAGTATATATGAAATATATACGACACCCCCTAGACTTAGCTCGAACGATGTCCTCAGAGTGATCAGGAGCGATGAAGAAGACATAACTGGTGCTTAGTATAGGGAAGTGAAAAGGAATGGTGTATACAAAGATGAATCAATGAATAGAATGAAGAGGACTCGGTGTTTCCCCTATACTTAGGATCAAGTAATCCTAAGTATAGTAGACTGTACATGAAGGGAAATCCGAGTGGAAGGATGTACAGAGTCTACCCCCCATACTTAGGGTAAAATGTCCCTAAGTATAGGCAGCAAAACAGAGGTAGAAAGAATCAATAAAATACCCGAGAGTCCTACACTCTCCCTATACTTAGGGTAAAGTACACCCTAAGTATAGCATAATCATAAGATGAGAAAGGGGTGTGGGACTAAAGAATAGAGTGATATGGACAACTGGATCTATACAAGTCGGAAGAATAGTGATAATCAGGCGTGAGATGCAATAGATGTGAGTCAAGAGATCACATCTCACGCAAAGTGAATCGGGGAAACGTCAACAGCACGCGGCTCATGATCTAGATATGGCTTGAGCCGCTGGCCGTTAACATGAAAGGTAACATCAGAAGACAACTCATATATCTCAATACTCCCATTGTCATGTACCTTTCTAACCAAATAGGGTCCCTTCCATTTGCTCTGTAGCTTCCCTAGAAATAGACGAAGCCTAGCATCAAACAACCATACTCTCTGTCCTGACTCAAACTGCTTGTGGCTAATATGAGAATCATGCCACTCTTTCACTCTCTCCTTATAATGTAGGCTGTTTGAAAAGGTAGTATCACGAAGCTCCTCCAGGGCTGCTAATTCTACCCTCCTCTGATCTCCTACACTATCTGGATTCAAAAGTATATCAGCAACAGCCCAAAGTGACCTATGTCTCAGCTCAACAGGTAAATGGCAGGGCTTGCCATAAACGAGGCGAAAGGGAGATGTACCCAAAGGAGTCTTGAAAGACGTCCTATATTCCCACAAGACCGAGTCCAAAAACTGTGACCAATCCTTTCGATCAGGGCGGATGACTTTCTGCAATATAGTCTTGATCTCCCTTTTCGACACTTCAGCAAGATCATTCGTCTGAGGGTGGTATGGAGTGGCTACTCGATGGTCTATGCTGAACTCGCTAGCAAGGGCCTTTACCTTGTCGTTGACGAAATGAGACCCCACGTCATATATCAATACTCGAGGTACCCCGAACTATGAAATGATATTTTTCCTCAAAAATCTGCAAACAGTCCTAGCATCTACGGTTCGGGAGGGGATGGCCTCAACCCAACGACTCACATAATCCACGACCAACAGAATGTACTCAAATCCCTGACTCCTAGGGAATGGACCCATGAAATCGATGCCCCATGCGTCAAAAATGTCACAGAAGTGTATGGGCCGCATCGGCATCATATCACGCTGTCCACAAGTGCCCATCCTTTGATAGTCAGTACACCTCTTCACGAACTCATCAGAGTCCTTGAAGAGAGTAGGACACCATAGGCCGGATTGTAACACTTTATGTGTCGTTCTCCTCCCAGAGTGATGTCCTCCTGCCTCAAGCTTGTGGCAGTAAGTAAGGACGTTGTGGTGCTCCTACTGAGGAATGCACCGACGCCAGATACTATCCCCTCCCTCATGATAAAGGACGGGATCCTCCCAATGGTAAAACTTGGCCTTCGCGAGGAAGGTCTCAAGTTTCTGCCTGGGCCAATCTTGTGGAACTTTCTTGGCAACAAGATAGTTCACAATATGGGCATACAATGGGAGAGAGGCAATAGCAAGGATCGCCTCTTCTGGGAAGGTGTCACTTATAGGCTCAGTCTACTCAGAATCCTCAAGATACTCCAATCGGGAGAGATGATCCGCCACCACATTATTGACTCAAGGCTTATCCTTAATCTCTATATCAAACTCCTAGAGTAGAAGGGTCCATCTAGTCAATCTGGCTTTGGCATCCTTCTTTTCCATGAGGTACCTGATGGCGGTATGATCGGTATAGATGGTCACTCTAGATCCAATGATGTAAGATCTGAACTTATCTAGGGCGAAGACTACGGCTGGCATCTCCTTATCAGTGATGGTATAGTTCCACTGCACGGCATCCAATGTACGGCTAGCATAGTGAATAGCAAAGGGGACTCCATCCCTCCTCTATCCCAGCACGACCCCCACGGCAAAATCGGACACATGCAATGGACTGACCCACTTGGAGTCGGAGATGGGGTAGATAAAATCGACGCTCCACCATTTCGAGATCTCCTTCATGACAACATCTCGAAGATTCAGGTTCAGCCGCCGCTGGAACTCATGCGATGGCTTTGCCTCCGCCTCGAGATAGATATGGTGGGAAAACAGGACCGGACTTATCCCTTGGAGATCGGCTACACTCCATCCTATCGCCTTGCGGTTCTTTTCAAGAACCCCCATCAGACAAGATTCCTGCTCTCCAGTCAAATCATCAGAGATAATGACTGGGTACATCTCATGCTCACCCGTAAGGAACCTATACTTCAACGACCATGGTAGTGGCTTCAGCTCTGGACAAGTAGGTGCTGGCGGATCTGGACTCTGAAAAGTCTGAGTGAATGCTGCCAAATCTGCATTGGAAAATGAGAACTCTCGCTTAAAATATGAATCTGGAAAAGGCTGCTCTGCTGGACTGTCTCTGCCCAATCAATATCTGACTCTGAGGGATTTGTATCAGACTCCCAAAAATCTATCTCGCGGTCGGGAACCGACTCTGCTACCTGAGTTGTATCTTGGACCAGGAATGCGCTCTCCAATCTCTCCTCTGCTGACGTCTCTGCATTAGCAAACTCTGAATGTGAGAGGATGGCATGTGCGAGTGGATCTGCCCAAACTGCCTCGTCATATGTAATCACAAAATTGCAGTCCTAGTGGATGTCTCGCCCTCCCTCTGAATCAGAAGTCGACTCTGAGCAGGATGAATCTCTGGCTCTAGTTTCTTCGACCGTCTCTATTTGTATACTCTCTCCCTCGACGCGAAAGCATTCCTTCCCGCTATCACAGTCGGACACTGCCTTGACAGTGGCAAATAATTGGCGTCCTAGAATGATCGGGGTATCGGTCACAGACTCAGGGATCTCCATGTCCAACACAATGAAGTCCACAGGGAATTTCAGGCCCTGGATCATACGACAATGTCCTTCAGCAACCCCTTCGGCCTCTTGACAGATCGATCAGCAAACTGAAGGACCGTCCTGCTCTGTCGGAGAGGGTCCAACTCGAAGCGGTCGAGAAGGGCTGCCAGAAGTAGGTTGATCGAATAACCGCTGTCTAATAGAGTGCGTTCGAACCTCTACTCATGGATGTGGCATCTGATATACGGGGCTCCTGCATTTGGCCTCTTGGCTGGCAGACGGTTCTGAATCGTGAAACAAGTGGCACGAGTAAGCACATGGATCTCTGACTGATGGTTCCGCCTCTTCCTCCTAACTGTAGTCCTATCTCTGAGTGATCTCTAGAGTAGAGGTATGTGCTCCAAGGCCTCCTGTAGAGTCAGCTGTATGTGGAATCTATCTATCATCTGCTGGTTGAACTCTATCTGATGGTTCTTTTTTTGATTTTATTTTCTCTGTCCCTTACCCAAACGGAGTGCTCCGGGAAAGTGGACTACAGGGTCCTTCTTAGATGAAGGACTAGGAGAGGATCTGGCATGCTCATGAACAACAGAATCCACACAAACATCATCAATCAACACATGTGGATCCGAAAATAACAAACCCTTTCCTTTATTTGCATAAATGTCCTGAGATACATGTATGGAAGGAAACACAACAGGACTAGCAGAACTGGACATGGTGGCCTCAGTACCACCCTCGGCATATGGACTAGCGGCATCAGTACCGTGCTCTGGCTCAGCAACTGCAATGGTGACGTCAGTACCACCTTGATGAATCTCGTATTCATCATGCTAAAAGCCGTAAATTAAACCCCTGTCTTGACTAATCCAATAAAAACCACCTCCAATTCTTTATTTTTATCATGTATCATATTGTGTATAATTAACCCTAATTAATTGTATTTAATTTTTCTTATTTTTCTTGTATTTATTTTATCATCAAAAACTCCTAAAAATTAGATAGAATAATTGTCTATAAATTATTGACCTTTAAAAAGCCTAAAAAATAAAAGAACAATTCAAAGATAAAAATTGGTGTTTTTATCCCTCTAAAAATACCCCCAAAAATACTTTTTGTAAGAATGACCTCTTTTCGATTTTTGACCAACATAAAATGTATATCTCGTCGAGACGAGCAACTTTCATGTTTTGACTTTTTCTTAATTTTGCCTCTAACTATTTATTTTGTATTTTTCTTTGTATTTAACCTTTTGAATTTTCTAATTAGGCCACGTGGCGTGCTCTGGGACGCCCACGTGGCCGCTCCATCTTCCGCCACCTGGCTTCCCCGGGATCATTAGATCACTCGCCCCTGCATTCATCTGAACCATCCACCACCGCTTCCACTCCCAACCGTCAGATTTGGTTTCCAGATCTAATCTCAACCCTTCGCCCCCGCCTAAACCATAGCCCTCCGATCCCCGTTTGATCCAACGATCTGCATCGTGCCACGTCGCCCCTCACCTCAACCACCCGATCCCACGTTCATCCTACACCTTCTACTGCTCCACGTCCCCCTTTTTCTCCAAGCCATTGGATCCTCGCCTGATCTAATCTGATCCGTCCACTAGCGCATCAACCGCACCCATTGGATCAGATCTACGATCTGATCCCGTCCATTCGCTAGCACTCTCATCCTGACCGTTGGATCAAAAGATCCAACGGCTCAAACACCTTTGTTAACCTCCGTAACCCCCCCCCCTTCCCTAGCCGTTTCACCTCGCGCACCAGCTGACCCCTTCCATTTTTAGCCACCACCTCCGACCACCTCTCCATCTCCTAACGCTTCCCCCTAACTGCTATCTCATCCGCCCATCTCGCGTAACCCCCCCTCGACCATCACCATTACTACCTCATTAAAACCTCGCCCGTCGAAACCTCCCTCTCCACCAGGTAACAGCCCATCGTCGTCACCTATATAAGCCGACCTCCGCCACCCTTAAACCGGGTCCACCATTCTTGGCTTTAATCCTAGCTTCCACCTCCCCTCCAGTGACACCGGAGGGGGGGAATGTTGAGGCGACGATGGATTTTTGCCAGTGTCGACCCTCGACCCCTCTGCCGTGTAGCGCTGCCATTGTGCGCCGCCGAACACCGAGGCTGATCGCTCTCGTCGTGCGACGACCCCCGAGGTCCGAGAAGGACCTCAGCCCAGATCACCGCCTCCACCAACACCTCACTCTGGCGAGGTGATTTTTATCATGCTTCTCTGAATTTCCCCGACTCCAGTACTCGCTGCCATCCTCATTGAACCACCTTCTGACCTTCACTATTCATCAAACATCCACGCCGACCTCCCTCCTCTTCTCCAGAACCCCTCCCCGCTCCGACCACCTTTTGCTCCAACTCTGCCGGAGTAGAAGCTCTGGGCCACCATTTCCTACCATTCCACGGCCCCCGCTCACTACCCACTCATTCCGCACAACCACGCACCACGCTTGGGTTTGACTAATTCATGCAGGATCTTGATTCGCCGGAAATGGCGTCGGTGCTCTTCCAAGCTATTAGCCTCCGGCGAGGCTCCCTCGTTCATCCCCTCCGACCAGCTTCAGAGCTTCGTCACACCTCCAGGAGCTTCGTCGTCCTGTCAGCAGCCTTCCCTAACCTCCAGATCAGACATCACATGCGGAGGAGCAATGTGCGAGTCGCCAGAGCACAGCCTCCTCCGGTGCCCGCGCCGGGAGGAGAAGACACAGGTGTTGTCCGATCGTTTCGATCGGACGGCTCTGATAGAGACACGAGGTAGCCCCAGCCTCCACCCGAGCCTCCACGCTGACCCTACAGGCTCGGGTGGCCTTAGCCTCGAGCCGAACCTCCTATGTTGCCATGTATTCGGAACCTACTGGAACTGTCCCGAGCTTGGCCCCTCACGTGCTGCGCACGTGAGATGCTGGGTATTTTGCATAAAAGACCCAGAAGTTTTTATGACATTACATTTTGGTCCCCAGGCACGTGCCTCATGTTCGTGCCTGGGTATTTTACAGGAAGGCCCTAGAACTTTCATAATTTGCATAAAGGTCCCTACGCGCATTGGATAAATTACAATCGGGTCAGGCGGTTTTTGGTATTTGCATTTGGGTCCCTCCAGGGACCTAAATGTAATATTTATCCTTTTATTTCTTACATTTTTATTACAATTATGCCCCTGCATTGTTTTCTTCATAACTTGCATGATTTTTGTGTCGTTTTGATCCTTGTTTTGTCCTCTACATCTTAACATGTCTAATTTTCTCATCAAACATCATTTTTAAAGAAGTGATTTTTTATGTGAAAAATGAGACCCGGTTATCCTTGTTCTTGCTCTGATATAATGGATGTTTTTAATGTGATGATTTATATGACACTTATTTTATTTTTAATATGTTGCTCATAATTTTCAGGGTATAATTGTAGTCTTTAATCTGTATATAAATTCTCTTGTATATTTTCTCATGCATCATTTTAAATTGCATAAAAATAAATAAAAAATCGCACTCATCACGGCTTTGCTTTGTAAATAGTATAGTTCTTGATATGGACCTGAAACTGAAATTAACTCACATTGTACTTCATGAATCAAAATTCGATAAACATATTAAGTAGAAATGTCCATGTGTTCAACCATGGTAGAATTGCCAAGTAAAAATATTCCACAGCATTCAAAAGATTGTGGTTTTTGATCGACCGAACTTCGCCTCCTATACTACGACAATTATCGATTATTAAAGAGGTGGATTTCACGTTCATCAAATGGCGCCATTGCTGAGGACACGGCTTTGCTTAATTATTGAATTTTGATTTTTTGTTGAATAATTTCAATTTTTTAGGTCCTCATTTCATGCGTCAATTTTTACATCATATCTGCTGATTTAATTTCTCTGGTGTGTCTAACTTTTCTCTTTTGTGGCAGGGCCCATGATGATCGAGGACGCTTGATCCTCACAGAGGCGTGAAGTTGGAAGCTTCCGCTGAAGAGGCTGCAAAAGAATTTATCTTCAGTTTGAGGATTTTTATCAGTCAGATTGCATTGCATATTGTAAAAAAAACTTGCATCTACATATTTATTTTCAGTTTTGTATGTTGTGAAAAAAAAGAGTATATCACTTGATGATCTACCCCCCCCCCTACACACACACCTACACTTGCACATACATACTCACCCCCACCATCTCCCCATGTATATTTCTCTCTCTCTCTCTCTCTCTCTCCTTCTCTCTCTCCCTCTCTCTCTCTGTGTGTGTGTGTGTGTGTGTATATTTCACGAACTCCTCCCCCTCACCCTTGTATCATAGAACACCCTCCCCCCTAATTCAGACCTTACTTAGGCGATTTGTAGCCTAAGTATGGGGGGACCTGCCTGATCATTCCTCCCTCGTCCCGTCTTCTTGTACTTAGGTCAATATTGACCTAAGTATAGGGGGACCCTCCTCCTCAGTTCCGCTATATCACTCTATATTTGAATCGAGCCTTGGCTTCATGGCACTTGTGCTATGAGGACATAGTAAAATTTAAGTATAGGGGGGTATACTGTATATTACTGTATATTTACTTTAGCCTTAGCTCGCGTTTTTAAAACTTTTTAAATTTTATTTTCGGGTTGGGTTTTGGTAAACTGGTGAACTGAGTTTTAACCTTGTAAAATTTGTTTATTAAAAGCAAGGGTTTAATTTTTGTAAATAGTCCTTTTCAAAAAAAAATTAAAAAATAAAAATCTTTCTTGGAATTTGATTCTTACTACTAGGCTTAGTAGACACTCACTCAAGGATTGAAGATTTTGAGGACACTGGATTTCTGTGATCTTGAGAGTCTGAGTTAACATGCCTTAGTCATTAGGGTTTTTAAGACTTAAATATCCACACTTCCCTGGTTTGAATGATTTGAGAGCTATATTGCACTCTTCATCTCTACCTTTAAGAAAAATATGATCAACACAGTCACTTCCACTACTGCATGATTGATGAGCTTAGTTGAGATATCACTTAAGGAACTAGAACCAGAGATTTGAGTTTAGATCCGATCTAAGTATATTCGAGGATGGGATAAAGTTAATGAAGGCTTCAGAAAACCTGAGTGTCAGCAAAACCCTAGCCAGTATGTGAACAAGATTCATATGCTATCTCTTTGATATTTACCTATGTGCCAGGGTGTGACGAAGCTTAATGGAAATTGTTGATCAGTGTGCGCCAATTTTTGGTAAAAGCAGTGGAGCTAGCCAACAAAAGAAATGAAATGTCAAAGAAAAAGCTCTAAACATCAAAGTCAAATTACAAATGAGCTTCCACCAATGGCGAGCACTCCCAAACATTTTCAAACTGTCCACTTGGACCAAGCGCTAATTAGGACCAAGGAGTCGGGCTGACACCATAAAAAGGGCCCTGCATCGTAAGCGATACAAGTCTGGGTGTCGAAGGTATCTTAGATACTCAGAAAAGACACACCCCGGTGTACTCCCAGAAAAATAAGTGCAGACGACTTCAACTCTCTTGAAGGACACATTGATCAACAATAAAAAAATTTACATGTGTTGAGTAAAAAGGCATACGAGAGGCCCCTTGTTCCAATGTGAGGGTGAGAAAAGTAGACACAATCCCATTACCTCCATCATCTGGCCGTCCATCAACATTTCAAGTCTGACAAACTAATGAGACGGTTGACTGAAGCAAGAATAGACTTATTCCCTAGAATAGAGGATTAGGTCTAGAGAAGAGTCTGTGTGACTGGAACTTTGAGTGATGCATCGACTCGGTTCTCATGAAATGCAGTACACTAAATGTCATATCCTTATATTATATGTACCGAAAGAGAGTCTGATAATCAAAGAAGTTGGATTCCTTTTGACTAAGTCTTGGATAAACCCGGAATTTTAGGATCTCTTAAATTAAGGGTCTTCGAAAGATTGAGCCTTGAATTTTTCACGCGCACTGTCAGGAATTAATCCGACTCCTTTATACTTTAGGTTCTCGTGGACGAGCATGGTTTAAGTATAGGGGTATGATGAATCTCCTATTCATCATGCTAAAAGCTGCAAATTAAACCCCTGTCTTGACTAATCCAATAAAAACCACCTTCAATTCTTTATTTTTATAATGTATCATAATGTGTATAATTAACCTAAATTAATTGTATTTAATTTTTCTTATTTTTCTTGTATTTATTTTATCATCAAAAACTCCTAAAATTAGATAGAATAATTGTGTATATTACTGACCTTTAAAAAGCTTAAAAATACAAAAACAATTCAAAGATGAAAATTGGTGTTTTTATCCCTCTAAAAATACCCCCAAAAATACTTTTTGTACAAATAACCTCTTTTGGCTTTTTGAACAACATAAAAGTTGTAGATCTCGTTGAGACGAGCAACTTTGGTGCTTTGACGTTTTCATAATTTTGCCTCTAACTATTTCTTTTGTATTTTTCTCTGTATTGAACCTTTTGAATTTTCTGATTGGGCCACGTGGCGTGCTCTGGGCCGCCCACGTGGGTACTCCATCTTCCGCCACCTGGCTTCCCCAGGATCGTTAGATCACTCGCCCCCGCCTTCATCTGAACCATCCACCGTCGCTTCCACTCCCAACCGTCAGATTTGGTTTCCAGATCTAATCTCAACCCTTCGCCCCCGCCTAAACCATAGCCCTCCGATCCCCGTTTGATCCAACGATTTGCATCGTGCCACGTCGCCCCTCACCTTAACCACCTGATCCCACGTTCATCCTACGCCTTCTACTGCTCCACGTCCCCCTTTTTCTCCAAGCCGTTGGATCCTCACCTGATATAATCTAATCCGTCCAATAGCGCATCGACCGCACCCATTTGATCAGATCTGCGATCTGATCCCCTCCATCCGCTAGCACTCTCGTCCTGTCCGTTGGATCACAAGATCCAACGGTTCAAACACCTTTATCAACCTTCGTAACCCCCCCCCCTTCCCCAGCCGTTTCAGCTCGTGCACAAGATGACTCCTTCCATTTTTAGCCACCACCTCCGACCACCTCTCCATCTCCTAACGCTTCCCCCTAACAACTCTCTCCATCGCCCATCTCGCGTAACCCCCCCGACCATCACCATTACTCCCTCATTCAAACCTCGCCCGTCGAAACCTCCCTCTCCACCACGTAACAGCCCATCGTCGTCACCTATATAAGCCGACCTCTGCCACCCTTAAACCGGATCCACCATTCTTGGCTTTAATCCTAGCTTCCTCCGCCCCTCCGGTAACAGAGGAGGGGCGGAATGTTGAGGCGACGATGGGTTTCTTCCGGTGTCGACCCTCGGCCCCTTCGCTGTGTAGCGCCGCCATTGTGCGCCGCCGAGCACCGACGCTGATCGCTTTCGTCGTGTGGCGACCCCCGAGGTTCGAGAAGGACCTCAACCTAAATTACCGCCTCCACCAACACCTCGCTCCGGCGAGGTGATTTTTCTCATGTTTCTTGGAATTTCCCTGACTCCATTACTGGCTGCCACCCTCATTGAACCACCTTCCGACCATTACTATTCATCAAACACCCTCGCCGACCACCCTCCTCTTCTCCAGAACCCTCCCCGCTCCGACCACCTTCTGCTCCAACTCTTCCGGAGTAGAAGCTCTGGGCCACCATTTCCTGCCATTCCACGGCCCCCACTCACTACCCACTCATTCCGTACAACCACGCACCACGCTTAGTCTTGACTAACTCATGCAAGATCATGATTTGCCGAAAATGGTGTCAGAGCTCTTCCAAGCTATTAGCCTCCGGCGAGGCTCCCTCGTTCATCCACTCCGACCAGCTTCAGAGCTTCGCCACAAATCCAGGAGCTTCGCCGTCCTATCAGCAGCCTTCCCTAGCCTCCAGATGCAGACATGGCATGCGGAGGAGCAATGCGCGAGTCGCCGGAGAACAGCCTCCTCCGGTGGCCCCCGATGGGAGGAGAAGACACAGGTGCCGTCCGATCGTTTCTATCGGACGGCTCTGATAGCGACACGTGGAAGCCCCAGCCTCCACCCGAGCCTCCACGCTGACCCTACAGGCTTGGGTGGCCTTAGCCTTGAGCTGAACCTCCAAATGTTGCCACATATTCCGAACCTGCAGGAACTGTCCAGAGCCTGGCCCCTCACGTGTTGCGCACATGAGATGCTGGGTATTTTGCATAAAAGACCTAGAAGTTTTATGACATTACATTTTGGTCCCCAGGCACGTGCCTCACGTGCGTGCCTGGGTATTTTACCTGAAGGCCCTAGAACTTTCAGAATTTGCATAAAGGTCCCTGCGTGCATTGGACAAATTGCATTCGGGCCCAAACGATTTTTGGTATTTGCATTTGGGTCCCTCCAGGGACCTAAATGTAATATTTATCCTTTTATTTCTTGCATTTTTATTACAAGTATGCCCCTGCATTGTTTTCTTCACAACTTGAGCATCGTAGGTCCAAATTACATGATTTTTGTGTCGTTTTGATCCTTGTTTTGTCATATACATCTTAGCATGTCTAATTTTCTCATTAGACATAATTTTTAAAGAAGTGATTTTTTATGTGAAAAATGAGACCCAGTTATCCTTGTTCATGCTCTGATATGATGGATGTTTTTAATGTGATGATTTATACGACATTGATTTCATTTCTAATATGTTGCTCATAATTTTCGGGGTATAATTGTAGTCTTTAATATGTATATAAATTCTCTTGCATATTTGCTCATGCATCATTTTAAATTGCATAAAAATAAATAAAAAATCGCATGCATCATGGCTTTGCTTTGTAAATAGTATAGTTCTTCATATGGACTTGAAACTGAAATTAACTCACATTGTGCTTCATGAATCAAAATTCGATAAACATATTAAGTAGTCGTGTCCATGTGTTCGACCTTGGTAGACTTGCCAAGCAAAAATATTCCACAGCATTCAAAAGACTGTGGTTTTTGATCGACCGAACTTCTCCTCCTATACTACGACAATTATCGATTATTAAAGAGGCGGATTTCGCGTTCATCACACCTCCTCCATCTGGTGAAGCGACGACCTCAGTACCATCGTCTGGATCAACATCCATGGTGGCGTCTGCACCACCATCATCATCTCTCGCGATATCAGTGCCGCGCTCCTCCTCGCTGGCGCTCCTGAAGTGGCGTGGGGTCGTCGCTCAAACGAGGTGTCGCCTGCTGGCATCCTACCACTCCTAAGTGTAATAAAATCAGCATCAAATATGTATGCAGACATATCACCAAGTGAAGCACTGGGAGTGGTAATCTCAGTGAACTCTACCTGCTCAGACTTCCTCTTGAGGTTGTTCGGGTTCGGCTCGATCTAGGCAGGGATGGCAGCCTTCCCTCTCACAATCTCCCGCATCTCCTAGCGAAACTCATCCATCTCCCATCGAAAAGTTGCTTGTTGCTCGGTCATGAGGTGGGATAGATCATCCAAGGCGGGGTTCTCATAGGTCGGCTCATGAGAACTTGACGGGTGCCCTCGATGGTAGTAGGGCTGCTGTTGCTGGTGCGGGTGAGAGGGGTACTTCTGATGATACTGCTGTTGAGGCTGCTCTCACCTCCAAGATTGTCCCTGCTGATAGGGACGAGGACCATACTGTTGGTGCTGGGATGACTGCTGCTGGTGTATTGGGGGTTGCTGGTTCTACTCACGCTGCTGGTCGTACTGGCCACCCTAAGCTGGAGGCTGCTGCTGGGAACTGATGCCTCCGGCCGACCAGCAGAATCTGGGATGGTATCGTCGGATACAGGGCTGGGGTCGGTGATACCAAATCTCGTTGACATCCGTCAACAGCTCCGCCTCATAGGTGGGTGGAGGAAGGACTGTCAGGGACTGATCTGGCTGGTAGACCACCATCTGAGTGTATGGGGATGGTGGTGACTGGTAGTACTGTTGTGGTTGCTGGTACGACTCTGCTTGTACAAGGTGAACCTGTCTAGGCTGAGTGGAGTACTAGGATGAGAAACTACTGCTGCTCGGATCTTCTTATGACCGAAGATGGGGATGAGAAGCCGTATATGCCTCCTAGAGACACATGAGCTGTGTCTTCAGGTCACTCAGCGTATGTGCCATCTGATCCATCTATGTGATGCCCTGGCACTGCTTCTTCTCGACTATCCCGATCTGTTCCATCTTCTTGCTAATGATGCCCATGTCTGCGCCCGTAGACTTGGCCTGTATGGTTGTTGAGGACTAAGTAGAAGGACCAACATCGACCCGTGCTATCCTCTAGTACTGCACGGTCTGTGGCTGGGGGCGTCCCTGAGTGTAGAGTCGGGTATGGGACATCACAGTATAGTTCTCTGCCATCTCCTCATAGATGGCCCAGACCTGATCCTCATCCTTATCGAAGTAAGAACCGCCATAAGAAGCGTTCACCAGGCCCTGCAGCTCTGGTGTCAGCCCGCAAAAGAAGCTCTGAAATAGGTTTGGCTTCGTGATGTCATGGTACGGGCATCTATCTGTAAGCTATCTGAACCTCTCACATTCCTCGTGGAACTGCTCGTCGGGGAGCATGGAGAAGTTGCTGATCAGGGCCCTCGCTACATTGGTCTGCGCAAGTGGATAGTACTTGTTTAAGTACTCGGTGCGGAACTGCTCCCAGGTGTACACAAATCTCCTTAAGTGCTTCAGCCAGTTGCCTGCTCTGTTAGCGAGGGAGAAGGGAAAGGCAATCTTCCTGATGGTGTCCTCATCCACCTGCCGATCATGGACGGTGCTGCAGATCATCTCGAACTCCTGGAGATGTAGATGGGTCTCCTCAGTGGCGAGCCCGTGGAAGCAGGGAAGGATCTGAAGTGTCTGTGGCGGGAACTTGAAGTCCCCCACAATCATCGGAAGTACCACCCACTGGTGCGTAAGTGTTGATCCGGGGTTGTACAACTCTCGCATTGGTCTCAGCTGCTCTGCCGGCTGAACTGGCTCCTCTGCCTCATCTGCATCTCTCCCTCCCGCAGCTCTCGGCTGATCTCGCGCTCCTGTCGCTCTCGGCTGCTCTCGTGATGTCCTTAGCCTCTCCATCTTTCTCCTCATCTCCACCATGAAAGCTCCCTGATCCCGTATCTGTCTCTGCATAGTCTCGAGAGAGGCTAACATGATGGTGTTGATCGCACCCTGGTCTAATACGTAAGTCGTCGTCTCTGGCACGTGACCCTCGATGCGCTCCTCACCGTTGGCCATGGTCTCTGCAAAGGCAAAAGTCCCAAACTCAGGTGTCGATATATCATTTGTCTGCAGTCTCTCCTCTATCATTGGTACCTAGGGATTGGTAGAATGGTGGTCAAGGGGAACAGGGTGGAATCGAAATCAGGTTCGGAGAGCGGGTCTATGCTCTCACGAACCAACCTAGATGAACGGGCCGGAGTGCGGTCAAGCGGTGCAACCAGAGGCTGCCTAAGGGACCTCCTGCCCATCATCTTGATCTGGCGAGTCAGGCGGATGAGATATGGAAACATAGAAGATGAGCAAACAAACCCCCCGATTCACCTACTCAACACAGAGCTGAAGACCGTAAGAGTTCGGTCAATTATCTTGTCAATTTTTATTTAGGAGATCGTGTCAGAATATCAGAGCGGTTACGCAAACTGATGGGAATCCAATCCGCCTACCAGACTGTCTCATATAAAAGGCCGGTAGTCTGATTAGGGTTCGGATATGGCTCTAGCCTAGTGTGCGGGTCGCTCTCTCGCTCATCCAAACCTGACAATGATGGGGTTGCTCTCCCCAAGACAAATTGTTATGTGCGGTATCTTTTAGGGCCAAGTGTGTTTAGCAGTCCCAATTTTATAGTTTTTGTTTTTATGTATTTTTCAAGCAAACAACGCTTAATGAATTTTTCGATTCTCCTGATTATTTAAGTCTGAAAACAAGGGGGAAGAAGACGAAAAAGCCGTACGCGATAAAATCAACGATGCATGTAGAGTAAGTGATGCGTACCTGACTCTAGCAGTCTACATGCAAAATGATCCGCGCATAAATGTAAAGACTAGAATTAAACTACCTATATGATGCACGAGAATCCGGCCCTAGACGAAGCAATTTCTACATGTAAGCACAGTAGCCTGGTGATCAAACCTAAGTCCGGAGTCCTATCTTGGGAGCCACTCGATGTCTGCCACAACGGATCATGTACGCGTTGTATGTGACTTCTCAAGGCACGTGGATTAGAGTCTAATCAATCCGGCTTTTTCTTATGATTTAATTAATTAGGTCCAGTTAACAATCTATAGGTGTAGATAGATAATTAAGGTTTGGATCCTAATTAATTACGTTATAATCAGATAAAATCCTAGGCTAAGGCCAAAACCGCGTAAATCAGATAAATAGTAGAAAAATGTGAAAAATCAAAACCAATGAAAAACGCGGTGAGGTCCCCCGAGCACACCGGTGCTCGGCGAAACAGACCCTGATATCACCAAAGTCCAAGTTTGTCCTTGTATTATTACAAATAAATGTTCTGTAGAAAAATAAACCTAAGCTATTCTACGGATATCTATGCGGTTATTCCACGGCTCCCGTACTCCTGTTCGGCTCCTCGTGCTCTCCTATGGCTCTATGTAGAAAAGAGTCGCCTCCAACTCCCGCGGTTGCTTCGGCTTCCGAAAAAGCCACCTCGATCCTCGGGCCCTCACAAGAAATCAAACAGAAATGTATGTCAGACCAGTTTATCAGAAAAATATGTAAATAAATCAGATCAAGAATATCTACAACTATGAACAAAAAGCAGCGAAAAACTGAAAATCAAAATACTACTAAGCCGTGTTCTCCGGCAAGGGTGCCATTCTCATGAGCCGGAAATCCCACGAGACCCGAGTAGGAATAAAATAAATCAAGGGTCGTTGCGACCCGGATCTCGCAGATCGGACTCAACAAGAAAAAGAGAGCACCAAATCAGAAATAAATCGATAAAACACGAATAGCGGTCTTCGCTACTTATTTAACCTGGTATAGCGACCAGGGTCCAACTCGAGGAGCACGGATTTGCTCAAAGGAGCCTACGAAGTAGTCTAAAGATAAAATAAAAGACAGAATATTTTTGGTGGATTTTATGTATTTTAAATTTTTTGTGTTTCTAATTATAAAGGAAATATAAGAACAAGGATGAAAAGAGCAAATTCAACAATTTATTAAACACTCAAAAAGGCTCAAAGAATTCAAATAAAATTGTTTTTGTATTTTTATATTTTTAAGTATTTTTGATAATTTTCTCAAGATTTTATGATATTTAGTTGATTTTATAAAAATCGAAAAAAGGGAAAAACAATGAGTCAATGTGCAGCCAGACTTGAAAGGCTAATTAATAATAACTAATTAACCTCTAAAAATCTGGAGACAATTTTTATGATAAATAGATGTAAAAACTAAGCTACGGAAAGTGAGTTTGCATTTTTTGTAATTTAAAGAATTTTTAAGAATTTTTATAAGCTTTTTAGGGTTTTGTGATTTTTAGGGGTTTTATAAAACCAAATGACACAAAAATTGGATAGAAACTCAAAAACAACTTTACAAACAAGCCCTAATTTTTTAGAGTTTTTAGAAAGGTTTTTATTATTTTAGTTGATTTTCTTTTCCAAACAGTAGCAAAAATAATGGTTTTAAATTTTTTAAAAATAATAAAAAGCAGCAAAAATGTACCAAAAAATAGTGAAATTTTTACATAGTGGTTGGAGCCACATGTCCAAATTTCACTCGATTTGGATTTAATTTGCTATTTTATTTAATAAAAACAAAAACTACAGCACATAGGGACCTAAGTGCAAAGAAATTTATTTCTAGGGCCAAATAGGTGAGAGCTATGAAAACCACATGGCCAATAATGCGAAAAGTCCAAAATACACGATCTCAGCACGTGACTTGCATTCACAGGGGCATTTATGTCATTCTTACTTATAAAATACTAAACAGTAAAACCCCACAAGTACATGATAAAATATGCAAAAGTCCCACAAACTCACATGTCAAGGCATGTGTTCCACACACACAGGGACTAAATAGCAAATAAAGTAAGTACATGGTCCAAGATGCAAATGTTCCAAATTAAAAATAGCAACTAAAAATATTTACAAGGTTAAACGAAAATTTAAAAACCGAGGAGGGCCTACGTGCAAATTACCCTCATTATTAATGATCAACAGCCGCAGGCGAAGCCACGTGGCAGATCGAATGGCTGAGGTCTGATGACGTCCCTTCGGCTTGATCGACGGTCCAGATGCAACCATCAGATGAATCTAATGGTGGAGGTCTCTTGCAAACGGATGGCCAAGATCAAAACTGGACCTGGAGCTCGATCGGCGGTGGCTGGAGATCCTCCAGAACAGGTCGCCGGCGAGTTTCACCGGCCCAATACGTGCGGTGGAGGGCTCCTCAGATGCTGCTTGATTGGGTGAAATGCTCCTAACGATGTTCTGTAGCAGTTGGGTAGCTCAGATGGGGCCGGAGATGTCGGAGACGCTCCGGCGACGATGAAGGCTTGGAGCTCCTGTGCCTGAACTAGTTGGACCCCCAGATGGGATCCTTTGACCTGCAAACCTGCACAGAACGAATCCTGGGTCGAGGGCAAATTGCCTCGACCCGGTTATGGGTGAAGTGGGTTTTTTGGTGAGGTGGAGGGGGGGGGGGGGTCTTCGGCGAGGTGACGACGTAGGAGACCTAAGACCTGGTTCCTAGGTGAACCAGGGTGATCGGGAGAGCGTAGAAGGTGTAGAGGGGTCTCATGAAGGTGATGCGACAGTCGGATTATCGAAAGGATGGTCGGGGCGGAGTGGGTTGGCCGAAATCGGTCGACAGCGCAAAATACAAATTCAGAAATGGAAGCTAACCTAAGGGATGTTTAGGCTACATGATGATCGAGAGCGTTTGTGTTGGAGGTGGGTGCCCTCCTGGGGTCCTTGCCTCGATGGAGCGATGCCTCCAGAGGCTCGTGCTCGCCGGTGGCGGAGCTCATCGATGAAGACCGCTGGACCTTGGGCTAGGGTGCTTCAATCCTTGCTGCAACACCACCTATGGATTGTTGTCACTCAATGCAAGAAGGTGGAGGTCACAGGTGTCTGAAACGGTGGCCGAAGGTGAGGCTAATGGAGGAAGAAGATGACGTTATACACTAGTGGGGATCCGCCAAAGATGGAGTCGGGCAGGGCATTTTGGTGCACAGATCCCTAGGAGAATCCCTGGGCGTGAATCTCAGATGTAAGATCTGCAAATGGAGCCTGAGGTTTAGGTGAAAGATGGTCAGATCAGTCCAGGATAATTGGGCAAAGTCGGGTCAGGACGCAGATCCGCCTACCTGGTGGTCCTGGGGGGAGAGTTGACCGGGGGTCAACAATCCCCCGTGGACCAATCAGGTTATTCGTTTTATTAATTATTTGTAAATTTATTTTGAAATAGAAAATGATTTTATTTGAAAATATTTTCAACATAAAAATGTTTATTTATTTTTAATGTATTTTTTGTGATTTTTATTAATTTTTTTGAAAAAAGTAGATTAGGTATTTACATTATATTATTATTATATATAGGTATGTTTCTATATGTATTCTTTTTTTTTATTTTTAATTATTTATTTTTATAAAATTATCCCAATTTTATATTTTATTTATTTAAACCATAGAATAAGGAATATAAAATGATTTTTATTGAATTTTTGTTAAGTATTTACAAAGGTAGAATAAATACATCTTTTATTATATGGACATGGTATATATATACTGATGAGAGAGAAGTTATTCATTTTTATTTTGCTTTTATTTTTCCCATTTTTATTTTATATTTATTTTTATAAATATGTACAAAAATATGGGAAGCACACAGATTTTTTATTTTTAGAAAAAAAATTATTCACATATAGAGGGATATTTACACCATGCTGAGTTACCCTATCTCTCTACTTATTTTATTTTGTGGTCAAGCCCTTGTGGAGCCTTCCCTTGGGTTCAGGTCACTCAATATTTATCCTAAATATTTTCCTCTTTTCTTTATTTCTTTATTCTTTTATTTTTGTGTGAAAACATGCTAATTATGGCTATTTACATGATGCATGCATTTTGACAAATTATTGTATTTATAAATATTTGTATGGTATTTTACGAAGGTTTCCGGCTAAAATAAAGGAATAAAGAGTGATGAATGGGGATTCATCAATGAGTGCATCACTAAAGGGTGAAATATTCATCCTCAAAAAATCCACAAAGAGGGGCTAAAATCGAGGTCTGACACAAAGCAGGAGGTGGGTCAAAGAGTTGACCCGCGGTCAACTCTTAGGCCCTTCTGGTTGGTTCACATGGACCAACGAAGAAAAATCCTAGAAAAGAATTATAAAATCAATTTAAAATAATAAACAATTTTATTAATTTTAGGTTATTAAATAAAAAATAATTTTTGCTTTTTGAATTATTTTATTATGATTTTGATTTATTTTTCCAAGGTTTAAAATTATAAATTACCTTTTATGGGTTATATACTAGTATATTCATCTATATATTTTATTGTTTTATTTGTATTTTATATATTTAATTTTATTATTTTAGTTTATTATTTTCTATATTTATAACTTATTTTTATAAACATAAATACATTTTTATTTTATTTTTTTGATGTATTTTATATAATTAAATAAATAGATATATTATCGATATAGATATAAGTATAGGTATTTCATTTATGTATTTATACAAGTATTTCATTTTTATATTTTCTTTATGTTTTTATTCCTGTTTAATATAAATTATAAATAATATTTACAAAATTACAAAAATAATGAATAATAAATAAAATGAATATTTTAATCAGTATAAGTATACAATAGGGGTCCAAAACTGAACTTTCAAACCGTAAATCCAAAAAATATGAAACAACCTTCATTAAATATCTTATTAAAAGTTATATACAATTAAAGTGATTTTGATATATTTTGAGTTTTTATTTGAGAGATATAGATTTGGGAAGTTGGGATTCTGGAAATTTATTCAGATCATAACTTTTTATCTATACATTGAAATAAATTTTGTATTTTTCTATATTTAATTATCTACAACTTTTATGTTCAAAGTTTCTTTATTTGAAGTATAAAAAGTAGAATTAAAAATAGGTCCCAAAATGTATAAAGAATGAATTAAATAAAAGGGATTTTCATTGTATTTTGGCCCTTTTCTCCCCCTACTTTATTCCTTATCGACCTAGTCATCGAGATGCCTAGGTCTCGAGGTTTCGGGTAATAAAATATTTACAATATTTAATTCTTTTTCTTTTCTTTTCTTTTCTTTATTTTATAATTTTGGATTTAATAACCATATTTTATTCACTATTTACACCAAGATGCATGAATGATAAAATGCCTGAATTAATATTATTTACATGCATTTACTATGATTTTTAAGGCCAAAATGATAGAATAAAGATGATGATATGGAGATTCATCACTGACATAATTGACATCGAGCAGAATACACTCATATCCCTGACTATTGGGAAATAGTCCCATGAAGTTATCTTTTGACAATCAGTATAGCATTTGATAAAGTCTTCTTCATATTTGAATAGAATCACTCACCAGAGGTTACATTGCAGCACTTTCGTTGCCGTACATTTTCTATAGTGGTGTCCTCCTGATTCTCTGACACGACAATGTTCAAGGACAATTTAGACATCCTCTTGCGGAATGCACCTGCTCTAGATGCATCTGCCTCCTCACGAAAGAGATAAGGATCCTCCTAGTGATAGATATGAATATTCGACAGAAATTTACCAATTTTCATCTTTGGACAATCTTTTGGAGTTATCTTTGGTAGAAGATAGTTCATAATAGCGATGAACCAGGGGAGCGAGGTGACTCGAAGAATAGATTCATCTAGAAAGGTTTCGATTATCGAAAATAAGCTCTGGCAATCTTGACAAATGGTCTGCTACCACATTTTTTACTTCAAGTTTATCACAAATTTGAAGATCGAATTCTTGGAGTAGAAGGATCCATCTTATGAGTCTTGGTTTGGCATACTTCTTTTCCTGCAAGTACTTGATGGCAGAATGGTATGTATATACAATCACTTTGGATCCAAGTAGATGGGATCTGAATTTCTCTAGGGCGAAGACAACTACTAGCAACTCTTTTTCAGTGACAGTGTAGTTTTTCTGAGCTTCATCTAGAGTTCTGCTAGTATAATGAATAACAAATGGTATATCATCTCTTAGTTGTCCTAGAACCACTTTAATGGCATTGTAGAGGCATCTGTCATGATATTAAATGGTATATACCAATCTGGCGATTGAAAGACAAGGCATGGGTGTTCAATTTTTTTAGTTAATTGAAGGCCTGTAGGACTCTATCATAAATAGTAAAATCTGCCTCCTTTTCTAATGCTCAGTCAATGGTCGGGTAATTTTTTGGAATCTTTGATGAATCCTTGTAGAAACCAACATGCCATTTAATCAATCAAGAAAGCATAGCAGAGCGGTCTCGAGGTCACACATGGCGGGCCTCAGTTGTTGTGATGACCGACACAAAGCTCAATGGAGTAAGTCAATAATCAACCCATAAGATAATACAAATAAACAATCAAAGCATGTACTGTGGATCAAAATTCAATATACCCTACGATAAAGTGTGTATAGTAGAAAATCAGGTAGGGGTCAAACACAAGGAGACAAGTTGGTGTAGCAGGTATATTATTCATAAATAAATAATTAAAAAAATATAGGTATATTTGTACAATATTCACTTAATTATTTACTTAATTTTTTGTGAGTTTTTAACTAAATTAAATATTTCTTTTTTATTATGTTATATATACATATATATATTTATTTATTTTTTAATTTAATAATTTATAAATGAGATATATAAGAGTGTATATATATGTATATAAAGTAATATATGTATAATATAAGTAATATATAATTTAATATATATAATAAATATCCAAAAAACGAGTAAAATACTTAAAAACTTTCCTTTTTTAAAGGGATATAAAAATATTTACGGAGTTTTTATATTAATTAACAATAATATTACTTATCTATAACTATATATAGGTATACTATACAAAATAGATTATAAATATAGTTATAAATAGTCCATGTTTACAAAATAAAATATTTTTTGGTTTTTATATTTTCTTTTGTTTTTGTGATTTTATGGGGATTTTTGTTAAATTTTAGGTATTTTTAAAATCTAAAATATACAAAATCAGGGACTCAATAAATAGGTTGAATTGATTTGAAATTTAAAAATAGAAGAAAGGTTCAAAATTTATCCAAATCAATTTTAATCAATAATAATATTATAGATAAAAATATAGGGAAAAACTAATATTTTGGGATTTTTGAATACATTTTATATTTTTTAGGGTTAGTAAGGGTTTTCTAATTTTTGGATTTCTTTTGAGATTTTTTATGGTTTTTGATATGTAGCTATATTATACACTAATATATAATATATTTTTCAGGAATTTTTAAAAGTGTTTTTCTAAATTTTCTATATTCCCATCTCTAAATAGGACTAAACAACACATGAATGATTTTTAATAAATGGAAAATATGACATAAATGCAAAAAATTAGAGCATGGACAAGCACATTATCCCACATTCATTTCTATTTATCCATAATATTCTACACACAGGAGCTATTTAATCCGAACTAAATATACATAATTGGTAGGTTATTTATGCAATATATTTAAAGTTATAGGGCACATTGTAAAATATTTCAAATCTTTGGACTAAAATTGAATTTTATATGTTAATTTGAAATACACGAAGTCGGTGGTGTTTAGATGTAACTTACCCAACTCACATGGGGGGGCACATGAGCTAAGCTGGCGCTGGACTGACTTGCAATTATAAACAAATACAAGGTCTCTGATACAAATTTCACACAAAATTTTTAACTTAATAAAATATTTACAACATTTTGTAAGAAATACAAAAAGTAGATGGGGTGCTTGCAATTTACCCCTTTAAACTACCTCCATCGTGCAGCTCTCGTGTGAACACGTGGTAGATATGATGCTCCTAGACTTGTACCGTTTCAAATAAGATTGGATGGCCCAGATTAGATCCGGGTTGTGCTCTTGATCATATGGCTCTAGAGGGCGTTAGATGAACAACCCAAGAAGAAGGCATGGTCGTACTTAGATTAATTATTTCTGGTGACTCCAGCATCTTCTTTGACCTCCGACTATTGCTACAGATTTCTGACATGCCTCCACGTGTACTGGTCTACTCAAATGAGGATGAGGAAGATCATATGAGGATTTGGGATGCTCCCAGTTTAGAAGTGTCCAGGAGGTACCCCTGGAGTTCTAGTCAGGTCTGGAAGGGTTGCCATGAGCAGGACCTGCACTAGAAGGATTACTCGGTTCGAGGGAAACTACCTCTACAAGTTGTATGAAGCTGTGAGCAAGGAGATGGCGATATGGTGAAGTCTCGTTGAAAGGCAGAGGAGGCAACTTTGGTTCAGTGAACCAGGAAGATTTGGGTTGATCACATGAAGGGTATCGATGGAGAACATGATAGCGGAAGGTAAGGGGATGTGAGTGAGTCGCATACAAGATCGAGGGACGATGAAATTGGGCCTGGAGCTCGAGCTCTAGGACAATTAGGGCTAATGGAATTACACCTACGGATGTAATTAAAATCACAATTAAAAGCAGGAATTAGAACTATAGACTAAGATTTACCTAATGGGTGAAATAAGGGGACTCAACTCAGCCCGAGGACTGAGGAAGCAAGACCTCTGGTGAAGGTGTCCAGAGATGGTTGGAATAGGTTCCAGCAACCCTCCTCCTCGCTGCAAGAATCCACCTGCACGTTCCTATCACCGACAACAATCTCCAAGGGAGTTTTGAGGGTCTGAGAAGGCTTTAGGAAGGATCAAACCAAAAACTAAGAAGGTGTAGGATGTTTTATAGAAGTAGTGGTAGGTGGGATTGGTCACGGGCTGGGCAGAGATGAAGTGGTTGTACGAGTGATCCAGTGGCAGGATGTGATGGAGGAAGGTGAGGGGCGCATGGTTGAGGAAGGAATCGAGGCTCCTCGAGTCTTGGTTCATTTCCAGAAAATAAAAGGAAAGAGGGGCGCCTGGTCTGACAAGTGGAGCAGAGGTGAAAGTATAGTTGACATGGGGTCAATGATCGAAGCTCTTTGGTTGGTCCACATGGATCAAACATGAAAAAAAGATCCAAAACTGACCAATAAATTCATTTAAAAATGTAAAATGAATTAATTATTTTTTTATAAAATGGACAGTGTTTCTAATCTTATGTAGTATTTTATACATATTTTTATTTATTTTTTGATGTATTTTATTACAGGTTACTATTTACATGTATATTAATAAGTAAATATACATGTATATGGAGTATTTTATATTTAACTTCTATTATCTACTTTATTAATATTTAAAAGTATTTTATATATTTTTAATTTATTTAAATACATATTTAGGGTTTTTTTATATTTTTTGACTTTACTTGCATACTTAATTAATTATACACATTATTGTTATAGGTATATATACATATAGTTCATCTATATATTAAAGAGATTGATTTTATTTAATTTTATTTTAATGGATTTAATTCATTTTAATTATAATATATGTATTTTAAATAATATTTAAATTTTTAGAAAAATAAAGATTGATTTTATTTAATTTTATTTTAATGGATTTAATTCATTTTAATTATAATATATGTATTTTAAATAAAATTTAAATTTTTATAAAAATAAGAGAATTGAAAAATACAAAGAATAAATATATTGAATAGAAGATACATGTATATTGCACAATATGTGCCCAAAACCTAAATTTTGCATCTTAACTCTAAGTTAAATGAAATAAACTTCATTAAATAGCCTTATTAAAAGTATATGCAACTAAAGGTGACTTTGTTAATTTTTATATTATATGGAGAAGATACATGTCTGTGATGTTTTTATTTTATCTTTTTATTTTGTATGTCCCAGACACAATGTGTATTATTTTTCTATGAAATATTTTTTGTATTTTTTCTTGTATTTTATAACAATATTCATGTTGGGTATTTATCATTTAAATTGTAAATAAAATAAAATAGGTCTTAAAAAGTAATATTTATGCAATCAAATTAGGGTTTTGTGTGTATGGTTTTCTATGTATTTCTATAAAGTTTCTCTGTCCTATCTCCCCCTTCTTATTCCTTGTCGATCGAGTGATCGTGATGACTGGGTATTGGGGTCTAGGATCACTCAAAACCCATGGTTTTTTATTTCTTTTCTTCGTTTATTCTTTTTTTGGAATTGAATACAATAATTATACAATATTTATCCAGTATTATCAACAATTTACAAAGTGTTTATTTTGACAAATTAATGATATATACAATAGGGATTTAAGGCCAAAATTAAAGAATAAAGGCGATGAAATAGATATTCATCAGAGACTCCCTCTATTTCATTCATTCAGATCAGGACAAATTTATGTAGTTTTTCTATCCTCTTCCTGTTATCCTCCCTTCAATCTCTCTTCTCCTTCTCTTCTATTTTTCTATCTGATTTGATACGGATCTCACCCAAAACATGCTTGGATCCATCATTCCACTTCTAAACTTCATCATTTCCATTCTAGCCTTCATGATCTATCACCTCCACCCACACATGGTGGCCAGAGTTCAACCCCAATCATTCACCATTGCCAGTGCTTTCTTCTCCGCTCACCTTTGCTATATTGTTTAGGGTCGAGGCACTATACTCTGAGTCACTGATCCTTTTACAGGTCCTCTGGAACCTCGAAGCACCTGCATGCAAAACACATTGTTGAAAATTGAGATTCACTACCTGAAGGTGATCCACCACATTTGTAGGCTCCAATCGGTTGAGCATCATTGAAGGACCTAGAGTTCATCTCCTAGAACCACATCATATCGAGATAAAGATGCATCGAGCAGTCAAGCCTTATCTGGAGGCTATTTGCATATTTGTGGCACCTACAGATCCATCTAGAGGCAAAGTAGTCAGGAGCCATTCGCATGCACTCGATTGAATACCTCGAATGTGTTGAGTTCCATCTGAGAACGAAACATCACCTTAGCCGAAATGCACCAGCATCAAATTATCTGGAGGCTTCGTCACCTGAAGCATCGAAAAGCATTTTCAGATCTGCATCGTTGTGAAGTACACTGTAATCCACCCGAAAATCCGACAGACTTTGGATATGATTTGAGCAGCGAAAGCCCCATCCAAGTAAGAGTTTTTGGTCCGATGAGCATCGAAAGCCCCATCCAAGTCCGCATTGGACTTGATGAAGAACGGAACTTCATTTCCAATCGAAGCCGCCACCGTTCAAAAATAGTAAAACAAATATAAAATATAAAAATAAAAGTATAATAATATTTTTATATTTTATATTTCCACGGTGTATTTTTCAGAAAAATATAAAAAATATATTATATATTCTATACATCCTAAAAATTACCTAAAAATCAATAAAAAAGGTAAAACAAATATAAAATATAAAAATAACACAATTAAAATAAAACAAAATAAATTAAAATAAATTCATATATTACTTTATTTATAGGTATATACAGCATATAAAAACTATAGAAAATCCATAAAATCAATTTAGAAAATCATAAAAACCAATTAAAAATCAATAAAAATTAGAAAAATCATTTTATCTTAGTTACTCTGCATATTATACCTTAGTTTTTACAGTTTACCTCCATGAGTTCGACACTTCCATACTTATTGCTATACACTTGAGTTTAGGAATATAAATAAACAACTTAAAAATTCTTTTTCTGACGATTTCGGACGGTCAACACAATGACATTTGTTATATCTTTTTAGACACTAGACCGTTCATTATTTCACCATCTCACACCCCCACACTCATCATCAAAGCTGTGAAATCATGAAATATGCCCACTTACCACAAAATCTCACTAGCAGATGTGCCTCTTATGCAATGTCTTAGGATGTTTTCCTTTTTGGTTCATTTTTATCTCACATTTTTTTTAAAATTTTAACCTAAATAAGGGCTAGCCAGTTGTACTAAATGATGGGCCCTTTTGGAGTATCCTACCCTTTTTTAGATGTTTAATAGACCTGTTTACATGTGTTCTAGTGCCTCGGGTACATTCTACCATCATCCCCTTTTTGACGAAATAAAATGCCGCCTTTTAAAAAAACCAACAATACAATAGTTCCATCTTTTTCGCTTTTATGAATTGTTGATGTAATCATCGGTTTGATCGGTCGGTCCCATCGGTCTAACCATAAAAATAAAAAATCGATACCTACCCAGTTTGATGTTCAGTGGGCTTGATCAATATTAGATCTTTTTATTCATTATTGGGCCCCAACTATACATGGGCTTTAGTGTCGGATTCCAATAATCCATGAAGCTAAATGGACATTGTCTCTTTTTTTACAAGGACCAGATTTATCGTTGTCAGAATAAAAATATATAAGACGCCCAAAATCAAAAGGAGAGCAAAAATAGTATAATGACAAACTAAATTCTTAAATTAAATTTGATTCTCGATTAGTTTTTGGAACAAACCAACCTAGGAAGGCTACGTACTTTCTAACATCCACATGCATCTTATATAATCTCTAACCTCACATGTTTCTCCTTCCAATTTAATAACTAATTAATTAAAAAAGATAGTGGATTTAGCACTTGGGAACTAATTACCCTTTGGGATAAGAAGTGTGATTTGCACGTCTAAAGTAACCACACTAACAAATGGACTTAGTGTGCTTTCGATTTCAACTTGACGTGTGCCTCAATGTAATCTAAAATCACACATGAACCCATGGGCGAAACTACTATATGTTATGGGGAGCATGCCCCCTATGATTATTATTTGTTACTTGTACAATGTATTAAGTTTTTAATAATGTCCCTCCATAATCTTGTTGTAATTAATATTTTTAGAGAAAGCTTATAAAATCATTAAATGGTTAAGTGGTAGAGTAGCATGATTACTATTTTGGAGATCAATGTTCGAGTGTTATCTTTCTCAATTTTACTTTCTTTTATATGATTTATCCAATCACTTCTAAAGTATCATAATAACTTGATAAAAAAGTTATATTCGAGTTTATTTATGTCTCCCCATTTTTTTAGTATTCATTGTAAATACAATAAAATTTATTTTTTTCTTTTAGGCATGAACTTTTTTGTTTCACATTTTCACTTGATAATTTAGCCTTTCTAAAAAGGATATAGATAGGCTTAAATTATTATATTTATCAAAATTTGAAAATCGTCACTGAAAATACCAATCTGTTTGAAAGTCTAGCATTAATAATAGATTTAAATTATATGTTTATCAAAATTAAAAGAGGTTCATTTTAAAAACATTAATTCTATTTAACAATATTATTCTAATATACTTAGATTTTTTCATTTTTGAGCATATGTAATAGTTGCATACTTGGCCCATACTTGATGAAATTCCTGATTCCGCCATGAGTGTAAATACGATGTTTTGTAGATCTACATGTATAAAAATTAAACACACATACATAATAAGATAAATTGGACAATGGGTAGCACAATACAAGATACATCGGCATAAATATGCATAAAGATAGTGTAGTATTATATGGGTCTAGATTCGAGTAATTATCGAGAAAAAATGGCCATAACAAAGTTGTCAAGTAATCATCCTCCACTCTTATAATATACTCTCATAGTCTATGAGTCTCTGACATAGGATTATGTTCTGGACTATTTCTCATGTATACCAATGAGACATCTATTCGTACCCCACATCGGATCCATCCTTGTCTTCAAGCATTTTGTGCGCCCCTTGTCTCTTTCTGATCCAGTACACGTGTTGTTCTCTTGTCAATTATTATGGGCTCTAGATGTTTTGGACATGTAGGTCCAACAAATTTTGCCCTAGGACAAAATAGGAAAGCAACAACGACACATATCATATGCAATAAGTGGGAAGAAAGCAAAAGTGAGAATATGTGAATAGATGTGGCTCTTCCTCACCACCTCAACTTTTCCTTGTCTTGATGTCTAAGAGACACTAGGCCCTCACTGAGCTTGAGCAAGGGGCACGTAAGTTAGATAGGGAAAAGGATCCCATTTATGGGATGTCGTCATCAAAGTCGAGAGCAGGGCATAGATCGATGCAGGAAATCTCATGATGGATGGTGTTACTCATCTCTCAAGGAGAAAAGATGGCTCCTTACCTAAACTTTATTCCAACAACTAAACAAGAGCCCCACACGTAGGAGGAGGTATACCTAGTCGGATAATACTAGCTAACTATGTCCAAAGACAATTGCACAAAAAAGAAGAAGAACATCTTTCACAAAGATTAAGATGTGAAGCAAAGAAATAAAGATGATGCCACTAATTAAAAAGAGAAAATGATATTGAAGCTAATATTCGACGTGCTCTTTATGCACCCTAAAAAAGAATGACTTTTTTATGGGTTAGAGGACCGTTGGAATGAAGTTAAAATATGGTTTCTTGGAACTTGGAGGGAATTTCAAAGGGAATCACCGGGGAAAAATAATTCTAAGAACAGTATCAATAGTTAATGCAAATAGACAACATGTATATAAAGAGAGAGGGAAAACCTTTTTATTTTCTTTTTGTCCAACCTTTTGATTAAAAAAATAGAGTGGTAAGCTTTGAAGATTCCATATATAGTTAAGGTCATTAGTCCTTTTTTGGGATTGCATATAAGGAAACAAAGAGACTTACCATTGATTTCGTCGATATAATGGAAATAAAAAAGTAAGAAGATATATTTATCTTCTAAAAATTGGAGGATTCACATGTATTCCTGCCCTTTACGCTATGATCCCATTATTTAAACATAATAATAAAGGTGCATTAGGAAATTAAAAAAATCATAAGATCGTAATGTAAATAGATAGGAAGAATATTGTAAACGTGTACTTGCAATCACAAAAACAAATCTGCCTATAGCAATAAATATTTTGGAGCCTCTGCTCTGGTTCTATATCAGCTTGTGTTATGCATATATTAATGAATATTATTCTTGTAAAATTTTCTTTTATTCTTGAAATTTGCAAAGAATGTGATTTCTAGCTATAGTGCTAGTGAAAGTTTGTATAACAATGATTATACGTGGGATCTTTAACATCTGTACTAATCTTTGTTGAATCATCAACGTTGCGAAGAAAGAAAAGTATGAGAAGAGCAATGAATTATCGTTGCTATATATGATAAACAACAATAATGATATATACCGGCGTGTATGATATTCATTGTAATATTAGTAGTATTTTATTTAATTTTACATGGAATGTTATTGATTATTGTATATTTAACATCAGAAGATATAACAATGGCTCTTGAGATTATTTAATATTAATAACAAGTTTAAAAATCTCTTTATTTTTATTTATTTTTCTTCCACTAAATATTAAAATGATGCATCTCCTTGCATCTCTTTTTTACTTTGTTGTTTAGTGGACAGATGCAAAGGTGCCCAACTTGACCACTATGGGGGCAAAAAAGACTAAACAAGAGGAGGAGCAATAAATATAAACTAGTTATATGCTTCAAATAAAGCTAATTTCCTTTTAGCAAAAGATGCCAATATTTTACACTTAAATATTATTTTTTTCAATGCATGGGGACCTTATTTAACAACATCTGAACATATAAAAAATCATCAAAAAAATATATGCCCTATCTCTAGAAGTTGATGTGAATCTCTTCCTTGACACATGAAAAGAAGCACCTACAACTAGAAGCTTAGTAAATACATATTAGAACTGTCCTTTTAAACTTTTGATGGGACTGCATAGATAATATATTTAAAGTTACAAAATGTTCTTTAGTTAAGATTGCTCATAGAGATTGTTTAATCTAAAGTATTGATCAAAGGGGAACACGACAAATGGCAACACATCAACAAGAAAAACAAGCCATTGATATGGACCTTGTATCATCCATTTCACATGCACATATAACATGGTCATGGGAACTTAGAAACTAATGTAATGGCCAATGATATTAGAGACTAGATGTAAAATATGGTTATTTACTAATCAAATGGATCTAGCATGCATAGAAAACAACACCATAAGATTTTAGGGTTTAAGATGGTTGCTTTTGTTTGAGTATTTGATCTTAATCCCATCAGTCCATCTTCATAAGTTTCCACAAAACAAGGGAGCTTATATGAAACAAACATATGTGATAATTTGCATTCTGTCTCTTTGTCATATTTTTTTGTCATGAAATTAGATATGCATTCAATCAAAAAGGAAATCCATATTGATGGGCATGCAGATGGGACTCGATTACTTGGAGAGCTATGAAGGAGTCTCAAAACAACTAAGAGAGGTTTTGTTTATGGGAGATCAGTTCGGGAAAGTTTGAAACTTGCATCAAGTTGGATAGTAGTTGTATGGAAGATGAAACTTCTGTCTTCGGATTACATGATCTTATTTCAGAAGAGGAGGTGGATATTCTTATTCAAATATTAATTGAAATATAGATAATAGTTGTAAAAAATGTGAACATGAATGCAGATATAATAGAAATAAAAAGATTCAAAGTCGGATTTGAATGCATGAATCGAAATATTTTATCAATTGTGGTCTTAACTTGTACAATATCAGTTATGTCATTCCTTTTTTTCATATCACGTGTGCCGCTACTTTCTTACAAAATAACAGTTATACCATTTCATTGTGGTAGTGAAGAGACATATAACTGATATTATGAAAGGCAAAACCGTGGACCTCGTAAGAGTATAGGGGCACAACTGATGTTACAAAAAGGAGGGGCATGTGACTGATATTGCAGAAATTGAGAATGGCACACTTGATTAAAACCTTAGTATTAATATATACTAATAATATTTATCATCTTCAACAAACAAGTAACATTCAAAAAATAAACCCCCCACCAATCCATCATCCCCAAATTAATATGTTTCATGTAGGCTATACCCCCCACCCAATCCTCCTATAGAGCAATCCCAATGTGATTATAATTTGATTGGCTAAACTTTTTTTTATCATGATGTATATTAATGTTATTTTCTCAAATGTTTTCGTTCGTAATAATAATTGAGTCCAATTAATAGTTTATCTTGATTAGATTCATATTCATGTCTGCTCTTCATTTGATGTAGATTTGTATTCAACACATATTCGTATTTAAAGAAGATTCAATCCAGATTCGTATACAACCATTTAAAGATATGGCCGCCTAGATCCACATCCAATTTATATCCGTATATATGTTCATATTTCGATATAAAATACCGATAACCATATGAGATCTATTTTCACCCTTACTAACTTGTTGGACATATAACTCGACACATACGATTTTGATTGGCACTAACGAAAATCAACGTTCACAACATAACTTCGTTTGAATTGGAAGAGTGACAAAATCCCATCATATTGGTTTAATTATGAACCTTGTTAGATACCTTGTTAGTTTTTTCGTTGCCCTTCGAGATAGTGATGGTCAACACTTCGTGGTGTCATTTGTGTTTAGTTACATATACCAGTGCATTCTAGATGATGTACACTAAAGTATAAACAAATTGGTCAAATCTAAAACGCCAATTTACTTTGAAATTGGTTCTTTCCATTGACTGCCATTATGTGATGTAATGTTTCATTCAACAACTACACCTCATTGACATGTATATAAAATCATAGCGTCACATTCATGTATAATATATACCTATCTTAATGCATGACAATATATATTTTACACTCCCTAGTCAATGTTCTCACCAACGGTTCCTAAGATTCCATTCTAACATCTAAGTAGACAATAGGTATCCATCAATGTCTGTGAATGCAAACTAAGAAAGAAAACAACTATTTTGTCAAGCCAATGTTGTCACTATGTTTATGAGCATCACTAAAGATTTTGGTGAAGGAGCTTTCGTCTTTGTCATCGCCATCTTCTTATTGTTCTTCTTCTTCATGAAACTTGCAAAAAAAAAACATTTCAATAGTTACCTCGAGAATTCATAACTAGCTAAAGAGGTAGAAATGAAGACATGGTAAGTTTATGTCAACTGCCTCAACATCATTGATAGTTGGTTGTCTTTCAATTAAAGGATGACTTATGGTTGCATTATATTTCTTTCTGTTCTGGATGAAATAAACCATCCCCATCTCTACCAACTACATCCTGATTGGACCAAATGGAATCTAGCATTTTCTCCGTAATTTGGAACTTTTAAAAAAAAAGAGAAAGAAAAATGTAATATTGGAAAAAGGCCTTCTACATATCCATATTTAAAAAAAGTGATTGTACATGCATATACACATATACATATTAGGATTAGTAGGATAGTCACAAAGGAAATGGACTCTTAACCACCCAAACTCTGATCAAAGAAATCCAAGAGTCCAAATAATGAAGTTTTTCCTTCTTCTAGATGAATTGAATTGTTTGGATCCAGCGAATCCTGTTCTCTTTTTTATATCTTGCATAGCGGTCAAGATTTCATTTATTGAGATGTTTAGTGGAAATTCATACCAATCAAGATGTTGAGTAATTTATGGTAGAGGAACATCTACACAATGCATTACCTCCACACCATAAAAATAAGATAAACCAATAAGAGATATAAGAGCGTGAGAAAATAAAGAAGAGAGATATAAAATAGAGAGTTGTACTTCTTTTTCTTCTTAGTGATTTTCTTCTCCGGTGATAATGAGAGGTGACTGATCATTGTTATATTATATCTTTTATGCTTACATAATGGATGGTTGCGCATGCGATTTCCCCAACAATAGATATAGATTTATATTTTATGCACACATACATAATTACATACATATATATACATGTATATGTGTATACATAATATAAATACATACACACAAACACTTGCATACATATTTGTACTTACATGTGTGCACACATGCACACACATGGAGATGTAGATAGTTATATCACTTTTTTCCTAATCTTGTGAGTTATTCTAGATTGCTAAATAAATTGTTATGGCCAGCAAATAAATATCAGAAATAATAGTCACCACGGATATAATCAATCCATCTAAAAAACAAGAACAACCATAAGAGAGAATGATTTTAGTGTCGAAACCTTATGAATAGCCATTCATCTACCTTTATTCCTCCATTTTGCATTTAACTCCATATCAAATCTCATGTAAATATAGATAAATTGTGTAAATTAACATTCATTATTCGTTTGTAAAAAATACATAAATATCTGTATTTAAATCCAAAAGAAAATAATAAAGAAATTAAAAGAAAAATAAATGAAGTATCAAAGATGCTGAATGACCCGAGAGCATGTCAATATTGACTTGGTCAATAAAAAATAAAGTAGGGAGAGATAAGAGTCAACACATAGTATGCAGAACCCTAATTTCACTTTCTAAATAAGCCATTTTATTGGATTATATATTATATATTATATATTATATTTTATAGACCTTAAATAATAAATTCATCTACAAGAAACTTGTACATAAAAATACATAGAAAATTATAAAAATAATCCCAAGAAGAATAATGCACAATGCAACTAGGATAATGATAAATCTCCATTTCATCATCTTTATTCTATCATTTTGACCTTAAAAAACCGTAGTAAATGCGCGTAAATACCCTTAATTTAGAAATTTTTAGCATTCATGCATCATTGTGTAAATACTGTATAAAATACAGTTTGTAACGCCAAAATTATAGAATAATGAGAAGAAATGAAATGAAAAAGAATAAAATATTGAAAATATTTTATGACCCTATACCCCGAGACGTAGGCTTCTCGATGACTAAGTCGATAAGGAATAAAGTAGGGGAAACATGGGTCAAAATCCAATAAAAATTTTCATTTATTCTATTCATTTTTTATTCATTTTGATTAGTTCTACTTTTTATACTTCGAATAAAGAAACTTTGTACATAAAAGTTGTAGATAATAAAATTTAGAAAAATACAAAATTGATTTCATATAAAAATAATATACAATATACAAAATATACTCTAATAAGATTCTAAAATCCTAACTTCCCAGATCCATATCTCTCAAATAAAAACTCAAAATATATCAAAATAATCTTTAATTATATATAACATTGATATTTAATGAAGGTGGTTTCAGGTTTTGGACCCCTATTGTATAGTTATACCAATTGAAATATTCATTTTATTTATTATTCATTATTTTTATAATTTTATATTTTATAATTTTGTAAATATTATTTATAATATATGTACATATTAAAACATGAATAAAAACATAAAGAAAAAGAAAAAATAAAATATGTAAAAAAAACATAGGTAAAATACCTATAACTATACTTTTGTGAATAATATACCTATTTAATTAATTGTATATATTATATAGGAAAAATAAAATAAAAATATGTATATAAAAATAAGTTATAAATATATAAACTAATAAATTAAATTAATAAAACCAGAATTATAAAATAAAAATAAAAAGACTAAAATATATAGATGAATATACCAATATATAGCCCTCAAAAAGTAACTTATAATTATATATCTATAATAAATAAATAAAATCCATAATAAAATAATTTAGAAAATAATAATTATTTTTCATTTTATAACCTGAAATTAAAGAATTTTTTATTAATTTTAATTGAATTTCTGAATATTTTTTCCTGGGATTATTCTGGTTGGTCCACGTGGACCAACCAGATCCTCTCGATTGTTGACCTTGGCCAACCCTCTTACCGAGGTCTGTCATTGTTTGACACCTCATTTTTACCCGTTTTCTCGGATTTTTCGAGGTTAAACATTTCACCAAATTGTTTTGCACCCTTCACAACTTTTTCTCCTCGATTGATGCCCTTACACGCCCATGCTTCGTATCGGGTGATGTATCACTCCAGATCTCTCGTTCTTCGAGCCGCTTCAACCACCATGTACAAAAGCAACCTTCTCTTTCCATTCGAATTCGAACCCCTTTTGACCCTTTTCTTGCCCTCCCGATGCATCGATTGGCTAGAGGATGGTGACAGGATCCTCGTCACCCCTTTAGGTTGTCAAAGAATTGGTCTTAGGGCGTCTCCACCCCATATCCAGTAAGCTCCACTGTGAGGTCCTATCTAGCCGCTCCTGCAGCTCAAGGTTCATATTTTCTTTATTTTTCTTGCATCTTTCGCTTCACCTTAGCCTTAGGAATCATTCCATGCATTCCCTTTTGCATTTCACGCTTCAATCACCCTTGACTACCTCTCATCGGAGCTTGCCCCGGTGAGCCTCCATTTCATCGGTTTTCGCCCCATCGCTACACTACAGGGTCAAGGCAGTTTGCTGTCAACCCTTTAACTCGTTTTTGCAGGTCCTGGCGTTGATGAGATTGCTGGAGGTGCATTTTTGAGGACCAGCCAGAGATACCTGGAGCTTGAAGTTCCTCCGGCCTCCTAGAGGAACTCCGTCTCCGCCGAAGCATTTTGGCGCCGCCAAACACTTGTAGGACGCCTGTGGGATTAACTGTTGCTATTTTGCATCCCCAAAGAACATCGGAGAGGCCTGATCTCATCGGAGGAAGCTCGCCTTGTCGGAGCTTCCTCCCAGTTCTTCCCCATACGCTCTCTACCGTCCGATCGAAGGCCTGCTCTAGTTCACATCTCGGTCGTTGGATGTGCCAACGACTCACCATCGGATCATCAAGAAACCATCTGATGTGGGCCTCACGAGACGAAGTGGTATCGGATGAGTGCCATGTGGATAAGTGAGGAAGTCAATGCCTTCTTGCGTAGGTATTTTGCAACCTCACCCTGGCAAATTTTGTATTTCATTATGTTTACAAACTTTCATGTGCAGTTGAATTTATTTTTGTAATATTTACATCCAGCCCCCTGAACTTGTAATTATTACATTCCGGTCTAAGCCACGTCACCTCACGTGATGCATCACGTGAGGGGACATTTTACGGTTGACCCCCTAGGGCTTTGCGTATTTAGTTTTGGTCCATAAACTATTTTATCCAGTTGTTTGTTTTCGTATAATTTGTAGACAGACCCTTGATGTTTTAGATAATTGCATTTAGGCCCCTACCTACGTGGCTCACGTGTCGGCACATGCGAGTTTGCGGATTTTGCACGGGGTCCCTGAAACTTGTTGTATTTCGTATTAGTGCATTAATTTTTTTTCCAATTACAATATTTTGGTGAAATTGCACTTTGGTCCCTAGTCTTTTTGCTATTTACATTTATACCCTCGTTAGTAGTGTATTTTATCTTTATTTCTTATTTTTATTTCATACATCTATATTGCTCTAAAAAATCTAAAAAATAGGTGTAGCTTTCTGTCGCATTGCTCTTTCATGTATATACTTTTATTTTGCAATTTGATGCTTTTTAATATTTATTAAAAATCAAATAGTGTTATTTTTGTCCCTATTTGCCAAAGAAAACACAAAAAATATATAAAACCTTTTTGAAAAATTCCAAAAATTATATTTTGCATCTACTTACCTATTTTAGAAATTTAGACCAATAATTACTAAAAAATAGAAAAGAAAACTCTAAAAAATAAAAGACCCCTAAAACTTTTATAAAATTGTAAAAAAAATCTTAATAATATTAAAATATAGTGTCTAATTCTAAGTTTGATTTTTATTATTATTTATATATACAAATTAATTTGGACAATTTTCGCCAATGTTTGCTATTTTTAATATCCATTTTGATTTCAGTTATTTATTTTATCCCTACTTTAGGGTGTTTTTGAGTATAAAAATATATAAAACTTAGAAAAATTACTTAAAATCATAAAAAAAATAAAATAATGTCTAATAACCCAAAATACTTATTTTCTTTTTTTTGACTATTTTTATTAACTATTATATCTACCCTAGTCCTTTATATTGCTTTATATTTATATTAAATGAAAAAGAAAAGATAAGAATATAAAATACAAAAAGAAAAATATAAAAACATTAAAAATGAACATATAAAAATATAAAACAAAAATAAAATAAAAAATTTAAAATTAAAAACCTACAAAAACACTTATAGACAAATACACCACATTCACATTTTTGTGCATTCATTGCCATGATCTATCCTGCTCGTTCTCTTTGTTCAACACTCTACACATACTTGCACATTATAGACATCTTTGTTGTAGAGTTATAATAAATGTTAACTCCGCACATTTATACTTCATTGCTTGTTTTATTTATTGTAAGTTAATTGTTGTTTGAAGTAGGGTTTCTTGTGGGTCGCCACAACGACTTCGGCTCCGCCTTATGTGAGATGTATTTTAGACACATGAAAAATCCTCTTCAACAAATGGCATCGTTGTCGGGGAGAAACAACATATATATTGTCATTGATTGATTGATTGTGGTTATTTGTCTATATATTTGCCTCATTTATTTTCTTATTTATTTGATATAATTGTCTGAGATGTTTAACCCCCTCTCTTTGTTGACTTTGTGCGAGGTACCATAGATCGAGGGAGGCACTTTACTCAAGGTGCCTACGCACCCACGTGAAGCTGACTTCAGCTTGCCGACCTTGCACCAATGGAACTAAGAGAATTTTTGAAGACATGGCTCCGTTTATCTTATTGTATTAATTTGTGTAATTTCAGTGAGAGAGAGACCGTTATATTTGTAATAATACATGTACTATGGACTCTAGACATTCGGGTCTAATTTCCAAGTATTTGTTCATGGGGGGTTCACCAGTGTTCTTCATGTTTTCTTCGCATTTTTTTTCATTTGTTTCCCAGTTTTATTTTATTTCTTTTGTGTGATTGAGCCATTAGATTTAGGATTGTTTGACGATAGATTAAGGCCAAACACCTAACAAACATCGCATGCTCCTATAGATACATTTGGACTTAGTCAAAATTTGAATTGCTTCTCATTTAGTCTCGAAATCACATACCGCAGGAGTCCTCCATACAACGCTTACAAGACCCATTGTTGTGGGCATGAAGGAGAATCCAAGACCGGACTCTAGGTTCTATTCTAAGTCATTAGCATTGGTTCGTCACAATAATAGCAATTTATGAACTTAGGGCGATTTCATCGGCTTTTATTTGCATATAGTGTAGGTTTCAATTCTGCCGAGCATCTTTGCATGTAGAGTGTTGGAGGCAAGTTGAGCATTTACACATTAGCATTCATCATCGTTATTGCCACTTCATTGCTTTTCGGGCCTCTCTACCTCTGATTTTGATCACCTAGGTGCTTAAAGGAATTGACTCCTTTATAGGCGCGTGCGTTCCTATTAAAAATCCAAAGGTGATAGTCAATAAAATTGGGACTGCTAATATTAATTGATCTTAAAATACATCAAAAAACATTTGTCTTGGTGCAAGAAATCCCCCTCATTGTCTTTGTTTTGATTGCTCGCGTACACACTAAGGATTAGTGCCCAAATCCCATCTAAGCCAACCTCAATTTTTGTATAACTTTTTGAGTGCTCAACTAACTCTAAAATAGACAAGATAAAAAGTCCGAACTTTCACAGTCTCTACCAAGTTGAGTAGGTGAGTTGAGGGGTTTGTATTGTGTATATTTGTTTGTGATTGATTGTGTGTATTCTCGATCGCCTCTACGTATTTGTGTCTTTTTCTCACTTCGCTTGAATTGACCATCGAGCTCTCCCGATCATTTTCCTTTTATTTAGAGATGGCCTACTGGAGCATTTTTATCCAGATTTTACAGATCCCTCGTTCACTCCAGACGATTCACATCCCTTTTTGCAGGAGGACTTTGCTCTTGATTTTTGTACGTATTCACCCTAACCACACATTCAGACCTCGGATTTTTATCCACATCCACCTTTAGATTTTCCACCTTCACATTTCCCTTCACATTCATCTGAGACTGATCTGTTGGAGTTACCTTTTATGGAGTCCACCCTTGATCACTTGACCCAGATGATGGAGCATATGAGATAGAGGATGACCTAACTAATATAAATAAGAGTTACCATCACACTCCAACATATGATGATATCTGTTCACTCGAGGATATCACGAGATCTTGCAATCGTCCAAAATACAAAAAAATGAGAAAAATTTAAAAATCCAAAAATATTTCAGGAGATACATGATCGATTCAGATTGTGGGGACATGGTCTATTTTCCAGATTATTTGACCACACATCCACTCACATCTTGTCCCACCTTTGACCCCAAGGATGCCACTGTATAGACTATTATTGGCTTTCCTCGTGTATATCTTGATTCTGACTTCCTCCCTTGTATGGAAGAGGTCCAAAAAATTTATTGATTGAACCCGAAGTGGTGGCCACTGATGAATCCACGATTCATCATCTCAATATCTTGATCTTAGAAAAATACCTGACTAAATTCTCAAATAAATGTCCATAAAATAAATAAATTTACAAAATGACTCTTGTAAATAAAATACACTAATTTAGTATATATTATATTGTACAAAATAAATTAATAATAAAAAGCTGCAAAATTGAGGAGTTTTTCACCTGTAAATAGCCCAAAACTTCATGCATTTTTAAGAAATCAATTTCAACTCCTTTTTAGAAAATTCTTTCTCTGACTTGTTTATAAATATGTATATAAAAATACAAAAAAAACAAATTTCACCTGAAATAAATGATCCTAGATCCAAAGTGAAAAACTGTAAAGTCCAACTTCCCGGCTAAATTTCCGCTCCGTATGAACTCCAAATTCACCAAACTCGCTTTTAAAGTTTAAGAGAAAATTATCTATCCAATGAAAGTAGTTTCATTAAAATCAGTCCTTGTTTGTAAAATTTGAGTTTTGGGACCTAGATGTACATTGTATATTATGTAAATATTCATTCTTTCTTCATTTTAATTTTATTTTTTCTTCATCACTAAAAATACAAAAAAAACATTTTTTGTGTTGTATTTTATTTCTAGTATTTTATTTTATTATTATGTTGTTAATATATTTTATTAAAAAATTAAAAAATAATTAGAAAGTAAAAAATGTAAATATTGTGGGCTTTCTTTGGTAAATTCCCCAGTCTTTTTCTTCTTTTTATTTTATTGTATTTTAGTAGACAACTTTTTCTCTTTTATTTCCTTTCATTTTCCCCCTTCTCTACACTAACTTCCCTCTTTTCATTTTACCACCTACTCCCATTCCACGCCATATTCTTCATCTAACCTCCATTCAACTCCATCAAAAATCCAACCTCCCATTCAACTCCATCACCTTTCTAACCTCCCTTTCTCTACTCTTTTTTTTAATCTCCCCATCCTCATTTTCCATATCCGCTATTATATTAGTAAAGGGAGACAGCTTGGACTGTTTTGTTGGTGACAGTAGCTAAGCATCCTCCTCAAGCGACGACCTCCTTCAGGAAAGATCTGCGGTGACCACCATCCCCACGTCACGAGCTTCCTATCGAGCTCGCATAGATTCTCCGATTTTTATTTATCCAATCAGATCGATGTAACGAAAGGAGTTTAGGGTAGCTGCTCCGCAAATCCGGCGAAGATTAAGGTAAGTGTTTCCTCTCATTTCTCTTGTTATTTTATTTAACTTATATTTTGTTTCCTTGTTGTCTCATCACCATATTATTTTCATCATCACCACCACCATCATCATAATCTCTCAAATCCTTCTTGACCCATTATCCACCTTCATTTTCATTTGCATTCTTTTTCAAAACTCCAAAAAAAAGTTGCAGGGACGAAGCAGGCACCTGCGCCATTGCCCCTTTCCCAATCGGTCGCTGGCTCCGCCACCTACGCTGCCTGCCCTTCCTCCGCACTGCCTGTTGTCCTCCTCCTGCCAACCACTGCATGCGGTGCACCAGCTTCCTGCACCATCGATGCTCACGCAATGGCCTCATCACCGCCTTATTGCTCACTTGCACGCGGTGCCCTACCCGTCACCTCTGCTCCAGCCGCATGGGGCCCCACACCGCCACCCTCTGTGCAATGCCACCACGATCCCTCCCATGCGTGCCTCGCTGCCTAGTGCTGTCACCTCTGTATCGCACCGTTGCCCGCCCCCCACCTCCATGTGCCCTGGCCGCTACAAAGGAGAAGGCCTTTATTTATTTTTTTATTTTTGTAAAAAATTATAGAGTTTTATTGCATGTTTTTATATTGATAAAAGTGTCCCTGTGTATGTTTGATCTTATTCAGTTCTGTATAAATTTATTTCTGTATTGCATGGATAGCCCTGTGTTTGCATATTAATTTGGACCTCTACATTGCATTATTTTATTTAAATAAAAATATCACGATGTTGAGAAAGTAATTTTTAATCATTTGAATATTTATTTGGATTTTTGTGACTTGGATAATTAATTAAAAATATTTAAGTGAAATATTGCATATTTTACCCACTTTGAGCTCTTAAATTCATATCTAACTCACGATTGTTCCAAAACAAACAACAACAACGACAAAGCCTTTCCCACAATTAAGTAGAGTCAGATACATGGACTCTTCGCCTCCATTCAGATCCATCTAAGGCCAATCCCGGGCTTATATCCACAAAACTAAGATCCTTTCGTATGGTCTCTTTCCAACACTTCTTGGGACGTCCTCGCCCTCGATTGTTCCAGAAATGCCACAAAAATCACAATTGATGCCTTGATATGTGTTTTAATTCCTTTCCAAATTTCATCAAACTTGGAGTTGTCTTGTGCCTTAAATAAATTATAGAGTGATTTTGATACTTGATTTTTAATTAAATCCACAGACATCATTTTTGCAAAACTTCAACTTTCCTCTATTGCTTAGTAAAATATATATTTGGGATAATTCGCTCTCTAGATGATTTGATAATGTTTATTTATTAGGAATTAATTACTCACTGTCTCTCTGTTTTCACTAAAAAATCCATAAAGAATTCGTATTTTCTTGAAAAATTCCAAAAACATTATTGTAGCCTCCTTGCATCATGTTTATATTTTAGTAAAGTTTTCATCATTTTTGTGTACTGTTTGAGTGAAAAATTGCGTAAAAAATCATAAAAAGTGTGCATTCTTCATTTTTGCATTTTATGTCCTAAAATTCCAAAAAATTTGTTTTGTACTTGTCACTGGATTGAAATTCTAGGAAAAATACAATTTGACTAAATCGGATTAATTCCATGTTAAAATTAATTTGGTGTAGTTGTGTATTTTCTTATTGTCTTAATTCACCCGTATATTGCATTCCCTTTATTTTTGCATTAAATAAATACAAAAAAATCACATTGAAAACCTAGACCAAAGTTTTCTGAATTAAACCAATGTTGTTTCTTTGCCTCTATGTGTTCAACCTTGGACTTGCCCGGGATATAAATTAAATCCGAGACACTTTTCACGGAGATCTTTTCTTGGTTCTGACTGATTTGCTAAGTACCCATATTACAACGAGTACAAATTACATCACGTACCTAGTAGTCTCATCAACCACCATTCATGAAATCATTAAAGCCCTACTTCAGCAGGCCATGACCCATTTATCTGCTCCTCTTCCTGAGAAGAGAAAGAAGAGGAGCAGATTTGAGTGTCATATCTTGACCATGGCCACTACCCATGCCATCACCCACCATCATTCTTCTTGGAAAAGGAACACAACTATACCCTTCATTAGTTGCACATCTCTAACCATATCTATGATCACACTCTCCTCGACGGTGGTACTTCAATTAGCATAATACCCTTCTCGTTGGTACTGTCTCTTCACTTAGGGCCTCTCAAGAAAAATAGGATGATCGTTCAGTTTGCTGATGAATCAACAAAGAGGCTGAAGGGTATCCTTGAAAACGTTGTTATTTCGATTCTGAGCAGGAGGTACAATATTGATTTATCGTATTGCCCATGGAGACCTCCATAGGGGAGAACTCTTCAATCATCCTGGGACGACCATTCCTCACCTTTGTGAGGGTCGTTGTTGATTATAGATCAAGAGAGATTCACTTCCGTCCTGCTGACAAGAGCGAGGTGGTCATCATTGCACCCACTGCCGATCAAAGACCTGCACCTGATGCACCTTCACCTATGTTAGCTGACCCCGAGGACCATGATCTTGATAAGACCATATGAGACTTTTACTGCTTATTGGATTCCACTGAGATCCGAGAATTCCTCTCCAAGGAGGAAGACTAGGAAAGCATGGACCTCAGAGTTCCTTCTTCTAGGACATGGCATTGTGTTGATGACATCTGCGGGATTTACACAATTGATACCACTAAGCAGAGGACAAACATTGATGAGACCAAGGCCGAATTCGATCTTGTTTCTTTTATTTAGGAATTCAATCCTTTTGATGAGAATGATGACTCGGTTGAGACTCTTGAGGACGAACATGATTTGTCTGCTTCCACTGATGAGTTCGTTCCTTTTGGTTTTGACCTAGATGAGACCTCGTAGTACGACACTCACTACACTTCTTCCGATGATGAGTTTGTCCCATTTCACTTTGATATCAGAGACACATCGAAGGCCAGACCTAGTCGTACTTCTTCCACTAACCCGTTTGTGCCTTCATACCCTAGGACTACAGAGGACCTTCACCTTGTCGACCCTGATCGATTTGTGTCATCTGAGGACCTCGATGTCGACCTGCACCATATCAAATATATCCCTCAGTGTTCTCGTAAGAAGGTTCGCTTTCTACGTTCTTGATTCTTTGTATATCCACTCTGTTGTATATTCGCTCTCGTTTCTCTTTGTCAATCTCCAGTGTTGCACATTCACCCCATTCTCGTGTGTACCTTTCTTAAGACGTACTTTGTCCTAAGTATGGGGGGTGGATGACACGAGTGTTCACTTGTCATTCTGTTTCATCACTTCTGTTGTTGCCTATACTTAGGGCTCCTTTTAGCCCAAGTATAGGGGAGTGGTGTATACATCAACTTCCATCTTCTCATCTCTTTTCTTCTTTTCCTTTTATATCTTCTTTTTCTACCAAAAAGGTGTCTCCCCTTTTTGTTAGTCTTCTATACTTATGGTGTACTTTGTACTAAAGTATGGGGGGGGGGTGCGCCCCGATTTATTCAATTCTTTGATCCTCTCCACTCTCTCCTCTTCTTGTCTATACTTAGGAATATCTTACCCTAAGTATAGGGGGAGACTGTATGAAAACGATATGTTCATTCCCACCCTTGATCCTCCCTACTTTGTGTACAATCTGCTATACTTAGGTTTATTTGATCCTAAGTATAGGGAGGGCAATCAACTTCTTATTCATTCATTTGTTCCTTATTCATCTATTCTTTAGACTTTTCTATACTCAGTACGAGTTATGTCTTCTCTTTTCTCTCTGATCTATTAGGACATAACTCAAGCTAGTATAGGGGGTTCGTATATATGCCATATATACTTTAAGAAGTAAATCGTACTTCCGTATTTTTATAAATAATTATGTCTAATTGTACTACTAAATTCATTACATACACTTAATAAAATATGTGGATTATTCCTTAAATTCTTTTGTATTTACTGATTAATAAATCAAGTAAAAATATTTTTTGCAAAATGTTTGAAAAATAGTTTGAAAATCTGTGTGAAAAATCTTTTGAAAACTATTTAAAAAATATTTTATTAAATATTTCAACCTTTATAAAATTATTTTGTTTGAAAATTTTATTTTCTTTGTGTGAAATAAGTGTTTGAAAAATAATTTGCAAATGATTTGAAAATGGTTGCAAAAATATTTAAAAAATATATATACTGTCTAAAAAACCTTTGCAAAATAATTTTCAAATATGTTTACATGTTTGTAAAAAGTCTTTGTAAAAATTATTTTGGACTATAGTTTTTCAAAAATTATTTTTAAAATAATTTTCAAATAAGTTTGAGGAATATATGAATCACACTAAAATTCTTGATTGACTAAATATATCTATAAAATTGAGCACTTACCCCTTGTAAATTCTTAAATAAAATTCTTGTAAATATAAGATGCATCCCCATGTAAATATTTGTACCTAGTTTTTATCCAAAGTGTTTTATTTTCAAAAATCCCAAAAATATTTGCAAAACTAAAAATACCAAAAACTTTTAAACTTTTTGAAAAATCCAAAAAATGTATATGCATTATCTTATCATAAATCCATAAAATGTGCAAAAATCTTTAAAAATAGCATCATAAAAATATTCTCTACATAGCATTTGCATAACATTCTCATTTTTTGGATTGAGTTTGATAATGGAACAAGTCTAAGTAAAATCTGAATATTGGAGCTTGATTGGACCTTAATCTACCTAATTAACAGGAACCTTATAGGAGCTGGAATTGTGGTACTTTAGGTCTAGTTGACTTAATTCTTTGAGGATCAAGAGGCTTGGTTCAATGAATTCTTGATTGCCTAAGTAGAATATTTCGGAACATACGCATGGCTCTTGTCAATAATGACCTTACTTGGACACCTGCATCTTTCACTTGGCTTGAATCAATTGGGGTGGTGAGGGGATTGGATTTGCCGGTATGAGATGCACACAAGTGGAAACATTTGTCCTCCTCTAGGGAGGGAAGTGCACCCCAACTTGTCCAGTGATGATGAATTCTGAAGACAGGAGAGTGCGGGGTTGCAATAATGCTTAAAAAGAGGGATAGTATACTGGCTCAAGAGGAAAAACTCCTTTTGTAAATGCTATTGTATATAGTATTTCAAAAAAAGAAAAAAAGCAAAAAAGTTAAAAAAAAGTGGACAGGCTTGTTTGAAATTAAAATGCCTTTCGGAGGGTATATCTTTGTATAGCCAATAAGCAAGCTTGAGCTTCAAAGTCAAATCATGTGGGCCTGCAACTGGATGGCTTGACTACACTGGTCTTGCATCCCAGGATAGGTATCTACACTGGCTACCATCCATTCTTCTTTTCACCCCCCTTCTTGAGCTGGTTGTCACTTGAACGTAGAAGGGAATACCCCACTCCTCGAGGAAAGAGTTGCTGGATTGGGGAATCACTGGGTTGCCAAGATGGAGAAGTCAATGATTTTGTCATTTCAGTTGGGGAAAGCAACCATCACTTACATTGTACGAGTAAGATTCATAGTCATAAGGGTTTGTATATGAGTTGAAGTATTCTGATATGGCTATTGAGAAGACCTGAGCATAGTTTTGGGATTCTCAAAGGCTATTGGATTTCAAATCAGATTCCCATTAATGTTCCAACTGCACTAAAATTCCAAAGATCTGGCTTAAGCTCCAAACTTTGATTTTGTGAAGACAAGTTTGATGATTGAACTTAATCCAATTTCTTTCATCTTTTTCTTTTCTTTATTTTTCTTTTCTGCACTTTTTGTGTAGGCGTTTGCTAGGGACTAGCAAATGCAAGTAGTATAGGGGGGATGATGAATCTCTGTTTCATCATCTTTATTGTATCATTTGGGCCTTAAAAACCCTAATAAATGCGTGTAAATACCGTCAATTTAGATAGTTTATAATCCATGCATCATTATGTAAATAGTATATAAAATAAAGTATTTTATGCCAAAATTATAGAATAGAGAAAAGAAAGAAAAAAGAATAAAATATTGAAATATTTTATTACCCTAAACCCCGAGACCTAGGCCTTGATGACTAGGTCGACAAGGAATAAAGTAGGTGGAGATAAGGGCCAAAATACAATAAAAATTCCCACTTATTCTATTCATTTTTATTCATTTCGAGAAATATTTTTAGTTCCAGTTTTTATACTTCAAATAAAGAAACTTTGTACATAAAATTTATAGATAATAAAACATAGAAAAATACAAAATTAATTTCATCCAAAAATAATATACAATGTACAAAATATACTCTAAATAAGATTACAAAATCCCAACTTACAAAACTCATATCTCATAAAAAAAGTCAAAATATATCAAAATTACCTTTCATTGAATATAACTTTTAATAAGCTATTTAGTGAAGGTGGTTTCATATTTTTTGCAGTTTTGAAAGTTAGGTTTTAGACCCCTATTTTGTAGTTATACCGATTAAAATATTTATTTGATTTATTATTCTCTATTTTTATACTTTTATATTTTCATAATTTTGAAAATATTATTTATAATTTATGTACATATAAAGGGTTAAATGGGGTTGCCCTTTGGGGGGAGCTAACGTGGCTCCCCCCGCCCCATTTCTCCCGATTTTTTTAATTTTTTTTTAAATTTTCTTCCGTGGTATTTCATTACTATATCCCTATATTATGTCATTAAAATTACACGCGAAATAGAGACTCCTACGGCTTCCATCCAAACAGTCATTTTTTAACGGTAACAAAATTGCTAAAAACAACCCTGTCTGGATGGAGGCCGTAGGAGTCTCTGTTTTGCGTGAAATTTTAATGACATAATATAGGGATATATTGATGAAAATCCATGGAAGAAATTTTCAAAAAAAATAAAAAAACCAGGTGAAATGATGCGGTGGGAGCCAAGTTAGCTCCCCCCATGGGGGCAGCCCCATTTTACCCCATATTAAAACATGAATAAAAACATAAAGGAAATGCAATAATAAAGTATGTAAAGAAAATACATCGGTAAAATACCTATAGCTATAGATATGTAAATAATATACCTATTTAATTAATTGTATATATTATATCAGAAAAATAAAATAAAAATATATTTAAATATCTAAAATAAGTTATAAATATATAAAATAATAAATTAAATTAATAAAATAAAAAATATAAAATAAAAATATAGACTAAAATATATAAATGAATATACCTATATATAGCCCTCAAAAAGTAACTTATATCTATAAGTCTTAAAAAATAAATAAAAAATCTAATAAAATAATCTAAAAAATAATAAATATTTTCATTTTATAACCCCAAATTAATAAATTAGTTTATTATTTTAATTGAATTTCTAAATATTTTTTCCAAGGATTTTATGGTTGGTCCACGTGGACCAATCGGATCCACCCGATCGTTGACCTCGGTCAACTCTCTGGCCGAGGTTTGCCATTGTCTGACACCTCATTTTTTCCCATTTTCTCAAATTTTTCGAGGCCAAATATTTCACCAAATCGCTTCCTTCCCTTCACAACTTTTTCTCCTCGATTGATGCCCTTGCACGTCCATGCTTCGTGTCGGGTATTGCATCGTTATATTGCTCCAGATCTCTCCTTCTTCGAGCCACTTCGACCACCATGTACGAAAACAACATTCTCTTTCCATTCAAATTCGAACCCTTTTGTCCCTTTTCTTCCCCTCCTAAATCGTCGATTGCCTAGAGCATGGGGACAAGATCCTCGCCACCCGTTTAGATTGTCGAAAAATCGGTCTTTGGGTAGTCTCCACCCCATCTCCGGCGAGTTCCGTCGTGAGGTCCTATCTCGCTCCTCCTATGGTTCGAGGTCCGTCTTTTCTTTATTTTTCTTGCATATTTAGCTTCACCTTAGCCTTAGGAATCATTCCATGCAATCCCTTTCACATTTCACGCTTCAATCACCCTTGACCACCCCTCGCAGGAGCTTGCTCCGGTGAGCCTCCATTTCATCGTTCTTTGCCCCACCGCCTCGCCACATGGTCGAGGAAGTTTTTCCTTGAACCTTTAACTCATTTTTGTAGATCCTAAAGCTGAAGAGACTGCTGGAGGTGCATTTTCGAAGACCAACCGGAGATACCTGGAGCTTCAAGCTCCTCCGTCCTCCTGGAGGGACTCCGATCACTGCCGGAGTATTTGACATCGCTAGAGCTTGGAGGCTGACTACGAGATCAGTCATGGCCATTTTGTAGTCCCAAAGAACATCGGAGAGGCCTGATCTCATCAGAGGAAGCTCGCCTCGCTGGAGTTTCCTCCTAGTTCTTCCCCATTTGCTCTCCGCCGTACGATTGAAGGCCCGCTCCAGTTTGCATCTCAGTCGTTGGATGCACCAGCTGCCTAGCATTGTATCATCAAGGAACCATCTAATCTGGGTCGTACGAGATGAAGTGGCATCGGCCGTTGGATGAGCACCACATGGATAAGTGTGGAAGCCAACGCCGTTTGATCTGCCTCAGACGTGGGTATTTTGCAACCTCACCCTCACAAATTTTGTATTTCATTAAATAGTTTACAAACATGTTATTATTACATATGTATTTATTTTTGTAATATTTACATCCATCCCCATGAACTTGTGATTATTACATTTCGGTCCAAGCCATGTCACCTCATGTGACGCATCACGTGAGTGAACTTTTTGCGGCTGACCCCTAGAGGCTTTACATATTTAGTTTTGGTCTATAAACTATTTTATCTAGTTGTTTGTTTTTATAGAATTTGCAGACAGGCCCTTGAACTTTTAGATAATTGCATTTAGGCCCTTGCTTGCGTGGCTCACGATGACATAAGTGAGTTTGCACATTTTGCATGGGGTCCTTGAAACTTGTTGTATTTCGTATTAGTGCATTAAAATTTTATTCTAGATATATTATTTTGGTGAAATTGCACTTTCAGCACAGGATTCTTTGCTTTTGAGATTTATACCCTTTCTAGTAGTGTAGTTTCTCTTTGTTTCTTGTATTTATTTCATATATATAAATATATTGTCTAAAAAATCCAAAAAATAGGTGTTGCTTCCTGTTGCATTTCTCTTTCACGCATATATTTTTATTTTGCAATTTGAAGCTTCTTATTATTTATCAAAAATCAAATAGTGTTATTTTTATCCCTATTTGAAAAAATACATAAAAGTTATAAAAACCTTTTTAAAAATTCCAAAAAAATACATTTTAAATTTACTTATTTTATAACTTGAAACCAAAATTCACTATAAAATATAAAAGAAAACTCTAAAAATAGAAAACACCCTAAAACCTTTATAAAAATATAAAAGATTTAAAAAAATCCAAAAAATATAATTACTAATTCTAAATTTTATTTTTATTATTGTCCATCATAAAAATTACTTTGGAGAATTTCTACCACTATTTACTATTTTTCTTCTCCATTTTAATTTCAAATATTTACTTTATCCCCATTTTAGGGTGTTGTGACCTTATAAATATATATAAATTAGCAAAATTATTTAAAAAATCATAAAAATATTAAAAATTATCTAAAACACAAAAATACTTTATTTTCTTATTTTTTATTATTTTTATTAACTATTATATCTACCCTAGACTCTCTTGTATGTATATCCTTTATATTGCTTTTATATTTATATTAAAAGAAAAAGGAAAGATAAAAATATAAAATACAAAAATAAAAATATAAAACAAACAATTAAAAATCAAAATATGAAAATATAAATAAAAAATAAATAAATAAAAAAGTAAAAACCCACATAAAAGAGCACTTATAGACAAATACATCACATTCACATTTTTGTGCATTCATTGCCCTGATATATCCTGCTTGTTCCATGTGTTTGACACTCTACACATACTTGCACACTATACACATCTTTATTGTAGAGTTATAATAAATTTTAAATATGTGCATTTATACTTCATTGCTTGATTTATTTATTGTGGGTTAATTGTTTTTTGAAGCAAGGTTTCTTGCAGGCTGCCACAACGACTTCGTCTCCGCCTTGTGTGAGACATATTTTAGACCCATGAAAAATTTTCTTCAACAGATACACAGACGAAAAAGTTGTAAAGCAAACTTCACAAATCAATATACACATTTACATGTATTTTACATATTTTACAAATACATATTATTTGAATAGGTTACCCATCACGTATTTATTGAATATTATATAGACATGTGAGCCAGATGTGAACCATTCATAGAATAAATGTTATTGTAATATTTGATATATCAATAAAAGTTATTGGTATATTTCACTCCATGCCTGAGATTAAATGAATGAATGCACTATAATATCCCTTAGTACAATTATGGTTATGTACCTTGGCCGTCTTAATGATCATACAATTGTCGATTCAATTGTTGAATCATAGAGGCCGGTGCTTGGATGAGTATCTAAGGAGTTATATTGAGAATTCATCAAGAACCATTAAGTGATTGTTAAGAGATGATCTCTAGCCTGAGAAGGATATGCCAATCTTTCTTTATAGATTGATATCTGATCGATGTCTTGATGCATGTCCTTGATGAGCCGCCCGATAGACTAAGGTAAAGGAATCACTAAGGTCGTTGCGACCTCAGTCACTCGGGGCTCAGAGCTCAATCAAGAAAACAAAATCGGACCACCGAATGAAAATAAAAAAAACAATGTAAACAAAAATGCGTTCCTAGCTATGTGATTAACCTGGTATAGCTCCCAGGGTCGATCTCGAAGAGCACGAATTGTCCTTGCGGCCTACGAAGTAGTCAACAATGAATAGAAAGTAAAAACAAAGATTTTTTGTGGTTTTTAATATTTTTTATATTTTTTGGATTTTTAATTATGAAGGAAAATAATAAAAAGGTGAAAACAATCACATTCAACCAATTATTTAAGTGCTAAAAAATGGTCCAAAATTCCAACAAAAATATTTTTAGGTTCTTTAGATTTTTTACTGTTTTTGGTGAATTTTTGAGAATTTTATGATTTTTATGGAATTTTCTAAAAATAAAATAAGGTAGAAATAAAAGAAAAATGTCCAGTCACGCTTGGAGGACCAATTTAAAATATAAAATGGTCCTAAAAGAGCTGAGGTATTTTTTATGAAAACTAGAAGTAATAAAGAAAATTGAGGAAAAGAGTTTATTATTTTTGGAATTTTCTATGATTTTTTAGAATTTTTATGAGTTTTTAAGGGTTTTTTAATTTTTAGGGTTTTTATATATCCAAAAATATCCAAAAATGCATAGAAATTCAAACACACAAAAATTAACAACTCCTAATTTTTCTAAAATTTTTGAGATAGTTTTAATATTTTTGGGATTTTATAATCTGAACATACAGAAAAATAAAGGTTTTTGAATTTTAAAAATAATAAAACGACTCAAAAATGTACCCAAAAATTAGGGGAAATTTTACACAGCGGTAGGAGCCACAAATCAAATTTTCAAAAAATTTGGGTTGAATTTGATATTTTATTTAAATCCAAAACAAGTACACAGTGCATAGGGACCTAAATGCAAGGGAAATAAGTTCCAGGGACATAAATGTAACAAATTCAAGAAACTGGGGGTCCCTCGTGCAAAAATTCCAAGTTCCCACACGCAAGGCACGTGTTCTGGGCACAGAGGGACCAAAATGTAAGAAAACTTACTTCCATGGACATAGTAGCAACACGTGCTAAAAGTCCAGGGAAGAAGTTGCAAAATACCCAAAATAATTCAGCACATGTTGAATAAAAACACTCACAGGGGTATAAGTGCAATATCAGAAAGTATTTTTCATTTAATAACACATCCAAAATGTGGCCCATACAATGCAAATATCCCAAAAAGTCACGTGACGATGCACGTGTTCCACGTAGACAGGGGTATAAATGCAAATAAAATAAGCACGAGGTCCTTAATGCAAAATATCCAGAATAAAAAGAACCTAACTAAATATTTATAGGACTACAAAGTAAATGCAAACACAGGAGGGGCCTAAGTGATATTTACACCTATTTATTATCCGAGGGCTGGAGTGGCGCCACGTGGAAGATCGGACGGCTGGGGGTAGTTGGCGCCTCCTCAAATAACTGCTGCTCGGATCGGATGGCCGAGGGGGTGCCACGTAGAAGATCTGACGGTCTTGGATCAAGGGCACCCCTTCGTTGGATCGGATGGTCCAAATCAAACCTCGAAAGATCGAACGGTCGCTGGCTCCTCGCGCGTGGACGCTCCGGACGAAAACTGGGCGAGGGAGGTCGATCTGACGGCGATGGAGGATGCTCCAAGAACAGATGGCCGACGAAGTTTGCCAGCCCAATACTCGCGCTGGATCCCTCCTCTGCTGCTGCTAAGGTGTGGAATCTCTTTGTCTCGATGGTCCGCAACTCCTCATCTCCTCCGATGGCGCCGGGGAGCTCTGGGGAGCTCTGGAGACGCAGGTGGAGCCTACCTCCTCTGCTCGAGCTGAAGACCTCAAGATGAGGTCCTTCTAGCGTTCTAACCTGTACAGGCGAAACACAGGGTCGAGGGCAAACTGCCTCGACCCGTTAGAGCACGTGGATGATGAAGGATGGGGTGGCGTGGAGTCCTCCGGTGAAGTGGTGGCGGAGGAGGACGGTAGCCCTGCTCCGAGGCGAGACAGGGGGTGGATGGGTGAAGAAGATGGGGAGAGGTCCGACGAAGGTGGTGGTGTGGTCGGGTGGACAAATGGGTAGTCGGAGTGAGCGGAATTGGTCGGCGACCATGGTGGAGCGATTTGGGGGAAAACCTAAATTGAGCTAAACTACAAGCTAAAGGGACTACCTGGCGGGCGCAATCGACTGTGCTGGAGCTCGGGGAGCTCCGGGGGTTATGGCCTCAAGGGGTCGTCGCGTCCCGAGGCTTGGCACGCTCGCGGCGGCGCACGACGGTGGGAAGCTGTCGAATCAATGGCTCCCGGCTACTCGAGCCTCACTGCTACTCGCCCCCACGCTGCTGTCACCCTGGAGAAGACGAGGAGGTCACTGGCGTCGAGGGGGAGGACCAGAGATGGCGTGGAAAGCTGGTCGGAGGCGAGATCTTATATGGCTAGGGATCCGAGAAGATGAAGGTCGGGCGAGCATATCGGAGCTCGGATCCCCAAAACCCACCCCGGGTGTGAATCTCGGTTGATGCATCTCTAATCATGACCCGGGGTTTGGAGATTTGATGATCAGATCGCGTGAGGATATTTGGAGAAAAGACGGGTCGGGCGCATATCCGGAACAAATGTGGTCCAAGGGGAGAGTTGACCGGGGGTCAACAATCCCCGTGGACCAGTCAGGTGCAGCCACGTCATAATTAATTGGAAATTCATTTTAAAATAATAAATGACTTATTTTTAGAAAACTTAAAACATGAAAAATGTTTATTTATTTTTCAACCATTTTTAGTGATTTTTATTTTTTTTTGAAATAAAAATAAGGTATTTACAATATAGTATTATTATATATAGGTATATATAATATGTATTTTTTATTTTTGATTTTTAATTATTTAATTTTATGCAATTTATTCCAATTTTATATTTTATTTATTTTTAGAATAAAATTTGGAATAATAAGGTATTTTTATGTTATTTTTATTAATTATTTACATAAGGTAAATAAATAGATATATACATCTATGTACATGGTATATGTACAATGTTGATTTTTATTTTTATTTTTATTTATTTTTGTGATTTTTATTTTATTTAAATACGATATGGAATATGGGATGAGAAAATATTTTTATTGAATTTTTATTTATTTATTTACAAGGAGAAATAAATAGAGATGTGGTTTTATGTACATGTGGTCTATATACAAGGACTTTTATTTCTTTTATTATTTTTTTCTTTTAATTTTTCCCATTTTTATTTTAATTTTATATTTAAAACTATATACAAATAATTATACACCCATTTTTATTTAGAGGAAAATATTTTTATTTATAAACATAGGTATATATACACATAAGAGCTTCCATATCTCCCTCTACTTGGGTTCTTTTTGCGGTCAGGCCCATGCTGAGCCCTCCCTTGGGATTAGGTTGCTCAATATTTATTCTAAATATCTCCCTATTTTTCTTTTATTTCTTTATTCTTTTATTTATGCACAAAAACAAGCTAATTATTCATTTTTACATAATGCATGCTATTTGACAATTATTGTTATTTAAATGAATACACATGTGTTTTGCATAGGTTTTGTAACTAAAATAAAAGAATAAAGAGTAATGAATGGGTATTCATCAGTCCTCTGCACGGGAATAGATATTTGGAAGTGTCAGATAAGTCATTGACCTAAGGAGATCAAGATAATCAAGACCTATGTCGTATACTATCACGATATAGTCATACATCCTTTGACTGGAGACAGATGTATTGCTATATGTTTGAGTATGTACATTTGGAAAACCGATATGTTGAGGACCTAATAAAGGTCTATACATCGGTGAGTTAGTGTGCATATTAAAGCATATGAGTAATACGATCTCTTAAAGGGATCATACATGTTTAATTATGAATCGGAAGACATGAGCTCACTCATGAGGTATTGGGATTAATCAAATTCGATGCATGGTCATCTTCCTTTGGAAGCATGGCAATAATTTGTAGGTATGATGTGTGCTTTTGAAAAGAATATGATCAATACCAACTCCCAATGATTGAATTATAACCAGAAGATGATAGTATAAAATTGATCTATATCTTCTGGTTTATTCTGAGTGTTCCAGTATGCATGATGTACACGCATAAAGAATACCTGAGGGTGGTCATCCCCCTTAATTGGAAGGAGAATTGCCTCCTGCCTAATTCTTCATGGTATATTGATTCATTGGATTTATTTATATTGATGATTTATTCAATATATATTAAATTAAATTAAATTTCATTGAGCTTTTACAAAAAAATCATGGCTATTGAATGAAACACAAATCAATCTCCTTTATTGGATTTGTGTTGTCCATCGATTGAGATCACTAGACTCTCAAAATATTATAAAAGAAGAGACAACCCTAGATCTTCTTTTACACAATATAATTCATAAGCTCTCTCTCTTTCTCATCATCATACATGCCCCCACCTTTCTCTCTAAGTGGTCATCCACTTCTTTACCTAGAGAGGATCCTCGTCATCGCTACACCATCATACCGCTTCTTCGACCGCTCGTGGATCTTTGTCTTCCTCGGTTCTTCTAGTATGCGAAGAAGTCCTCGATTTTTGTATGACGAAATCAGAAGATTCATCGCTTGGATCAACATCTTGGATTGCGAGAAGGGCACATTTCATCAACACGCTCACAAGTGTCTCCTCCATTGGGTCGGACTTGAGACAAGTGGTCTCTTCATTTAGAGACGAAGATAACAACAACGCTTCAAGAGGTATTCTTATATCTTCTTCGTGATTTAGATGAAATGACCCAATAAGAGTTGTTGGATCATGTGGTTTACTCGTTTCAAAAATTTTAAATCCCGATGCCCCTCGCAACTTGTGCGAATAGTCACTCCCGATCGCATATGATATGATCTTCATGATTTGATGATGTTCTTAAGGTTATTATTTTAACTTTTAAGTGGTATCATAGCATTGGTCGAGGTCTTGGATATGGTCTGAAACCTAGGTGATCAAGGTTCATGTTTCATATGCACGAGAATTATTATTTTTGCAATGAATGCAAGATTTGCATTGGTTGTTCGCTAAAATAAAGACCTACTGTTTTGTAGTACTTTTTGGTTATTTAAATGTGTTTATAGTTTCTAAATGTGTCTCAAAAATAGTAACCTTTAATTGATACCAAAAGTGCATGAAAATGATTCGAAGAGTTCCCACCATGAAAATTGTTTTTGCATGTATTTACGGATCTATAAGAAAAATACTTTTTCTTATTATTTTCCCATCATCAGTTATCAAATAAAATCTTTAATTAAGAATAAAAACAAAGCAACAAGCCACTCTAATTTATTTTGTGTGATTCTGACTCTATTTGTCGTAGATATTACTGGAGATGGGTCGGAAGATGGTTAGATCACCAAATATCTTTGCTTAATATATTTACATTTCATTGAAAAAAATGGAAATTATGAATTTTCCTTGATTTATTATAATGCTTAATATTGATTAATCATCCTTGGCCATTGAATTTATGTTCCATGAAAACCCCAGTTTATCCAACAATAGTTGTAGGACAATCTTTACATGCAAAACACAATTGTTTGATATGCTTAGAAATTTAAGATCTCAAAAATAATTTAAGATACCTAATATTTATGATAGATTATTATATAGTACAAAACTGGTCATCAAAGATGATCGATAAAATCGTAAGTACATTGGTATTATTTTGTGTTGTTCTCAATCGGAATGGCGAAATTGTCTAATCTGGGTATGCTAGGTTGGTTTACTAATTAGTGTCTTACATGTCAAGAAAATGCTTCCTCCCAGCATAACTCGGGTGTACTGGCCGGATCCATATTTGTACTGTAATTACTAAAATACAAAATTATTGTGTACTTGTGAGGGTATATACTATATAGTAATATCAATAAAACCCTAATTGTTTTATTCGATTAGTTGAATTGGATTGATAATTGATTTAATATGATTATATCAATTATGTCCAATTAAATACTCTATTATGAATGGATCTTTATTTCCCTTGGAAGAATTAATTATATGAATATGATTCATATTAATTAATTAAAAATTGAACATGATATGGAGGATCTCATAAGTGAGATCAATGGTCTCCTGTCAAGGCGAAGGGTTCCATCACCATGGATTATAGGTAGGAGATGCTTGTCCAAAGTGACATCTCCTACTTACAAGCGCACATGGATCGATCTCTTTGCTTCTTGAAAGAGTAAGGCTATATGCGTAGTGACCCCAATATCGATTTCTCATATTATTGGGGCGATATTGGGTTGCGCATACTGAGTTGTAATCCTATTGATGGTTGGTTTAATTATCGACGGGTCAATATCGACATAGGGGTGGTGAACCTCGGTGTTAAAGACCAAATTGGGAATGCAAGTTGGACTTACAAGGCAGAATGTGTTCCTGCTTCTTTTTATCTGAGTTATAAGTTTCTCATATTATTGGGATGTAACTAAAGTTGAAGAGGATGCCCCAATTCTCTCAGGATATGTAGTGCTAAGTATATCTCTTTCTTTGAAAGTGATTAAGGGAATGCTTTCAGAGTTGAAAAGGAAAGACTGTTTTTAATGAAAATATTTAATCAAAGAATTAAATATGAAATATATAATTATTTATATGTTCTAATATAGTGCATTCTTAATTTCGGATAATGAAGTCCATGAACCCACTGAGTAGGCTTTTGGAGGTCACATACCATACTCGGATTGGATCTGTAATTTGGATCTTGTCCTTTCTGCATACCATATATCTTATATATTGTCCAAGGACAAGCATGAAAACCTTAATATGTCAAAATATATCAAGTATAATGAAAAATATGATGAAGATAATACATTAGTAGGATGTTATATTCTAGGATGTCTCTCCAGTGAGTTTCAGAAGTAGTATGTGGAGATGGATAAATGCCAGAATATAATGCATAATATGAAATAAATGTTGGGTGATGTTACCCACATACATCGTTGTAATGCCATGAAAGAATTAATTGCTACAAAATGCAGGAAGGGATTTCGATCCATAAGCATAAGATAAAAATTTTTGGTTACTTCTCGGAATTGGAGACTCTCGGGGTTGAGATGGACGTAGACATGCAGCCCGACATCATTTTGTTGTCTCTTCCTAAGTCTTTCACCAATTATGGGATAACGTACCACATGAATAAATTGAAAATATCTAACGTTGAACTCATAGCTTCATTAAAGTATACAAAAGTAGTAACGAAGAAAGAGAATCCCTCTGGTAGTACAATAGTTGCACATGTTAAAGGGAAGCAAGGTTCTCGGAAGGGTCCAACCCAGAAGAAGAAGAAGAAGAAGAGTGAAGGTGTTGGATCATCTTTTGATGCTTCCACATTGGTAGCTTCAACGAAAATCGATGTCTTCCATCACTCTAAGAAGCTGGGGCACTCGAAGAAAATATGGGTACACTAAGAAGATCTTGAAATGTTTTCATATGGAGAATTCCAATAACGGCTCCCTTCCCTTAAGACATGGTATCCATCTATCTAAAGGGTTGGCTCCTCAAAGTGTCGAGGATAAGAAAGGCATGGCTGGATGTCCTTATGCATCAGCTGTGAAAATCCTAATGTACACCATGATATGCACAAGGTCAGATATCTGTCATGTAGTGGGAGTGGTAAGTTGTTACCAATCCTACTATGGAGAACAACACTTGAATGTAGTGAAGAACATCTTTGAATGCAATATTACATCTTGGTCTTTGGAGATGGAGATCTCCAAATCTTAAGATACATAGATTTTGACATCCAGAATGATATTGATGATCGAAAGTTGATGGGACTTCAGTACAAGAGTATGTGATCAAAATTGTTGGTTACCTCTAGGAACTGGAGACTCTCGCAACTGAGATGGACGCAGACATGCTATCCAACTTCATTCTATTGTCTGTCCTTAAATCTTTCACCAATTTTGTGGTAACGTACCACATGAATAAATTCACATTATCTAACGTTGAACTTATAACTTCATTAAAGTATGAAGAAAGCGTAATATAGAAACAGAATCCATTTGGCAGTGCAATGGTTACAAATGTCAAAGGAAGAATGATTCGAAGCAAAGGTCTCAGAAGGGTCTAGCATAGAAGAAGAACAAAAAGAATCAAGGTGTTGGTTCATCTTTTAATGCTTCTGCACTAGTAACATAAAAAACCGATGTCTGCAATCACTGCAAATTATGAGGCACTGGAAGCTTAACTATCTCGAGTACTTGCGAAGAAAGGTAAAGCCCTAGTAGGTATGAATTCTAATTTCATCATTGAAATTGATGTTCTTGTAGGAGAAGAACGTAGTTGGATCTCATGTATGCAATTTGTTGCATCTATTTCAGGAAACTAGGAATCTCGATGAAGAGGAGATAGTGATCGAGAAGGGAGCCGATGCAAATGTTGCAGCAATCATCGTTGGGAATTGCATACTATCATTATCTAGTAGAAGAGTCATACTACTAAATGTCTTTATGCTCTAGATGTCAGAAGGAACTTTATATATGTATCTAAGTTAGTTAGAAATGTATATTCATTTCTATTCTATGAAAAAACTTGTCATAAGTCGATATGATAAATATATTGGGATAGTTTTCTAACTTCTGGTGGACTTTATGAATTGTCTATTGATGAAAATGTCATAAATGTTACTACCACTAATAAAACCCTAAAAGAAACAGGGAGGATGGAAATCATTCAAATATGATTTGGCATCAAAGAATTGACCATTCATTTGTTGATAGGATCAAATATTGATAAAGGATGGTCAAGGATACGAAATAATTTTCAAGCGCATCATGGAAGCGTGAGAATCATATCTTATACGATTGAGAACGACTAGTCGCACTAGTTGTTTGATGCAACAGGATTTAAAATTTTTCATGTGATGAAACCACCTGATCCAAGAACGATTCTCGAATCGTTTCATCAAAACCACATATTGGATTAAGGGATACATCTCGTAGTGTGGTTGTAATCAAGCCTCTGAGAAAAGTGACCTCCCGTCTCAAGTTTGATCTTTGGAGGAGACGCTTGCGAGCGCGAGGATGAGTCCCGTGTTCCTCATAATCCAAGATGTTGATCAAAGCAAGAGAACTCCTGATCTTGTCGCATGAGATCATACATCTTCTTCATGAGAGAAGTGCACCAAAGAAGATGGAGAACCAAGGGCAGTCGATTCAAAGCGATGATGACCGTTTCTTCCCTCTAGGGCTAGGGTGAATGGCCACCCAAGAAGAGAGAGGGAGAGAGGGTGTGAGAATAAGAGAGAGAGAGAGATAGAGGAGAGGTTGATAATTTTGCAAAATTTTAAAAAGACCAAGGGGTGCCTCTTCTTATATATGATTTTGGGAGTCCATGGATCACAATCCATGGACTACACCAAATCAATGGATGAGATTGGTTTGTGCTTCTTTCAATGGTCAAGAATTTGTTGGAAAAATACAACAACAATTCATTTAATTTAGATTAAATGTATATTGATAAATCAATATAATTTAATCCTAAAATTAAATCAATTAAACTTGGAGACAATGGAAAGGAGATAGCCTCCTTCTATATAGGTGGAGTGGACGACCACCCTTATAGGAATTGGTGGTTGTCCGCTCTCCAATTAAGAATGGGGAAGTCTTCATGTAAACTCCAAGATTACATCATTCCATGTATCTCCAATATTTACAAAAAAATTGTTGTAAATTATACTACAAATAATTCATAATTACTTTGTGAATATTGCAATTTTGCAATTGGAAATTTGTGAATAACATTCACAACCCAAAATAAATGTGATTTACATTTTCAATTAAGTATCCAATATGAATCCAATTCACGCCAATAATTAATCAACAAATATAAATCATAACAAGCTCTCTCTAATAATAATAAATCACATTTATAATATATTATGAATAATTTGGATATTGATTTTCACATTATTCACATCCATAATAATTAAATCACTTTTAATTATATTGAATCATCATTCTCATGCATTCAAATAATGTGAATCAAATTCACATCATTTATGATAATTAAATAACATTTAATTGTCTATTTCTTAACGCTTAGATATAATCCAACTATGGAATTATTCTTGAACTCTTTCAAGAATAATGCGCTTTCTCTGCAGATACATGGAAATAAGGACATGGTGATTACATGTTCCACGTATAGTAACTTTCACATTGGGATCATATCTCAAATCCAAATCTCATGGACCTCTCATAGATGCTTGATTAAATCAAGACCATAAATCTAATTTTGTCATTACATCTGAATCTCATTGAGATCAATGTCCAATACTCGAACCAAGTTCAGATTACTTCTCTACTAAGAGGAGTCACTAAAATCCAAACCTATTCCATCACTTCCTCGGAATGGAAGCATCATGGTTATATAATCATTTATGATCACATCACCCTGAAGTATTCCTAATACTTGTAAATCTTGCATATTGGAAGACCTGTGAAAATCCAAAGATATAGATCAATTTTACACTATCACCTTTAGGGTTTCTTCATCAAATTTCTCAATCTTGGTCATTAGGAGTGGGTATCGATCATATGCTTTCCCAAAGCATATATCATACCTGCAAATTCTTGTCATGCTTCCAAAGCACGATAACCATGCATTGAATTTGATCGGTCCCAATACCTCATGAGTGAGCTTATGTCTTCTGATTCACAAGTGAACATGCATGATCCCTTTAAGACTTCACAATACTCATATGCCCTTACATGCACACCAGCTCGTCGGTGTATATACCTGGTTAGGTCATCAATCTATTGGTCTACCAAATGTACACACTCAGACATATAACAACACATCTATCTCTGATCAGAGGATGTGTGCCTATATCTTGACAGTATTCGGTATAAGACTTTGGTTATCTTTATCTCGTTAAGTCAACCCTTTAACTCAGCTAATCTGACACCTCCGAATCACCATTCCTATGTAGAGGACCTGCATCAAGAGGTCGGTCAGATATCAACCTATCAAGAAAAGATTGCCATCTCCTACTCAACCTGGAGATCATCTCTTAACAATCATTTGATGGTGCGTGATGAGTCCTCAATCTAACTTCTTAGATATTCATCCAAGCACTTGCTTATATGATTCAATTAATGAAGCAACAATTGTATGATTATTAAAACAACCTTGGTACATAACCCTAATTATACATAGGGACCTTATAGTGCATTCATTCATTTAATCTCATAAAAGGAGTGAAATAATCATTAACTTTTATTGATAAATCATATATTACAATACCATTTATTGTAGGAATGGTTCGCCTCGAGCTCACATGGCTAACAATCTCCCACTAGCCCTTAGAACCATTCAAGAACAATCCTTGAACCCACACTCATTACACGCTGGTTGAAAACCTTTTGTGTCAAAGATTTGGTAAGAGGATCAACAACGTTGTCGGCAGAGGCCACCTGGGTGATGACGATATCACCATGCTTTTGAATATCCTGAGTGATGGTGGTATTTCCTTTCCATGTGCTTGCTCTTTTTATGCCATCTGAGTTCCTTCGCTTGGGCAATGACTCCTATTTTATCGCAGAGTAACGAGAAGGGCTCATCATAGGAAACTATGACAAGTTCCATGATGAACGTGTACAACCACACCGCCTCCTTTACAGCATCCAATGCGGTAATGTATTCGACTTCTGTTGTTGAATCTGTTGTAGTGTCTTGCTTCTTGCTTCTCTAGCTTACAACACCACCGTTCAACAGGAACACAAACCCTGATGTTGACTTTCGATCATCAATCTCAGACTGGAAGTCTGAATCTATATATCCCAAGACTTGTAGAACACCATCTCCATATAACAAGATGTAATGTTACATCCGTCTTAAATATTTAAAAATGTTCTTCACTACATTCTAGTGTTGCTCTCCATAGCAGGATAGGTAACGACTTAGCACTCCCACTGCATGACAGATATCTTGCCTAGTATACATCATAGCGTACATCAAGCTTCATGTACCTGATGCATAGGGGAATCCAGCCACGGTTTTCTTTTCCTCAAACTTTGAGGAGCCGTCCCTTTAGATAGGTGGATACCGTGTCTTAAGGGGAGGGAACCTTTTCTTAATGTACAAATGTTGCGATAATCCCAATATCCTCTTTTTTCGGTTTCTGAACAACTTCAGACCTAAGATGTAAGAGTCTTGTCTAAGATCTTTCATCTCGAAGGTATGGGATAACCAAATCTTTACACTAGTCATCATCCTTGTATCATTCCAAATGATAAGGATGTCATCTACATAAAGTACGATGAACACAATGGCGCTCCCACTAAGATTCTTGTATACACAAGGTTCATCACGATTTTACACAAAATCATAACTCTTTATGGTTTCGTCAAATCTGATGTTCTAGCTACGAGAATCTTGTTTGAGCCCATAGATGGATTTCTTCATATTGCATACTTTACCTTCCTCGGTTATGAAGCCCTGGAGCTGCTCCATATAGATATCCTACTTGAGGTATCCATTGAGGAAAGTTGTCTCGACGTCCATTTTCCAGATGTCATAGTCAAGAGATGCAGCTATAGCTAGCAGTGTACTAATGGACTTAAGCATAGCCACAGGAGAGAACTTCTCATCGTAGTCGATGCCTTCTCTTTTTGTGTAGCCTTTGGCCATGGGATGTGTCTTGTAGGTCCCTTCTTTCTCTTGAAGATGCATTTACACCCAATGGGTTTTACCCCTTTAGGTCGATATTCTAGGGTCCATACCCCATTCTTATTCATGGAGTCGATCTATGACTTCATTGCTATCATTCATCTATCCATGTCATGATCCACGAGTGCATCATCAAATGAAGCATATCATTGTCAATATTACTTGACACATGGAATTCATACCTTTCAAGTGGTGTAACCACCCTTGAACTCCTTCGAAGAAGTATGGGTATTTCATCTTTATTTATCACTTCAGTTTATGGTTTAAGAAGCTTGGAATCCTTAGGAGATTCAGTGAGTTCCTCTACTTCATTTTTGTCTTGACCTTTAAGGAAATCCTCCTCCTAAAATTTCACGTCTCTAGAGATGAAAACCATATAGGTCTCAGGATCATAAAGCTGTTATCCAATACCATCTTTAACATACCTAATGAAGTAACACTCATGAGAGAGAGATTATAGCTTGCTTGCGTCCACATTTTTCGCAAGGACCAAGCAACCCCAAATCCTCAAGTGATTAACACTAGGTTTGATTCCATACCAAAGCTCATGAGGAGTCTTAGGTATAAACTTGCTAGGAATCTTATTTAGGATATATATTGCAGTCCCTACTGCATATCCACAGAATCTTATTCAGGGTATATATTGCAGCCTCGACGACGGTAGCTTTTTCCCTCTAGGGCTAGGGTGGATGACCACCCAAGAAGAGAGAGGGAGAGAGGGCATGAGAATGAGAGAGAGCAGAGCTTGATGATTTTGTAAAAATTAAGTAGATCAAGGGGTGCCTCTTCTTATATATGGTTTTGGGAGTCCATGGATCACAATCCATTGACTACACAAAATCAATGGATGAGATTGATTTGTGCGTCTTTCAATGGCCAAGATTGTGTTGGAAAAATACAACAACAATTCATTTAATTTAGATTAAATGTAAATTGATAAATCAATATAATTTATTCGAAAATTAAATCAATTAAACTTGGAGACAATGGAAAGGAGATATCCTCGTTCCATATAGGTGGAGTGGACGGCCACCCTTTCCTTATAGGAATTGATGGTCGTCCCCTATCCTATTAGGAATGGGGAAATCTTCATGTAATCCCCAAGATTACATCATTCCACGTATCTCCATTATTTACAACAACTATTTTTGTTAATTATTCTACGAAAATAATTCATAATTATTTTGTGAATATTGCAATCTTGCCATTGGAAATTTTCGAATCACATTCACAACCCAAAATAAATTTGTGATTTCATTTTCAATTAAATATCCAATGTGAATCCAATTCACACCAATAAGTAATCAACAAATATAAATCAGAACAAGCTCCCTATAATACATTATAAATCACATTGATAATATATTATGAATAATTTTCATATTGCTATCCACATTATTCTCATCCATAATAATTAAATCACATTTAATTATATTGGATCATCATTCTCATGCATTCAAAAAATGTGAATCGAATTCACATTATTTTTTATAAATAAATCACATTTAGCTATCCATTTCTTAATGCTTAGATATAATTCAACTATGGAATTTTTCTTGAACTCTTTAAAGAATAATGTGCTTTCTCCGCACACACTTGGAGATAAGGACATGGCGATTGTATGTTCCATGTATAGTGACTTGGACATTGAGATTTTATCTCAAATCCAGATCTCATGGACCTCTCATAAATGCTTGACTAAATCAAGATCGTAAATCTAATCTTCTCATTACATCTGAATCTCATTCAGATCAATGTCCAATATTTGGACCAAGATCAGATTACTTCTCTACGAAGAGGAGTCACTAAAATCCAAACTTGTTTCATCGCTCCCTCTGAATGGAAGCGTAATGGTTACAATCCTTTATGATCACATCACCCTCAGATATTCCTAATACTTGTACATCCTGCATACTGTAAGACCTATGAAAACCCAAAGATATAGATCAATTTTAATTTTACACTGGAAGACCTATGATAAACCCAAAGATATAGATCAATTTTAATTTTACACTATCGCCTTTAGATTTCATCAACAAGTTTCTCAATCTTGGTCATTGGGAGTCAGCAACGATCATATGCTTTCCTAAAGTATATATCATACCTTCAAATTGTTGTCATGCTTCTAAAGCACGACTACCATGCATGGAATTCGAAAGGTACCAATACCTCATGAGTGAGCTCATGTCTTCCGATTCACAAGTGAACCTGTATGATCGCTTTAAGCGATTGTATTACTCATATGCCCTTACATGCACACCAGCTCGTCAGTGTATAGACCTTGGTTAGGTCATCAATCTATTGGTCTACCAAATGTACACACTCAGACATATAGCAACACATCTGTCTCTGGTCAAAGGATGTGTGCCTATATCGTAACAATATTCGATATAGGGATTTGGTTATCTCGTTCTTGTTAATTCAAACCTTTGATTCAACTAATCTGACACCTCTGAATTACCATTATTATGCAGAGGACATGCATCAAGAGGTCGGTCAGATATCAACCTATTGAGAAAATATTACCATCTCCAACTCAGGCTGGAGATCATCTCTTAACAATCATTTGATGTTGTTTGATGAGTTCTCAATCTAACTATGATTAGATTAATGAATCAATAGTTGTATGATTATTAAGACGGCCATAGTACATAACCCTAATTGTACAGAGGGACCTTATAGTGCATTAACCATTTAATATCAAAAATGGAGTAAAACAATCAATAACTTTTATTGATAAATCATATATTACGATAACATTTGTTGTAGGAATGGTTTACCTCGGGCGCACAAGGCTAACATGATAGGCCTTTAGATTTTCTACATGTCCAAACTTAACCTACTTGTGAACATTGTATTCGAGGTAAAATGACCTAATATATAATGATGTATGTGGTCTCTTCAGTAATGCAACCCAAAATAGATATCAATATTAGTTGATATTTTTTAATGACCATTCATGATATGGGTTTATCTTCCTATTATGTCATAAATTTGAAACCTTGAAAAGTGCAAAGATCATGGATTTGATTGAGAACCAAAGAAATTAGAAGATTAAATGGATTTGTTCTAACCGAGGTGGTGAGTACCTCTCAGATGAGTTTAAAGAATACCTCAAAAAGAGGAAATATCTCCAATCTCACTCCTCTTGGAACTCCCCAACTTAATGGCATTACTGAAAGATGTAATAGGACCATCATGGATAGCATTCGTTCAATGATGAGAGAAGCACATTTACTGCTTAGTTTATGGAGGTATGCAGTAGAGACTGCAATGTATATCCTGAATAAGATTCCCAACAAGTATGTACCTAAAGCTCCTCACGAGATTTAGTATGGAACCCAACCTAGTGTTAAATACTTAAGGATTTGGTGTTTCTTCATACATGCGATGAACTTGGATGCAAGTAAGCTAGAATCTCGCACTCGAGAGTGCTACTTCATTGGGTATGCTAAGGATGGTATTGGATACCAACTTTGGGACCCTGAGACTAAGATAGTCTTCATCTCTAGAGGTGTAAAATTTCTAGAGTATGACTTCCTTAAGAGTCAAGACAAAATTGAAGTAAAGGAACTCATTGAATCTCTTGAGGATATTGACTTCATGAACTAAAAACTGAAGAAGTAAATGAAGATGTAACACCCATACCTCCTTGAAGGATCAAGGATGGTTGCACCACCTGAAAGGTACATATTCCATGTGCCAGGTGAAACTGACAATGATCCATCTTCATTTGATGAAGCACTCACAAATCTGACATGTATAGATGGATGATAACAATGAAGTCTGAAATAGACTCCATGCAAAAGAATCATGTATGGACCCTAGAGGATCCACCTAAAGGGGTAAAACCAATTGAGTGTAAATCGATCTTCAAGAGAAAAAGGGGACCTGATGGGAAGGTAGAGACTATCAAAGCATGACTCGTGGCCAAGGTCTATACACACAGAGAGAAGGCTTCGACTACGCTAAGACATTCTCTCATGTGTCTATGGTTAAGTCCATCAGGGCACTGCTTTCTATAGTTGCATATCTTGACTACGACATCTGTAGATGGATGTCAAAATGAATTTTCTCAATGGATACCTCGAGGATGATATCTATATGGAGCAGCCTCAGGGATTCATAACCGAGGAAGAAAAGTATGCATGCTAAAGAAATCCATCTATAGGAGGAATCAATCTTCTTGTAGCTGGAACATCAGGTTCAACAAAATCATAAGGAGTTATGATTTTATCAAAATCCTAATGAACCACATGTGTATAGGAAGCTTAGTGGGAGTACCATTATGTTCATCGTGCTTTACATAGATGGCATCCTTGTCACTGGGAATATAGGTTTGATGACCAATGTTAAGATTTAGTTGTCTCATACCTTTGAGATGAAAGATTTTGGAGAAGCCTCTTACAATTTGGGCCTAAAGCTGCCTAGAAAATGAGAAAAGATGATTTTGGGATTGTCACAACATGAGTACATTAAGAAAATTTTGAAACATTTCCATATGGAGAATTCCAAGAAATCCTTCTTCCTTTAAGATATGGTATCCACCTATATAACGGGATGGGTCCGCATAGTGTTGAGGATAAGAAAGCCATGGCTGGATGCCCTTATGCATAAGTTGTGGGAAGACTAATGTACACCATGATGCGCAAAAGTCTATATATCTGTCATGAAATAGGAGTAGCAACCATTAACAATCATACTATGGAGAGTAACACTCAAATGAAGTGAAAAACAACTTCAAGTATCTAATACGGACACAAGATTACATCTTGGTCTATGGAGATGGTGATCTCCAAATCTTAGGATACATGGACTGTGACGTCCAGTCTGATATTGATGATCGAAAGTCAACATCATGGTTTATGTTCCTATCAAACAATGGTTCTATGAGATGGAGAAGAAAGAACCAAGACACTGCAAGCGATTCAATAATATAAGTCGAATACATTGCCGCATCAAATGATGCATAGGAGGTGGTGTGGTTGCGCAAGTTCATCCTCAAGCTTGGCATAGTTTCCACTAATACTCCCACCCTGCTACTCTGTGATGACACTAGAGCCATCGCTCAAGAGAAGGAACCCAGATGGCACAAAAAGATAAAGCACGTGGTTGGAAATACCACATCATTCGGGAGATACAAAAGTGTGGTGACATCGTCATTACCAATTGGCCTTTGCAAACAACATTGTTGACCTGCTTACCAAACCTTTGACACAGAAGATTTTCAATCAACATGTAATGAATATGGATTTAAGGATTGTACCTGAATGGTTCTTAGGGCTAGTGGGAGATTGCTAGCCATGTGAGCCCGAGGCGAACCATTCCTACAATAAATGTTATTGTAATGTTTGATATATCAATAGAAGTTATTGATTTATGTTACTCCCTGTTTGTGATTAAATGAATGAATGCACTATAAGGTCCTTTAGTACAATTAGAGTTATATACCATGGTCATCTTAAAGACCATACTATTGTTGATTCAAATTTTGAATTGTAGAGGTTGGTGCTTGGATGAATATCTAAGGAGTTAGATTGAGGACTCATCAAGCATCGTTAAATGATTATTAAGAGATGATTTCCAGTTTGCGAAGGTGATGACAATCCTTATCTATAGGTTGATATCTGACCAACCTCTTAATGCAGGTCCTCTGCATGGGAATAGAGATTCGGAGGTGCCAGATAAGTCAAGTTAAAAAGTTGATCCAATGAGATCGAGATAATCAAGACATATGTCATATATTGTCACGATATACGCATGCATCCTCTGATCAGAGACAGATGTATTGCTATATGTATGAGTATGTACATTTGGCAGATTGATAGGTTGAGGGCTTAATCAAGGTCTATACACAAGCGAGTTGGTGTGCAAACAAGGGCATATGAATAATACGATCTCTAAGGGGATCATACATGTTCACTTGTGAATCAGAAGACATGAGCTCGCTCATGAGGTATTGGGATCAATCAAATTCAATGCATGGTTGTATTGCTTTGGAAGCATGACAAGAATTTGTAGGTATGATATATGCTTTTTTGAAAGCATGTGACTGATACCAACTCCCAATGACCGAATGAGAAACTTAGTTATAAGACCTTGAAGATGAAAGTATAAAATTGATCTATATCTTCAAGTTTATTCTGAGTTGTCCACTATGTAGGATGTACATGTATTATGAATACCTAAGGGTGGTGTGATCATAAATGATTGTGTGATGATTCCATTTTGAAAAAGTTATGAAATAGTTCTGGATTTTAGTGACTCCTCTCAGTAGAGAAGTGATCTGATCTTAGTCCAAATGTTGGACATTGATCTGAATGCGATTTATATGCAATGAGAAGATTAGATCTACGACCTTCATTTAATCAAGCATCTATGAGAGGTCTTTGAGATTAGTATTTGAGATGTGATCTCAATATCCAAGCCACCATATGGGTAACATACAATCGACATGACCTTATCTCCAAGTATCCGTAGAGAAAACACATTATTCTTGAAAGACTTCGAGAATAATTCCATTGATAAAATGTGTATCTAGGCATAAAGAAATAGATACTTAAATTTGATTTAATTATCGTGAATAATATGAATGTGATTCATATTATTTAGATGCATGAGAGTGATGTAATATAACTAAATGTCATTTAATTATTATGGATATGAATAATATAGATAACGATATCTATATTAATCATATATATTATAAATGTGATTTATAATAGATAGGAGAGAGTTATTCGTAAAAACAGTTACGATTTAAATGTTGATGTGAATTGCATTCACATTGGACAAATAATTGATAATGTAATTTCCATTTTATTTTATTGTAAATGTGATTCATAAATTTTTAATGGCATGATTCAAATTTCACAAAATAATTGGAATTATATTTTTGAAATAATATACAATATAAAATTGTATGTAATGAAGGATTATATGAGATGTAAGATCTCATATATTTGGAATGAGGAGCCCCCTTCTATTTAAGAGTGTGGACATCCACTTTTGATTTAGGACATAAGGTTGTTGTCCCTCATTAATTGGAACGAGGCTCATCCTTCATAGTATATCGATTTGATTGAATTTATTTATATTGATGATTGATTTAATATATATTTAATTTAATTAATTATTATTTTGTTTCTACAACAAAAATTATGATCATTGAAAGAAACACAAATCAATCCCCTCCATTAAATTTTTTATATTGCATGGATTAAGATCCATGGACTCCCATAATATTATAAAAGAAGAGGCAACCATAGATCTTATTTTACACAACATAATTCATAAGCTCTCTCTCCTTCTCATCAATGTACACGCCCTCTCTCTCTATGTGGCCACCCACTTCTTGAACTAGAGAGGATCATCGTCGTCTCTACATTGTCTTTCCATCACTTCGACTGTTCGTAGATCTTCGTCTTCATAGGTGCTTCTAGTACGCGAAGAAGACTTCAGATTTCATGTGAGAAAATTAGGATATCCTTTGCTTGGATCAACATTTTGGATTGTTATAAGGACATGTTTCATCTATGCGCTCGCAAGTGTCTCCCCCATCGGGTCGGATTTGAGACAAGCGGTTTCTTCATTTAGAGACTACGACTGCAACCACACTTCAAGAGGTATTCATACATCTTATTTGCGGTTTAATGAAACAATATGATAAGTGTTCTTGGATCTGTGATGTCATCGCTTCAAAAATTTTAAATTCCACTACCTTGAGCGACAAGTGCAACTAGTCGCTCATGATCGCATATGATGTGATATTTAGGCTTCTGTGATGCAGTTAAGGTTCTTATTTTAACCTTCAAGTGATATCAAAGCCTTGGTTAAAGTCTTGGATATGATCTGAAATATTAGGTGATCAATGTTTATATTTTGGATGCGTGAGAATCATTATTTTTGCATTGGATGCAAGATTCGAATTGGTTTTTTGTTAAAATAAAAATCTATTATTTGTGCACCATTTGGATATTATTTTTGGTTATCAAAAATTTATTTATAATGTCTAAATATGTCCCAAAAACAATAACCTATAATTGATACCAAAGTGCATGAAAATGATTCGAAGAGTTCCCGCCTTGAAAATTATTTTTGCATGTATTCATGGATCTGTAAGAAAATTATTTTTCTTACTGTTTTACCATCATTAAATATGAAATAAATACTAGAATTAAGTAGAAAATAAAACCAGCAAATTCTTGAATTTTTTTCACGCGATTCTGACTCAGTTTGCACTAGATATTACATAGTTAGTGGAGATGGGTCGGAAGATAATTAGATCATCAAATCTCTTTGCTTAAAGTTTTTACAATTCAATGGAAATCATGAAAATTATGAATTTTATATGATTTATTATGATGCCTATAAATTATGAAAACAATTGATTAATTATTGATGGATATACATTTCTCATTCTCTATTATCTTATTATAGCTTTATCTTTTAGCAAAACCATCTATAAATATATGTAAATACAATAAATTAACTTTGTGTATGTTGTTAATAATGCATAATTAACACCTATTTATTAAAAAGTAATAAAGAGAAAAGAAAACGAAGGATGTATTTATAATAAATATAGAGTGACTTAAACTCCAAGAGAATGTCAAGTCTTGACCTGATCGCAAAAATTGAAGTAGAGAGATAAGGGTACACTGTACATATTACATATTCTTGTAAATGTAGTTATTTATATTTATTCTACTTTTTGTGAAAAATAGATTATTTTTAAACTCTTATAAAAATTTCTAATAATAATATAAAAATAAAATAAAAATCAGAAATTTAATATAAAATAAAATTCCAACAATTCCTTGTACAAAAGACACTTGTATATATACACAACACCTATTTATTCTACAACAGGAATTAATTTATAAAAATCACATAAAAATCATTTGTATTTCTTAAATTATTATGTAAATAAAAAATATAAAATAAAAAGAATTTTTGTAAAAATAATAAAATAAAAGTACATGCACATAATACATAGGTACAATATACATGTATATAACACTTAATACTATATATACCCTCTTTATACTTTTCATAAAAATAATTAAAAATCACAAAAAATAGTTTATAAATCAATAACATTTTTTATTTTATACACTTTTTAAAATCATTTAATATTGTATATTTAATTTCTTTTTATTTTTGTGAATCCTAAATTCTAATTGATCCACTTAGGAACGTTGACCCTGGTCAACGTCTCCTCCCCAACTAGGTCGACCCAACTCCTACTCACTGGAGCTTCGTCTCCACTTTTTCCCGATCGAGTCAAGCCTCCATTCTCCTTGGTTTCTTCACCCGATTAAGGTCCTAAGATCCATGATTCTTGTGAATCCCTAGGCGTGGCAGGATTGCCCTAGGGTTTCGATCGCCACTCCGATCTTTCTAGATCTTCGAGCATCCTATAGATACTCTCATCCGGCTCCAACACATGTCAGCTCATACCTGGCCATCCTTCTGCCCCTTAACCACCTCCAGATGAGCGATAGTTGCTTGATGTGACCTTTGGATCACAGTTTGGTGCTGCATCGTTGACGCTCAAGCTACGTGGCCGGAGCTCCACTGCATTTAGCCTCCCATGGCCAGTCGCAACCCGGTTGAGGACAAAACCTTCACCACACGCTCTCATAGGGTTGTTGATTCCTTTAGGAGCATCATGTATCACCCATATCATCTGCACTTTTCATTGCCACTTTGACTTCATCTTTTCACCACCATCGGTTCCTTCGCTCCGACCATCGAGTCTGGAGCCTCCGTTCGCCCACCTTCCCTTACCGATCAACACGCCATATCACCACCACCCTTCCTCTCCCGGCCTGATAACCTTAGAATCGCTCATCAGAGTAAGGTTAAGGAAGAGACCTCCTTACTCCACTCCCGCCGGAGATCGAACCGCATTCCCCATCACTTCTTTATAATTCCCAAGCAATAATCAGATTGGAGTAAAGCCCTCAAGTCATACTACCCTTGCAGGTGTTCAAATGCGTGAGGTGTACCATATGGAGTCCCAGCTGTTCAGGAGGAGCAGCTGCATGCGTACCACCACCGTCCCTCTTATTTGGCTGACCATCTTCCCATCCGAGCCAACCACTCGATGCGGAGCGCTTCCACGACCGCACCGGACCTCTCGCTAGCTTCATTAGAGGCGTGGATCAACCTCCATGCACAGACAAAGCTCGTTATATGCCTGTTCATCTAGCCATCTTCTCCTCTATTCGATCTGGAGCTCGTCCTAGATTTGATCCGAGCCTTCTATTAGCATCTCATTCTAATGCTTGGATCACTTCGGGGTCCCTCATTTGAGCTTCCCGAAAAAGCAGTTGTCTAGACTTTAGATTTGGTCTTAAGAAACAGCTCTGACCGTACATCCCCGGCAATCCCTGAGATGTCAGATACTTTTGCAAAGGATCATCTGAACCGTCAAAGCACCCACGCACACCTCACATGTCCTCTCTGGGTATATATCACTTTTTCCCTACATGTTGTTTTGTTTTTCTTTAGTTCAGTAAATAAAATGAGTAGTCAAAGACATTTGCAGTTTGGACCCTCTAGTTTTCATATTTTCATTTCAGTCCAATCAACTTGGAGTCACATGTGTCCCCACATGTTTTGCTAGGATATTTGCGACTTGTGTCTTGGACTTTCTGCTGGTTACTCAATAAATGCTAATTTTTGATAATTACATTTATACCTATGTTTTCCTGGATCACATGCTGCGCATGATTTGAGTGGGTTATTTGCATTGTTGGCCTTGGAGCTTAGATATTTGTCATATGTTAGGTCCTAAAAGCTAAAATATTTACATTTGGTCCTTGTGAACTGTATTTAACTTGATTTTTTTGTATTTGATGCAATAAATATCAAATTGACTTTAAAAATTACATAAAAATTACCTAAAGCTCCTGCTAGTGTGTAATATTTATGGTGATTTTATGTGTTTAATTTGCATGAATTTTATATTATTAAAAATTCAAAAGCCCTTAAAGAGTGTCATGTTTGTCTTTGAAAATTTATAAAAATTAAAAAAAGCCTTGAAAATTTCATAAAAATTCCTATAGTTGTATTTTGTTACGTTTTAACTCCACTATCATTTTTGTTTGATAAACCCCTACACAAGCCCTAAAAATAACAAAACACCCATAATTTATAAAAATTATATAAAATCAGAGAAAAATTCAAAAATTGTGTCCTTGATTTCTATTAGTTGGTTTTGATTTATATTTTGCATAAAAATACCATCCATGAACTTTGAGCACTTTAATATTTTAATTCTGAAATTGATATTGGTTGTGCACTATTTAGTCTTTTTGTCACTGTTTGATTTTAGAAAATCAAAAAAAATAAAAATCTCACAAAAATTATCAAAAATATTTCAAAACATATAAAATTTAAAAATATTTTTACTTTAATTTCCTGAGCATTTTTTCTTTATTTAAAAATTACAAAATATTGTTGTGCATGTCACTTATCCTTTGGGCTTGTTTATATTTTATTGAAAATTAAACATTTGAAAATTTAAAAATCACCCAAAATACTTTATTTTCAAAGTCCAACTACTTAGTTTTAAAATTATGCTCCTTGTGTTCGACCCTGATCTCTATAATAGGTAAATAAAATAGCAGACCGCTTACATTGATTGTTTGATTACTTGAATGGTTTAATTTTCTCGTTGATTGCGTCGATTGATTTGGTTTACAAATACCTTAGATTAATTTCATACTTAACCCGAATTAGTCAGCGTGACATCAGAATGGTGCCATTTCCAGGGAGTATGGCTTAGAAGTTAGATTTCAGTTTTTGATTATCTTTTCATCTATCCATTACAATTGTTTTTGGACCATCTTCTATTTCGCTTTTTATGCAAGAAACCGCCTGAGGACGACCTATTTCTCTTTTGGAGGAGCTCGCATTTGAGAAGGAGTAGAGGAGGAGGAGATGCAGTTATAGTAGATAGATAGTTTTATTTATGCAAAAACCATTATTATAATAATTTTGAACTCTTCAGATTGTCTTGGACACTTGGTTATTCAAGGTCTGTTTCACCAAGTGTTGGTGCACTCGGGGGACCTCACCACAGTTTTTTGAGATTTTTAAAAAAAATTTCTATTTTATTCCCGAGATTTGGCCCTTAGATTTAATATTTCTATTTGCTTAAGCTCGTAATTAGCTTGTTCCAAACACATTAATATCTTATCTGTTCCTATAGAACGTAATTGAACTTAGTAAAATAAACATAAAAAAGTTGACTTAATTAGTTAAAGGACCATGTACCTTGAGGAGTCACATACAACGCTAGCAGGACCTGTTGTGGCGAGCACCGATTGACTCCCAAGACTGGACTCGGGTCTTTTATCTGATTAGTTAACCAGCAGTTCTTCACGCTAATAGATGTTGCTCATCTTGGGATGGTTTCCTCGTGTATCATGTAGGTAGTTTTATTTCTTTCTTTTATTTTTTGTGCAGATTACTCTGCATGTGGAGTGCTTGAGTAAGGTACACATTTCTATCTTTACATCATTGTGTTTGATCGCACATTGACTTTTCTAACTTCCTCCACCAGTTTTATTGTACTTAAATAACCACAGAAATCAAAAACTTCGTTAGGAATTATTTTATTTTAGAAAAACACATAAAAAAGTGACAACTAATAAAATTTGGGTATGCTAAAGAAAACATGACCTAAAACTGAACTTTACCTAAAAATCTTTGTTTTGGCGAGAGTTACCCCCTCGTTGTTTGATTTATCTACAGGGAGAGAGCAACTCACAAACTAGGATAGGGAGATGCCTAAACTCTCTTCAGATTACTGTTTCTTGTGATTGGTTGTTCTCCAGCGAGGATTTCACATGGTAGCCGGTAATCGATCCGGGACTTCCTTAGCTAGGGTCTTTTGCCTTTGTAGACACTGGAGATATGACCAACAACGAGGGACGGACTAATGAGCAGCCACAAGGATCTACATTTGTATTGGACTAGGCTACCATCGACAACACATTTCTTACTTCCCTAGAGACCATGCAACGTTAGATTCGGGACCATGGGGCGTTCTTGGCAGAGGTGAGGAGAGAGCTCACTCAATTGAGATTCGGGAGAGAGCAACCGCAACGACCAATAACTGGTGGAGAGATACCCAGAGCTGAGGGAGGAGACAAACGTCGGGACGAGCTGTAGGATCCAACGATACTTGCCCGCATGATGAGGTAGTACCACAACCCTGATGCGACGCTCACCCATAGATGGATCCAGTTGCCTAAGATACTTGGCGACTTCGAGCTCCGCTCCCAGACCACTCAGCTACTGCCCAAGTTCCATAGGCTAGCCACAAAGGAGCCCCATCTCCATCTGTAGAAGTTCCAAATGACATTGATGAATCTGTGATTCATCACTCTAAAAATTGAAAATAGAGCTTTGTTCCCAAGTAAATAGCAGCATATTTCCCCTTATCTTGCATAAATAGCATTCATGCATGCAAGCATAATATCTGCATTTTAGCATTCATATTTGCATAAAATAAGAAGCCAATTTCACTTGTAAATATTCACATGTATATTAGATAAAATACCTTATTTGTATATATTTTATACTATCTCCGAATCTAATAAAACCAACTCTATTGTGTATATATGACTAACACTAATTAAAGAAAAATATCAAAAAAATACTAACTTGTAAAATTACCCAATAAAACCCTAAACTCGATTGAAGACCTTAGACCTTAAAATGCACATATCACGCTCATACAACCTCCGAATTAGGTCTACTCAGTTTTAAAGTAATACACATCCAGAGACCTTTAAAATGAGACTAATTTCATTCAATTCGGAGCTCGTATGCAAAACTTGGGTTTTGGGCCCCCTTGTATACTATATATATGTATATTTGTACTCTTGTATTTTTGTATCATATTTGATCTCATCTCCGTTTTTGGTCAACATGAACTTATAGTTCTCATTGAGATCTACAACTTTCATGTTTTGAGTTTTTCCAAATTCGGCCTCCTTCTCTCTCTAAATTTATTTTTTCTTCCTAGCCACTCAAAGCAGGCTACGTAGCGCTCTCTGATTGCGCCACGCGGCCAGCTTCTTTGCGCGTCACGCACCCTTGCATTTCAACCGTCCGATCACTTTCCCCTCTCTTGATCCAGGCCATCCAAGCCGCAATGCTTCCTAGCCCTTCGATTAGCCCTAGGGCTTAATCTGGACTGTTAGCCCGTGCCACATTCTCAATGCACCACATGGCTACATCCATGCCCTCCGATCATCGCCAGAAGGCTCATATCTTGGCCGTCCATCTCGCGCGACATCTGGGCCCTTCGATCAAAACCCCAGACTTCATCTCCACTGCACGATAGCGCTTCGACCTGTGCCCGCCATGTGGCGCGCCTTGTGCCCTTGATCTTGATCCGTCGATCTGATCCTCACCCTCCGCTTCCACCACTCCCCTGACCGTTGGATCGCTCGATCCAACGGTCGATACTTTGTCGTCTACCTCCCGCATACCCCGCGCCCCACGTCTTCCACCGTGCGCAGGGGCCGCCCCTTTCTATTTTGTGTGCCACGACGACCAACATCTTCGCCCCCTAGCACCACCACTACACAACCCACTCTTCCCTCATCCTCGTCAATCCCCTCATTCGCCATGAACGCCCTCAACCTCGCTCCACGATGACCACCAACCTCACCTCCTCGCTACCTACGTTGTCACCTTCATCCTATAAATACATCGCCTCTGTCTACCTTCACTCCTATCCGCCACTACGGAGAGATTCCCCTAGCTCCTACCTTCCTATTGGTGACAACAATTCAGCGACAAGTCGAGCAACGATGGCTGAAATCCCTCTGGCGAGATCCACGGCCAAATCCGTCGTGTTGCAGCTTCCTCCGTGAGCTGCACGAGCTCAGGTCTACTACCGTCCTTCGAGCGATGACCAGGAGCCCCAATCCGAGCTCCATTTCCCAAGTAGCAACCTCCATCGCCTCCTCTGACCTTCTTCTTTGTTCTCTTCATTTTTCTCCTATTTTATTTGCCTCCTCCGCGTATCTTCACCCCCTTCTGACCATCCCCCGAGCTCTGCCCTGGAGTTGGCATCTTCGCGCCCATATCCATTCGCTCAGAGACGATCCGCACTTCACTCCGAGAGATCCGCCACCTTGGCGGAGCAGCACCACCGGACACAATCATTCCACTACAGGCCTCCCTCCGCACTTCCGTTCATTCCACGACCACACTGCATGCTTCGACTATTAAAGTAACCCCCTGCAGGTACACTCTTGATCATTGGTCGGAGCTTCATCGGAGCTCAGCTCGAGCTTCCCCGCTACCGGTCTCCAGTTCGCCCCGACCTCAGTCGTGACCTCCGGCAGCCACATGACGCTCCCACGACCTTCCCCAGCTTCTTAGCAACTTTCGGTGAGCTTCAGCGACGACTGGAGGAGGAGGCGGAGCTTAAGACCCTTCGCCGGAGTATAGCCTTCTCCGCCACAGGAGGCGGAGGACCATTGGACACGAAAGCCAGTGATGAATACCCATTCATCACTCTTTATTCTTATATTTTAGCTACAAAAACCTTTGCAAATACATGTATATTCATGTAAATACAAATAATTACCAAAAGCATGCATTGTGTAAAAAAACTAATAATTAGCATGTTTTTGTGCAAAAATAAAAGAATAAAGAGACAAAAGAAAAAGAGGGAGATATTTAGAATAAATATTGAGCGACCTAATCCCAAGGGAGGGCTCAGCATGGGCCTAACCGCATAAATGCCCAAGTAGAGAAAGATAAGGAAGCTCATGTGTACATATACCTGTAATTAAATAAATATTTTCCTCTAAAAACTAAAAATAAAAATAAGTCATATTTATTTGTTTATATTTGTATATATTTGAAAATATAAAATCAAAATAAAAAGAAGAAAATTAAAAAGAAAATAAAAAAATCCACTTGTGCATATCCACCTTGTACACACAACCACCTCTATATTTATTTAGCCTTGTAAATAAATAAATTAAAATCCCTAAAAATATGTACATATCCTATCTTTTATGATATAAATAAATAAAATAAAAACCATAAAAACAAAAATAAAATAAAAAGAACAAAATTAAAAATCTAAAAAGAATATTGTACATATACCATGTATATAGATGTATATATCTATTTATTTAACCCTTAGATATAAATAATAAAAATAAAATAAAAATACCCTTTTATTCCTAATTTTATGCTATAAATAAATAAAATATAAAATGGGAATAAAATTGCACAAAAATAACAAATTAAAAATCAAAAATTAAAAACCTATATTGTATATATACCTTTATATAGCACCCTAGTGTAAATACCCTATTTTTATTTTGAAAAATTAATTAAAAATAACAAAAAAATAGAAAAAATTAAAACAAATATTTTTCATGTTTTAAGTTTTCTTTAATTCAGCCATTTGCTATTTTTAAATGAATTTTCAAATCTTTTCCAGGTGGTTGATTCCCATTGGTCTACGGGGACGTTGACCCCCCGGTCAACTACCCCTTTGGACCACAGACCCGTGGATCCTCTTCACAGATCCATCTTCTCCCAATTATCCCTGCTTGGCCCGATCACCATTTCGCCAAATCCTGGGTCCTAATTACTCTCCAATAATCCGGGAACATCGCCCGGCACCTTGCCAAGGGGACCGTGCTCCACCGAGCCGGACCCGACCCTCTCTTCCCGGACCTCCCATCATATAAAGTCTGAGCTCCGCCTCCCTGTTCTTCATCTTTGTCTCATTCGCTTTCCACCCAATGACCTCCATCGCCTCCGCGAGAGTGACAGCTCGCTCCAGGCGTTGTTGCAGCGAGGAGGGGACGTCTCGACCATCGATCCGGCGACGTTGTGCCGCCGTACGCCGCCTGGAGGTGACGCCATAGCCTCGGACACCGACGATCCTCGAGGCAAGGACCTGGAGCACCCCCTGCTCCTCCACAGTCGATTGCATCCATCAGGTAGCCCTTCTCCTTTTTCTTTTTCCCGAATTTCCATTTTTCCCCAAATTGACCCATCACTGTTCCGCTTCGATTCCGTCCACCCTGTCCACCTATTAGCTCATCAGAGCACCCCATCACGATCGCCTTCTCCCCGCACACCTTCTCCACCCCTTCATCCAACTCAGCTCGCACAGGAGCTGGGACTCGAGTTCCTTCGCAGTCGCTCCGCCGGAGCTCATACGCGCCGCCGCACCGACCACCTTCACCCTCGCTTACAAGGTCGAGGCACTTTGCCCTCGACCTGCGAGTCCGTTGCACATCTTTGCAAGTCCCAGGGAGCCCATCTGAGGGCTTCGACACCCAGGTGCAGCAGCTCGACCTCCGCCGGCCTCGCCTGAGTTCCCAGGAGCTCCGTCGAGCCATCGGAGGGCACCATTCGACGCGGGAGGCCAAGGAGCTTCTCTTACGATCTTCAGCAGCCCGCGAGGAGGCCTCCAGCGCCAGTACGAACCCGGCGAACCTCGCCAGAGTCCAGTTCTTTGAGAACCCTCCGCAGCCGTTCGATCGTCCTTCAACTCCAGTTTGCATCGCAGCCGTCCACTCCAGGAGCAGCCATCACCGCTCGATCTTTGGAGGAGTGATCGTGACCGTCCGATCGTTGAGGGTTAGCCACGTCGCTTCCCAGCCGTCGATCTTCCACGTGGCGAGGTCCTAGCCGCTCGATGAGGACCGAGGACCCCCTTGTTGAGGCGCGCCCCTTCCCCGACCGTCCGATCTATACGTGGCGCGCATCTGGCCCTCGAATTAATAAAGGGTAATTTGCTTCTTAGGCCCTTAGTTTTTTTAGTTGTTCTGCTGTAGTCCTGTAAATATTTTAGATATTTTATTTACGTTTGGTAATTTGCATAGTGGACCCTGTAGTGTTTGGTAATTGCTTTTATACCCCTGCCTATAGTGGATCACGTGCATCGACACGTGTTTGTTTGGGTTAATTGCATGTATTGCCTCGTGTGTTCTAGGGTGTTACTGAATGAATTAAAGTTTTTCATAATTGCAGATATACCCCTGTGAATGGTTTTAATGTGCATGTGCGTTATTTAGTGGGTATTTTACAATAAGGCCCCTGGACATTTAGTACTTGTTACTAATTAGTCCAGGAACCTTATTTTACTTGCAATTAGGTCCCTGAGTGCCCAGGTCACGCGTCCCGCGCATGCAACCTTGGAGAAATTGCACTGGACCCCCTGGACTTTCTTCTAATTGCATACATGTCCCTATGTATTGTACCTTGGTTTTCATTTTTAATAAAATAGCAATTTAACTCCAAATTTATTGAAAATTGGATACATGGCTCCTACCATGGTGAAAATTTTCTATAAATTTTGGAGACATTTTTGGTTTCGTTTGCTATTTTTAAAAATTCAAAAACAAGCTTTTTCTTTACTGTCTGACTTTAAAATTCAAAAAAAATATTAAAATACCTCTAAAAATTACAAAAAAGTTAAACAGTAGTTATTTTGCCTTGTTTGATTTTCTAACCAATTTTGGTCATTTTTGGATATATAAAACCCATAAAAATTACAAAACCCCTAAAAACCCATCAAAATTCTAATAATTAATTGAAAAACCCAAAAATAATAATTCTGGTGCCTAAATTTTCTTTGTAGTATCTACTATACAAGAAAATTACCTTTAGGTGTTAATAGGGCCATTTTGTATTTTAATTTGGCCCTTGACACCTGACTGGACAGTACCCTTGTTTTCTTGTCTTGTTTGATTTTTAGAAAATTCAATAAAAATCAGAAAATTACCAAAAATTAACCAAAAACAGTAAAAAAATAAAAAACTTAAAAATATTTTTATTTGAATTTTTGGGTGATTTTTGAGTAGATAAATAATTGTTTGAAGTTGCCATTTGATTATTTTTCTTATTTTCTTAATTATATTTAAAATCCAAAAAAATATAAAAAGACTAAAAATCCACCAAAAACACTTCCCTTTTATTTTATTTCTTTTTTTAGACTACTTGGTAGGCCGTAAGGCCATCACGTGCTCCTTGTGTTCGACCCTGGTCGCTATACCAGGTTAATATAATAGCGAGACCGCTACTTGAGTTTCAGTTGATTTTTGCCTTCGTTTGGGGGTCTTATTTTTCTCGATTGACCACGCCTGGTGACTTGGGTCGCAACGAACCTTGATTACCTTTACCCGAGTTGTCGGACGTGTCATCAGAATGGCACCATTGCCGGGGAGCATGGCTTAGTAGTCGGTTTTCGATTTTTCTCGCAGCTTTCTTTTCACGGCTTTTGTATATATTTTTGTATATATATTTGACCTGTTTATACATTTATTTGGTCTGACCACTTTCTGTTTGTTTTCTTGCGAGGGCCTGAGGATCGAGGCGGCTTTCTTCGGAAGCCGAGCAATCGCGGGAGTCAGAGGCGGCTCTCTTCTCTACAGAGCTGCTGGAGGACGCGAGGAGAGAGCAGAAGTGCGGGAGCCGCGGAATAGCCGCAATTAGATTAGAATAGATTAGAATTTATTTCCTGCAATATTTAAACTGTTTTAATAATACAGGGACCAGAGACAGAGATTTGGACTTTCGAGGTCTGTTTCTCCGAGCACCGGTGTGCTCGAGGGACCTCTTAGTTAGTCGGTTTTTACGCGGCTTTTCGCGGTTTTATTTCTTTTCTGCATTTTCCAGTTTCACGCAGATTTTCGAGCCCCTAGCCGTAGGATTTTCTGCTTGATTGTAACGTAAAAAAATTAGGATCCAAATACCCTAATATATCTACCTGCACCTATAGATCGGTAATTAGACCAAAAATAATAAAAAAATAATAAAATAGCCGTTCCATCACCTCCGAGCCTACGCGCCGCGAGCCTGCCCCGTTAAGCGCTACTCCTAAACTCGACCTGTCGAGAAGAGGAGGGGTGGGTCTAGAGCGGACACTCTGGATTGGAGGTTGGTGGCCGGCTAGCCGTTCTTTCGAGTAGCACTACTGTTAGGGACTCGATTTTCCGCCTGCACCATTTAGTTAGTTTATTTCCTGTCTTTTAAAATTCTGCGCGGATCATCCTGCATTTAGACTGCTGGAGTCAGGTACGCATCTCTTACTCTACATGCATCATTGATTTTCGCGCATCGGCTTTTTCGACTTCTCCCCCCGGTTTTGGACTTAATAACCAGGAGAATCGAAAAATTCGTTAGGCAATTTTTTTGCTTTTATTAAAAAATACCTAAAAAGAAAAACCACAAAATTGGGACTGCTAAAACTATTTGATCACTAAAAGACACTTGATTAAAAACTTGTCTTGGGGAGAGCAACCCCCTCATTGCTTGGTTTGATTGTGCGAAAGAGTGACCCGAACACTAGGTAGAGCCCTCCTGTACTATTCTAGACTGATTACCGACTTCTTCTGTGCGGGACAGTCGGTTGGGAAAGTATCGGGTATCCTAACAGGTCACGTAATCGCTCTGATATCTTGATTGTTCACCAAAATAAAATTGATAAGATAATTGACCGAGCCTTTACGGTCTTCAGCTCGTGTTGTGTTGGTGAACCAGGGGTTTGCTTGTGATCATAGTTTTTCCAGATCCCATCCGCATTACTCGCCAGATCACGATGATGGGTAGGAGGTCTCTTAGGCAGCCTCTGGCTGCACCGCTTTTTAGTAATCCAGCCCACTCATCTAGGTCGGTTCGTGGGAGCTCATACCCGCTCTCCGAACCTGAGTACGATTTCTCTCTGTCCCCCCCCCCCCCGACCCCCCTTCTTCTAAGACTGAGATACCAGTGCCAGAGGAGAGACAGACAGATGATTTATTGGCACCGGAGTTCGGATGTTTTGATTTTGCAGAGATTATGGCCGGCAGTTCTGATGACCGCACTGGAGGTCCACGAGATCAGACGTTCGTCTTGGACCAGGGTGCTATCAACTCCACCTTGATCGCCTCACTAGATTCAGTTCAGCAGCAGTTGAGGGATCAGGGGGCATTCATGATCGAGATGAGGCGAGAGCTTGAGCAGATGAGAGCCGACCGTGAGAACCGCGGAGGAGGACCCGATGATGCGGCAGTTGCAGCAGCAGCCGCAGCCGTGGCAGCAGCCGTAGCAGCAGCAGCAGTAGTAGGAGGACCACCGAGACCGATGCGGGAGAACCACAATCCCGGATCGACTTTGACGCACCGTTGGGTGGTGCTACCAGCTATCGTGGGGGACTTCAAGTTCCCCTCCAACACTTTGCAGCTTCTTCCCCGGTTTCACGGGTTGGCCACTAAGGAGCCCCATCTCCACCTGCAGGAGTTTGAGATGATCTGCAGTACTGTCCACGATCGTCAGGTGGACCATGATACCATATGGATGATTGCCTTCCCCTTCTCCTTAGCGGACAGAGCAGCCACCTGGCTGAAACATTTGGGGAAGTTCATCTACACCTGGGAGCAGCTCCGCGCCGAGTACTTGCACAAGTACTATCCACTCGGGCGGACGAACGCCGCTAGAGCCCTGATCAGCAACTTCTCCATGCTCCCCAACGAGCAGTTCCATGAGGCATAGGAGAGGTTTTGAGAGTTGACTGACAGATACCCACACCACGTCATTTCCAAGCCGAACCTTGTGCAGAGCTTTTTCAGCGAGCTGACACCAGAGCTTCAGGGCTTGGTGAACGCTTCTTGTGGCGGGTCTTACTTTGCCAAGGATCACGACCAGGTCTGGGCCATCTATAAGGAGATGGCCGAGAACTACATGGAGATGTCCCAGACCCAGTTGTATACTCAGGGTAGACCGCAGGAGCCACAAACCATGCAGTACTAGAGGATAGCACGGGTCGATGCCGGTCCATCCAATTCGTCCACGGTAGCCGCAACACAGGCCGAGTCCACTACCGCAGGCATAGGGATCATCAGCGAGAAGCTGGACCAGATGGAGATTATCGAGAAGAAGCAGTGCCAGGGCATCATGCAGATGGAGCAGATGGCACAGACTCTGAGTGACCTGAAGACGCAGCTCATGTGTCTCCAGGAGGCACAGACGGCTTCCCAGCCCCCTTTTCAGGCACGAGGCGATCCGAGTAGCTCCGGCAGCTAGTCCCAGCGCTCTAGCTCCCACCAGCAGCCTAGACAGGTTCACCTTGTACAGGCGGAGCCGTACCAGTAGCCGCAGCCCACCTGCCAGTCACCACCGTCTCCAGACATGCAGATGGTGGTATACAAGCCGGATCAGCCTCTGGCAGTGCTCCCGCCACCCCAGTACGACACAGAGTTGTTGATGGATGTCAAAGGGATTTGGTATGATCGCCCCCAGCTCGGTATCCGACGAGAGCATCCCGAATTCCGTTGGAGGCGGAGGCGCCCAGTCCCAACAGCTTTCAGCACAGGGTGGCCAGTACGGCCATCAGAGAGATCACCAGCAGCAGCAGCCCCCAGTGTATCCACCACAGCAGTAGTCACAGTATGGTCCTCGTCCCCATCAGCAGGGACAGTCTTGGAGGCGTGATCAGCCTCACCAGCTGCAGTATCAACCACACACCTACCCCTCTCAGCCACAGCAGCAGATGCAGCAGCCTCACTACCAGAGAGGCTACCCGTCGGGTTCCCATGAGAACCCTATCTTGGATGATATAGCCCACATTCTCACAGATCAGCAGGCTACTTTTCGATGGGAGATGGACGAGTTCCGCCAGGAGATGCAGGACATCGTGAGAGGGAAGGCCGCCATCCCTACCCAGATTGAGCCGAACCCCAACAGCCTGAAGAGGAAATCTGAGCAGGTAGTTTGTACTGAGTATGCCACTCCTAGTGATACTTTTGGTGATATGTCTGCATATCTTTTTGATATTGACTTTGTCACACTTAGGAGCAGTAGGATGCCAGCAGGCGGCGCCTCGTCTGAGCTACACCACGAGGACACTTCCAGAGTACCAGACGAGGAGGAGAGCGGTACTGAGGCCACTAGAGATGATGACGGTGGTACTGATGCCACCAAGAATGCTGATTCCACAGGCGGTGCTGAGGCCGCCGTTTCACCAGTTCGAGGAGGTGGTACTGAGGCCACCTATTTTGCCGAGCCAGAGCGCGTTACTGAGGCCGCGAGTCTTCCAACCGATCCAACCGATGGTGGTACTGAGGCCACCCATGCTTCTGTTGAGAGACATGTAGTTTTTCCTTCTTCTGCACCTGTATCTCGGAACATTTCTGTGAATAAAGGAAAGGGTTTATTTTCTTCTGGTCCTACTGTGGTGCATGATATATGTGTGGATCCGGTCATCGAACCGTCTAGACCCTTTCCTAGTCCTTCATCTGAGAAGGACCTTATGATCTCCTTCCCTAGAGCCCTTTAGTTGGGGAAGGGGAAGAAAAAAGAAAATCCAAAAAAGAAAGATCAAGAAGAGTTCAGCCAGCAGATGATAGATCGGTTTCACATTCAGCTGACTCTTCAGGAGGCTTTGCAGCACATCCCTCTTCTCTAGCGTTCACTTAGAGACAGGACCACAGTCAGGAGGAAGAGGAGGAACCACCACTCAGAGATTCATGTGCTGACGAAAGCCACTTGTTTCGCGATCCAGAACCGTCTGCCAGCTAAGAGGCCAGATTCAGGAGCCCCTTATGTCAGATACCATATCAGTGAGCAGAGGTTCGACAGTACTCTATTAGACAGTGGATCGTCGATCAACCTACTTCCGGCAGCCTTTCTCGACCGCTTCGAGCTGGGCACTCTTCGACAGAGCAGGACAATCCTTCAGTTTGCGGATCGATCTGTCAAGAGGCCGAAGGGGTTGTTGCGAGATGTTTTCATCATGATTCAGGGCCTGCAATTCCCCTGGACTTCGTAGTGTTGGACATGGAGATCCCTAAGTCAGTGACCGATACCCCCATCATTCTATGTCGCCCGTTATTGGCCACAGCCAAGGCAGTGACCGACCATGATAGCGGGAAGGAATACTTTCGCGTCGAGGGCGAAAGTGTACAAATAGAGACGGTGGAGGACAGCAGATCTAGAGACAGATCATGCTCAGAGACCACCTCAGACACAGAGCAGATGACAGATACCGGGCTAGACATCCACCAGGACTGTGACTTTGTGATCACAGACGATGAGGCAGTTTGGGCAGACCCAGCCGCACAGGACATCCTCTCACTCTCAGATTCCGCTGATGCAGAGACGACAGTAGAGGAGAGCTTGGAGAGCACATTCCTGGTCCAGGATACTTCAGAGGCAGCAGAGCCGGTTGTCGACCGTGAGACAGATTCTTGTGATGATGGTGGCGTTAATGCCACCTTGGATGACACAGATCCCTCGGAGTCAGAGTCTGATTGGGCAGATTGTGATGACTATATGCCAGATCTGATTTCCACTGAGCCTGCAGATGGGGAGGAGGTACATGCCGAGCAGAGCAGAGACAGTTTAGTTGAGCATCCTTCTCCAGATCCAGTTTGTGAGAGAGAGTTCTCATTCTCCCGGGTAGATTTGCCGCATACACTCAGATTCTTCAGAAGCCAGATTTTCCAGCACCAGTTTGTCCAGAGCTGAAGCCACTACCTGCATCGTTGAAGTATAGGTTCCTTGCGGGTGAGAATGAGATGTACCCAGTCATTATCTCCGCTGATTTGACTGGAGAGCAGGAATCCCGCTTGATGGGGGTTCTTGAAAAGAACCGCAAGGCGATAGGATGGAGCGTAGCAGATCTCCAGGGGATTAGTCCGGCCCTGTGCTCCCACCGTATCTATCTCGAGGATGAGGTGAAGCCGTCGCGTGAGTTCCAGCGGCGGCTGAACCCAAATCTGAGAGAGGTTGTCATGAAGGAAATTTCTAAGTGGTGGAGCGCCGATTTTATCTATCCCATCTCCGACTCTAAGTGGGTCAGTCCGTTACATGTGGTGCTCAAGAAGACGGGCATCACTACAGTGGTTTCGGAGTCTGGAGAGGAGATCGCTACACGAGTACCCACTTCTTGGAGGGTCTGCGTGGATTACAGACGACTCAATCAGGCCACCAAGAAGGATCATGTCCCCCTGCCCTTTATTGATCAGATCATTGAGAGACTGGCAGGGAAGAGCCACTATTGTTTTCTGGATGGGTACTCGGGCTACAACCAGGTGGCAATCGCTCCAGAGGACCAGGACAAGACTACCTTTACGTGTTCCTTTGGCACATACGCCTTTCGACGCATGCCATTTGGTCTATGCAATGCCCCTGTGACTTTTCAGATATGCATGCTGTCGATCTTTTCGGACATGGTAGGGGAGTGCTTGGAGGTCTTCATGGATGATTTCTCGGTTTACGGCGACGGATTCGACTCCTGTCTTGACTGCCTAGACCGAGTACTTCAGCGATGCATAGAGGTTCGCTTGGTTCTATCTTGGGAGAAGAGTCACTTCATGGTGACTCAGGGGACGGTGCTTGGCCATATCATCTCCAACAGGGGCATGGAGGTTGATCCGGCCAAGGTTGATGTCATTAGAAAACTTGCACCGTCGTCCAATTTGCGGCAGTTACAGTCATTCCTGGGGCACGTCGGTTTCTACCGGCGATTCATTCGTGATTTCAGTAGGGTTGCCCGACCGTTGACTGATCTGCTGACAAAAGACACCGAGTTCCTTATCGATGACAAGTGTCTTTCGTCGTTTGAGACTCTCAAGCATTGTGTTGTTGAGGCTCCTGTCCTTCAGCCACCAGATTGGTCTCTCCCATTCGAGATCATGACGGACCCTCCAATTTTGCCGTGGGGGCTATGCTAGGACAGAGGAGGGACGGAGTTCCATTTGCTATTCACTACGCTAGCCGCACATTGGATTCCGGGCAGCGGAACTATACAGTCACAGAGAAGGAGATGCTAGCCGTAGTCTTCGCCCTAGATAAGTTCAGATCATACATTATTGGATCTAGAGTGACTTTGTATACAGATCATACCGCCATTAGGTACCTCATGGCGAAGAAGGATGCCAAGGCCAGATTAACTAGATGGATCCTTCTACTCTAGGAGTTTGACATAGAGATTAAGGATAAGCCTGGAGTCAAGAATGTGGTGGCGGATCATCTCTCCCGATTGGAGTATCTTGAGGATTTTGAGTAGATTGACCCTATTTGTGAGACCTTTCCAGATGAGGCGATCCTTGCTATCGCCTCGCTCCCATGGTACGCCGATATTGTGAACTATCTTGTCGCCAAGAATGTTCCACAAGATTGGCCCAGGCAAAAACTTGAGATCTTCCTCGCGAAGGCCAAGTTTTACCATTAGGAGGATCCCATCCTTTACCTTGAAGGAGGGGATAGTATCTGGCGTAGGTGCATTCCTCAGGAGGAGCATCACAGCGTCCTTACTTACTGCCACAAGCTGGAGGCAGGAGGACATCACTCAGGGAGGAGAACGACACAGAAAGTGCTCCAATCTGGCCTATGGTGGCCTACCCTCTTCAAGGACTCTGATGAGTTCGTGAAGAGGTGTACTGACTGTTAGAGGATGGGCACTTGTGGACAGCGTGATATGATGCTGATGCAGCCCATTCACTTCTGTGAGGTTTTTGACGCATGGGGCATCGATTTCATGGGTCCGTTCCCTAAGAGTCAGGGATTTGATTACATTATGTTGGCCGTCAATTATGTGAGTCGTTGGGTTGAGGCCATCCCAGCCCGAACCGCTGATGCCATCATAGTTTGCAGATTTTTAAGGAAGCACATCATTACACGGTTTGGAGTACCTTGAGCATTGATTTCAGATGGGGGGTCTCATTTCATCAACGACCAGGTGAAGGCACTTGCTAGCGAGTTCGGCATAGACCATCGAGTTGCCACTCCATACCATCCACGTACGAATGGTCTAGCCGAGGTGTCGAACAGGGAGATCAAGACTATTTTGTAGAAAGTCTTCCGCCCTGACCGAAAGGATTGCTCACAGCTTTTGGACTCGGTCTTGTGGGCATATAGAATGTCTTTCAAGACACCTTTGGGCACATCTCCCTTTTGCCTCGTTTATGGCAAGCCGTGCCATTTACCTGTTGAGTTGAGGCACAAGTCACTTTGGGCAGTCACAGATATTCTTTTAGATCTAGATAGTGTAGGAGAGCAAAGGAGGGCAGAGTTAGCAGCCCTGGAGGAGCTTCGTGATACCGCCTTCTCGAACAGCCTACAGTATAAGGAGAGAGTGAAAGAGTGGCTTGATTCTCATATCAGCCACAAGCATTTTGAGCCTGGACAGAGAGTATGGTTGTTTGATGCTAGGCTTCGTCTATTTCCAGGGAAGCTACAGAGCAAATGGAAGGGACCTTATCTTGTGATAAAGGTACACGACAACGGGAGCATTGATATATCCGAGTTGTCTTCTGAGAGTACCTTTCGAGTGAACGGCCAACGGCTCAAGCCATTTCTAGATCATGAGCCGCGGGTCGTTGATGTTGCCCCTATTCATTTTGCGTGAGATGTGGTCTCTCGACTCACATCTATTGCATCTCACGCCTGATTATCACTGTTCTTCCGACCTGTATAGATCCAGTTGTCTATATCACTCTATTCTTTAGTCCCACATCCCTTTTTCTCATCTTATGATTATGCTATACTTAGAATGTACTTTACCCTAAGTATAGGATGGATGTAGGACCTTCGGGTATTCTTTTTATCCTTTCTACCCCTGTTTTGCTGCCTTTACTTAGGGATATTTCACCCTAAGTATAGGGGGGCAGATTCTGTACATTCTTCACTCGGATTTACCTTCATGTACAGCTTGCTATACTTAGGATAACTTGATCCTAAGTATAGGGGGAAAAGCCGAGACTCTCTTGATCTTCTACTCATTCTATTCTTTGATTCATCTTTGTATATAGCCATTCCTTTTCACGTCCCTATACTAAGCATGAGTTATGTCTTCTTCATCGCTCTTGATCACTCTGAGGACATCGTTCGAGCTAAGTATGGGGGTGTGTATATATTTCATATATACTTTAGCCATAACTCATACTTTGTGTAAGTGTGTGAATAAATAAAAATGGCCAAAACCCATAAAATTTAAAATTTTTCCCTTGTATATAAAATTCATCTTGCACATACCTATTTATTTATACAAATAATTTTTGTACAAATGATTGTAAAATGATTTGTGTAAAGGAATTGTAAATATTTTCATATCAAAATTATGTATATAATACAAAATTTTTGCAAAATGTTTTGAAAATAAAAATTTTGCAAAACCTTGTGTAAATGTTTGTAAATATTTTTGCAAAACTTGCATTCATGCATACATCCATGGTTTCAAAACATTTTTTAAAAATTTTGCACGATTGTAAATATTTGTAAATAGCATCTTTGTAAATATTTGTATAGTTTTTCCTGGATCATAGTTGACATTTAAACTAGCCTGGAATTAAATTGGGAAATGGAGCTTGATTAAGATCTTAATCCACCTAATTCTAAGAGGAACCTTATAGGGCTTAGGGTTAAGGCTTTTCAGGTCCATTGGGACTTAATTCTTTGAGTCCACTAGGCTATGAGCATATGTCATCTTGATGAGCCTAAGTAGAGCACTTAACAACACACGCATGACTCTTAGAGACAATGGCTTGACTTGCACCAACACTTTACACCTAGCTCTCCACGGATGAGGTGGTGAGGAGGCAATTTCCTTTGGCTTGGGGTAGCATATGAGGGTAGTACTTCTAGGCGGAACCTCTCTTCTTCTTCTAGTGAAGGAAGTTTGCCTCAACTTGGTCTAGTGGTGACGAAGTCTAAAGACAGAAGTCGTGGGTTGCAATAAAGCTTCAAAAGAGGGATAGTCTACTGGCTCAAGAGGAAAAACTCCTTGTATCTATGCTGCACCATGTAGATATGTTGTACAGTTGCACATTAAAAAATGTGCAAAAAGAAAAAAAAGAACTCCAAAAATAATGGTGGGTCAGATTGAAAATTTAATAACCCCACCGGAGTGTATATAGTCAAATAAAGCAAAAGCTATTGGTATCCATGTTACATCTTATGAAGCTTGCAGCGGAAGACTTAGCTACACTAGTTGGGATCCCAAGGATACATCGCTACATTGGCCATGGTCCATTCTTCATCTTCTTCCCCCTCTTCTTGAGTCGTTCTTGAGTCGGTTGCACTTGAACTTAGAAGGGAATACCCCACTTCTCGAGGAAAGAGTTGCTAGACCGAGGCATTAGAGTTACCAGGTTGGGGGAGGTTGTTTCTTTGTTACTTCTAAGGTGGGGAGCTACATATCACTTACACTACATGGAAAGATTCATGGTCATTAGAGTTTGTATATGTAGACTTGTTCTGATCTGGTTTATTGAGGAGTCTTGTCCATAGATTGGTGGAACTTAGAGGCTGTTGAGTTTTAAGCTTAAGTCCAAATAAGGTTCCGACACATTAATAAACCAAAAGATCTGATCGAGCTCCATATTTCAATTTAATGAAGGCGAGTTTAATAATCAGCCTTAATCCTTGTATATTCTCCTCTTTTTCTTTCTCTTTCTCTTTTTCACTTCTTTTTCAAACAAGTGTTTGCTAAGGGACTAGCAAAGTTAAGTATAGGGGGTGATGAATACCCATTCATCACTCTTTATTCTTATATTTTAGCTACAAAAACCTTTGCAAATACATGTATATTCATGTAAATACAAATAATTACCAAAAGCATGCATTGTGTAAAAAACTAATAATTAGCATGTTTTTGTGCAAAAATAAAAGAATAAAGAGATAAAAGAAAAAGAGGGAGATATTTAGAATAAATATTGAGTGACCTAATCCCAAGGGAGGGCTCAGCATGGGCCTGACCGCATAAATGCCCAAGTAGAGAAAGATAAGGAAGCTCATGTGTACATATACCTGTAATTAAATAAATATTTTCCTCTAAAACTAAAAATAAAAATGGGTCATATTTATTTGTTTATATTTGTATATATTTGAAAATATAAAATCAAAATAAAAAGAAGAAAATTAAAAAGAAAATAAAAATATCCACTTGTGCATATCCACCTTGTACATACAACCACCTCTATATTTATTTAGCCTTGTAAATAAATAAATTAAAATACCTAAAAATCTGTACTATTCTATTTTTTATGGTATAAATAAATAAAATAAAAACCATAAAAACAAAAATAAAATAAAAAGAACAAAATTAAAAATCCAAAAAGAACATTGTACATATACCATGTATATAGTTGTATATATCTATTTATTTAACCCTTGGATATAAATACTAAAAATAAAATAAAAATACCCTTTTATTCATAATTTTATGCTATAAATAAATAAAATATAAAATGGGAATAAAATAGTATAAAAATAACAAATTAAAAATCAAAAATTAAAAACCTATATCGTATATATACCCTTATATAGCGCCCTAGTGTAAATACCCTATTTTTTATTTTGAAAAATTAATTAAGAATCACAAAAAAATAGAAAAAGATAAAACAAATATTTTCATGTTTAAGTTTTCTTTAATTCGGCCATTTGCGATTTTTAAATGAATTTTCAAATCTTTTCCAGGTGGTTGATTCCCATTGGTCCACGGGGACGTTGACCCCCGGTCAACTCCCCCCTTTGACCACAGACCCGCGGATCCTCTTCACGGACCCATCCTCTCTCAATTATCCCTGCTTGACCCGATCACCATTTCGCCAAATCCCGGGTCCTAATTACTCTCTAAAATCTGGGAACATCGCCCGACACCTTGCTTAGGGTCCGTGCTCCACTGAGCCGGACCCGACCCTCTCTTCCCGGACCTCCCATCATATAAAGTCTGAGCTCCGCCTCCATGTTCTTCATCTTTGTCTCATTCGCTTTCCACCCAATGACCTCCATCACCTCCGCGAGAGTGACAGCTCGCTCCAGGCATTGTTGCAGCAAGGAGGGGACGTCTCGACCATCGATCCGGCGATGTTGTGCCACCGTGCGCCGCCTGGAGGTGACGCCAGAGCCTCGGACACTGATGGTCCTCGAGGCAAGGACCTGGAGCACCCCATGCTCCTCCACAGTCGATTGCATCCATCAGGTAGCCCTTCTCCTTCTTCTTTTCCGAATTTCCATTTTGCCCCCAACTCGACCCATCGTCATTCCGCTTCGATTCCGTCCACCCTGTCCAACTATTCGCTCATCGGAGCACCCCATCACGATCGCCTTCTCCCCGCACACCTTCTCCACCCCCTTCATCCAACCCAGCTCGCACAGGAGCTGGGACTCGAGTTCCTTCGCCGTCTCTCCGCTGGAGCTCGTACGCCCGCCGCACCGACCACCTTCACCCTCGCTTACAGGGTCGAGGCACTTTGCCCTCGACCTGCGAGTCCGTTGCACATCTTTGCTGGTCCCAAGGAGCCCATCTGAGGGCTTCGACACCCAGGTGCAGCAGCTCGACCTCCGCCGGCCTCGCCTGAGTTCCCAAGAGCTCATCGAGCCATCGGAGGGCGCCACTCGACGCGAGAGGCCAAGGAGCTTCTCTTCCGATCTTCAGCAGCCCGCGAGGAGGCCTCCAGCGCCAGCACGAACCCGACGAACCTCACCGGAGTCCAGTTCTTCGAGAACCCTCCGCAGCCGTTCGATCGTCCTTCAGCTCCAGTTTGCATCGCAGCCGTCCACTCCAGGAGCAACCATTAACGCTCGATCTTTGGAGGAGTGATCGTGACCGTCCGATCGTTTAGGGTTAGCCACGTCGCTTCCCAGCCGTCGATCTTCCACGTGGCAAGGGCCCAGCCGCTCGATCAGGACCGAGGACCCCTCTTGTTGAGGCGCGCCCCTTCCCCGACCGTCCGATCTACACGTGGCGGCGCATCTGGCCCTCGAATTAATAAAGGTTAATTTGCTTCTTAGGCCCTTAGTTTATTTTAGCTATTCTGCTGTAGTCTAGTAAATATTTTAGATATTTATTTACGTTTAGTATTTGCATAGTGGACCCTGTAGTATTTGGTAATTGCTTTTATACCCCTGCCTGTAGTGGATCACGTGCATCGACACGTGTTTGTTTGGGTTAATTGCATGTATTGCCTCGTGTGTTCTAGGGTGTTACTGAATGAATTAAAGTTTTTATTAATTGCAGATATACCCCTGTGAATGGTTTTAATGTGCATGTGCGTTATTGAGTAGGTATTTTATAATAAGGCCCCTGGACTTTTAGTATTTGTTACTAATTAGTCCAGGAATCTTATTTTACTTGCAATTAGTTCCCTGAGTGCCCAGGTCACGTGCCCCACGCGTGCAACCTTGAGAAATTGCACCGGACCCCTGGACTTTCTTCTAATTGCATACAGGTCCCTGTGTACTGTACCTTGGTTTTCATTTTTAATAAAATAACAATTTAACTCCAAATTTAATGAAAATTGGATGGTGTTAAAATTTTCTCTACATTTTGGAGACATTTTTGGTTTCGTTACTATTTTTAAAAATTCAAAACAAGCTTTTTCTTTACTGTCTGACTTTAAAATTCCAAAAGAAATATTAAAATACCTCTAAAAATTACAAAAAAATTATACAGTAGTATTTTGCATTGTTTGATTTTCTGACCAATTTGGTCATTTTTGGATATATAAACCCATAAAAATTACAAAAACCCTAAAAACCCATAAAAATTCTAATAATTAATTGAAAAAACCCAAAATATTAATTCTGGTGCCTAAATTTTCTTTGTAGTTTCTACTATACAGGAAAATTACCTTTAGGTGTTAATAGGGCCATTTTGTATTTTAATTTGCCCTTGACACCTGACAGGACAGTACCCTTGTTTTCTTGTCTTGTTTGATTTTTAGAAAATTCAATAAAAATCAGAAAATTACCAAAAATTAACCAAAAACAGTAAAAAATATAAAAAAACTTAAAAATATTTTTATTTGAATTTTTGGTGATTTTGAGTAGATAAATATTGTTTGAAGTTGCCATTTGTTTTACTTTTCTTATTTTCTTAATTATATTAAAAATCCAAAAAAATATAAGAAGACTAAAAATCCACCAAAAAACACTTCCCTTCTATTTTAATTCTTTTTTAGACTACTTCGTAGGGCCGTAAGGCCATCACATGCTCCTTGTGTTCGACCCTGGTCGCTATAACAGGTTAATATAATAGTGAGACTGCTACTTGAGTTTCAGTTGATTTTTGCCTTCGTTTGGTGGTCTTATTTTTCTCCGATTGACCACGCCTGGTGACTTGGGTCGTAACGACCCTTGATTACCTTTGCCCGAGTCGTCGTGCGCCTGTCATCAGCCAGCAGCCGTCCGATTCACCTTGATCGGACGGTTTGGATCCTTCCACGTCACCATCAGCTGCAGCCATCGGATCAGGAGGATCCCGCACTCCAGATCATGCCACGTCACCGCTTCCCACATGCTCCAGATGCCTGTTGGATCAATCCAGATCCAGCAGTCATTGATCGTCCATGCCTTATTCTCCGGAGCCAACTACCGCTGTGATCTTCATCCAAATCCAACGGATCCAGTCGCGCCACGCCTCAGCTTCCATTCACCGTTGGATCCTAACTTGATCCACGATCCACATCGAGCCACGTCGCCCGATCCGAACCTCTTCCCCGATTACCATACTTGGATTCCTCGATGCTACTCCGAACCTCCATAAGCGCCCGAGCCTTGATCCAAGCCTCCCGAAGTCTCCGAGCCTGGATCCCCATGTGATCTGTACGTGCGGCCTAGGTAATTTGCAGTGAGGCCCATGGAGGTTTTCCATATTTGCATTTCAGTCCCTACCAGGAGACCCCACGTGAGGAGCACGTGTTTTGTGGGAAATTTGATCCACCCCCTCAACATTATAGGTAATTGCATATCAGTCCCTGTCAGCACGTTTACTTTTTATCAATTTTATTTCCTATAATTGCAAATAGGCCCTGATCTTTGCACGTATTATTTAGGCATCCATTTTAACTTATGTTTCAAGTTTGAAATTGCATTGTATAACTTAATTTGTCCTCTTTCATATGTGATACTTGGCATTATTTTTGTGAAGCAGTGGTTTTATTATTAATTAATTGGTGAAATTTCTCGTAATTTGCCCATTTATGCCTATTAATTTGTAGTAATTTCTCTGTGACCCCAAAAATCCCCAAAAATTCACATTAGACTGAGGATAATTAAGTTTACATTGTGCCCAAAAATCATCCATCATTTACATGTATCTCGAGGCCCGAATAAATCATTTAGTGATTTACTTAATTAATTTTTAATAGGTACATTTCACTTGGAAATTTAGGTTGATTAATTTTCCTGGATTCTTCACACTTGATCTACCTAGGATAATTTTAATATCTGAAAATATTGTGATTTGATATTTATTAAAATTAATTTAATCAAAATCCTTTGCATTCATTTAAATTCATAGTAAATTCATCCAGTGTCAGAAAAATCTAAAAAAAATAGTGTAGCTTAATTTCATCATATTTCACCATCTGGACAAGTTTCATAATTTTTGGACGAGGTCACGATCAAACTGATCGCCTTTCCGTTCTCCTTGGTTGAAAGAGTAGCCTACTGGATGAAGCACCTACGGAAGGCATCCACCACTTGGAGAAGCTCTGGACCGAGTACTTGAACACGTACTACCCACTCGGCCAGACCAATACAACGAGAGCGATGATCAACAAATTCACCCATGATCCCAAATGTACAATTCCATGAAGCTTGGGATCAATTCAGAGAGTTATTGACAGGTGTCCCCACCATGAGATCAGCAAGTCCAACCCTTGTACAGAGTTTCTTTTGTGTCCTGACACCTGAGCTATAGGGGCTTGTAAATGCCTCGGACAGAGGTTCCTACTTTGCCAAAGACAAAGACCATGTCTGGGGCCATCTATGAGGAGATGGCTGAAAACTACACTGTGATGTCCCAGACTTACGTCTACACTTAGGGGAAACCTCTCCTGCAGGCGGTTTCATATCAAAGGATTGCATGCGTTGATGTTGATCCATCCACTTCTTCGTCAACAGCTGCACTCATCGAATCTTCAGCTGCCAACATAGTCATTATCAACCAAAAGTTGGACTAGATAGAGATCATAGAGAAGAAGCAGTGCCAGGCCTAGACAAGCTCAACAAGATTGATGAGCTAGCCCAGACTTTGAGTAACCTGAAGACCTTGATCATGTATCTTCGAGAGGTACAGACAGCTTCTCAGCCTAGTCTCAGGTTCAGGACTGATCCAGGAGCAGCTCCAGCCGACCATCTACCTCATATTGCCAGGTTCACTACATCTAAGAAGAGCCAATCCAGCAGCTTCAGCATTAATAATAACCACCACTATCTCTAGACACTCAGATGGTGGTTTACTAGTCAGATCAACCCTCAGCAGCCTTCCCCCTGCCATACCTAGAGTAGCAAGATCTATTGATGTAAGTCAACGGGATCTGGTACTCCCAGTACCAACCAAAGCTAGAGATTTGTCATGACCATCATGACTTCCGATGGTCCACTAGAGGCACCTCTCCAACAACAACCTCCAGCTCAGGCAGGGCAGGGCAGCCAGTCTCAGCAGCCCCAATACTCCAACCAGCACCAGCAACAGTAAGGTCCTCATCCCTAGTATCAGGGACAACAGTGGAGGCAGCAACAACCTCATCCCAGTACTCCCAGCCTCCTCCTCACCCATACCAGCAGCAACAACAATAGTCTTAGCCTCATTTCCAACAAGGAAACCCATCCGATTCACATGCACCAGTCAATGAGAACCCGATCCTTGATGACCTTGCCCGCTTCCTCGCTGACCAACAAGCCTCCTTCTTTTGATAAATGTACGAGTTCCGACAGGAGATGAGAGAAATAATAAAGGGCAAGGCTTCCATACTCGCTTAGAATGAACCCAATCTGGGCAATCATAAGAGGAATAATGAGCAGGTATAGTTTATAGAGAACACCACTCCTAGTCATATTTTGGATGATATTTCTTCTATATTTTATGTTGATTTTGTGACACTTAGGAATGGTAGTTAGCTAGCCGACCCGATGCAGACTCCAAGGTGCCAGACGGGGACAGAAGCGGTATTGATGTCTCTTACCATGATGATGATGACGGTGGTGTTGATGCCACCAAGCATATTGATCCATACGATAGTACTGAGGCTATCGTGCTACAAGATGCAGACGGTGGTTCTGAGGCTACCAAGATTCCAGATGCTAGGCCAGAATGGGATTCTGATGCCGCAAGTTCAGATGTAGTCGGTGGTACTGATGCCACCAAATTACCTTTCGTTGTATTGTCCCATTTTGGACTTGAGGATGCTCATAGAAAAATATAAAAAATGGAAAAACAACAAAAATAAAAAATATGAATAAAGGAAATGTTTCTGTATCTCTTGTGAGTCCATCTATGTTGCATGATGATCTTTGCATGGATTCAAGCTTGTTGAATGCACGTGAACCTACTCCTGACCCTCATCCCTATGGAGAGAGTCCTTCCATCCCCTTCCCTCAAGCACTCCGCTTAGGAAAGGGGACCAAAAATGAAAATAAAAAGAAGAAGCACCAGGTAGAGTTCAACGAGTAGATGATAGATAGATTCCGGATACATCTGACTCTACAAGAGATACTTGAGCACAACCCTCTCTTATAGAATAATATGAGAGAGAAGACCATCATCCATAGGAAGGAGAGAAATTACAATGCAGAGATCCATGTGCTTACTATGCCACCTGCTTTTCTATTCAAAACCGGCTGCAAGCCAAGACACCTGATACATGAGCTCCTTATATCAGATGCCACATTCATGAGCAGCGGTTCGATCATACTCTATTAGATAACGGTTCTTCGATTAACCTCCTTTCGACTGCCTTACTCAACTTATTTGAGTTTGGCCCTCTTAGATAGAGTAAGACAGTCCTTCAATTTGCTGATAGATCTATTAAGAGGTTGAAGGGGTTACTAAAGGACGTTGTCATCACAATTCAGGGCTTGAAATTCCTCGTGAACTTTGTTGTACTGGACATGGAGATCACTGACTCTGTGATCGATACCCCCCCATCATCCTAAGATGACCTTTCTTGGCCACAACCGAGGTAGTGTCCGATAATGATATCGGGAGGGTATACTTTCGCGTCGAGGGTGAAAGTGTACAAGTAGAGATGATCAAGGATACTAAAGACAGAGAATATTCTCTTTATCTTCCGGCTACATTTACGCCCCTATCTCTGGCTCTGGTATCCCTTAGCTTTCTTAGAGTAGACTACAGACTCAAAGCAAGTGACAGAGGTGTAGTGAGACGTCCACCAGGAGTGTGATTTTGTGATTACAAATGATGAAGCAGTTTTGGGCGCTACAGAGCTCTTGTCCCCGTAAAACAAGCTCTTATCACTCCTTCAAATGTTACAGAGTTATAGATGACAGTTGTTTAGACTTCAGAGAGCACGTTCATGGCATAGGACACCTTAGAGGCTGATGATCATGGTCAGGACAGTGAGGCTTACTTTATTTCATGTGATTCAGATTCAAATCCCTCAGACACAGACATCAATTTTTATTGGCAGAATTTTGATGACTATTTACAATGTCTTGTGCCTATAGAGTCCATAGCTAGGATGAAGAACGAGTCAGGTCAGTTGGAGATATACCAGTAGGGCCATCTTCATCAGATTCATAGTTGTAGCAAGAGTTTTCACATACAGATTAGTAGCCTTCACTCAGACATTTAAGAAGTCCTATTTTCCAGCTACCACTTATCTAGAATTGAAGACCTTGCCATAGAGAATGAAGTACAGGTTCCTTGCGGGTAATCCAGATATGTTCCCAGTCATTATCTCAGCAGATTTGACTGAAGACCAAGAATCTTGTTTGATGGAGAGTCTTGAAAGAAATCGCAAGGAGATTGGATGGAGTGTAGCTGATCTCCAAAAGATAAATCTGTCCATGTGCTCCCACCACATCTATCTCGAGGAGAACGTCAAGCCATCGCGTGAATTCCAACGAAGGCTGAACCCGAATCTTAGAGAAGTGGTCATGATGGAAATATCTAAGTGGTGAAGCACTGATTTTATCTATACCATCTCTGACTCCAAGTGGGTTAGTCCATTGCATGTGGTACCCAAGAAGAAGGGTGTCACCACAGTTATGAGCAAGTCTGGAGAGGAGATAATCAGACCACTAAGAAGGATCGTTTCCTGCTTCCATTTATTGATCAGATTATCGAGAGGCTAGCTAGGAAGAGTTACTATTGCTTTCTTGATGGATACTCGGGATACAATCAGGTGGCCATAGCGTCCAGAGATCAAGAGAAAATGACATTCACATGTATGTTTAGGACATATGCTTTTAGATGGATGCCCTTTGGATTATGTCATGCCCCGGCTACATTCCAAAGGTGCATGTTTTCCATCTTCTCAGATATGGTGGGTGAATGTCTAGAGGTCTTCATGAATGACTTTTCAGTCTATGACGATGGGTTTGATGCTTGTCTTGAATGCCTAGACCGAGTACCTCAGCGTTGCATCGAGGTCAACCTTATTCTATCCTGGGAGAAGACTTATTTCATGATGACTCAGGGGATAATCCTTGGCTGCATCATCTCCAACAGGGGCATGGAGGTCGATCCAGCCACCGTCAATATCATCAAGAAACTCATTCCATCGTCTAATTTGCGACAGTTGTGGTCTTTTCCAGGGCTTATCGGTTTCTACCGAAGGTTTATTCAGGACTTCAGTCGAATTTCCCTACCTCTTACTAATTTGCTGATGAAAGACACTGAGTTCATTAAAGATGATAAGTGTCTTACGTCATTTGAGACTCTCAAGGCATTAGTTGTCCAAGCTCCTGTCCTTTAGCCACCCGATTGGTCTCTCTCATTAAAGATCATGACAGGCGCTTCTGACTTCGCCATGGGGGTGCTTGCACAGAGTAGGGATGGATTGTCGTTTGCCATTCTCTATGCTAACCGGACTTTGGATGCCACTCAGCAGAACTACACTATGACTGAGAAGAAGATGCTATCTGTAGTCTTTGCTTTGGATAAGTTTTGATCATATATTCTTGGATCTAGAGTGACTATCTACACGGATCACACCACCATCCAATACCTCATGGCTAAGAAGGATGCTAAAGTCATATTTACCAGATGGATCCTTCTACTCTAGGAGTTTGATATAGAGATTAAGGATAAACTTGGAGTCAAGAATGTGGTGGCATATCACTTGTCCCGATTAGGGCACCTTGAGGATTCAAAGCAAACCATACCTATCACAAAGACTACCATGACGAGGCAATTCTCGCTATCACCTTTCTTCCGTGGTACGCTGGCATTGTGAACTATCTTCTCTCCAAGAAAGTTTCACAAGGTTGGCCCAGATAATGACTTGAGACCTTCCTTTCGATGGCCAAGTCATACCATTGGAAAGATCCCACCCTTTACCATGAAGGGGGGATAGTGTTTAGCATCAATGTATTCCTCAGGAGGAGCACCACAGTATCCTCACCTACTTCCACAAGCTTGAGTCAGGAGGGCATCACTATGGGAGATAGACCGCACAAAAAGTTCTCCAATCCGACCTTTGGTGGCCTACCCTCTTCAAGGATTCAGATGAATTCGTAATGAGGTGCACTGAATGTCAGAGGATGGGCACTTATGGACAATATGGTACAATGTCGATGCAGGGAATTCACTTATGTGAGGCTTTTGACGCATGGAGCATTGATTTTAGGGGTCTATTCCCTAAAAGTCAGGGATTTGAGTACATTTTACTTGATGTGGATTATGTTAGTTGTCAGGTTGAGGCCATCCTCGCCCGAGTCGTAGATGCTAAGACAGTTTGCATATTTTTGAGGAAAAATATCATTTCATGGTTCAAGGTATCTAGAGTCTTGATTTCAGATGGAGGGTCACATTTTATCAACGATAAGGTAAGGGCCCTTACTAACGAGTTCAGCATCGACCATCGAGTTGCCACTCCATATCACCTTTAGACTAATGGTCTTGCTGAAGTATCAAATAGGAAGATCAAGATTATATTGCAAAAGGTCGTCTGCCCAGACCAAAAGGATTAGTCATAGATTTTGGAATCGATCTTGTGGGCCTATAGGACTTCCTTCAAGATCCCTTGGGCACATTTCCCTTTTGGCTCGTTTATGGCAAGTCATGTCACTTACCAGTGGAAATCAAGCACAAGTCACTTTGGGCAGTTACAAGGCTATTATTAGATCCCAAGAGTGTAGGAGATCAAAGGAAAGCAGGATTGGCATCCCTTGAGGATATAAGAGACACATCCTTCTCAAATGGCCTACACTATAAGGATAGAGTGAAGATATGGTATGATTCTCATAACAACCATAACATTTTGAGTTGAATTAGAGAGTATGGTTATTTGATGCTAGGTTGATATTATTCTTAAGAAAATTACAAAGCAAATGGAGGGGACCATACTTGGTCAGAAAGGTGCACGACAACAAAAGCATTGATATATCTAAATTGTCATCTGATTCCACCTTTCGAGTTAATAGTCAATGCATGAAACCATATCTTGATCATGATTCGCTTATCGTTGATGTTACCCCTATTCATTTTGTATGAGATGTGGTCTTTGACTCACATCATTTGCATCTCATAGCTTATTATCACTTCCTCTCGACAGTTGTATGTATCCAGATTGTCCATATCATACATTCTTTTTGTCTGATATCCTATCTTTATCTTATGATTATGCTATACTTAAGGGACAGTTTGCCATAAGTATGAGGGGGTATCAGACATGTAATTATTCATTTGATTCTATTTACCTCTATTTTGCTGCCTATACTTTGGGATACTTTCATGTACATCTTGTCCTTTGATTTCCCCCTTCGGCACAATCTTCTATACCCAGGATCACTTGATCCTAAGTATAGGGGGATCATCGATCTCCATTCATTATATTCTTTTATTCATCATCGTAGTATAGCATTCTTTTTACTTCCCCATAGGTAGCACGAGTTATATCTTCTTTCATCGCTCTTTGTTCACTCTGAGGACATCGTTCAAGTTAAGTATATGAGGGTTTCGTATATACTACATATATACTTTAGACATAACTCATACTTTTTGTGTGTGTTAATAATATGGCTAAAAATATCTAAAAATCACAAAAATTTAAAATTTTTCTCATATAAATGTTTGTACAAAAACCTTTTATAAAAAATATTTTTTGTACAAACTTTTGCAAAAATGATTTTGATTGTAACATTTGTAAATATTTTTGCATCAAAATTATGTATATTGTACAAAATTTTTGAAAAACGTTAGAAAATAAGTGCTTGCAAAATTTTGTTTGTAAATGTTTATAGAAATATTTTGCAAAACTTTTTGTTTCATGCATTCAAAAATTTCCATAAAAATTTGCGTATTTTTGAAAACTTTCACAAAATGAGTTTTGTATATATTTTCTTATGTATTCCTCTGAATCATGGTTGACATTTAAATTAATCTGGAATTAAATTGAAAAATGGATCTTGGTAAGACCTTAATCTACTTAACTTCAGAGGAACCTTGTAGGACTTGGGTTTAAGACTTTTCAGGTTTTATAGTGACATAATTCCTTGAGTCCACTAGGCTATGTTCACTTATCATCTTGATGAGCCTAAGTAGAATACTTAACAACACATGCATGACTCTCAGAGATAACGACTTGACTTGGACACACATCTTACACGTAGCTCAACACGGATGAGGTGGTGAGGATACAGAATCCTTTAGCTTGGGGTAACATACGAGGGTAGTACTGCAAGCTGGAACCTCTCGTCATTCTCTAGGGAGGTATGTGTGCCTCAATTTAGTCTATTGGCATTGAGGTCTAAAGACACGAGTTTGTGGGTTGTAATAATGCTTCAAAAGAGGGATAATCTACTGGCTCAGGAAGAAAAACTCCTTATAAATATGTTGCACCATGAAGATTTGTTGTACATATCCACATCAAAAAAATGTATAAAATCAAGAAAATCTCCAAAAAAGGGACTTGCCTGATTGAAAATAAAATGCACGGCGAAGTGTTTATATTTTGGTATATGATACATCCAATTGAATATGTAAACTTCATATCTTTAGTATTTAATTCATAATCGATAAAATTTCATCTAATTTGATTTTTGCAAAATACATCACCTTTTGGGCGAAAATATAACAAGAGCACAACCTTCTATAATAAAACCTCATTTATTTATACTAGCATCCTGAGATATATTCAATATGTAAACAAATATTTACATTCTTATTCAAAATTTCCTTTCTTTTAGGTGGTATTTTCGTTCTCATACTATAGAATTTAATCTGTAAACAAAATTCAAAAGAAAAAAAATGAAAAGGGTGTTATACTCAAAAGAATGGAGGAATCTAAACTTACAAATTATGGAATATTCCAGAAAATATAATTGAACTCAAAAGGACAAAAGTGCATTGAATATTCCAGAAATATTATTAAATAAAGGCTCGAGTTTTGAAGTAATTATTGTCAATTTACAAGAATAATAATATCTTTTACAATCACTTGTTATAAGTTACAAAATCGTAATAACTGATGTTAAAAAACACCCAATCATAACCACTAGTGAATTGAGAACACTGATTCAAAAATAAAATAAAGGAGAAACTTTGAAGATTGGATTGAGATGTAATCAAAACAGAAAGAAAAATTAAAATTCACATAAAAAACAAAAGCAATCTAAAATAACATGAAACTTGATTAATAGATGAATAAAAAATAAAAAATACTAAGAACATGCATCACCCTCTGTGCGCAACCATCTCATGCAGCTTCATGCATCATTGTTGTCATCGCCATGCACTACCACCACCATCGTCCCACATCACCATCATCTCCACGCATATCCTTCGTCTCTACGTTGAGGGAGGACAAAGAACTGGAGGGGAAACAAACCCCCATCGAGTTTTGTTTGGGAAATTTCTAATAATTGAGAATGTCGATTATGATGGATGCTATATTTACAAAATATATTCAATTGATTAATGAGTAAGGAGATAATGACGCAACTAAATAGAATACTCAATTTCATTTCTAAAAATAACGAGTTGGAGGTTATTTGGATATTGATTTTGAGTTTAATTTGGTGGTTTTGTTTATAGCTATAGATTGAGATCTAATAGATTTTATGAAATGTCGTACCATGATTATCGTGAAGTACTAACTTCATTCAAAATTTTCCTATATATAAGGTAAAATGGACTGCCCACTTCTGGGAGTTAACCTGGCTCCCCTATCTCCTTTTCTCTATATTTTGTTTTTTAAAATGCTTCCATAGATTTTCGTTATTATATCCCTATATTATGTCATTCAAATTTTGTGTGAAATAGAGACTTACAACCTCCATCAGGTGGGGTCGATTCAACAATTCTGCGATCATTAAAAAATGCATGTCTAGATGAAGGTCGTAGAAGTCTTTGTTTCTCACGAATCTTCAATGACATAATATAGGGATATAGTGATGAATTTTCACGGATTCATATTTTAAAAAATAAAAGGAAAATGGGGCGGTGAGAGTTAGGTTAGCTCCCTCCAGAGTAGCTCCATTTTTCCTATATACATATGTGTGTGTGTGTGTGTGTGTTTATATATATATATATATATATATATATATATATATATATATATATATTAATGGGACTGCCCCCTTGGGGGAGCCAACATGGCTGCCCCCGTGCCATTTTCGGCATATTTTTTATTTTTTCGAAAAATATTGTCATGTATATTCATCCCTATAACCCTCCTATATGTCATTCGAATTTCGTCAGAAACAGAGACTCCTACGACCTCCATCCAGACAGTCATTTTTCAACGATAACAGGATTTTTTAAATCGACGCCATCTAGATGGAGGCTGTAGGAGTCTCTGTTTCTGAAGAAATTCGAATGGCATATAGGAGGGATATAGGGATGAATATACATGTGATATTTTTCAAAAAAAATAAATAAAAAAAAGCGTTGAAAATGGCGCGGGGGCAACCAACAGGGGCAACCCCATTAATCTCATATGTGTGTCTATATATATATATATATATATATATATATCTGTGTGTGTGTATGTATATATATATATATGTGTATATATATGAGGAAAGGGAGCCTACTTTGTGAAGAGGTAACTTTACCTACTTCACATCCATTTTTCGTAAATTTTTTTATTTTTTTAAAATGCCACCGTGGATTTTTATAATTATATCCTCTAATATGTCATTTAAATTTCATCAGAAACAGACTCCTACGGTCTCCATCCAGATAATAATTTTTTAACGGTCACAGATTTGTTGTATTTTCCCTGTTCAGGATGGAGGCCATAGGAGTCTCTGTTTCTGACAAAATTTGAATGCCATATTAGAGGGATATAGTAATGAAAATCCACGGTGGTATTTAAAAAAATTGCGAAAAATGGATGTGAAGTAGGTAAGGTTACTACTTCACAAAGTAGGCTCCCTCTCCCCCCCCCCCTCTCTCTATATATAGAGGTAAATGGGGCTGCCCCCAGGGAGTAGCCAACTTGGCTACTCCCACCCCTATTTTTCCCTCATTTTTTTATTTTTTTGGAAAATAAAAATTTGTATATTCAACATTATATCCCTCTCACATTCTATTAAAATTTCGTTAGAAACAGAGACTCCTACGGCCTCCATCCAAACATGGTCGATTTAAAAAATCCTACGGCCGTTAAAAAAATGACGTCTGGATGGAGGGCCTAGGAGTCTCTGTTTCTGACGAAATTTTAACAGAATGTGAGAGGGATATAACGATGAATATACAATTTTTATTTTCCAAAAAAATAAAAAAGAGGGAAAAATAGGGGTGGGAGTAGCCAAGTTGGCTACTCCCTGGGGGCAGCCCCATTTTACCCATACATACATATACATACCACCCCTATTTTTCCCTCTTTTTTATTTTTTTGGAAAATAAAAATTGTATATTCATCGTTATATCCCTCTCACATTCTGTTAAAATTTCGTCAGAAACAGAGACTCCTAAGCCCTCCATCCAGACGTCATTTTTTTAACGGTCGCAGGATTTTTTAAATCGACGATGTTTGGATGGAGGCCGTAGGAGTCTCTATTTCTGACGAAATTTTAATAGAATGTGAGAGGGATATAATGATGAATATAAATTTTTATTTTCCAAAAAAATAAAAAAATAAGGGAAAAATAGGGGTGGGAGTAGCCAAGTTGGCTACTCCCTAGGAGCAGCCCCATTTACCTCTCTTCTCTCTCTCTCTCTCTATATATATATATATATATATATATATATATATAAGGGTTGATGGCACCGCCCCCAACACGACTGCCCCACCCCAATTCTTGGGCAAATTTTTTTTGGAAAAATATCGTCATATCTATTCATCCCTATATCCCTCCTATATGCCATGTGAATTTCGTTAGAAACATAGACTCCTACGGCCTTCATCCAGACAGAGTCGATTTAAAAAATCCTGTGACCGTTAAAAAAATGACGTATGTATGGAGGTCCTAGGAGTCTCTGTTTCGAAAATTCGAATGGCATATAGGAGAGATATAAGGATGATTATACATGATTTTATTTTTCCAAAAAAATTATAAAAAAATGAGGTGGGGGCAGCTATGTTGGTTGCCCTTAGGGGGCAACCCCATTTTTCACACACACACACACAAACACACACACACACACACACACACACACACACACACACACACACACAAACACACACACACACACACACACACACACACACACACACACACACACACACACACACACACACATATATATATAATATGAGATAAATGGGGCTGCCCCTTAGGGGGAGCTAATTTGGCTCCCCCGCCCCATTTTCATCATTTTTTATTTTTTTTTGAAAATTTCTTCCATGAATATTCATCACTATATCCTTATATTATGCTATTCAAATTTCGTACGAAACAGAGACTCCTACAGCCTCCATCCAGACAGTCATTTTTTAACGGTAACAGGAATTTTTAAATCGACCCTGTTTGGATGGAGGTCGTAGGAGTCTCTGTTTCGCATGAAATTTGAATGGCATAATATACGGATTTAATAATGAATTTACACGATTTTAGATTTAAAAAAAATTGTGAAAAAGGGGTGGGGGAGCTAAGTTAGCTCCCCCTAGGGGGCATACACATTTTTCCCTATATATATAGGAATTGATGGGGCTGCCCCGGCCCATTTTTTGGTAGTTTTTTTTATTTTTTTGAAAAATATCGACATGTATATTCATCCCTATATCCCTCCTATATGCTATTCGAATGTGTCAGAAACAGAGACTCCTACGGCCTCCATCCAAACATGATCGATTTAAAAAATCCTACGACCGTTAAAAAAATGACATATGGATGGAGGCCGTAGGAGTCTCTGTTTCTGAAGAAATTCGAAGGACACATAGGAGAGATATAGAGATGAATATACATGATTTTATTTTTCCAAAAAAAATCAAAAAATGCCAAAAAGTTGGGTGGGGGCAGCCATGTTGGCTACCCCTAGGGGGCAACCCCATTTTTCCCATATATATATATATATATCTTTCAAATAAGACATGGTCCTTCCATCCATATGGAAGGTCAACAATCTCTGCCATCCGTCTTTAATCGGGTGGTTGTCATCATTGGTATGTTAATTTTTTTTATAAATTAAGCAAAAACCCATTTTGGTCTTTATGCATTATTTAAATATAGCATGTAATTAACGTCAAATTAATTGAGGGCTAGGGTTGATCCCTCCAAAATAGGAATTATTCGTTGAAATTAAAGGGGACGTCGCCCCTTCCTCTCTAATGGGTAGGCGGTGACGACATGCGGACGGGTGAGCAGCGGATGCGGGGGCGGCCGGTGGTCGTCGAGCGGGTGAAGCTTCTTTATCTATTTCTGCATTTTCGTCTTGTGTTGCTCGCGTTTTATTTCAGGAGAAGTATGGACGTCGACGGTGAAGCTTCTTCGACGACGCAGCTCGCGCAAGGGCTGGATGACACAGACGATTGCAACGAGGAGGACGTCGTCGATGATGACACAAATGATGACAGAGCAAAGAGGAGGACGGGTATTGCGTTGGATCGTGCGATGGACATCTTATTGGCGGGATCGAGCGAGATCGTACGCCGGATCGTACGATGCACGTGGCGGCGTTGGACAGGAGCACGGGGGAACACGAGAGGAGGAATGAACGCAGCGTGGCGAGATCTCGTCGACGCGAAAATACAATATTTACGTGCATTATACACTTTTTTATGTGTATTATACAATTTTGAAGTGTATTAGAGATATTTGATATGTATTTGTACGTATCAATTGAGTGCAAAATGACAGTTGTTATTTTTTATGCATATTGTATATTTTATGTGTATTACACATTTTGGATATGCATTATACATTTTGAATGTGTATTATACATATTTTGGTGATATTTTACTCATCCATTGAGCGTGAATGACAACTGCATTTTTACAAATAACCATAAAAATTCTATTATACGAAGAAACATACAATCAATACAAATAACTATGCATTAATTACTAATATGAATTGTATTCTACAACTAACCATACATAATTTACAAATGGCTGATTAATTTTGAAAGAAACACAGTAAATACAAAAATCATACACTCGTTACAAAAGGAACAACATATTCTACAAAAAAAGACATTAAGATACAAACATTGCCCTACGTAATATCGTCCAGAATAAACTGGATATATTTTAAACATGGTAATGCGAAAAATGACAAAAATAAAGTAGTTAAATTTAGAATTTCAGAATATTTATTGGCATGCATAATTAATACGAAAGTTGATGACTAAAATGCCCTTTTCGGCAACAAAATTGAAGTTGCCGTTGGATTTGAATCCGATGGCCCAGATCGTTGGCCTTCCTTAGGGATGGAAGGACCACATCTCATATGAAAGGCCCCATATATATATATATATATATATATATATATATATATATATATATATATAGGGATAAATGGGGCTACCCCCTAGGGGGAGCTAACTTAGCTCCCCCCCACCCCATTTTCATCATTTTTTTATTTTTTATTTGAAAATTTCTTCCATGAATATTCATCGCTATATCCCTATATTATGCTATTCAAATTTCATACGAAACAGAGACTCCTATGGCCTCCATCCAGACAGTCATTTTTTAACGGTAACAGGATTTTTTAAATCGACTCCGTCTAGATGGAGGTCGTAGGAGTTTCTGTTTCGAATGAAATTTGAGTGACATAATATGTAGATTTAATAATGAATTTAAACGGTTTTAGATTTCAAAAAAAATAAAAAAAATTATGTGAAAAGGGGTGGGTGGAGCTAAGTTAGCTCCCCCTAGGGGCATACACATTTTCCCATATATATTTATATATATATGGTCATATGTCGCTGCCCCCTACGGGCAGCCAACATGGCTGCCCCCACCTAATTTTAGCAAATTTTTTTATTTTTTTTTGAAAAATAATACAATGTATATTCATCCCTATATCTCTCCTATATACCATTCGAATTTCGTCAGAAACAGAGACTCCTATGGCCTCCATCCAGACAGTCATTTTTTAACGGTAACAGAATTTTTTAAATCGACATCATCTCGATGGAGGCCGTAGGAGTCTCTGTTTCTGACGAAACTCGAATGGCATATAGGAGGGATATATGGATAAATATACACGGTGATTTTTTTAAAAAGAAATAAAAAAATGACGAAAAATGGGCGGGGGCAGCCCCATTTTACCCATATATATATATATATATATATATATATATATATATATATATTGGGTAAAATGGGGCTGCCCCCAGGGAGTAGCCAACTTGGCTACTCCCACCCCTATTTTTCCCTCATTTTTTTATTTTTTTGGAAAGTAAAAATTTGTATATTCATCACTATATCCCTCTCACATTCTATTAAAATTTAGTCAGAAACAGAGAATCCTAAGCCCTCCATCCAGACGTCATTTTTTTAACGGTCGCAGGATTTTTTAAATCGACCATGTTTGGATGGAGGCCATAGGAGTCTCTGTTTCTGACGAAATTTTAATAGAATGTGAGAGGGATATAATGATGAATATACAAATTTTTATTTTCCAAAAAAATAAAAAAATGAGGGAAAAATAGGGGTTGGAGTAGCCAAGATGGCTACTCCGTGGGGGCAGCCCCATTTACCTCTCTCTCTCTCTCTCTCTCTCTCTCTCTCTATATATATATATATATATATATATATATATATATAGGGTAAAATGAGCATGCCCCCTAGGGGGATCTAACTTAGCTCCCCCCGCCCCTTTTTCACAATTTTTTTAATTTTTTTTGAAATTTAAAATCGTGTAAATTCATTATTAAATGTCTATATTATGTCATTCAAATTTCATACGAAACAGAGACTCCTACGACCTCCATCCAAACGGGGTCGATTTAAAAAATCTTGTTACCGTTAAAAAAATGACTGTCTGGATGGAGGCCGTAGAAGTCTCTGTTTCACACGAAATTTTAATGACACAATATAGGGATATAGTGATGAATATTCATGGAAGAAATTTTCAAAAAAAATAAAAACATGGAGAAAATGGGGCGGGAGTAGCTAAGTTAGCTACCCCCTGGGGGCAGTGTGTGTGGTAAAATGTGCATGCCCCTTAGGGGAAGTTAACTTACCTCCTCCCGCCCCATTTTTCACATTTTTTTTTGAAAATAAAAACATTTTAAAGTCATTATTATATCCCTATGTATATAGGGTAAAATATGTATGCCCACTGGGAGAGCTAGCTTAGCTCCACCGCCCCATTTTCACATTTTTTATTGTTCTTGAAAATAAAAATCATGTAAATTCATTATTATATTCCTATATTGTGCCATTCAAATTTCATGCGAAACAGAGACTCCTACGATGTCCATCCAGACATGGTTGATTTAAAAAATCCTATGACCATTAAAAAAAGACTGTCTTGATGGAGGCCGTAGAAGTGTCTATTTCACACGAAATTTTAATGACATAATATAGGGATATAGTAATGAATATTCACGAAAGAAATTTTCAAAAAAATAGAGAAAATAGGATCGGGGAGCTAAGTTAGCTCCCTAGAGGGCAGCTCCATTTATCCTATGTGTGGGCGCGCATGCATGCATGCATATACATGTATATATCTTGAAATTGGTAGATAAAGATTTATGTATATCCCAATGATAATAGTAGCAGCGATAGCAGCAATAGTACCGACAACAACCATTGAAATCGCTAAACATTATCCTTCCTGTAGCTTGCACCTCGCATAAATAACGCCAATAAAATTATAGATAATAAATAATGCGTAGCCTTACCATTGTAGATTAAACTACAATAAATTAACTTCCTTTTGGTAGTGTGGGGAACATCACGAGTCACATTCAGATATATATTGTGTTACAATAAAGCATTTTACACAATAAAGTTGTGTGATTTCTTTACCTTAAGTTGCTTAACTTTTCATCCTCATTAGTAAGTGGGATGGAACACTCTTGTCCTTCTATCCCTTTTTCAACAAACATTATCCTCCGTTTCCCTTTCACAACTCAAGACAACAAAACACTTAAGTCAAGCATTAGGTAAATTTCTATATAAATATTCAAAATCATACACACACACAAACACAAACAATCTAACGGATCCTGGATGCATCGAAAGCCTACCATCTCATCCGTTAGATCTCAATGTAACGCTTCCTTATCCAAAAGGGTATTTTAGTCGATGTGTTTTCATTTTGAATTTGAATTCTATTTTGAATTTGAATTTCATTTAATCCTTTCATTTTACCATTTTTAGCTCGTCCGAATTGGCATTTTTTGTTGTTATTTATTCGGTAAGGTTTCGTCAATGTGGCAGCATTTTCATGCTATATAGAATGACAAAACTCTTTGGTAAAATAGTCATTGCCATTGTAAGATTTTATGTGTTTGTAAAAAAAATAACTGAGATAGTAAAAACAGATCTTGCATTGTTAGAAATTTATAAAAGAAACAATAAATGTAAAAAAATCTGAGATTGTAAAAAGGATTTTTGATTTGTAAAAAAATCTGATATTGTAAAAAAAATAATGAAGATTGTAAAAAACGATCACAGATTGCAAAAAAACTGAGCGTGTACTCCTTCGCCTTCATTCCTCCTCCACCTGCACCCTCCTCCGCCCTTATCCTCCATGGTCGACCTCCTCCACTTGCAACATCCTCCACCAACATCACTCCTCCACCCACACCCTCTTTCACCCATCCTCTCCACGATCCATGTCCTCCATGCGCGGCCACTGCCTCCACGTGGCGCCGCCTTCATTGCTTGCGAGAGAAAAACCATCGAGAACCCATCTTCTTCCCCCTGATCTGAAGGTGAAAGAAAGACCACACCTTTGTGGGAAAGAATCGTTGTACATACAACAAGCAAGGCACGTCGTCGTCGACCACCATCTAATATTCTCCCTCTGTTGTCGTTGAACGCCATCACCGATGTGCATCCACCTCCTCCAAGTATGTTTCCATCAACAAGAGAGAGAGAGAGAGGGGGGAGGGGAGATTCTTTAGGAGATATTTGTTGCATTCTAAATATAGAATATGCCAAAATGACTATAATGGATTTTTGAACATTAAAAAATGTAGATAACGGGTCATTAATGGCAACTAAGGGATTGATTATATATAGATAAGATGGTTGCCTTTCCATGCATCCAAGAAATGCCATCTTATCTGAAGTTTTCCACACACACACACACACACACACAAGCACGCGCACGCGCACGCACACGCACACGCACACGCACACGCACACGCACACGCACACGCACACGCACACGCACACGCACACGCACATATATATATATATATATATATATATATATACACACATATACATATATATATATAGAGAGAGAGAGGGGTGAGTGATCCTATGATAGAAAAAAATGTGAGAGCATGAGAGCATGCATTCTGGACCACATGATTCTGCTTTCTCTCTCCCAGTTTTCTCTCTCCTGGTTGGATCATGTGGTCTAAAATGCATGCTCTCATGCTCTCACAGGTTTTGGCTCTCATAAGATCACTCCTATATATATGAAAAAAATGCGGCTACCCCACCACATTTTTCGTAATTTTATTATTTTATTGGAAAAAATATCATCATGTATATTCATCTCCATATACCTACTATATGCTATTCGAATTTCGTTAGAAACAGAGACTCATATGGCCTCCATCCAGACATTCATTTTTTTAACGGTCACAGGATTTTTTAAATCGACCTTATCTGGATGGATGCCGTAGGAGTATCTGTAACTGAAGAAATTCGAATGACATATAAGAGGGATATAGGGATAAGTATACATGACGATATTTTTCAAAAACAATTAAAAAAATTTACAAAAAATGAGACGGGGCAGCCATGTCGGGGGCAACCCCATTTTTTTTGAAAAATAACACCATGTACATTCATCCCTATATCCCTCCTATATACCATTCGAATTTCGTCAGAAATAGAGACTCCTACGGCCTCCATCCGGACAGTAATTTTTTAATGGTAATAGGATTTTTTTAAATCGATACCATCAAGATGGAGGCCGTAGGAGTCTCTGTTTCTGACGAAATTCGAATGGCATATAGGAGGGATATATAGATGAATATACATGGTTTTATTTTTCAAAAAAAAAAAACGTCGAAAAATGGTGCGGGGGCGGCCATGTTGGCTGCCCCCAGGGGGCAGCCCCATTTTTTCCATATATATTATAATATGGAAAAAATGGGGCTGCCCCCTGGGGGCAGCCAACATGGCTGCCCCCGTCCCATTTTTCGACGTTTTTTTTATTTTTTTTGAAAAATAAAACCATGTATATTCATCCATATATCCCTCCTATATGCCATTCGAATTTCGTCAGAAACAGAGACTCCTACGGCCTCCATCTCGATGGTATCGTTTTAAAAAAATCCTGTTACCGTTAAAAAATTACTGTCCGGATGGAGGCCGTAGGAGTCTCTGTTTCTGACGAAATTCGAATGGTATATAGGAGGCATATAGGGATGAATATACATGGTGTTATTTTTCAAAAAAAATAAAAAAATTTGCCCAAATAAGGTTGGGGCAGCCATGTTGGCTGCCCTTAGGGGGCAGCCACATATGACCCTTATAATATATATGTATATATGTGTGTATATGCCCACGTAGTTTACATTTCTATGTTGTCACCTTTACAAGATTTGATCATTTCACTTACATATGTGAGCATTGTTCATGCATGAGTCATTCTTGCTATTATTTATTTATTTCACACTAAAAATACTCAAAGTCACACTTCGCACAGTACAATATAATCGTCAAAACCACGAGTTCCTCACCTGCCTTCAAACGAAGAGCATTCGATCTTTAACAGAGATCTAGGTAATGATAAGATTATCTTCGAACACGATCTAGTGAAGATTGTCTACTTTGTTGAGATCTCCGTATAAATACGAAGAGTAAGTATATACAAAATACTAATTGAGACACCAATACAGAAAAAGGTTAAGTAATTAACGAATGCTTTTCAATTAACATATTTTTATTGAGTTTATATGCATTCAGTACATAACCTTATACAGAGAGGATCACCTTGAATCTTTGTGCACATTGATTCGATTCTAATCATGGCATTTTGCTGCTCGATGCTATAAAGTATGCCTACATATATGTAATGGCAATGTATTTTCATGCCCGTTCTTCGATACAACTGAAACTTAGAGAAGATACTTTACTAAGTAAAATATATCAAAAGATGAGATAACTAAATAATATCAACATACTGATCAATCAAATCTTTCTTTGGTCAAAAAGGAGAATGTTCCCTAAATTAATAGGTTGGAACAAAAGGCTAAGATCCAAAGCTCATGTATGTCCAGATTTGCTCTATAAAGAAGGGATGATTTGCATTAGTAGGAGAGAGAAAGGCATGCCACTTCATGAGGTTCTCAACAGTAGAAAGAGAGAGAAAATGGGGAGGGGGGAGAACATATAGCTAGTCAACTTATAGACTGAGAACTGGATTCCAATCAAAGATTTAGATAGATGAAAAGAGATTGTTTGATGCAAGAAACTGTTCTTCCACGTTTGAATTGACGATATGACCAATGTCGCATAACAAACTCCTTTCCTCAAGCAATGATTACTATGTAGGATAACGGATATATTCATTGATTTCACTTCTAATTGTTTATGTACTGCTTAATTGTTATGTGATACAAGTTGCAATGGAATTAATGGGCAAAATGTATCCATTGAGATGATAATTGAAATGACGATGAATAATTTAAATACTTATTGTTATATTTTTTATGATAAAGGTATGACGATGAGTATTATTTATTGTCTAATTATTTTTTATTCTTGTGACTAACGACGTATGCCATACTCGCTTTTTAAAGTCCATGTAACAATTCTGATGATTTATTCATTAAATTTTGTATTAATCGTTTTATTAGTGATTGTAAGAAAAAGTCAATTATTAATGGTTATCATATGCTTAGTTATGAGCAACAACAAATATATCATTGTAAATTTAATGAATCAAGCAACACATAACAATCATGGTTAAACTACGGAAGACATGTAAACGAAAATTATTGTATAGACAGATTTTGTTGTAGTTTGGTAAAATATGAAATTATGGTTCTTGTTATAATTAGCTATTTTTTAGTGTGACCTGTGTATATTTGCCCAGGGAAACAAGACATGGTCTGTTTGGTTTTATAAATGTATGGATGGTGCTATTTATTGGAGGAAATTAAGATGTCGGAAATCCATACCTTTCTTTTTACAAACATATTATGCCATCTTTCATCCCATTATGAAATACACTAGATAATTTTAATTAAATTGTGACATTTTCATTATATTTACGTTTTGATCATTCAAAATGGTGCCTTGGATGGCCTTGCAGCTCCATTCCAAGTATCTAAAAGAAATCACTAGATGAGCAGCATCACATTCCTCACAAAATGAAAGGGAAAGGACAAGGAATGAGTTTACATGGAGGGGGATTGCCAGAGGGGAAGGAAACTCTCTGGCGAGGTGGTCTCTGAAGGATATTGAATTTATCCTCAAGCGCATCACGGAAGCGTGATCATCGTATCGGATACGACGAAGAACGACTAGTCGTACTAGTTGTTCGGTGCAGCGGAATTTAAAAAATTTTATTCGATGAAACTACATGATCCGAGAACCATTCTCAGATCGTTTCATCTATGACCACAATAAGTATAATGCAATACCTCTTGAAGCGTGGTTGATCGAGTCTCTAAGAGAAGAGACCTCCTGTCTCAAGTCCGATCGTCGGCGAGACTGCTTGCGAGCGCGGGGATGAACCGTGTTGTCCTCGCAATCCAAGAAGTTGATCCAAGCGTGGTTGCTCCTGATCTCGTCGTACGAGATTGAATGTCTCCTTCGTGGGCGTAGCACACCAAGAAGACGGAGAACCGAAGAACGTCGAAGCGGCGGTGCGGTGGCGAGGGCATTGACGATTGTCTCCTCTATGGTATGGTGGTCGGCCACCAACAATAGAGAGAGAGAGGGCTGACGTGTGTAGAGAGAGAGAGAGAGAGAGCCTCAATATCACATGTAAAGAGAGAGCATGGTATGCCTCTCTTTTTATAGGGTTTTGGGATCCGTGGATCTCAATCCATGGGACATATAAAATCAATAGGTGAGATTGATTTATGTCAATCCAATGGTCAAGATTGTTGTTGGTAAAACCAACAAATTTAGGTTAAAATATATTTGACAAAATCAAATATAAATTAGTCCTAAATCAAACCAATAAATAAGGAGAGAAGATACATAGATATTTCATCTCCATGTACCTTCCAAAGTGGACGGCCACACATTCCTTATAGGAATGATGTGCCGTCCAAAGATTCCATGGAGATTGCAATCTCATGGAAATCCATGAGATTGCATATCTCCTTGAAAATCTCCTTTATTTATTTCCAACAACTTTTGTTGGCTTTTATTCTTCAAAAATAATTCATAATTATATTTGAGAATATTGCAATCTTACCATTGAAAATTTGTGAATCATATTCACAACCCAAAATAAAATATAATTTACATTGTCAATTAATTACACAATGTGTATCCAATACACATAATAATTAATCAACACATATAAATTATAATTAACTCTCTCTAATACATTATAAATCGCATTTATAATATATTATGAATAATTGGATATTTCTATCCACATTATTCTTATCCACATTAATGAAATCACATTTAATTAAATTGGATAATTTCTTCACACATCAATATGATTAAATCACATTTAATCATCATCTCTTCATTGCTTAGATCTTATGGAATTATTCCTGAACCCTTCAAGAATAATGCAATCTCTCCGCAGATACTTGGAGATAAGGACAGGGCGATTGTATTGTTCCATGTATAGTGACTTGGATGTTGAGATCATATCTCAAATCCAGATCCCATGGACCTCCCACTGATGCTTGATCAAATCAAGACCGTAAACCTAATCTTCTCATTGTATCTGAATCTCATTCAGATCAATGTACAGTTCATGGACTAAGACTAGGTCACTTCTCTAATGAGAGGAGTCACTAAAATCCAAACCTGTTCCATCACTCCCTCGGAATGGAAGCGTCATGGTTATACAATCGTATATGATCAAATCACCCTCAGGTATTCCCAATACCTGTACATCATGTATACTGGAAGACTTATGTTCATTTTGAAGATAAAGATCACTTTTGCACTGTCATCTTCAGGGTTAGATCATTTAAGTTTCTCAATCTTGGTCATTGGGATTTGGTATAGATCATATGCTTTCACAAAGCATATATCTTACCTTCAAATTCATGTCATGCTTCCAAAGCATGACGACCATGCATGGAATTTGTTCAGTCCCAATACCTTATGAGTGAGCTCATGTCTCCCGGTTCACAAGTGAACCTGTATGATCCCTTTGAGAGATCGTATTTCTCATATGTCCTTACATGCACACCAGCTCGTCGGTATATAGACCTTGATTATGTCATCAACCTATTGGTCTGCCAAATGTACATACTCAGACATATAGCAACACATATGTCTCTACTCAGAGGATGCATGCCTATGTTGTGACAGTATTCAACGTAGGTCTTTGGTTATCTCGATCTCGTCAAGTCAACCCATTGACTCAACTAACCTGACACCTCTGAATCACTATTCCCATGCAGAGGACCTACATCAAGAGGTCAGTGAGATATCAGTCATATGAGATAGAATTGCCATCTCCTACTCAGACTGGAGATCATCACTTAATAATCATTTGATGATGCTTGATGAGTCCTCTATCTAACTCCTTAGATATTCATCCAAGCATCAGCCTCTATGATCCATCCAATGAATCAACAGTTGTATGATCATCAAGTTGGCCATGGTACATAACCCTTATTGTACAGAGGGACCCTATAGTGCATTCATTCATTAATCTCAGAAAGGGAGTGAAAAATAATCAATAACTTTCATTGATAATTTATTCATTACAATAACATTTATTGTAGAAATGGTTCGCCCGGGGCTCACATTGCTAACAGTCTCGTGGGGTGGTCTGGTGAATTGTTGGTATCGAATTTAGGGGAAATTAAAGGGGCCAAAGTCATCGACCACGCTAGGGGCTGGGTGATCAGAGGTAGCCAACAATGGTGGAATTTGGCCGAAGGAGATGGGTGTAACGAAAATGATAAGATTGAGTGTACCTAATCTACCAGGAGAATGAAATTTATAGAGGAGAAACAAGGAGAAGAAGATGGGATGCCAGATGGAATTAAAAAGATGAATGAATAGACATGTTGGTAGAGCTGTGGAGGAGCATCGATCTTCTCCTCGGTGCATAGACAACGTAGTAGTTCACATGCACCATTATGGTACGCTATATGCCATGCAAGGTGGGCCTGGATCATCCTCATGCTCCCATAAAATCCAAAGAGAGTCTCGGGACGTCTCCTTGACCAACTGTCTGCGTGGGAAGCCTCGCTTGAGCTATCTAGGGTTTAGATTGAAATAAAGAAGATCAGTTGAATTCTAGTGTCAGGGCTTTGTTTTAAGGGTTAAAATTATAGTGTAAGGTGGTATTGGCAGACATGCGAGAGAGAGGGTCGTCGGGGCTGTCAAATGAGCATAGGTCGAGGTATGAGGATATTAGGGGAGTGCCTCAAATGAATAAGAGGGTTATATATGTCAAATATATCGACATTAACGGAATATATTTTTGTCTCTTTAAAATTTTTAGATTTTATCTTGTTTTCTATTTTTAGGATAAATAGGGTACCAAAAGATATATAACAGTAAGATAAATTAGAAATAATATCAAAGAGACTCTATCTAAAATATTCAAGCTAGAAACGCACTTGTAGAATATGTCTCGAAACAGAATTTTTATAGATGAACTCGACTAAGCTTCTAAGTATGTTTTATCTTCTTCATCATATTTTCCTCACCTTTCAATTTCCAGATAATTTTAAAAACTTTCTTTTGGATTCTTTTGTGGAAGTTGAATTATTATGTTTGTGTTACGGGGCCAATGATGAAAGTAGAAAAGAAATCGATACTTACCCCAGGATGAATTGACTCACCCCTTAGCTAGTGGGCTCTGGAATCGAAGTCTTTGATAAGAACAATAGAAAATATTAATCTATAAAGTGGGGTTAGATAATAAAAAACCCAATAGTAAGTAATAATAGTTCTAAGTTATAAGTTACGATCAAAAGTACATGAGCTCGACAAAGGAGTAGTCGGCTAATTATTTTATGTTCAATGAATTTCAATAAAAAATATTGAAAATATATAAATCTATATAATTAAGGTACGAGGTCGAAGATGCATGATTTGGTTATCTTTTATCACCCTGTTAAATCAAAATGAAGACTCAAACTCCAACCAAGAGTAACTCTTGCATTTCTTAAATATGCCAAGACTTTGATGAAGGGATAAACACATCTAATCCAACGAGACAAAAAAGGACATGAAGAAGGAAAGGAAGTACCAGTAAATAATAGCTTATTAAATGCTATCCAGCTATGCATGGCCTGCTAAATCCAAAGTGTTGCAGGGCAGGTCGGACATGTAGATACTATCCTTTTCTGTAATGGAATGGGATTGAATTCTCATGGTCAATAAACTCCTTGAAGATGATGCATAAAAGAAGACTTTGAAAATAGCCTCCAGGAATTTGAGGTATTTGAAATGATGGACTTTAATGATGAGTAGGGTCGAATTGGAGTTCATGTAAATGAGATAAAAATTCTTGAATGCATGCATAACAAAAATTAGGGTTTAGTTCCTATTGTCAATTTTGCGAGTCAGTAATTCTTTGATATTTTTATAGTTATATATATAATAGAACTAATACAATAAGAATTGTAACAATTGGAGTTATATTAAAATAGATATATCGATTTGGGTCTATTGATACTGTTGACACGTGTTGTTTATGATTTCATAAACAATAATATATCTTTTTACAGGCGCCTTATGTTTCCAACACTTTATTGTGTCAACTGATGCTAAAAAGCCTCAGTTCCTAAGTGAGGACAGTCTTCTTGGCTAGTATGTACACATATGCAAGCCTACATCATGCCCTCTTTTTTAATTTCTTTTTAGGTTTTCTTCTTTGCATAGTTTTATGTATTTTGATTTTTAATTTATGCTTCTTATGAAAAACACATATGGCTTAAAGATAACTATGGTCATTGTATCGACCAGGTGGATTTTACCAGAAAAGATTAAATTTTAGTTAATCCTTTGATTTTATTATTTATACTCCTAAAGTTTGATGTATAGCAATAAAGTATGGAGTGTCGAACTCAGGGAGGAAAACTATATGAAAACTAGGGTTAAAGTATACACAACTAAGATAAACGGTTTCCTAATTTTATTTTATTTTTCCTGTATTTTTATAGATTTTTATTTCAATTTTAATGAATTTTATATTGTTTTTATGACTTTTAAGTATTTCGTAATTTTCTATTATTTTAGAAAATATTTTGAAATTTTTATTTGAATTTTATTTGAAATTTTTGTTTTATGGAGTTTTAGAAGGTTTTATGGATTTTTATAAGTTTTGGAATATGTATAATGTTGAAAATTTAATTATTATTGAAAATAGATTTTAATTTTGGCTTTTTAAGAGAGTAAGTAGTAGCAAAAATTTTTTATTATATTTTTATTAAAAGTAGATGAAATTATCTTTAAAATGATATGTTATATGTATTTTTGTGATTTTTTAGTTAATTATGAATTTTGAAGTTTTTAAGTAATTTGTATTTTTTATTGATTAATATTCAAATTTATTTTTATTTTTATTTATTATGTAAAATATATTAAAATATGTTGTAACTAAATTTTTTAAGCTTTTTAAAGACATTTTTTATTTTTATAATTTTTAAATGATTTTTTATATTTTTTGTATTTCTTAATGAGATATTTAATGCTAGAATTTTTTCAAAATTTATTTAATATTGTATATAGTACAACATAGGATATTTATAAGTATTTTTTATTATATTTTTGTATTTTGTATTTTATTTATAGGTATAGCGTATGTATATGGTTTATATACAATGGATAAGGGTGTTTTGTTATTTTCTGTAAAATTGGAGCGCGCATGATAATATGCAAAATTTGGAGGGGCTTCCACGCGAATTCCATAGAACCTACGTGCTGCTCATGTGAGGACGCATGTATGGGATATGTATAAAATATCAAGAAACATCGGGGATATCAACGTAATTTGCAAAAAATATCTCTCGTGCATGTGCATAGCACGTGCACCGCTTATGGTCTATTCAGTGGGGCATTGGACTCGTTTGGTGCAGATGTGTGGCTGGTGGACATCCCTTGGATCGGATCTGATCCAAGGCAGTTGGTTAATCTGGAGCACAGTGGGTTCTTCCCCCTTTCGACATGTTCTTCCCTAAACTTTGCAAGCAGCGACGGAGCTCAAGTGTTGCTCAATCTCTGTTCATGGCTGGTGCAGAGCATTGACGATGCAGACCGGTGCGGAGGATCCTTGTATTTGCAAGGTCCAAATTTTCTCCAGGCTATGATTGCTTTATACGCGACTGGTGCTGCTCAAATGTCTAGTGAATGTTGGCAATATCTAGATGAGGTGTTGCTGATGGTTTGACGATGTTCCAGCGTGGTTGTGGATGTCATCAGGTGCCTTGCTTCTCTCTAGACAGATTGATTAGGTACTCTCGAGCTCGTTATTCTGTAATTCGTTGGATTCCAAGTTGCAGTTCTTCCAATGGCCTGATAATGATCTACCAGTGATAATGTGCGACCTCGATCTTATGCGGCTGTTAGAGGACCGCAAGAAACTCTCGATTAGATGACGTTCTGCTAAGTGCTTCGATGGTCTTCTACTCGAGGTATCGGGTCTTCGTATTCAGGTGCTTCGAAATTCCAGAGAACCTACAAATGGATCAGTGGCTCGAGGTGCAATGTCTTGGCCCTAAACAATAGAGGAATGTGCTGTTAGAGGAGGTGAAAACTTATTTGAAAAATAATAAACATTTTTATTTTATATACTTTTTAATTTAAATTCATTTATTATATTTAATTTAATTTGCTTTATTTCTTATTGGTTTTGTCTTCTAGTCTATTTTGTCCTTATCCTCGACGACCTCTGATTGGTCCACCTCTGTTTGTTAGCCGAGGTCAATTGGTCCCCCCGATCCTCTTTTCTGCCAGAGTCAGGTTTGCCCCGATTTTCTCCTATTTTTAGCAACCCAATCCAACCACCATTCCACACGATCTTTTGCTTTGATTTGAGAGCACAGATCCCTAATCTTTGCCCTCTACTCTCCCTTTCGATCCACACCTTGGTTCGCAGGCGATTCTCCCTCCTTGTCAGACCTGGACACCTATATATCCTGTACCCCCTCCTCCCTTTTGTAGGACCATTGGTTGCACCACCTCTTCCATTGCACCCGTGTTTCCTTTTCTAGAGTTAAAACACGAAAGGGCGAGGGAGAGGGCACCTTTTCGAGCATGGAAGCCCCCAGGTACGGCGATAAATTCCTCAACTCTGCTGTGAGGAGCAGAGCCTATAGCAGCGTTAGCCATTGAGGCCAAGACCCTCGTGGATCCCTCTGTACTCATTATATCTTCTACTTTCTGTTTGATTCGATCATTCATCCACTGCACATTGCAACCTCGACCACCTTGCCCATCCCATGTTTCCCTTCATTCCGACGATAACCCGCACCCATCCGACCTTCATTCGCTTCTTCATCATGCTCCGCCACTCCTCCCTTGACTCAAATCATCGGAGTGGAGTTAATCCAAAGGTCATCTCCTTCACCCCACGCGAGACCTATACATTCACCCTCCACCCTTTGTTCCCGGTTCTATTTGTACTATAACCCTCGCCGGAGCCACCTCTCTGAGCACGACCTCTTTTCTGCAGGGTAGAAGCATAAGCAGGCCTCATCTGGAGGTCTCAGATATTCCCAGGAGGATCCAGGACAGCCATGCCTCCCTAGAGCCCTCTCTTTGGTCCTGGGCCATTTTGAGCCATATAGTAGCTGTGAACCACCATCGACGTCTTTTCTCACATCCCTACAGCTCACGAGGATGCTGGACCAGCGCGTAATTGCCGATCGAAGCTCGCCGGAGGCGAGTTCATCCCTATTCGTCTAGGCGCCTTCTCCACTGTTCGATCGAGGTCTCCCCCAGCTCTGATCGTCATCGTCCATCATCGAGAGGCCCGCGAGAGTCAAATCCATATGAGGATCTCTTCTCCGTCGTCCATCGCCGAAGGGGTATTCCCCTATCCTGACCGTTCATCCATAAGTGGAGCGCCATCGGCCGTTGGATTGCATCTTAATAAGGGGTAAATTACTATTAGGCCCCTCTCTGTTTTATGCTTTCTAGTTAGTCATGTAAATATATCATAGTTTAAAAGTTCCTAGATATTTTACAGTTGGATCCTTGATATTTATATATTTGCATTTTAGTCCTCTGTGTGTGAACTCACACACAGTCCCACATGCTTTTTGGGGTTATTTACGTGATCTACCCTGCACGTTATGTATGTTATGCTTTGAATGGTTAGTTTCTGATATTTGCAAATCTACGCCTGTGCGTGGTTTATTGAGCATGTGTGTATTATCTTAGGAAATTTTGCATCTTCAACCCTAGGCTTTTCATCTATATTATTATTTGGCCTCTCAACTTTTTTATAATTACAAGTAGGTCCCTACAACCAGTGTGTCTCCTAGTTAATTAAATAAACACAAAATTAAGTCCAAATTTTCTATAAAAATTATTGTTAGCTCCTGCTAACATGTAATATTTATTATGATTTTTAGGATTACTTTTGTGTAGTATATTATTTTCTAAAAATAAAAAACCCTTAAAAAGTGTACTAACTATTTGAGAAAATACATAAAAATTCGAAAAATACTTTTAAAATTTCCATAAAAATTCTTGGTTGTGTATTTATGTTGCTTTACCTCCATTACCAGTTTTGTTTTAAAAATCATTACAAAGACACCAAAAATCATAAAATACCTAAAATTTTATAAAAATCATAAAAAATCTAAAGAAATAAAAAAATGCAATTTTAATTTTGTTTATGGGTTTTAGGTATATTTTCTCATAAAATTACTTTTCAGAATACTAGGGCATCTTAAGTATTTTTAATTTGCATTTTTGTTCTGGCTGAGAACTGTTCCTATTTTTAGCTTTTGTTTGATTTTTATAAAATCGTGAAAACATCAAAAAAATCGTAGAGAATTACGAAAAATACTTTAATATTTGAAAAACACAAAAATATTTTATTTTAATTTTTTAGAATGTTTAATCTTAAATAAACATTTGAAAAGTTCCTCGTGTGCTTTGTTTTCCTTATTTTCTTGATTGTGTCATTTAATTAAAAATTCATAAAATTTGCAAAATAAAAAATATCAAAAATATTTTTTGAATTCTGACTACTTTTAGGTTTACCTGTGCTCCTTGAGTTCGACCCTGGTTGCTATACCAGGTTAACATAAATAGAGGAGACCACTTACATTGTTTTGTGTGCTTTAATAATTATTTGATTGTGTTGTTCTCTCTTCTTCTTGATTGATCGAATTGATTGGTTAAGGTCAACACCACTTGATCATTTTTCCACCATAGTTGATCTAGGTTTTCGCATCATCAACTATTTTGAAAAATACAAAAAGTGTGTTTTGTGTTTACTTTGCTTGTATGGATTTTATTCCAAAAATTAAAAATTTGACAATTTAAAAACCACTAAAAATTATTTTCTTAGAGATTTGACTACTTAGTTTTTAAATTGTTCTCCTTGTGTTCGACCCTGATAGCTATACCAAGTAAATAGAAATAGTAGACCTACATTGATTTCTTTATCCTTCTTTAGTGGTTGATTTTTCCTATGGTCGATTGGAGTGATTGAGGACAACGACATCTCATATTTTTCCACCTTAGTCAATCTCGATTTCCGCACCATCAGAATGATGCCATTGTCAGGAAGCATGACATAGTAGTTAGATTCCATTTTTGATGATTTTTGTATCTATCTATTGTAAGTGTTTTTTGACACTTGTCTATTTCACTTTTTGTGCGAGGAACCACCCCAGGGATGATTTGGTTCATTGTTAGAGGAGCCTGCATCCAAAGAGCAGAGGAGGAGAAAAAGTAGTTATAGTTGACAGATAGTTTGTATTTTTGCAAAAGACCCTTTATTTTAATAATTAGACCATTGAGACACTCTTTGAACACTTATACTATTCGGCGTCTGTTTCGTCGAGTACTGGTGTACTCGAAAACCTCACCATATTTTTTCACCTTTTATTTTTATTTGATTCCCGAGAATTTGTCCCTTATATTTAGGACTTCTATCTGACTGTGCTCGTAATTAGATAGGTCCCAACACTTTATTGCTTATATATTCCCACAGAACATAATTGGACTTGGCTAAAATAAGTCTAAAAAGTTAGCTCAATTAGATAGGAGACCATGTGTCGTGAGGAGTCACATATAGAGATAACATGACCCATTGTAGTTGGCACGTACTCCCAAGACCGGACTCAGGTCTTTTATTTGATTAGCTAGCTATTGTTCTTCACGTAATAGAAGTTGCTCAATGATTTCCTCGTGCATCATATAGGTAGTTTAATTTCTGTCTTTACTTTATGTATTGATCACCCTGCATGTAGAGTGTTGGATCTAGGTACACATTTCTATCTCTACATGCATCATTGTATTTGATCACTCATCAGCTTTTCTGAATTCCTCCCTTAGACTCAAAATAACCAAGGAAATCATAAAATTCGTAAGGCATTGTATTATTTCAGAAAAATACCTAAAAAAGTAACAAGTAATAAAATTTAGGACTGTTAATGCAAACATGACCTAAAACTACACTTCACTCAAAAATATTTGTTTTGGGAAGAGTCACCTCCTCCTAGGTTTATTAATCTGCAGCGAGAGAGTGGCTTGCACACTAGGATAGAGCCATGTCAGATCTCTCTTCAGACCACTGGTTTTCATGATTGGTTATTCTCTAATGAGTACTTCACTAGGTAGCCGGTAATTGGTTCAGGAGTTCCTTAATATATTGGGCAGATCGAGTAGTCAGTAAACGGTCTGCACCCATACCGACTAAGAAAAACTGATTGTGAGATCTGGGACAGTCTCCGAGGTGCATTGGGATCTTAATAGCTTGCTTAATAACTTTGATAGATTGAATTATCACCTAAAAAATTTTTGACAAGATTAACGACCAAACTTTCATGGTCATCAGCTCGTGTTGCGTAGTGAACTTGGGGTTTGATTTCTCATTTTGTTTGCATCCCATGTCAACTCTGCATAAATCCCCAGATCACGATGATGGGAAGGAGGTCTATTAGGCTGCCTTTGGTAGCACCTCTTTCCAACACTCCTCTCCAATCATCTAGGGTGACTTTAGAGAGCTCAGACCCACTCTTTGAACCCAAATTCTCTACCACCCTATTCCCCCTTGACCATCCTTCTCCGACTTCTGAGGTACCAGAGCAGATGCTAGCACACTATTTGTTCATTTGACAACGCATGAGTTAGAGACTTTTTCCTTTGCAGAGACCGGTGAGATGGTCCGTAGCGAGAACAGAACTGATGAGCAGCCACATACTTCATTACATGTACTAGACCTGGTTGCCATCAACATCACCTTGCTTGCTTCCGTGGAGACCGTGTAGCATCATATTCAGGACCATGGAGCTTTCATGGAAGAGGTGAGGAGAGAGCTCGTGCATATACGAACTGGCATAATAGGGCCCTAGAGACCAATCGATGGAGATATTCCTAGAGCTGAGGGAGAAGACGGACACCCGGACGAGCCGTAGGAGCCTGCCAGACCAACACAGACGATTAGGCAGTTGCACAATCGTGGTCCAACCCTCACCCATAGATGGATCCAGCTTCCAAAGATCTTGGACTATTTCGAGCTTTGTCCCCAGACCATTCAGCTACTGCCCAAGTTCCATGGGCTAGCAATCGAGGAGCCGCATCTTCATCTACAGGAGTTGGAGATGATATGCAACACTTTCCATGATAGATTTGAGGACGGGGACACTATCTAGTTGATTGCCTTTCGATTCTTCTTAGTTGATCGAGCAGCCTACTGGCTAAAGCACCTGGGGAAGGTAGTCACCATCTGGGAGCAACTCCGGACTGAGTACTTGAACAAGTACTATCCACTCTGTCAGACCAATGAAGCGTGGTCCATGATTAGAAACCTTACCATGATCCCAAACGAGTAGTTCCATGAAGGTGGGGATCGATTCATAGAGATCATTGACTGGTGTCCACACCATGAGATATCCAAGCCCAACCTTGTTCAGGGCTTATTCTGTGGGCTGATACCTGAGCTACAGGTGCTAGTGAATGCCTCGTATGGAGGGTCCTATTTCACAAAGGATGAAGACTAGATATGTGCCATCTCTGAGGAGATGGCAGCGAACTACACGCCGATGTCCTAAACCCGCTTCTATACTCAGGGAAAACCTCTCCTGTTGGTGGTATCATATCAGAGGATTGCACGCGTCTATATCGATCCCTCCACTTACTTGTCATCAGCTGCACTCGCCGAGTCTTTAGACGTTGACATGGACATCATCAGTCAGAAGTTGGACCGGATCGAGATTATTGAGAAGAAGCAGTGCCAATGAAGAACAAGCTCAACAAGCTTGATGAGATTTCCCAGACCTTGTGTGACCTAAAAACCCAGATCACGTGTCTCCTAGAGACACATATGGCTTCTCAACCCCGTCTCAGGTCACGGGCCGATCCAGGGAGCAACTCCACCCAACCATCTGTCTCGTACCGACATGTCCACCACATCCAGGCGGAGCCGATCCAACAGCTCCAGCACTAAAGTAGCCAACACCATCTCTAGACACTCAGATGGTGGTCTACAAGTCAGATCAGCCATTGGTAGCCCATACCCCACTACACCTTGAGCATCAGGAGCCGTTGATCGAAGTCAATGGGATCTAGTACTCCTAGTACCAACCTCAACCCAGGATTCTTTATGACCATCTCATCTTTCGATGGTCAACCAGAGGCACCTCTTTCCAGCAACAACCTCCAGCTCAAGCAGGGCAGAGCAGCCAGGCTCAGCAACCCCAACACTCCTACCAATACCAGTAGCAAGGTCGTCGTCCCCACTATTAGGATAGCAATGGAGGCAACCACAACAGCCTCAACAGTACTCCCATCCTCCTCCTCACTACAAGAAGCAACAATAGTCTCAACGTCATTTCCAGCAAGGCAATTCGTTCGGTTCTCATCCACTAGTCAATGGGAACCCAACACTTGATGATATCGCCTGCTGGCTTTATGATCAACAAGCCTACTTCCGATGAAATATGGACGAGCTCTGGCAGGAGGTGAGGGAGTAATAAATGGCAAGGTTTCCATACCCTCTCATATTGAACCCAATATGAACAATCTTAAGACAAAATCTGAGCAGGTACAGTTTACATAAACCACCACTCCTAGTGATATATTGAGTGATACCTCTTATTTGGTATTTAACCCTGATTTAAGACACTCAGGAGCAGTAGGAAGCCAGCCAGTAGTGACTCGTCTGAGTGATGTCCCCATGCATATTCTAGGGCTCCAGATGAGGATGGAAGCAATGCTAATGCCGCTTATCATGGTGATGATGGTTGTGGTGCTGGCACCAACAAGCATGTGGATCCAAATGATGGTATTGAGGTTGTTGTAGTCCCAGATGCAGACGGTGGTACTGATGTCACCATCATTCCATATGACATGCCAGAGTGCTAATGCTGCAAGTTCAGATGCAGTCGGTGGTACTGATGCCACCAAATTACCTTATATTGGGTTGCCTTGTTTTTACCGGAGGACAGTTATAGAAAATCACAAAAACAATGAAAAAACAAAAATATAAAATATAAATAAAGAAAAAGTTTGTGTATCTCATGTGAATCCATCTATGCTGCCTGATGATCTTTGCATGGATTATAGCTTATTGCATGCACATGAACCTACTATTGACCCTCATCTCTCTGAAGAGGGTCTATCCCCTTCCCGCAAGCACTTCACTTAGGAAAGGGGAAAAATAGAAAATCCTAAAAAGCGACACCAATTAGAGTCCAGCGAGCAGATAATAGACAGATTCTAGATGCAGTTGACTCTACAAGAGGCACTAGAGCACATCCCCCTCTTCCAGAAGAACTTGAGAGAGAAGACTACCATCTGCAGGAAGAAGAGGAACCACAATCCAGAGATCCATGTGCTTACTCGTGCCACTTGCTTCACTATTCATAACTGGTTGCCAGCCAAGAGACCAGATGCAGGAGCTCCTTATGTTAGATGCCACATCCATGAGCAGTGGTTCGATCGTACTCTATTAGACAGCGACTCTTCTATTATCCTCCTCTCGGATTCCTTACTCGACTGATTCAAGTTTGTCCCTCTTAGACAGAGCAGGACAATCCTTTAGTTTGCTGATAGATATGTCAAGAGGCCAAAGGGGTTACTCAAGGACGTTGTTGTTAAAATTCAGGGCCTTAAATTTCATGTGGACTTTGTTGTAATGGACATGGAGATCCTCGAATCTGTGACCGATACCCCCATCATATTAAGACGACCTTTCTTGACCATGGCTAAGGTAGTGTTCGATCATGGTAGTGGGAAGTTATACTTCGCATCGAGGGCGAGCGTGTACAAATAGAGATGATCAAGGAGACAAAACAGATGATCAACTCAAAGCAGATGATAGACGTAGAAACAGACGTCCACCAAGAGTGTGATTTTGTGATCACAGATGATGATGCAGTTTGGGAAGATCAACCAACATGAGCTCTCGTAACCACTTCAGATGTGAAACCCCTGGTTTTAGTCCCGTAACTTGATCAAGTTGATGATAATCAAATAGTTGTGGTCCAATAAAAAATTTATGAAAAATTCAATCGATCTGATTGTATCATATTATGACTTATTGGATGCGTACCATCGTCAAGATTCCAATTCATCTGATTTTTTTCAAATCGGATATTAGATGAGTGAGATATGATCATTTTAGTGAGGGTTGGTCAAGTCTGAAATGGTTATACAGGATTTGAATGGGATCCTCCTAAGAGACTCACCCAAGTCCAATTTTAGGGATATAAAAGATATCTTGGGTTTCTCTTCCCTCTCATTTGCTAACCCTAGCTACCGCACACCATCTCCCACCTCCCAAGCTTGTTGTAGCTCGATCAAAGCATCACGGAGGTGGCAAATTGCCACCATTTTTGTAAAGGTGCCTTCCCTTGTCATCCTCTACACATATCTACCACTAGAAATGTAATATCACCTCTCTCTATCCATGTATTTTGTGATTTTAGTTGTGGATTATATCTAAGAAAATATTTTTGTGATTTAGAGGTATCCATCGTTGGGAAAATACGTGGGAGACACTTAGAATGAAGATATGGTATTGCATTTGAAAACACTCATATAGGTACGGTCCCCTCCCCTTTGTTTATGATTTTCTTACTATACTTTGTCTTATGGACCTTCGTGCCCTTCTTGCTGGATTGGTTTTTCCCCTTGGTGTGGAGATTGATGGTTCTTCATGTTCCTAAAGATTTAATAAAAATAAAGGATGTAATAGATGTAGTGGCTTATTTTGTAGACTATATCCATGTTATAATCATAAAAACTACCTAATGATACTTGCATGAGAATATACCTATGTGATGATATCTATTTCCGCCTTGTCATTGGTTTCAAATGAAATATCGAATGTGTGTCCTTGAACTTATAGTACCCTATGACTTGTCTTGGAATGATTTTTATATGATTATTAACATGTGGTGGATCCTTTTTTTAAGTATGACATTAGGCTACCTGAGTAGATCCATCATAAGTAAAATCGTATAATTTATGAAATGATGAAAAAAATTCAAAGGCCATAGCACATGAAGTTCTTAATGCCCGTAATATAATATATACAAAAAGAATATTCTCGGTAATATTGCATAAAGTACTTGTTTTATCAGAAACAAGTGAGGATGATAAGGATTATCAATCGATTAGATTTGTTATTTCTATACCTTCCAAGTTTACATAGTGGTCCTTCATATCCATGTTGGAGAAAAAAAATCTTAGCATTATTACTGTTGCAATTGGAGATGCACAAATGTAATGTACGTAATTAGGATTATGAACTTTAATGTAGTTTAATGCATAGTTATGAAATTACTTACGTGTATCTTGAAATTAGGATTTAATATTTCCATCATGGGGATGAAATTTAAAATACACATGCATGATGGCAGAATACAATAGATTTTATATTTGCTACTTGCCAATATAATCCGACGAGTGTATACATTCTTATTTTAGAAATGGCCATTACAGTCCAAGAATCTATGCCATCCCTTATTTTTAATATTTAATAATGGTATAGAAAACGAATAATGTATAAGATGGATTGTTATTAGTGTGACAATGTTTTCCATCCATATATGTGGCCTATAATTGGTGGTTGAGGTCATTTAGTCATATATATCATATAAATAGAAATTTTTGTACCCTTATCTGGCTTGGCATAGGATGGATATAATAATGATATAAGTATAATGCTTGAGGGCATATGTGTAGGGACCATATATTAGCGTTGAAATTTGGATCATTTGTAGTAAGTGACATATTATATTAATGGCATCATGCACTCATGCTTATTAACATTTACGATATCAATTTCTATGTTAATTGAGCTGACTTCCTTCTAAAAAAACGTATTCGGTTAAAGGGCATTAACATTTTCATTAATTGCTCATAATTATATCAACATTTCTGTAATGCACGTAAAGATTCAAGCCATTTAGTTGGGATACTAAATTAACACATGTTTTTAATAGTGATCATTTATGGATCCTATTAAATTTACTATTTATAAGCTTTTTCAAAATAATATATTAGCTTAATAATAGAATAAAAATTGGGTACGTCCGTATATTTTGTAAAGCAATTAAACTTACATGAATAGAGTTGAGTCCATAACAATTAATGTATTCTACAGAGAATTAATGTGAATATCATTTTGTGATCCAACTAGTTATATTAAGTGTCATGTGAGATAAAATATTTATTCAATTGATTGTAATCCTTTTATTTCTAGAATGATAGTATACAACAATCTCCATTGTGGATAAACCCGATTGCGAGTCTCATGTTGATCTAGATGGGTTATTAAGATATGATATATGGTTGGGGAAACAATATTCAACGGAAAAGAAGCATATTTCCTAATTAACTAAGTGGTTCCCTTGTCATGTATCAACATCTCAACAATTTTGGATTTTACTTGTGCACTAAGGAGCACGTTTCCCTCCTAAAATATTAAGTATTTCTATATATACTTTATTCCCACTTTTGTATATATTCTATTGTAAACATTCAATCAATTATAAGTACATATAGAGCAATTAAAAAATTAAAAGAGTTTTTTTTCAAGGGTGGAAATACTGTAATGTAATTGAGGGAGAGGAATGGCTAAATGGAAAAATATAAAAAAAGGAAATAAATATCACTATGGTTAGCCGTGGTTGGTCACCTTATAACGACATTCTGAATTATACAATAAATTCAAAATTTCAATAAATCACTTGCCTTGATTATGGTTGTGTTGCCCATGGGTGAGATCTCATGATGTCTCATAGTGAAAATGAAGTATAAATTATCAAGGCATGGATTAATGAAATCATGGTTGATTTCTCTTTATAGATGTTTGTTTGTATGTTTTATACTTAGAGAAGTTAGCATACCCGAGAGTGGGGCACAACTCTCATGGTCCCAGTGAATCTTAGATGGGGTGTTAGTTCTGGTTCCGCGGATCTGTCGGTGTGTTCTGTGACTCTGTTGGTTGAGCGTAGTGCTACAGGTACAATCGGTGTGTCTGCGTCTGTCGCGACCTCGATTCCCTGGCCGTCGGATCCTCCCATATTCGGATCTGGTTACTCAGCAATAATTTATTCAACAATCACAACTAACATTCAGAAACAGACTACGAATAAAAATACTTAGAAGAAAGTATTTCAACACTTTTCCATTCACAAAATAAAGTTCAAATGATACACTGTCCCACTATAACCATTTACATGTACATAAGCTTGAAAGGAAAATATACAAAAGATTACTAACTACCATAAAAAGTAAAGCTACTGTGGCTGGCTAGATGTCTAGTATGTTAGATGATGTTTTTAAAGTCCTTGAGATGGCTCACCGATACCTGTTGGGTTTTCCATAAATCATAGGATAAAAATTAGCGAATGCTAAGTAATGAAGTAGAGAAAAGCAAACAAATTGTGTAATTTTTCAAAACTTGATATCACAAAAATTTTATTCCTTCTCATTAATTTAAGTCCTATTCCTTTCTATTCCACATCAGGGATTAGTCCAGGGGAATCCCACTATTCTTAGACTCCGAAGCTGTGGACCCTTCGGGATTGGAGATTGTGTTGATCTTGGTAAGCTTATGCCGCCACATGTTGCCTCCACCAATCCTCCAATACTACCCTGATAATATTCTTTTCTTTTATTAAACAGTGTCTCAACCCTCAGCCTGAAATATCAAATGAGCACACCGTCCTCGAGGACTCGGTTGCTTAAAACCTCAGGCTAACATTTTATAATATAACCTCGCGGCTTTAAATACATGTTATCGTGACCCAGCCGCTATTGAACCATCCGTGCCTCCACATGGCACGACCACATCTTCCGTCGTTCAACCCGACGATATTGGCTCCCGGTACCATGCGTTGCAAAACATTCATTTTGTGCGCACTTATCATAACAGGGCAACTGTGTACCACCTAGGTAGGGAAACGCCAATACGGGTTCCTTCCGACAAACTTACAGGTTGCATGCCCGACCTGTAGTTCTACTCCCAGTCATCCTTAACGTGACACACGATCCTTTTCAGGATCTAACTCAAACCACATCAATTCCCATGATGTAATTCTTTCGTTAAGTCTTCGATTTGCATAATCAACAACACTTAGTATATACTCACATATATATTATTCATAACCATATATATACTTGTATTTATGCCTATTTTAACTTCCAAACCCTAATTTTCAGAGCCAACGCATCAATTTGATGCGTAAACCTTATTTTAGTGGGAATCACAAAGCAATTCTTCAAACTTTTTCAAAAATAGACAAAATTAGGGTTCTTCATAGCAAAGAACACAAAATCAAGAATTTCAATAATTTCGTATGAAAACCCAACAACAAAAGGAAGGATTTCATTACCTAATCGAGTTCTCTCTCGTGTATGCAAGGCTTTATCGTGTTTCGTTTTTAGAAAGGCTATTTTAAGGCTCCTGAAAAGATCGAATATCATTTTCGTATCAAAACGCTAAGAACATGTCAAGAACGCGAAGAACGAATGAAGAACCTGAAGAACGCGAAGAACACGAAGAACGTCAAGAACATATTTTTTCTTAAAATTTAGGTAGAGTTTCCCCTTTTATCGGGACATATTTCTCGGAAAATTTTGGCAGAGTTTCCCCTTATATCGGGACATATTTCTCAGAAAATTTCGACAGAGTTTCCCCTTATATTGGGACATATTTCAAAATAAAAACGAAAAGATTTTCCTTTATAAAATCAATCGAGAAAAATAACAACAAAACTGAAAGAATATACTCAACAACAAGAGATGAAGAACCGGTAGATACCACACATCTTAGGTGAGTGAACGTGTGACGAATCACAGGGTCACTGACGTGCATAGCCGCTCGCACCTAAGTACGGTATTACACAGATTTCTCCATCAAAATATCTATAAAAGCTAAATACGAAGAATAGAAAGATAAACGATGGAGAATCGGTAGACACCACGCGTCTTAGATGAGTGAACGTGTGATGAATCACAGGGTCGCTGACGTGCATAGCGCCCACACCTAAGTATGGTGTTACACAGATTTCTCCTCGAACCACAACAGGAAAATGAATCGGAAAGAAAGATGAGTCAAGAACAAAACTTGGAAGAACAAGAGTATAAATTGAAAGCCTAGCTTACGAAGCAAACTAAGAGAGGATCATACCTTTCTCCTCCTCGTTCTCCCGGCAGCGCTTCGCTAGCGCTCCTTCCTCGCCTCCCACTCCTCCTCCCGACCTCTCGACCCTAGCCCTTGGGGTGGTGGTGGTAGTGGAAATCGTAGAGAATGAATGGGTAGGGGGGTCTATTTATAGGCTCCCGAAAACCACTAATCATGGTTAGAAAACCATGGTTTAGACCATAACCATGGTTTAGCGGCCCATGGTTTTGGCCCATAGTTCTAGCTAAAACTTATCCCAAATTTAGGGCTTAAGTTAGAACATTCTAGAGGATTCTAGATTCGCTAATGACGCTTAATTAGCACTAATCGTGATTAACTTTCACTAATCGCGATTTAACTTTTGCGGCTTATGCTTATCTTTTGCTAACTATTGATTAGTGTTTACGAATGATCATTAGCGGTTTTTAATCGATCATTAGTTTCTTTAATCATGTCTAATTAGTCTTAGTGACATTCATTATGGGTTAATGACATCTTAGCCTTCCTTCTCTTTCTTCCGAAATTCACAACAAACCGAAACGGAGTCCGATTCATACGAAACAAATTCCGTTGGTTTCCTCTTGACGAGTCGGATCTTATTATATAAGATCCGAGATATGCCAAGATCAAGGCTTTACAGCATCCCTAGTACGGTACTCGTCGAAGACTCGTACTTTTTCAACAGGGCATATCCGGTGTGGTCCCGTTTGGTCACGGTGTACTAGTTCTGGGGTACTCCTCTTGTGGTGGGTAAGCGGGGGGGGGGGGGGGGGAATGGGTTGAAGTTGAAGTTGGGGTTGTTGGCTTGAGCTGGTTGCTACAATGCACATGTTATGAATGTTGAGATGATGTTATTAATATTTGAACTCTTTTTTTTAAATTATGGAAATATGTCTTTAATACTATAGATATACGTATGTGATTATATTCCAATGACTTATGTAAGTAAATGTAAAAATTGACGAGCTTATTTATGGGTGATAATACCCGGCACTTGTAGAGTACATGTATTAGTTGTATGAAATTTATAATAACCATTTTATAGATGTTTGGGATAATGACAAGAATAATAGTGGAACATGAACATCCCTCTCTTTAATCTTTTCACTTCTCTTAGTGTAGTGTTAGCTTGTTTTAGCTGTATTGAGCTTTTTGCTCATATGTACTTTTTTGAAAATCCATCCAGGTTTACAGGTTGTTGAGCAACATTATTGACTTGAGCTTCCGCAGTTTATACCAGACTCAGGGTACAGTTTTCCATCATAGAGTTGTACTAGTTATTGTTATACTTTTGTAACTTGTACAGTTTAAGTTTCTAGTCATGTAAAAATACATTGTGGACTCTATCGTAAATTTATGAAATTTTGGGAGCCATGAATATATAAATATCATTGGAACATTTTACTATTTAGTTTTTTCCTGCTTTGCATTCCGAATGTTAATCATGATGTATGAATGTGGCTACCGCTAACTATTTGGATCCTAGGGAGTTAGGTCTGATGTCCTCTCCGTGGGACGAGGCTGAAGGATATGGTGAGATCCTTAAGTGCATCACGGAAGCGTGAGGATCACATCGTATGTGATCGGGAGCGCCTAGTTTCACTAGCCGCTCGATACAGCAGAAATTAATTTTTTTTTCATGTGACAAAACCATATGATCCAAGAACACTTCTTGGATCGTTTCTTCTAAACCACAAACAAGTAGTACGATTACCTCTTGAAGCGTGGCTGTGATCGAGTCTCTAAACGAAGAGACCTCCTGTCTCAAGTCTGAACTGACGGAGGAGACGCTTGCGAGCGTGTTGATGAAAAACGTGCTTCTCGCAATCCATGTTGACGATCCAAGCGGTGGATCTCCTGATTTCGACACACGAGATCCGACTTCTTCTTTACAAGTGAGGCGCACCGAAGGAGATGGAGATCCACGAGCAAACGATCGGGCAACATAACGACGATGCTGCGACGATAGAGAACCTCTCTAGGGCATCCATGGTGGACGGCCACATGAGAGAGATAGAGAGAGGGCGTGTAGAGATAAAGAGAGAGAGAGAGAGAGACTTGTTGTCTAGTGTGTAAAGAAGAGCAATGGGGTGGCTCTCCTTTTATAATATTTTGGGATCCATGGATCTCAATCCATGGGCAACACAAATCTAATGGCTCTCATTGATTTGTGATTCTTTTAATGGCTAAGATTTGTGTTGATCAAAACCAACAACAATTAAATAATGTTGCTTAAATCTGTATTGATAAATCAATATAAATCAATCCCAAATTAAATCAATCAAGCATAGGGATTATGGAATGAAGATTGTCTCCTTCCATAATATTGGATGGTGGCAATCTCATGCAATCTCGTGAGATCACATTATTCCATGTAAATATCCAAGATTTACAACAACACTTGTTGTAAATTATTCAACAAAAATAATTCATAATTATTTTGTGAATATTTACAATCTTTACATTGGAAAATTGTGAATCACATTCACAACCCAAAATAAAAAGTGAATTATATTTTCAATTAATTGTCTAATGTAAATCTAATTCACATCAACATTTAATTAACAAATGTAAATTACAAATAGTTCTCTCTTACATATTATAAATCACATTTATAATATATATGACTAATATGGATATTGCTATCCACATTATTTATATACATGATAATTAAATCACATTTAATCATCTTGGATCTCTATTCTCATGTGCCCAAATAATATGAATCACATTCACATTATTCACATCTTTGATAATTAAATCACATTTAATTATCTAAGATAACTCTCTTTATAATATGAATCAAATTCATATTATTTATGAAAATTAAATCACATTTAATTATCTATTTTCTCAATGCTCGGATACTTATAACAACGATGAAATTATCATTAACCCTTTCAAGGATAATGTGCTTTCTCTGCGAATACTTGGAGATAAGGATAGGGTGATTGTATTGTTCCACGTATAGTGTCTTGGATATTAAGATTATATCTCAAATCCAGATAGCGGGCCTCTCATAGATGCTTCATTAAATCAGGACCGCAAATCTAATCTTCTCATTGCATCTGAATCACATTCATATCAATGTCCAATATTTGGACGAAGATTAGATTACTTCTCTACTGAGAGGAGTCACTAAAATCCAGACCCGTTTCATCACTCCCTAGGAATGGAAGCATCATGATTATGCAATCGTTTATGATCACATCACCCTCAGGCATTCCCATTACCTATACATTTTGCATACTGGAAGACTCCGAATAAAATCGAAGTATTAGATCAACTTTACACTGTCTACTTCTGGGTTATTATCAGTAAGTTTCTCATTCGATCATTGGGAGTTTGTATCGATCATATACTTTCCAAAAGCATATATCATACCTAGATCTTGATCATATACTTTCCAAAAGTATATATCAAACCTATAAATTCAGTCAATCATCCAAAGCGAGATGACCGTGCACGGAATTTGATTCTTCCCAATAGCTCACGAGTGAGCTCATGCCTTCCAGTTCAGTAAATGAACCTGTATGATCCCTTTGAGAGATCGTATTACTCATATGCCCTTATATGCACACCAGCATGCCGGTGTATTGACCTTGGTTAGGTCATAAACCTATTGGTCTGTCAAATGTACATACTCAGACATATAGTAACACATCTGTCTCTGGTCAGAGGATGCATGCCTATATCATGACATCATACAATATAGGAATTTGGTTATCTTGATCACGTTAAGTCAACTCTTTGACCTAACTAATCTGACACCTCCGAATCTCTATTCCTATGTAGAGGACCTGCGTCAAGTGGCCAGTCAGATATCAGCCTTTAGAGATAAGGATTTCCATCTCCTACTCAGGTTGGAGATCATCTCTTAACAATCATTTGACGGTGCTTGATGAGTCCTCAATCTAGCCATTTAGATATTCATCCAAGTACCAACCTCTATGATTCAATAGTTGAATCAACAACGGTATGATTATAAGATGGCCATGGTACATAACCCTAATTGTACTAAGTGACCTATTATGCAAATTATTTATTCTTCATTTCAGATTAGGGAATGATATTCACAATAACATTTATTGCATAATGGCTCACCGTGGGATCGCATGTCCAACAATCTCCCACTAGCCCAAAGAGCCATTAATGGGCTAATCATTTAAACCTACACTCATATGACAATCATAGTCTATTTATAAAATAGCTAGGTAAGTTGATCAGTCACTCTGTTCCCGCGAGACTACGCCAAGTCCTTTTACGACACTTGCATATCCCCAGTAACAATGCTCGCATCTTATGCGAATGTTGCATCTTATGCAACCAATACTCAATCTTGTTAGTTACAGTGTCCTTGACACTGCATATTAATAATGATAACCAATATTTTCATAATCCTTATCAGAATACCCTTATTCCTGGAGATCACTATCTCTTAAGGTATCCATAGTTAAGACCTTTTAGATCTCTATCTATAAAGTCTTAAGTTTTTGAAGATAAGACTTTTAGATCACTATCTCAAAAAATCTGGTCATCTATGAAGATTTTATTATTACTGCAATTAAGTGTTTTCTCTCCATAGTAGGATTAGCAACACTTTACTACTCCCACTACATGGCAGATTGCGAACGCAACGATGATTTTTATTTAATTTTCCGAGGAATTTTCGTCAATCGATTAATTCCACATTTTATCCGCTAAACAAATAGCACTTCAGGAGCTGCCACATGTCGCTCCTAGAAAATTCAAAAATTAAATGTAAAGAAAATTCAAAAAGAAATAACAAAGGGTATTAAATCAAAAAGTGCAATACGAAAGTCGCTCGTCTCGACGAGATCTACAACTTTTGTGAAGGGCTGAAAATCAAGGGAAATCATCTGTACAAAATGTATTTTTGGGTGGTACCTTATAGATATAAAATACCGCATTTTATCTTTTGTAATTTTTTTGTCATTTTTCAATAAGAGAAAACTCAAAATAAAAATAGAGAAAATATGAGAAGAATATTTACAACTTAATCTATTTTTTTCGATTTTAAAAATTAAGAAAATAAATGAATGGCAAAACGGTCAATATGTACAATATACAAAAGGGGCCCAAAACTCAAGTTTTGCATTCGAGCTCTGATTTTAATGAAATTGGTCTTGTTTCGAAGGTCTTTGAATGTATATTACTTTAAAAGTGAGTAGACCTAATTCGGAGGTTGTATGAGAGAGATATGCACATTTTAAGGTTCATGGTTTCAAACTTTGGTTGGGGTTTTATTGGTCAATGTTACAAGTTTTTTTTGATATTTTTCTTTAATTAGTGTTAGTAATATATACACAATAGAGTTGGTTTTATTGGATTTGGAGTTAGCACAAAATATATACAAATAAGGTATTTTATCTAATATATAGGTAAATATTTACAAGTGAAATTGGCTTCTTATTTTATGCAAATATGAATGCTAAAATGCAAATGTTATCAATGCATGCATGAATGCTAATTATGTGAGATAAGTCGAAATATGTATCTAATTACTCGAGAACAAAGCTCCATTTTCATCTTTTAGAGTGATGAATCACAAATTCATCACAGATATATGGCGTTCGTACACATCTAGCATACACTCGGCTTCTCGTAACTAATGCACAAGTGCAAGCCGTTCTATCATTCACTTCCTCAAATCCTTGAGATGTTATCCCTTTAGATAGGTCAGTACCATATCTTAAGGCATGGAAGCCTTTCTTGGAATTTCCAAGAATGGAATATGTCCATGGTGTACTACAAATGTGACAGTCCCAATATCCTCTTCTCTTTGCTTCTGAACAACTTCAGGACAAAGATCTAAGAGATATCATTGAAATCATATTTCAAGATATGGAATAGCCAGTCTATAAAACACTTATTATTATCCTTATATCATTTTAAATGATTAGGATATTGTCTACATTTAGCACGATGAAGACAAAGGCACTTCCACTAAGCTTCGCATGGCTCATCAAGATTCTATCTGAAATCATAACATTTATAATCTCAACAAATCTTATGGTCCAACTTCAAGAAGATTATTTGAGTCCATAGATGGATTCCTTAGCTTGCACACCTTGCTTTCCTCAACCATGAAGCCTGGAGCTACTTCACGTGAATATCCTCAGAAAGGTATTCATAAAGGAATGCAATCTGGACTTACATCCTGAAGATGTAATAGTCAAGTTGTGTAGCGAAGGTTAGCAATATTCTGATGATTTTAAGCATGGTTACTGGAAAGCAAGTCTCATCGCAAGCGATGTCTTCTTTCTTCATGTGTAGCTCATGGTTATGAACCGTGCTTTAAAGGTCTCTACATTATCATCAGTTTCCCATTCTCTTGAAGATCCATTTGCACCATTACAGGTCTTACCCATATAGGTGGATCCTTGAGGGTCCATATACAACACTTGTATATGAAGTCTACATTAGACTTTTATTGCTAACATCCATCTATCCATGCTATGATCTTCATAAGCTTCATCACATGAAGTTCGATCATTGTCAGATTTCTCTGACACATGGAATCCATCCTCAAACTCATTTGAAGAGGTCTTAGTGTTTCATCTTTAATTGTCCTTTTATTTCCAATTTCAGGAGCCTCATTATCTTCTCAAGATTAAATGAGTTCCTACACTTCATTTTCTTCTTGATTCTCAAGAGTCTCAACCTCTAGGAATCACATTCTCAGAGATGAGATATTTTAAGAATCTCAAGGTCATAAAGTAGGTATCCAATACCATCCTTTATTTTCCTATTGAAGCAACACTCTCAAGTGCTAGATTCCAGGATGCATGGAACCTTATTAAGGATATACATTGTAGTCTCTACTACACATGTATACCTGGAAACTAAGGGATAATTATGCTAAAATTCATCATTGATCAAATCATGTCACACATGATCCAATTGTATCTCCCTACAACTCTTTTGAGTTAGGTTTATCAGGAGGAGTGAGATAGGAATGATGTTCCTTTCTCCATAAGGTATACCATGAGTTCATCTAATAGGTACTGATTACCTAGATTAGACCAAATTCATTTTCATCTTTCTTCAGACTTTGGTTCCAAACCAAAATTATGAAATCTTTGAACATTTCAAAGGTTTCTTAGGTGAAGAGAAGAAATCTGATATCATACATAATCATCAATAGATACACATATCCACAATATTCATTATGATATAGATGATCCACATACATCAATATGTATGAGCTCATGAATACCTTGACATCTTACACCATTCCCAAAGAAGGTTGTATTGGACATTTTACTTTGAATACAATATTCATAAGTATGTAAGTTTTGAAATTTTAGACATTCTAAAGTTTCATCTCTTACTAGTCTATTAATCTCATCAACAGACATATGTCCAAGGCTTGATGCCAGATCATTGTCAAATGATCTTCATCCTCCTATTGATCTTTAAAATTTCAATTTTCAATATTAGAAATCTTAACGAATCATTCATTAATATTCTAATTTAGTAGAATCCTCTGGATGTTAAGATTACTTTATGAAATATATCCACCATAACTCTTTATGATAGGTCCATTACAGAATTCATGTTTATTTCCAACATTTAGAAACAAACAATGAGTGTATTCTAATGTCTTGGTCATAGAGACATTCTCTAAGACCAAGGGCTCTCCCACTGAAATTATGAAGTCTATTGATCCAATGGAAATTTTTGCAACAATTGCATCAATTTCAATATGGATGACCATTAAACCTTAAGATCAAATTTCTAATCCTCTAATATATATGCAACCAATTGCAAGTGTCATTAGAAGATTGAGATACAGTTATTGGACTTTATCTTATCAAATAAGAAAGTCAATTTCAATGATTTATGTAGATTATTTTGATGCTCTATCTGAGTCCTTCTCTAAGGATTCTAGACAGACTTGATAGTCATACTATCAACACATCAACTTATTACAGTATTGGCATTTATCCAACTATTTGGATGTCATATGGAAGTTATGGAAGTATTGTCAACTCTTTAACTATCCTTCTCACTTGGGTCCAACCCTTGCTTCCACTGCACTCCCTTTATCTATAAGCAACCATTGCTCGAGACAAAGGATCTCTTATGTCAAAATAAAAAAATTAATATAAGCGTATTTCAACATTTATACATGCTTCATTAAATTCATACAATATGAATATTACGAAGCTTCATGAATGACTAGAGTATAGATAGTAGAACGATGACACTCATCGTATCTAAACTCTTAAAACATTGGTTCAGGTAGATATTCAAACATTTTGAAGACATCATCTCTTATGAAGCTACCATTCTACATGATACAGATAACCACATCATTCATGATTAAATCTCAAGAGCACATATGTATGCCCGAACATCTTCTTAAGTATTTATAAGGATTATTTGACATTTGCGATCATCATCGACATGTCACTTCCAAAGTGTATTCGATGAGAGATCAAGACTATAGAGACATACAAACACTAGGGTTGTAGTCATATTATCTATTTAATGGTCATTCCTCAGTAGTATTAGGAGACTTGCATATTGCAACCACATACATTATGTGTCCAACTGCATGTACAATATCTAGATCATGAGTCCAATCCATGATATTTTACTGGTTATCATTGAGTATAACATTGAGTGGGTTTAATGAAGGATTATCTGAAATAAGAAATTTTCATAAGTGTATATATACATATTTTACTTTGATTTAGGAATTTTTATATCAAAGCTGTCTTGCCTTGTCAAAAATGAAAGTTCATTCCCTTAATCACTTTCAATGTAAGAGATATACTTACCATTATATCAAAGCAAGATCTGGGATCTCCTTCCTTATCTTTATCACATCCCAATAACATGAGAACCTGTGAGTCCGATAAGAAGCGGGAACACATTCCACCTTGCAAGTCCAACCTGCATTTCCCAATTCGGTCTTTAACACCTGGGCCCACCACCCCTAACGTGATGTTGTTTGTCATTAATTGAACCAACCATCAACATGAATAGAACTCGCTATGCGCAATCCAATATCGTCCCAATAATATGAGGATCCGTCATTGGGGTCACTATGCATACGGCCTTACTCTTTCGAGAAGCAAAGAGCCCAATCCAGATGTGCTTGCGTGCAGGATATGTCACTTCAGACAGGCGTCTCCTACATACAATCCCTGGCGACGGAACCCTTCTCCTTGATGGGAGACCATGGATGTCACTTATGTGATCCTCCATATCATATTCAAATTCTAATTAATCATTATGAATCATATTCATTATGATTAATTCATCTAAGGGAAATAACATCTCTATTCATAATAAAGCGTTTTAATTTTAATTGGATTCTAATTAATCTAATCATATTAAATTAATGATCTAATTAATATCCAACAAATAATCTTTATTTTTACTTGAATTATGGTATTATCTCAAATACGTATTATTTCGAATTTTAATATTTAGAAATACATCATGATTTCTTAAGCATTATACTAACCCTACCCGTTGTCATGGCCAGTACTGACGGGAGTGGGACAGACCGCACACGGTGCAACCTGCTACCCCAATGCTCTCCAACTAGACACCATATGTACCTCGGGAAAGGATAATGCAAAATAGATCACTTTGTACTTGAGATGATCATCGATTTTTCAACCGAAATTATACCATATAATAATAATAATCAAAACAATTTTGATTAACATTATAATGAGATTTTCTAAACAAATCTCAAATCCTATTCAAGCAACATGTTTGTTGGAATGTAGATCATGTAACCAATTAGTGATCTAGATCACATCAAATCAAATATTGGATAAGGCAATCTCATTTAAGGAAATAATTATCATAAAATATTTCACCAATATTTATGCATAATGATTCCAGGAAATTAAATAATTTAATTTCACTAATTGATTAAATGACAATCATTAGGTTTTTGATTAGGAAAGTATTTCCAGCAGTGGCCCTCACTTACTAAAAATACCATATCCCAATCAGTTTAAATCCAAATTAAGCAAAGTAAGTTCCTAAAGTTTGCTAATTTGATTTATAACAGAACCTAAGTGATTTGAATGCATTTCAAAACATCTCAAATCCGCAATTAACACTTTAATTACGTTGAGATTCGCAGTCCCCGAAATTGTGGATACATGATCACTAAAATGATGATAACTTAAGCATACGGAATTCTAATTACGTAAACTCAGATCCTACAGTTTTCTTATTTAATGGGGAACAAAATATAATTATTTTTTTGTATTTAAATAACTTAAACAGTGATAAAAATAATCTCAAAATAGAGATGTGAAAATGAAATGCAAGAAAACTTTCGCAAACCCTAATGAAACCAAGTCGTCCTCGATTAAAGGATCGTATCCAAAACCACCGACCTAAGGATCTAATACCACTTGAAGGATATTGTGAGATCCTTAAGCACATCACGGAAGTGTGAAGTTCACATCGTATGCGATCGGGAGCGACTAGTCGCACTAGTTGCTCGATGCAGCGAAAATTAAAATTTTTTCATGTGACTAAACCACTTGATCCAAGAACATATCTCGGATCGTTTCGTCTAAACCAAAAACAAGTAGTAGGATTATCTCTTGAAGCGTGGTTGCGATCGATTCTCTAAATGAAGAGACCTTCTGTCTCAAGTCCGGTCCGGCGGAGGAGACGCTTGCGAGCGTGTTGATGTAATACATGCTTCTCGCAATCCATGTTGATGATCCAAGCGGTGGATCTACTGATCTCGACACACGAGATCAAACATCTTCTTCACGAGCGAGGTACACCGAAGGAGACGGAGATCTACGAGCAAACGATCGGGCAACATAACGATGATGCTGCAGCGATAGAGAACCTCTCTAGGGCATCCATGGTGGATGACCACATGAGAGAGATAGAGAGAGGGCGTGTAGAGATAAAGAGAGAGAGAGACTTGTTGTCTTGTGTGTAAAGAAAAAATGGGGTGCCTCTCCTTTTATAATATTTTGGGATCCATGGATCTCAATCCATGGGCAACACAAATCCAATGGCTCTCATTGATTTGTGTTTCTTTTAATGGCTAAGGTTTGTGTTGGTCGAAACCAACAACAATTAATTTAATGTTGATTAAATCTATATTGATAAATCAATAAAAATCAATCCCAAATTAAATCAATCAAGCATGGAGATTATGGAATGAAGATTGCCTCCTTCCATAATTTTGTATTTGATGGCAATCTCATGCAATCTCATGAGATCTCATGAGATCACATTATTCCATGGAAATCCCCAAGATTTACAGCAACACTTGTTGTAAATTATTCAACAAAAATAATTTATAATTATTTTGTGAATATTCCAATCTTACCATAAGAAAATTGTGAATCACATTCATAACCCAAAATAAAAAGTGAATTACATTTGCAATTAATTGTCTAATGTGAATCCAATTCACATCAACATTTAATTAACAAATGTAAATTACAAATAGTTCTCTCTTACATATTATAAATTACATTTATAATATATATAACTAATATGGATATTGCTATCCACATTATTGATATCCATGATAATTAAATCACGTTTAATCATCTTGGATCTTTATTCTCATGTGCCCAAATAGTATGAATCACATTCACATTATTCACATCTTTGATAATTAAATCATATATAATTATCTAAGATAAGTCTCTTTATAATATGAATCAAATTCATATTATTCATGACAATTAAATCACATTTAATTATCTATTTTCTCAATGCTTGGATACTTATATCAACAATGAAATTATTCTGAACCCTTTCAAGGATAATGTGCTTTCTCCGCGAATACTTGGAGATAAGGACAGGGCGATTGTATTGTTCCACATATAGTGGCTTGGATATTGAGATCATATCTCAAATCCAGCCCCTCATAGATGCTTGATTAAATAAAGACCACAAATCTAATCTTCTCATTACATCTGAATCACATTCTGATCAATGTCCAACATTTGGACCAAGATCATATTACTTCTCTACTGACAGGTGTCACTAAAATCCAGACTTGTTGCAACACTCCCTAGGAATGGAAGCATCATGGTCATACAATCATTTATCACATCACCCTCAGGTATTCCCAATACCTGTACATCCTGCATACTGGAAGACTCAGAATAAAACCGAAGTATTAGATCAACTTTACACTATCTACTTCTGGGTTTTTATCAGTAAGTTTCTCATTCGATCATTGGGAGTTTTATCGATCATACACTTTTCAAAAGCATATATCATAGCTAGGTCTTGATCATATACTTTCCAAAAGTATATATCAAACCTACAAATTCAGTCAAGCTTCCAAAGCGAGACGGCCGTGCACGGAATTTGATTTTTCCCAATATCTCATGAGTGAGCTCATGCCTTCCAGTTCAGTAAATGAACCTGTATGATCCCTTTGAGAGATCATATTACTCATATGCCCTTATATGCACACCAACGCGCTGGTGTATAGACCTTGGTTAGGTCATAAACCTATTGGTCTGCCAAATGTACATACTTAGACATATAGTAATACATCTGTCTCCGGTCAGAGGATGCATGCCTATATCATGATAACATACAATATAGGACTTTGGTTATCTCGATCTCGTTAAGTCAACTCTTTGACCTAACTAATCTGACACCTCCGAATCTCTCTATTCCTATGCAGAGGACCTGCATCAAGAGGTCGGTCAGATATCGGCATATCGGCCTTTAGAGATAAGGATTGCCATCTCCTACTCAGGTTGGAGATCATCTCTTAATAATCATCTGATGGTGCTTGATGAGTCCTCAATCTAACCCTTTAGATATTCATCCAGGCACTAGCCTCTATGATTCAATAGTTGAATCAATAGTTGTATGATTATTAAGATGGCCAAGGTACATAACCCTAATTGTACTAAGGGATCTATTATGCAAATTATTTATTCTTCATTTCAGATCAAGGAATGATATTCGCAATAACATTTATTGCATAATGGCTCGTCGTGGGCTCGCATGTCCAACAGGGGCATAACAGATGGTATCAAAGCAATGATAATCCATTAGCCATCATTTATACATTATGATTATTAATGGTATTCGTGATGTTTGGAATATATTAGAGTTTTCTGACTTTAATATATAGTCCTACAGGAATGGTTCCTTAATAAGAGTCCTTATATGTGAGACATTAGATGTCAAAAAAATTGATGACTATAACTGATTCATGCGGAATCATGTTGCATTCTGATGCTGAGATTGCTAGTCAATTGGCAATGATGATGGACATGCTCCAAAGTATGGATAGGTTACTACAACTGTAGAGCAAAGACTTTATGGATTTGAAGAATCCATTCGTACCCTTTAAAGCATGGGTGGTACTAGAGTTCCACTTCCCCCTCTGTCTAATGAAGATATTTTTCAGAAGCATCAGAAAATATTTGCTAGCTATTGCAAGGGTCAAGTACCAGAGTTTGTGGAAGATACTAATCCTTAGGATGCTGATGCTTGGTTAGAAAAGATTGACAAAGTTCTCAAAATTATCCAAGCACCCAAAGACTATAGGGTGCCATTTGTTGAATACTCCTTAAACGGTCATGCGAAGCATTGGTAGAGCGCTTTATCACGACATTTACCACATCATTTGACTTGAGATAATTTTATGAAGTCATTTAGAGAATAGTTTCTTCCTGATTTATGAGTTAGGAGAAAAAGGAAAGAATTAGATGAGCTAAAACAAGGATCGATGTCAGCTAGAGAATATCAAATCAAATTTGATGAGTTAGCATACCATTCACCCATGCTTGAAATGTGTGAAGATGAATGAACCTAAAAGTTTTGGTGTGGTCATCGCCTCGATATTCAACGTAGACTCTCTTCTTGTTGACCATCCACTATCCATGAGATGGTAGAAGTGATATCCAGCATGGAAGACTTACATCATGAAAAGAAATTGAAAAGGATATATTTACATGACATTGACAAAGATGAACAAGAAGTTGTGATGCATTATTTAATCGTTGACAACGGTTCCCTATCTATGGAAGCAATGCGTGAAACTACAACAAGTTCCACTGCTAAAGGACCAAGGAGAAGTAGCAGCCCTCGAAGATGATATACTTGTGGCCAGAGGGGTCATAGTCAAGCTCAATTCCCCCAGTGAGCCGATATTATTATTGTTAGAAGACTCTATGAGAGTATCCATATGTCGATGCAAATGAACAAGACCATACTCAAGGTAAATGATCGAGGTTAATCAATCTGATGACTATTGAATGTTCTTATAGTTCTAATGAATAATCTTGTTAGACAATGTGTTCTATGTGTATGATGATGAAGGAGGTTCCTTTTGGATCATTTGATATTATAGATCATGTCTACAAGAAAATAACGGCGTGTGGATTATAAGCTTCTTGATGATTCTAATTGTGGCAATGGTAAAATGCTTGGGTACAATCTAAAAAATATAATCGAAATGAATCCAAAGGTTCATAAGCATCAAATCTTAGTGATGTGATATAGAGACTCACATTAGGTAGTCTACACTAATTTGTAAGGCAAGATTAATGACTAAAGAGATGACTTAATTCCTTTTAAGATTGTTATGGCTAGCTATGATAACTCTATTTCTTTGTTTGTAATAATTGAAGGTAATAACATTTTTTTATATTCTTATCACTGAGGGATGAGTACACTTTTTTTAAGTTGATATCACCGATCCCGATAAAAAGGTCCTATCATGATTGTTACCGCTCTCGTAATAAGGAGAAGTTGGATATAGATCCATCTTCCCTAATAATAAGGGGAATACTTTAAGAGTGTTATTATTGAAGGTGATAATCGTAATCTTTAAAGATTATTATCGTTGACCATGATAACAAAGGTCCTATTAGGATTGTTATCACTCTTGTGATAAATGGAGCGTGGATGCAGGTGTATCTCTTGAAGAAATAGCAAGCATTCTTTTAAGATTGCTATCACCTCTGAGTTAAAAAAATTGCATTTAGAACTTTCAATATCATTAAGTGGTAACCATAGGATTTGTATATTGTTAGTATTGATCGTAATAGACCTATGTCATACACAAATAATTTGTCTACATAATGTAATGGATACTTAATACGATATCGCATACGGATACAACATATGATATGAATAGATAGACAATACTAATACCAATACCTGAAGTCTCGAGGACGAGACTTGTTTTAAGATTGTTATGATGTGAAACCCCTGGTTTTAGCCCTGCAACTTGATCAAGTTGATGATAATCAAATAGTTGTGGTCCAATAAGAAATTTATGAAAAAATCAATTTCGATCCGCTTGTAGCATATTATGACTTATTGTATGCGTATCATCATCAGGATTCCAACGCATCCAAAATTTTTTAAATCAGATATGGGATGAGTGAGATATGATCATTTTAGTGAGGGTTGGTCAAGTCTAAAATGGTTATACGAGATTTGAATGGGATCTGCCTAAGAGACTCGCCCAAGTCCAATTTTAGGGATATAAAAGATCTCTTGGGTTGCTCTTTCCTCTCATTTGCAAACCCTAACCACCGCACATCATCTCCCACCTCCCAAGCTTGTTCTAGCTCCATCAAAGCATGGCAGAGGCAGAGAATCGCCACCATTTTTGGAGAGGAGCTTTCCCTTGTCATCCTCTACACATATCTACCACTAGAAATGTAAGATCGCCTCTCCCTATCCATGTATTTTGTGATTTTAGTTGTAGATTATATCTAAGAAAATATTTTTGTGATTTAAAGGTATCTATCGTTGGGAAAATACGTGGGAGACACTTAAAATGAATATATGGTATTGCATTTGAAAACACTCATATAGGTACGGTCCCTGATGAGTCCCCATTCACCACTCTTTATTCTTTTATTTTAGCTAATTATCTTGGCAAAGCATCATGTAAATATGTGTAAATACAATAACTTAGCAATAAGCATGCATTTGTTAATATCTAATAATAAGCATGTATTTTTTGTGCACAAATAAAATAATAAAGAATAAAAGAAAAAGAAGGAAATATTTAGAATAATTTTTGAGTGACCTGAACCCACGAGAGGGCCAAAGAATTGGCCTGATCATCAAATAAAATAAGTAGAGAGAGATAAGGCCACTCTACCTTGTACATATGTATCACTTATATATATATATTTAATTTATTTTCACAAAAATAAAAATAAAAAGATATTTTTATTCCATTGTATATACTTCTAAAACTAAAACAAAATGTATAAAAATAAAAATAAACCAAAAAACAAAACTCTCTCACCTTGTATATATTACATGTAAACATGTACCTTTCCTTATTTAATTTATACTTGTAAATAAATGATTAAAATAAAACAAAAAATTATTTTATATCCCAAATATTATGTTATAAAAAAATAAAATATAAATTTGGGGCATTTGTGTAAAAATAACAAAATTAAAAATAATTGTACAAAATACATAAGTATTTTATACCTATATAATACAATATACTGTATATACTGTAATTTATTTTTCATAAAAATAATAAAAATCACAGAAAAATAGCTTGGGAAATACCAAATATTTTTCATCTTGTACACTTTTCAATTTAAAATCATTTGTTATTTTAATTGAATTTATAAACATTTTTGTACATTCTTTTTTCTAATTAGTCCACGGAGGAACGTTGACTCAGGTCAACCCCCTCTTCGAGAACTTGACACGACCTGACTGTTCCACCGGATCGTTTTCTCCCGATTATCCTGGCCGGGTCAATGATAACCCGCCTGACCGACAGAGGTAAAGGTCTGAAAAGGGTCGTTGCGACCTCAATCAAACAGACGGAGAATATCAAGAAAAATCAACCACTCAAAGAGATCAAATCAATCAAAACAAATACGAGCGGTCTAGCTATGAGTTTAACCTGGTATAGCTCCCAGGGTTGAACACAAGGAGCACGGATTGGCCGAAGGCCTACGAAGTAGTCAAAGAATCAGAAAAAGGGAGAAAACATTTTTTTAGTGGTTTTTAATTTTTTTTTAAATTTTTTTGGATTTTTAATATGTGAAGGAAATAAAAGAAAGTATAAACAAGCACACTTAAGCAATTTATTTAACACAGCAAAAATCAAGCGAAAATTCCAGAAAAATTGTTTTTATGTTTTGTAAGTTTTTAAATGTTTTTGGTGAATTTTTGGGGTTTTTATGACGGGTAAATTATTTTCTAAAAATCACACAATGCAAAAAGGGGAAGGTACTGTCCAGCAAGGCTTAAGACCCAAAAATAAAATATTTAAGGATCTTAAAAGGCCCTGAAGGTAATTTTCCTGTATACTAGATAAACTAAGGAAAATTTAGACACCCTAATTATTGTTTTTGGATTTTTAATTTAATTATTATAATTTTTATGAGTTTTTGAGGGTTTTTCAATTTGTAGGGTTTTTGCTCAATGGAAAATAGCCAAACTTGGCTAGAAAATCAAACAGCAAGCAAACAACAGTATCTAATTTTTTTAGAATTTTTGGTGGGGATTTTATATTTTTTTGGTATTTTCAAACCTAGACAGTAGCTAAAAAGTAGGTTTTTGAATTTTTAAAAATACTCAACGAAATCAAAAATGTCCTCAAAAATCCCTAAAATTCCCACACCATGGCAGGAGCCATGTGTCAAAATCTCATGGAATTTGGAGGTAATTTGATATTTTATTCAAAAATGAAAAGGGGGCACAGTGCACAGGGACGTAAGTGCAAATACCCGAGGATCTGGGGGCCCAGGTGCAAAATACCCAGCAAGTCACGCGCGCGGCGCGTGGCTGGGGCACTCAGGGGCCTCTTTGTAATAAAAACCCACTCCTGGGACCTTTTGGTAACTGGTACCAAAAAAGTCCGAGGGTACGGGTGCAAAAAGCCCACTAAAATCCGCACATGTCCAATAAAAACGCTCACAGGGGCACAACTGCAAATACCATAAAATATTTCTTCATTTCATAACAACCCAGATCTACAGGATAAAAGATGTAAAAAGCCCAACTAAACACGTGACGAAGCACGTGGTCACATACACACAGGGGCATACATGCAAATAAAACTAAGCACAAGGTCCATCATGCAATTTACCCTACGTAAATAAAGTTCTAAAAATATTTACAGGACTAGGACGAAAAAGACAAACTAAGAGGGGGGCCTAAGTAATTTACCCCTTTATTCGTCGACGGCCAGATGCGCGCCACGTGGAAGATCGGACGGTCCTAGATGGCTGGCGCTTCTCTTCTTCAGCTCCTGGGCCCGATCGACGGTGCAGAGGGGGCCACGTGGAAGATCGGTCGGCTCAGGTGCGGTGGAGTCCCTCTCTCTGCTCTGACGGTCCAGATCAGCTCCTCAAAGTGATCAACGGCAACTGCTCTTCGAGGAATGGACGGCCGTGATTGAATCTGGAACGGTGGGGCTGATCGGACGGTGAAGGAGGATGCTGGAAGAACTAGACGCCGGCGAACTTCGCCGGCCTCCTGCGTGAACTGCACTCCTCCTCAGCTGCTCCTGATGATCGGAACGGGTCCGCGGTGAAGCCCCGCAGCTAGTGGTAGCCTCCGATGGCCCACCTGAGCCCTGGAGGGGCTCCGGCGAGCTCGGCGGCGGTGAGCCTTCGGCCTGAATGAGAGGGGGGCTCAGATGCCCTCCTCTTGCCCTGCAAAACACGCCAAAAGCTTCGCGGGTCGAGGGCAAAGTGCCTCGACCCAAAGAAGCGAAGTGAAAGTGGCTGGTGGGTCGGTGCGAAAGAGCTCCGGCGAGCTGGGGATGGAGGAGCTCGACTCCCAGCTCCGGGGCGAGCTGGGTTGAGTGACAGTGCGAAGAACGTGCGTGGAGGAGCGGCGAAGGCGTGTGGGGGTTCCGATGATCGAAATAATGCACGAGTAGGCCGGAATCAAGGGAACACGTCGGAGGATGGATTTGGGCGAAATCGGAAATTACTCTAAATGGCTAAGCGAAATGGATACCTGGATGATGCGGGAGATTGGGCTGGAGCTTAGCTAGCTCCTGGTCCTTGCCTCAAGGGTCGTCAACGCCCGAGGCTCGAGCTCCGGTCAGACGTCGGAGCACGGCTGCAAGAAGCGGCCGGATCGATGGTCCAAGCACCTCCCCCTCGCTGCGACACCGGCGGAGGCAAGCTGTCACCTTGCTGGTTGCGATGGAGCTCACTGGAGAGAGAATGGGGAGCCAAAGATGGCGTGAGAGTGCGGCGGAGCTCGGGCTTTATAGTGCTAGGGGTCCGGGAAGAAGAGGATCGGGCGAGCTTGGGAGCGCGCGGATCCCGAGGGGGCGGCTCCGGCGAGCATGCCGGATGCAAGAGGTACAATCCGGACCCGGGGTTTGGTGATTTGGCGGTCGGATCTGGTGGGGGTAATTGGAAGGAGTCGGGTCGAAACAGAGATCCGCGGCTCTGGTGGTCCTGGGGGAGGTGTTGACCGGGGGTCAACAATCCCCCGTGGACCAATCAGAGCCCGCCAATTATTGAATTTTTATTTGATTTTTTTGGGGCTTTTAATGGCCGAATTTTTAAAAACTCAAAACATAAAAAATGTTTGTTTTAATTTTTTCTATTTTTTTGTGATTTTTAATTAATTTTTGGAAACGAAAATAAGGTATTTACATATTATAGCTATACATAGGTATATGTACAATGTATGATTTTTAATTTTGATTTTTAATTGGTTATTTTTATACAATTTTATTCCTATTTTATATTTTATTTATTTATAGGATAAAATTAGGAATAAAAGGCTATTTTTATTTTATTTTTATTATTTTTATACATGTGGGAAATAATTATTTATGTATAACTATATACATGGTATATTTACAAGATGTTTTTGTGTTTTTAATTTTGTAATTTTTATTTGATTTTTGTTTTGTTTCTTTCTATTTTATTTATTCAAAAAACATAAAAAAAGAATATTTACAAAAAGTTTTGGAAACAAAGAAGTTTATTTACAAGGTGAAATAGACAAGGTTGATGGACCATGTACATGATGAAGGGTTCTTTTTGGATTTTTTTGATTTTTAAGTTTTTATTTTGTTTCCAATAGTCTATAAATATGTACAGAATATATACAAGTATTTACAACATATTTTTGTTTGAGGAAAAATATTATTTATTTATTTACATAGATATGTACACATGAGCCCCTATCTCTCTCTACTTGTGGCTTTTATGCGGTCAGGCCCATGCTGAGCCCTCCCTTGGGTTAGGTTGCTCAATATTTATTCTAAATATTTCCCTCTTTTTCTTTTTCTTCTTTATTCTTTTATTTTAGCACAAAAACATGCTAATTATTTATATTTACAAAAATGCATGCTTTTGCTAACTTTCCCTATTTACACATATCTACATGCATTTGCATAGGTTTTTGTAGCTAAAATATAGGAATAAAGAGTGATGAATGGGTATTCATCACCCCCCTATACTATACTTTGCTAGTCCCTTAGCAAACACTTATTTGAAAAAGAAGTGAAAAAGAAAGAAAAAGAAAAAGAAAAAGAGGATGTACATGGATTAAGGTTGAGTTATTAAACTTTCCTTCATTAAATTGAAATATGGAGCTCGATCAGATCTTTGGATTATTAATGTGTCGGAACCTTATTTAGACTTAAGCTTAAAACTCAACAGCCTCCAAGTTCCACCAATCTATGGGCAAGACTCCTCAATAAACCAGATCAGAACAAGTCTACATACACAAACTCTAATGACCATGAATCTTTCCAAGCAGTGTAAGTGATATGTGGCTCCCCACCTCAGAAGCAACAAAGAAACAACCTCCCTCAACCTGGTAACTCTAATGCCTCGGTCTAGCAACTCTTTCCTCGAGAAGCGGGGTATTCCCTTCTAAGTTCAAGTGCAACCGGCTCAAGAAGAGGGGGTAGAAGTATAGAGTTTTGGAAGCCTAGCCAGTGTAGCTAGGTCTCCCGCTGCAAGCTTCATGAGATGTAACATGGATACCATAAGCTTTGCTTTATTTGACTATGTACACTCCGGTGGGGTTATTAAATTTTCAATCCGACCCACCACTTTTTTGGAGTTCTTTTTGCATTTTTGCATTTTTTTTCAAGAACTTCTGTACAACATATCTACATGGTGCAGCATATATACAAGAAATTTCCCCTTGAGCCAGTAGACTATCCCTCTTTTGAAGCTTTATTGCAACCCACGACTTCTGTCTTTAGCCTTCATCACCACTAGACCAAGTTGAGGTGCACTTCCTTCACTAGAAGAAGAAGAGAGGTTCCGCCTAGAAGTACTACCCTCATATGCTACCCCAAGCCAAAGGAAACTGCCTCCTCACTACCTCATCCGTGGAGAGCCATGTGTAAGTGCAGGTGCAAGTCAAGCCATTGTCTCTAAGAGTCATGCGTGTGTTGTTAAGTGCTCTACTTAAGCTCATCAAGATGACATATGCTCATAGCCTAGTGGACTCAAAGAATTAAGTCCTTATGGACCTGAAAAGCCTTAACCCTAAGTCCTATAAGGTTCCTCTTAAAGTTAAGTGGATTAAGATCTTATTCAAGCTCCATTTCTCAATTTAATTCCAGGCTTAGTTTAAATGTCAACTCTCATCCAGGAAAAACTATATACATATATGTACACAAGATGCTATTTACAAATATTTTACAATCATGCAAAATTTTTGAAAAATGTTTTGAAATCATGGATGATGATGATGCATGAGGTGCAAGTTTTGCAAAAAGATATTTACAAACATTTACAGAAGATTTTTGCAAACTTTTGATTTTCAAAACATTTTGGAAAAATTTTGTACTATATACATAATTTTGATACAAAATATTTACACAAACTTTACACAAAAGATTTTTGAAATCCTTTTTACAAAAATACTTTGTACATTAGCTACGTATGTGCAAGCTAAAAGAGGTTTATGTACATGAAAATTTTTAAATTTTGTGATTTTTAGCCATTTTATTTATTAACACACTCACACAAAGTACGAGTTATGGCTAAAGTATATATGAAATATATACACACCCCCCCTATACTTAGCTCGAACGATGTCCTCAGAGTGATCAAGAGCGATGAAGAAGACATAACTCGTGCTTAGTAAAAGGGAAGTGAAAAGGAATGGCTATGTACAAGAACGAATGAATGAATAGAATGAGAGGAACTCGGTGGTTTCCCCCTATACTTAGGATCAACTAATCCTAAGTATAGCAAGCTGTACATGAAGGGAAAGCCGAGTGAAGAAGATACAGAATCTGCCCCCCCTATACTTAGGGTAAAATATCCCTAAGTATGGGCAGCAAAACAGGGGCAGAACGAATGAAGAGAATACCCGCAGGTCCGACATCCCCCCTATACTTAGGGTAAAGTACACCCTAAGTATAGCATAATCATAAGATGAGGAAAGGGATGTGGGACTAAAGAATAGAATGATATGGACAACTGGATCTATACAAGCGGAGGAACAGTGAAAATCAGGCGTGAGATGCAAAAGATGTGAGTCAAGAGACCACATCTCACGCAAAATGAATAGGGGCACAAATAATAACGTCCCGCGGCTCATGATCTAGAAATGGCTTGAGCCGTTGGCCGTTCACTCGAAAGGTGCTCTCAGAAGACAACTCGGATATATCAATACTACCATTGTCGTGCACCTTTCTGACGAGAAAAGGTCCCTTCCATTTGCTCTGTAGCTTCCCTGGAAATAGTCTAAGCCTCGCATCAAACAGCCATACCCTCTGTCCAATCTCAAAATGCTTGTGGCTGATATGAGAATCATGCCACTCCTTCACTTTTTCCTTATAATGTAGGCTGCTTGAGAAAGCTGCATCTCTAAGCTCCTCCAAGGCAGCTAACTCTGCCCTCCTCTGGTCTCCTATACCATCTGGATCCATAAGAATATCTGTGACTGCCCAAAGTGACTTGTGCCTCAGCTCAACAGGTAGATGGCATGGCTTGCCATAAACGAGGCGAAAGGGAGATGTACCCAATGGAGTCTTGAAAGACGTCCGATATGCCCACAAGACCGAGTCCAAAAGCTGTGACCAATTCTTTCGGTCAGGGCGGACGACTTTCTGCAGAATAGTCTTGATCTCCCTGTTCGACACCTCAGCTAGACCATTCGTCTGTGGATGGTAAGGTGTGGCAACACGATGGTCTATACTGAACTCGTTAGCAAGGGCCTTCACCTGGTCGTTGATGAAATGAGACCCCCCATCAGAAATAAGAACTCGTGGAACCCCGAACCGCGTGATGATATGCTTCCTCAGAAATCTGCAAACTGTCCTCGCATCAGCGGCTCGGGTGGGGATAGCCTCAACCCAACGACTAACATAATCTACGGCCAACAGAATGTACTCAAATCCCTGACTCTTAGGGAATGGACCCATGAAATCGATGCCCCATGCGTCAAAAACCTCACAGAAGTGAATGGGCTGCATCGGCATCATATCACGCTGTCCACAAGTGCCCATCCTCTGACAGTCAGTACACCTCTTCACGAACTCATCCGAGTCCTTGAAGAGGGTAGGCCACCACAAGCCGGATTGGAGCACTTTCTGTGCCGTTCTCCTCCCAGAATGATGTCCTCCTGCCTCAAGCTTGTGGCAGTAAGTGAGGACGCTATGGTGTTCCTCCTGAGGAATACACCGACGCCAGACGCTATCCCCTCCTTCGTGGTAAAGGATGGGATCCTCCCAGTGGTAGGACTTGGCCTTCGCAAGGAAGGTCTCAAGCCTCTGCCTGGGCCAATCTTGTGGGACTTTCCCTGCAACGAGAAAGTTCACAATATCGGCATACCACGGGAGTGAGGCGATAGCAAGGATCGCCTCATCTGGGAAGGTATCACGAATAGGATCAATCTGCTCAGAATCCTCAGGCTGCTCTAATCGGGAAAGATGATCCGCCACCACATTCTTGACTCCAGGCTTATCCTTAATCTCAATGTCGAACTCCTGGAGTAGAAGGATCCATCTCGTCAATCTGGCCTTGGCATCCTTCTTTGCCATGAGGTACCGGATGGCGGTATGATCTGTAAACAAAGTCACTCTAGATCCAATGATATACGATCTGAACTTATCTAGGGCAAATACTACTGCTAGCATTTCCGTCTCTTTGACCGTATAATTCCGCTGGGCGGAATCCAATGTGCGGCTAGCATAGTGTAGGGCAAATGGCACTCCATCCCTCCTCTGTCCCAGCACTGCCCCCACGGCAAAATCGGAGGCGTCCGTCATGATCTCGAATGGGAGAGACCAATCAGGCGGCTGGAGAACAGGAGCCTCAATCACACATCTCTGGAGAGTAGCAAACGACGAAAGACACTTGTCATCGACAAGGAACTCGGTGTCTTTCGTCAAGAGGTCAGTCAACGGTCGGGCAATCTTGCTGAAATCCTGAATGAACCTCCTATAAAATCCAACGTGCCCCAGGAATGACCGTAGCTGCCTCAAATTGGACGGCGGTGTGAGTTTTCTAATGACATCAACCTTGGCCGGATCAACCTCCATGCCCCTGTTGGAGATGATGTGGCCAAGCACCGTCCCTTGAGTCACCATGAAGTGACTCTTCTCCCAAGATAGCACCAAATGGAACTCAATACATCGCTGGAGTACCCGGTCTAGGCAGTCAAGACAGGAGTCGAATCCGTCGCCGTAGACCGAGAAATCGTCCATGAAGACCTCTAAGCAATCCCCTACCATGTCCGAAAATATCGACAGCATGCACCTCTGAAAAGTCGCAGGGGCGTTGCATAGCCCAAATGGCATGCGTCGAAAAGCGTATGTGCCAAAGGGACAGGTAAAGGTGGTCTTCTCCTGATCCTCAGGAGCGATGGCCACCTGGTTGTAGCCCGAGTACCCATCCAGGAAACAATAATGGCTCTTCCCTGCCAGTCTCTCAATGATCTGGTCAATAAAAGGCAGGGGGAAATGGTCCTTCTTGGTGGCTTGGTTGAGTCTCCTGTAGTCAACACAAACCCTCCAAGAGGTGGGTACTCGTGTAGCGATCTCCTCTCCCGACTCACTGATCACAGTCGTGATGCCCGTCTTCTTGGGCACCACATGCAAGGGGCTGACCCACTTGGAGTCGGAAATGGGATAAATAAAATCTGCACTCCACCATTTTGATATTTCTTTCATCACGACCTCTCTCAGGTTGGGGTTCAGTCGCCGCTGGAACTCACGCGACGGCTTCGCCCCCTCCTCAAGATAGATATGGTGGGAGCACACTGCTGGACTAATCCCATGGAGATCCGCTACGCTCCATCCGATCGCCTTGCGGTTCTTTTCAAGAACCCCCATCAGACGGGATTCTTGCTCTCCAGTCAACTCGGCTGAGATGATGACTGGGTACATCTCTGGATCGCCCGCAAGGAATCGATACTTCAGCGAAGTAGGGAGCGGCTTTCGCTCTGGAATGCTGGGTGCTGGCAAATCTGGCTGTGGAAGAAACCGAGTGAAAGCTGCAAGGTCGGTCACATCTGCCTGGGAAAGTGAAAGCGTACTCTCGCAAACTGGATCGGGAGAAGGCGGCTCAACTGTACTGTCTCTGCTCTGCTCTGCCTCTACCTCCTCCTCTGTAGGCTCAGGTGAACTCAGGTCTGGCATCTGATCATAACAATCTGCCCAATCAGACTCTGAATCCGAGGGATCTGTATCAGAAACGGTGGCATCAGTACCACCGGAAAACAAGGTGGCTTCAGCACCACCATCACGAGTCACTGTGCTGCGATCGAGGACCGGCTCTGCTGCCGTAAAGGTATCCGGAACCAGGTCTGTGCTCTTCAGACCCTCCTCTGCTATCGTCTCTGCATCAGCTGTATCTGAAAGTGAGAGGGTGGTCTGTGTCTCCAGGTCTGCCCAAGCTGCCTCATCGTCTGAAATCACAAAATCGCAGTCCTGGTGGATGTCTGGCTCTGCGTCTGTCAGCTGTTCTGAATCGGTACTCGCATCTGAGCGGGCTCTGAGTCTGGCTCTGTAGTCCTCAACCGTCTCTATTTGTATACTCTCGCCCTCGACGCGAAAGTACACCTTCCCGCTATCATGATCAGTCACCGCCTTGGCTGTGGCCAAGAACGGACGACCAAGGATGATGGGGGTATCGGTCACTGACTCAGGGATCTCCATGTCCAACACTACGAAGTCCACGGGGAATTTCAGGCCCTGAATCGTGACGATAACGTCTCGTAATAACCCCTTCGGCCTCTTGACCGATCGATCAGCGAACTGAAGGACTGTCCTGCTCTGTCGAAGAGTGCCCAACTCGAAGCGGTCGAGAAGGGCTGCCGGAAGAAGGTTAATCGACGATCCGCTATCTAGAAGAGTACGGTCGAACCGCTGCTCACTAATCTGGCATCTGACATACGGGGCCCCTGCATCTGGCCTCTTGGCTGGCAGTCGGTTCTGGATCGCGAAGCACGTGGCTTTCGTCAGCACATGTATCTCTGAAGTATGGTTCCTCCTCCTCCTCCTAACTGTAGTCCTCTCTCTCAAAGATCTCTGGAGAAGGGGGATGTGCTGCAAAGCCTCCTGGAGGGTCAGCTGAATGTGGAATCGATCTATCATGCTCTGGTTGAACTCCTCGAACTCTCTCTTTTTTGTATTTTCTTTTTTCTTCCCCTTCCCCATCTGAAGGGCTCTAGGGAAGGGGATCACTGGGTCCTTCTCAGATGAAGGACTAGGAGAAGATCTACGCGGTTCAAGGACCGGATCCACACATACATCATGCACCACAGTGGGACCAAAAGAATGTAAACCTTTTCCTTTATTCATCACAGAATCCTGAGATACATGACCATGAGGAAAAACAACAACTCTCTCTCTACAGACACTGGTGGCCTCAGTACCACCACGGATGGGCTGCTCTGCTGCTGCTGGTGAAGGTAGACGTCGGGCGGCATCAGTACCGCTCGCTGGCTCGGCTGCTGCTGGGGTGGCATCAGTACCACTCTCCTCCTCCTCCTGGGGCGCCTCTGGATGGTGCTCAGCTGAGGCGCCGCCGCCGGCTGGGGTCCTACCGCTCCTAAGCGTGGCAAAATCAACATCAAACAGATCTGAAGAAGTATCATCAAATGGATCGCTAGGAGTGGCTAACTCAGTATGTACTACCTGCTCAGACTTCCGCTTCAGGTTGTTCGGATTGGGCTCTATCTGTGCAGGTATGGCGGCCTTCCCTCTCACCAAGTCCCGCATCTCCTGGCGGAACTCATCCATCTCCCGTCTGAAGGTCGCCTGCTGGTCCGTGAGGAGGCGGGCGATATCATCCAAGGCAGGGCTCTCGTGGGAGCCCGACGGGTAGCCTCTCTGTGGGTGAGGCTGCTGGAACTGCTGAGGGTGAGAGGGGTAGGACGGAGGGTGCTGCTGGTGCTGGTATCCCGGGTGAGCTTGCTGCTCACGTCTCCCAGACTGTCCCTGCTGCTGATAGGGACGAGGACCGTAGGATGGCTGCTGCTGATACACTGGGGGCTGCTGCTGCGACTGGTGCTGGTCTCTCTGATGGGAGTACTGCACTCCCCGACCTGACGGCTGCTGCTGGGGCTGGGCACCACCACTCCCCCACCTGAATCCGGGATGGTCTCGTCGGATCCCAGGCTGGGGACGGTCGTACCAGATCCCGTTGACATCCATCAACGGCTCTGCATCCAAGGGGGCTGGGGGTAGTACTGCCAACGGCTGGTCCGGCTGGTAGAGCACCATCTGCATCTCTGAAGATGGTGGAGACTGGTAGGTGGGCTGCGGCTGCTGGTACGGCTCCGCCTGTACAAAGTGAACTTGTCTAGGCTGCTCTGAGGAGCTGGAGCGCTGGGACGAGCTGCTGCTGCCGCCGGTATCGCCTCGCGACAGAAGTCGGGGCTGCGAAGCCGTCTGTGTCTCCTGGAGACACATGAGCTGTGTCTTCATGTCGCTCAAGACCTGTGCCATCTGCTCCATCTGCGTGATACTCTGGCACTGCTTCTTCTCTATCAGCTCCATGCGGTCCAACTTCTCGCTGATAATGCCCATGTCCGCAGCGGACGACTCGGCCTGTGCTGCTGCTACTGCGGACGAACTGGATGGACCTGCATCTACCCGTGCTATCCTCTGGTACTGCACGGGTCCTGGCTGATGTGGCTGGGTCTTCTGCGTATAGAGCCTGGTCTGAGACATCACCATGTAGTTCTCTGACATCTCCTCGTAAATGGCCCAGACCTGCTCGTGGTCCTTGGCGAAGTAGGACCCGCCGCAAGAAGCGTTCACCAGACCCTGAAGCTCTGGCGTCAACCCGCTGAAAAAGCTCTGAACTAGGTTCGGCTTCGATATGTCGTGGTGCGGGCATCTGTCTGAGAGCTCTCTGAACCTCTCCCAAGCCTCGTGGAACTGCTCGTTGGGGAACATGGAGAAGTTGCTGATCAGGGCCCTCGCTGCATTCGTCCGCCCGAGTGGATAGTACTTCTTCAAGTACTCGGTGCGGAGCTGCTCCCAGGTGTGGACGAACTTCCCTAGATGCTTCAGCCAGGTGGCTGCTCTATCTGCTAGTGAAAAAGGGAAGGCTATCATCCGGATCGTGTCCTGGTCCACGTGACGATCGTGGACAGTGCTGCAGATCATCAGAAACTCCTGGAGGTGGAGGTGGGGCTCCTCTGTGGCTAGCCCGTGGAAACGGGGTAGTAACTGCAAGGTGTTCGGGGGGAACTTGAAGTCCCCCACGATAGCTGGCACTACCACCCAGTGATGCATCAGAGTGGATCCGGGGTTGTGTAACGCCCGCATCGGCTGTGGTACTCCTCTCGCAGCAGCGGCTGCTGCTGCGGCGGCGGCTGCTGCTGCTGCTGCTGCGGCTGCTGCCTCTGCGTCCTCTGCATCAGGTATATCCTCGGGCTCGCTCTGCTCTGAACCTCGCTCTGCTCGGAGCCTCTCCAACTCGCGCCTCATCTCAATCATAAACGCCCCCTGATCTCGTAACTGCTGCTGAACCGTTTCTAGCGATGCGATCAGGGTGGAGTTGATCGCTCCCTGGTCAAGTATAACATGCTGGTCTCCCTGTGGACCTCTGGAGTGATCATCTGATCTGGCTGCCATAGCGACGTCTGCAAAACCAAACGAGCCCAACTCAGGTGTTGTCAAATGTATCAATCTCTCCTCGGGCTCGTGTCTCTCAGGAAGGTCAGAAAGGGGGTCGAGGGGGAACAGGGCGGAATCGTACTCGGGCTCGGAGAGCTGGTCTGGGCTCTCACTAGCCAACCTAGATGATCGGGTAGACGTGCCCGAAAGCGGTGCAGCCAGAGGTTGCCTAAGAGACCGTCTACCCATCATCTTGATCTGGGCGAGTAGGGCGGATGAGATCTGGAATCAACTATGATCACAAAACAAACCCCCGGTTCACCAACGCAACACGAGCTGAAGACCGTGAAAGTTCGGTCAAATTATCTTGTCTATTTTATTTTGGTGAACACACAAAGTATCAGAGCGCTTACGTGACCTGTTAGGATATCCGATACTAGCCCCAACCGACTGACCCGCACTAGGAAGTCGGTAATCAGTCGGGTCTAGCACCGGGAGGCTCTACCTAGGGTGCGGGTCACTCTCTCGCGCATCCAAACCAGACAATGAGGGGGTTGCTCTCCCCAAGACAAAGTTTTTAGGGTGAGCGGTTTTTAATGATCAAGTATGATTAGCAGTCCCGATTTTATTGTTTTTCTTTTTAATATTTTTCAAAGCAAGCAAAAGGCCTAACAAATTTTTCGGTTCTCCTGATTATTTAAGCCGAAAACAGGGGGGAGAAGACGAAAAAGCCGACGCGCGAGAAAATCAATGATGCATGCAAAGTAAGGAAGGCGTACCTGACTCCAGCACTCTACATGCAATTATGATCCGCGCAGAATTTTAAAGACAAGAAATAAACTACCTAAATGATGCAACGGGAAAAACCGAGGCCCTAAACAGCAGTGCTAGCGTAGAACCGTCTAACCGATCACCGACCTCCAAGCCAAAGAGTCGGTCTTGGCTTACCCCTCCTCTTCTCGACAGGTCGAGTTCAGGAGTAGCGCTTGTGGGGCAGGCTCGCGGCACGTAGGCTGCGAAGGCAAATGAGTCGGTTATTTTTATTAATTATTTTTAGTAGGTCCAATTAACGATCTATAGGAACAGATCAGCAATTAGGTGTGGGGATCCTACTATTACGGCACAGTCACCAGAAAATCCTACGGCTAGGGGCTCGATCAAAAAGCCGCGTAAACACCGGAAAGGCAGTGAAAGTAGAAAATGAAAGCCGCGAAAAACCGCGAAAAACCGCTAAGTTCTAAAGGGTCCCCCGAGCACACCGGTGCTCGCGAAACAGACCCGAGAGTGTCCAAGTCCACAAGTCTGAGTGTACCTGTATTATTACAATAATAAATGAATAAACCTAAGCTATCCTCACCCACTCAACTCTCTCTCCCTCGCTCTCTCCTGCGGCTTCGTGAAGAAGGAAGCCGCCTCCGCCTCCCTAGGGTGCACCGGCGTTCCTAGGAAGGCCGCCCTCGCTCCTCGGGCCCTCGCAAGAAACAAAGAGAAGTGTGGTCAGTCCAAAATTATTCAAGAATATCAGAAAAATATATATATACAAAAATCTATACAAAAAGCCACGAATCAAAAAGCCGCGGAAAAATCTAAAAGACTACTAAGCCGTGCTCCCCGGCAACGGCGCCATTCTGATAACCCGCCTGACCGACAGAGGTAAAGGTCTGAAAAGGGTCGTTGCGACCTCAATCAAACGGACGGAGAATATCAAGAAAAATCAACCACTCAAAGAGATCAAATCAATCAAAACAAATACGAGCGGTCTAGCTATGAGTTTAACCTGGTATAGCTCCCAGGGTCGAACACAAGGAGCACGGATTGGCCGAAGGCCTACGAAGTAGTCAAAGAATCAGAAAAAAGGGAGAAAACATTTTTTAGTGGTTTTTAATTGTTTTTAAATTTTTTTGGATTTTTAAATATGTGAAGGAAATAAAAGAAAGTATAAACAAGCACACTTAAGCAATTTATTAAACACACCAAAAATCAAGCAAAAATTCCAGAAAAATTGTTTTTATGTTTTTTAAGTTTTTAAATGTTTTTGGTGAATTTTTTGGGTTTTTATGACGGGTAAATTATTTTCTAAAAATCACACAATGCAAAAAGGGGAAGGTACTGTCCAGCAAGGCTTAAGACCCAAAAATAAAATATTTAAGGATCTTAAAAGGCCCTGAAGGTAATTTTCCTGTATACTAGATAAACTAAGGAAAATTTAGGCACCCTAATTATTGTTTTTGGATTTTTAATTTAATTATTATAATTTTTATGAGTTTTTGAGGGTTTTTCAATTTTTAGGGTTTTTGCTCAATGGAAAATAGCCAAACTTGGCTAGAAAATCAAACAGCAAGAAAACAACAGTATCTATTTTTTTAGAATTTTTGGTGGGGATTTTATATTTTTTTGGTATTTTCAAACCTAGACAGTAGCTAAAAAGTAGGTTTTTGAATTTTTAAAAATACTCAACGAAATCAAAAATGTTCCTCAAAAAATCCTAAAATTCCCACACCATGGCAGAAGCCATGTGTCAAAATCTCATGGAATTTGGAGGTAATTTGATATTTTATTCAAAAATGAAAAGGGGGCACAGTGCACAGGGACGTAAGTGCAAATACCTGAGGATCTGGGGGCCCAAGTGCAAAATACCCAGCAAGTCACGCGCGTGGCGCGTGGCTGGGGCACTCAGGGGCCTCTTTGTAATAAAAACCCACTCCTGGGACCTTTTGGTAACTGGTACCAAAAAAAGTCCGAGGGTACGGGTGCAAAAAGCCCACTAAAATCCGCACATGTCCAATAAAAACGCTCACAGGGGCACAACTGCAAATACCATAAAATATTTCTTCATTTCATAACAACCCAGATCTACAGGATAAAGATGTAAAAAGCCCAACTAAACACGTGACGAAGCACGTGGTCACATACACACAGGGGCATACATGCAAATAAAACTAAGCACAAGGTCCATCATGCAATTTACCCTACGTAAATAAAGTTCTAAAAATATTTACAGGACTAGGACGAAAAAGACAAACTAAGAGGGGGGCCTAAGTAATTTACCCCTTTAGGTGTACCCCCTTTATTCGTCGACGGCCAGATGCGCGCCACGTGGAAGATCGGACGGTCCTAGAAGGCTGGCGCTTCTCTTCTTCAGCTCCTGGGCCCGATCAACGGTGCAGAGGGGGCCACGTGGAAGATCGGTCGGCTCAGGTGCTGGAGAGTCCCTCTCTCTGCTCTGACGGTCCAGATCAGCTCCTCAAAGTGATCAACGGCAACTGCTCTTCGAGGAATGGACGACCGTGATTGAATCTGGAACGGTGGGGCTGATCGGACGGTGAAGGAGGATGCTGGAAGAACTAGACGCCGACGAACTCGCCGGCCTCCTGCGTGAACTGCACTCCTCCTCAGCTGCTCCTGATGATCGGAACGGGTCCGCGGTGAAGCCCCGCAGCTAGTGGTAGCCTCCGATGGCCCACCTGAGCCCTGGAGGGGCTCCGGCGAGCTCGGCGGCGGTGAGCCTTCGGCCTGAATGAGAGGGGGGCTCAGATGCCCTCCTATTGCCCTGCAAAACACGCCAAAAGCTTCGTAGGTCGAGGGCAAAGTGCCTCGACCCAAAGAAGCGAAGTGAAAGTGGCTGGTGGGTCGGTGCGAAGGAGCTCCGGCGAGCGGGGATGGATGCTCCGGGGCGAGCTGGGTTGAGTGACAGTGCGAAGAACGTGCGTGGAGGAGCGGCGAAGGTGTGTGGGGGTTCCGATGATCGAAATAATGCACGAGTAGGCCGGAATCAAGGGAACACGTCGGAGGATGGATTTGGGCGAAATCGGAAATTACTCTAAATGGCTAAGCGAAATGGATACCTGGATGATGCGGGAGACTGGGCTGGAGCTTAGCTAGCTCCTGGTCCTTGCCTCAAGGGTCGTCAACGCCCGAGGCTCGAGCTCCGGTCAGACGTCGGAGCACGGCTGCAAGAAGCGGCCGGATCGATGGTCCAAGCACCTCCCCCTCGCTGCGACACCGGCGGAGGCAAGCTGTCACCTTGCTGGTTGCGATGGAGCTCACTGGAGAGAGAATGGGGAGCCAAAGATGGCGTGAGAGTGCGGCGGAGCTCGGGCTTTATAGTGCTAGGGGTCCGGGAAGAAGAGGATCGGGCGAGCTTGGGAGCGCGCGGATCCCGAGGGGGCGGCTCCGGCGAGCATGCCGGATGCAAGAGGTACAATCCGGACCCGGGGTTTGGTGATTTGGCGGTCGGATCTGGTGGGGGTAATTGGAAGGAGTCGGGTCGAAACAGAGATCCGCGGCTCTGGTGGTCCTGGGGGAGGTGTTGACCGGGGGTCAACAATCCCCCGTGGACCAATCAGAGCCCGCCAATTATTGAATTTTTATTTGATTTTTTGGGGCTTTTAATGGCCGAATTTTTAAAAACTCAAAACATAAAAAATGTTTGTTTTAATTTTTTCTATTTTTTTGTGATTTTTAATTAATTTTTGGAAACGAAAATAAGGTATTTACATATTATAGCTATACATAGGTATATGTACAATGTATGATTTTTAATTTTGATTTTTAATTGGTTATTTTTATACAATTTTATTCCTATTTTATATTTTATTTATTTATAGGATAAAATTAGGAATAAAAGGCTATTTTTATTTTATTTTTATTATTTTTATACATGTGGGAAATAATTATTTATGTATAACTATATACATGGTATATTTACAAGATGTTTTTGTGTTTTTAATTTTGTAATTTTTATTTGATTTTTGTTTTGTTTCTTTCTATTTTATTTATTCACAAAACATAAAAAAAGAATATTTACAAAAAGTTTTGGAAACAAAGAAGTTTATTTACAAGGTAAAATAGACAAGGTTGATGGACCATGTACATGATGAAGGGTTCTTTTTGGATTTTTTTGATTTTTAAGTTTTTATTTTGTTTCCAATAGTCTATAAATATGTACAGAATATATACAAGTATTTACAACATATTTTTGTTTGAGGAAAAATATTATTTATTTATTTACATAGATATGTACACATGAGCCCCTATCTCTCTCTACTTGTGGCTTTTATGCGGTCAGGCCCATGCTGAGCCCTCCCTTGGGTTAGGTTGCTCAATATTTATTCTAAATATTTCCCTCTTTTTCTTTTTCTTCTTTATTCTTTTATTTTAGCACAAAAACATGCTAATTATTTATATTTACAAAAATGCATGCTTTTGCTAACTTTCCTATTTACACATATCTACATGCATTTGCATAGGTTTTTGTAGCTAAAATATAGGAATAAAGAGTGATGAATGGGTATTCATCAGTCAAGCATCCCCTTATGTAGATATTCCGCCCGTGCCTTCCCCATGGATCTAGGATCCACACGAATCCCTAGGGAAGCGTTGATCTCCCTCGGATTGCATGCCCTGGCACATTTCCTCCAGTTACCTGGGACACCCTATAAATGTTTTACTCGCCTTCGTAGCTAGGTAGCTTGCATCGCATACCTTTCTGATACCCTAGATACCTTCACTGTAGTGACAGCCGTCGGAGGCCACCTTTGGTGCTCGACGAGGTACTATGTAGTCGACGCTCACCCGTCGTGGCCGGGGAACCGCCGCGAGGAGCCTCTTTCTCTAGCCGCAGCGTGGTCGAGGCCACAACCCCACTGTTTACCTCCTCTGGAGCTTAGGGTCTCATTCTGACCTTCAAGTAACCATTTGATTGTACCTAGCTCCTTCATTGGTAAATCTTTCACTTGTACTCCATCGTCGCTCTGCAGCTCTGACCAGCCGGTCGGAGCTCCGTTACCATCACCCATCTGCTCAGATCGACGCACCTGCTTACCCTCCATCTTCTTCCACCGTCTGATCAACCTGACCTTCGATCCTCGTGTCGAGATTAGGAATTATCTCTCCTCTACCATTCTCGCCAGAGACCCTCATCCATTCACCCTCGCTTCTCTCTATTATAGGCTAAAATATGTTGACTAGAGCCTTGCTCTGAGTCCGAGCTCTCTACTGCAGGACTTAGCATGCGTGGAATGACCCAGATAGACTTTAACCATCCTCGCTGGAGCTCGCCTAGGTCCCATCCACCGTCACGCAGATCCGACCATCAGTGACTCCATCCGAGCCAACCATTCGATGCGGAAGGTCCCCATGATCCTGGTGGCATCGTCCGATCCTTCATCGGAGCTCTGGATCTTCTCTGGTGCTCTAACGAAGCTCGCCTCGAAGAAGTTCTTCTAGACCCTCTCTCCGTCGTTGGATCGACTCCTTCGCCCAGATGCCATCCTCGCCATCCATTCACAACAACTGTCAGGTCGATAGATGTCAGATATAATGGCCCCCATACCTCCCATGTCTCCGACCCTCGGACGACCATTGGATCTGACACCTGGCTGTGCAAGAGCCGCACGTTTGCATCCACACAACTCCCGCCACCTGTCCCTCACACGCCTCCTCACATGCTGCATGGGTAATTTGCTCCATCTACGTTAATTTTAGTTTCCATTTCAGTCTGTAAAATAAAAGTACACAGTGTACCTTTTTGCATCTTAGTAACTGTAATTTTCGATATTTGCATTTTAGTCCTACCTGTGTGGACCTATGTGCATCGTCACATATTATTTGGGATATTTGCAGTACGTACCTTGAATTTCTTTACTGTTATGGTTTGAAGTTTTAGTTTTCATATTTGCAAGTATACCCCTATGCATGCAGATTTGTGACATGTGCTGTTATTCGTGGAAAAAAAATACAATTTAAGCTGTAGACTTTTCTTGCATGTTATTATTTGGTTCCACGACTTAAGTTAATTGCATTCTGGTCCATGTATGTTGTGTGTCTTATTTTAGATTAATTAATATCATTTTAGCTCCAAAATTCACGAAATTTTTGACACATGGCTCTTGTCATGGTATAGGAATTTTGGTGAATTTTGGTTCTATTTTGATTGCATTTATTATTTTTAAAAATAAAAAACCATAAAAATTGTCACTGTCTGTTTTAGAAAATCAACTAAAAATATTATAAAGTTTGAGAAATTCTAAAAAAATTCTTGCTTATGTGTTTTGTTGTGTTTAGATTTCTGTCCAAGTTTTGCTTCATTCTCATTTATAAAACCCAAAAAATTTGAAAAAGAATAAAAATCTTAGAAAAATCAGCAAAAATTCATAAAAATTCAGAAAAACGTGTCTTCTTCTTTATAGTTATGTTTTTACTTGTAGTTTCACATAAAGTTGCTGCTCGAATTTTATAAGCATTTTAAGTATTTTTAATCTACCTTTAGATTCCAGCTTTACACTGGTTGTTATTTCTGACCAAGTTTGATTTTTAGAAAATTAGTTAAAAATAAGAAAAATATAAGGAAATTCATAAAAACATCTGAATATTTAAAAAATATAAAAATATTTTTATTCTCTATTTTCGAGTATTTTTGGGTAATTAAATAATTATGTGAGTGTTGATTTTTTACCTTTTTCCTATATTGAAAATCATAAAAAAATTTGAAAAATTAAAAACCACCATTCCTTTGCTTTTCTTATATTCTTGACTACTTCGTAGCTTTTGCATTACGTGCTCCCTGTGTTCGACCTTGGTAGCTATACCGGGTAAAAATAAATAGCAAGACCGCTTGCCACCCATATATCGATTGATTGAATTCTATTCGGCCTGATTTTCTTATTGACATTGTCTTGTTGTTCTGGTCACAGTGACTTTATTTACACCTTTATCCGAGTAGCTAATTGTGTGTCATCAGAATGGCGCCATTGGCAGGGAGCACGACTTAGTAGTTTGTTTTCCTTGCTTGATTTTTACTGCATTTTTAATGACTGTGATATGACATTTCTTCTGATTCTCTTTTTCTTGTAAGGGCTCGACGAGCGAGGGCGACGTTCCTAGGGTGGTCGGCGCACCCGAGTGAAGAGGAGGCGTCTTCTTTCTTTATCGAGCCGCAGGAGAGCGTAGGAGAGTGGGAGCAGAATACTGAATAGATCTGAGAGTTTAGGACTGCTTGTTGTATTATTATTGTTGTAATAATACAGAGACTTATACTGTGGACACTTGGCTGATCGGGGTCTGTTTCGCCGAGCACCGGTGTGCTTGGGGGACCTCACCATGATTTTTCACGCGTTTTGTTTTCTATCGCATTCACTTCCTATCTGATTTTCGAAGATTTTGGCCCATAGACTTAGGATTTTTCCTTATTTATGACGTAATTAATTAAGGCCCAACCCTAATTATTTTGCCTGCAGATATAGATCGAGTAATTGGACCTTATTAATTAAATCACATGAAAAAGTTGGTTTAATTAGGCTCGAGTCCATGTGCCGTGAGGAACCACATACAGTGCTGGCATGACCCGTTGTGGAGGGCACTGAGTGGTTCCCAAGATCGGACTCCGGACTTAGTCTGATTGGCTAGCCACTATTCTTATCACGTAGAAAGTTCTTCGTCTAAGGACGATTTCTCCTTTCATCATATAGGTAGTTTAAATTTTGTCTTTAAATTTATGTGTGGATCACCCAGCATGTAGAGAGCTGGAGTCAGGTACGCATTTCTTACTCTGCATGCATCACCGTGTTTGAGAGCGCATCGGCTTTTTCAACTTCTCCCTCTGTTTTGGACATAAAATAATCAAGAGAATCAGAAAATGCAGTAGGCGTTGTTTGCTTGAAAAATACCTGAAAAGAAAAACTATAAAATTGGGATTGTTAAAGCTCACTTGATCCTAAAAGACACCTGACTTAAAATCTGTCTTGGGAGAGTAATCCCCTCATTGTATGATTTGGATGAGCAAGAGAGTGACCCGCACACTAGGATATAGCCATACCCGAACTCTTGTATGATTTGAATCAGCTCTACGTGAGTAGGTGAATTGGGGGTTTGCTTAACCGATCTTGTGTGTTTTTCCAGATCTCATCCACCTTCACTCGCTACATCAAGATAATGGGCTGGAGGTCCCTTAGGTAGACTCTGACTGAACCACATTCGAGCACTCCGGTCTGCTCATCTAGGTTGGTCCGTGAGAGCCGATACCTTCTCCGATCCTGAGTTTGACTCCACCCCGTTCCCCTTCGACCACCCTTCTACCAGTCCTGAAGTGCCCGAGCAAAGACCGCAACAGATAGTAGATGATTTATCGGCATCTGAGTTTGGGTCTTTTGCCTTTGTAGAGACCATGACTAGCAGTGAGGAGCGCATCAATAGACCCAGCGAGACCCAGACTTACGTATTGGATCAGGGTGCCATCAACAAAACCATGATACCCTCTCTGGAGACCATGCAATGTCAGATCAGAGACGAGGGGGTTTTCATGGTGGACAAGCATCGCGAGATGGAGCAGATGAGAGCTGACAGAGAGCAGCGCAGAGCCGGTGGAGGAGGAGGACCAGAGATTCCAGAGGGAGGAGAGCGTGAGAAGCCCGCACAGCCAGCAGCATCTGCACGACCGATGAGAGAGTTGCACAACTCTGGTGCAACTCTGACCAATAGATGGATACAACTGCCAGTCATTTTGGGAGATTTCAAGCTCCCGCGTCAGACCATCCAGCTTCTACTCCACAACTTGCCACTGGGGAGCCACACCTCCATATCCAAGAATTTGAGATGATCTACAGTACTGTCCACGATCGCCTGATGGACAAGGATACCATCAAGATGATGGATTTTCTGTTCTCCCTCGTAGACATAGCAGCAACTGGATGAAGCACCTAGGGAGATTCGTCGCCTCATGGGAACAACTCCAGAATGAGTACTTGAATAAGTACTATCCACTCAACCGGACGAATGCATCCAGACTTGATCAACAACTTTTCCATGCTCCCCAACGAGCAATTTCATAAGGCATGGGATAGATTCAGGGAGATCACAGACTAGTGTCCTCATCATGATATATCCAAGCCCAACCTTGTTCAGAGTTTCTTCTGCGGGCTTACACCAGAGTTGCAGGGGCTCGTCAACGCATCCTGTGGGGGCTCATATTTTGCTAAGATGATAAGGTCTGGGCCATCTACGAGGAGATGGCAGAGAACTATACGGTGATGTCCCAGACCCGATTATATGCAGTGGGGAAGCCCCGTCCATAGGTTATGTCCTATCAGAGGATAGCATGGGTCGATGTTGATCCATCTACATCATCAGCAGCTGCAGCACAAGTAGAGTCGACGGCCGCTGATATGGGGATTATCAGTGCGAAGTTGGATCACATCAAGCTGATTGAGAAGAAGCAGTACCAGGACATGTCTCAGATAGATCACATGGCACAGACGCTAAGTGACCTAAAGACCCAGATCATGTGTCTCCAGGAAGCACAGATGGCTTCTCAGCCCCATCTCATGTCAGAGGCAGATCCCATCAGCAACAACAGCTAGACCCAACCGTCCGTCAATTACCGACAAGTGCATCACATACAGGCGGAGCCGTTCCAGTAGAAGTAACAACAGTATGTCCAGCCACCACTATCTCAGAACAACCAGATGGTGGTCTACCAGTCAGATCAGCCCCTGGCACTTCTTCCCCACCCACTTACGAGCAGGAGTCGTTGATGGACGTCAACAGGTTTTGGTATGACCGACCTCAGCCTGGGATCTGACGAGACCATCCCGGATTCCGTTGGTCAACCAGAGGTACCTCTTCCCATCAACAACCTCCAGTTCAGGGTGGCCAGTTCAGCCAACAGTAGCAGCAACCACAGTTCCCATAGCCATAGCCACAGCCACCTTACGAGCAACATGATCCTCGTCCCTATCAGTAGGGACAGTCGTGGACACAGCAGCAACAACCTCAGCAGTTTCATCCCCAGTATCCCTCTCATCCTTCCCAGCAGCAACAACCTTACTTCCAGAGAGGCCCTCCATCCGGTTCCCATGGGCCAGCCTATGAGAACCCAGCCCTTGATAATTTAGCCCTCCTTGTCTCTGAGCATCATGCCACTTTCAGAAGGGAGATAAATGAGTTCCGACAGGAGATGAGGGAGATAGTGAAGGTCAAGGCTGCCATACCCGCTCAGACCAAGCTGAACCCGAATAACCTGAAGAGGAACTCTGAGCAGGTAGAGTTTACAGAGGTTACCACTCCTAGTGTTTCACTTGGTGATATTTCTGCATACACTTTTGATGCTGACTTTGTTACACTAGGAGCGGTAGGATGCCAGTTGGCGGTGCCTCATCTGAGCGACGACTACATGTGGACTTAGGAGTGCAGATGAGGAGGAGAGCGGTGCTGATGCCGCTCATGAGGATGTAGATGACGGTGGTATTGATGCCACCAAGGGTGTAGACCAAGACGACGGTACTGAGGCCGTCACTTCACCAGATGTAGGAGGTGTTGCTGAAGCCACCAGAGATGATGATGCTGAGCCAGAGTGTGGTGCTGATGCCGCAAGTCCAGATACCGAGGGTGGTACTGAGGCCACCATTTCTATTCCTGTGCATTTCCTTCTGTCATTATAGCTCAAGACTATTCTGATAATAAAGGAAAGGGTTCTTCATTTATGAGTCCATCTGTGATTTATGGAGATGCTTGTATGGATTCTTCTTTGCCACAACAGCAACGACCCGATCCTAGCCCTCCATTTGAGGAGGGGCCAGCCATCCCCTTCCCCCAAGCACTCCTCTTGGCTAAGGGGAATAAAAAAGAAAGCCCAAAAAAATCTTAGCAGTTAGAGTTCAGCCAACAGATGATAGACAGATTCCAGATTCATCTCACTCTATAGGAGGCCTTGGAGCACATCCCTCTCTTCTATAGCAACCTTAGAGAGAAGGCCACTATTTGCAGGAAGAGAAGGAACCATAATTCAGAGATCCATGTGCTCACTCGTGCCACCTGCTTCGCCATCCAGAACCGTCTGCTAGCCAAGAGGCCAGATGTAGGAGCTCGCTATATCAGATGCTACATACATGAGCAGAGGTTCGATCGGACTCTATTAGACAACGACTCTTCCATCAACCTACTTCCGACAGCCTTACTCGATCGACTAGAGTTTGGCCCTCTTCGATAGAGTAGGAAAATCCTTCAATTTGCTGATCGATCTGTCAAGAGGCCGAAAGGCTTGCTGAAGGATGTGGTCGTCACAATTCAGGGCCTGAAATTCCGCATGGACTTCATTGTGTTGGACATGGAGATCCCTGAGTCTATGACCGATTCCCCCATCATTTTAGGATGCCTGTTCTTGGCCAAAGCCAAGGCAGTGTCCGATCATGATAGCGGGAAGGTATACTTTCACGTAGAGGTTGAGAGTATACAAATAGAGATGATCGATGAGACTAGAGCGTGGGATTCAGCTTGCTCAGATCCGCTTACAAATTCAGAGCATCTGAAAGAGGCAGAGTGAGACGTCCACCAGGAGTGCAACTTTGTGATCACAGATGACGAAGTTGCTTGGTCAGACCCCGTTTCACGAGCCATCCTCTCACCTTCAGATCCTGCTTATGCACAGATTCCAGTAGAGGAGATCTTGGAGAGCGCATTCTTGGCAGAGGACACATTCCAGGCAACAGATCACATTCAGGAGAGCGAGGCAGTGGATACTTTCTTTGATTCAAATTCAGATCCCTCGAAGTCAGATATTGATTGGGCAGAGTTTGATGAGTTAATTCCATGTCTGATTCCAACAGAGCCAGCAACTAGGGTGGAGACTGATCCCATTCAGAGTATAGATACACTAGCAGAGTAGTCTTCACCAGGTTACCATGTTCAGCAACAGTTAGATTTGGTCGCCTTCACTCAGATCTTTCAGAAGCCAGAACCTCCAGCTCCCAGTTGTCCAAAGCTGAAGCCCTTGTCAAAGTTGCTCACATATAGGTTCCGCAGGCGAGCATAAGATGCACCCAGTCATTATCTCAACGGATCTGACTGGAGAGCAACAATCTCGTTTGATGGAGGTTCTTGAAAAGAACCGAAAGGTGATAGGATGGAGTGTAGTCGATCTCCAAGGAAAAGTCCGACCCTGTGCTCCCACCATATCTATCTTGAAGAGGACGCCAAGCCGTCACGTGAGTTCTAGTGGCGATTGAACCCGAACCTTTGAGAGGTTGTCATGAAGGAAATCTCGAAATGGTGGAGCACCGATTTTATCTACCCCATCTCTGACTTCAAGTGGGTTAGTCCATTAGATGTGGCGCCTAAAAAGACAGGCATCATTACAGTTGTGAGTTAGTCTGGAGAGGAGTCGCTACCTGGGTACCCACTTCTTGGATGGTATGCGTGGACTACAGACGATTGAATCAGGCCATCAAGAAGAATCATTCCCCGGTGCCTATTATTGATCAGATTATAGAGAGGCTAGCTGGGAAGAGTCACTACTGCTTTATTGATAGGTACTCCAGATACAATCAGGTGGCCATTGCGCCCAAAGACCTTGACAAGACTACATTCACCTGTCCCTTTGGGACATATGCTTTCAGACGGATGCCCTTTGGTCTATGTAACGTTCCGACGACATTCCAAAGGTTTATGTTGTCCATCTTTTCATACATGGTGGGTGATTGCTTAGAGGTCTTCATGGATGACTTTTCGGTCTATGGCGATGGGTTTGATGCTTGTCTTGACTGCCTATACCGCGTCCTTCAGCAATTCATCAAGGTCCATCTTTTGCTATCTTGGGAGAAGAGTCACTTCATGGTGACTCAAGGGATGGTGCTTGGTCATATCATCTCCAACAGGGGCATGAAGGTTGATCCGGCTAAGGTAGATATCATCAGGAAACTCAATCCACTGTCCAATTTACAACAATTACGGTCTTTTCTCGGGCACGTCTGTTTCTACCAACGATTCATTCATGATTTCAGTAGGATCACCTGACCGTTGACTGATTTGCTGACCAAAGACACCGAGTTCATTATAGATGATAAGTGTCTTGCATCATTTGAGACACTCGAGAGTCTAGTTGTTGAGGCTCCTGTCCTCCAGCCGCCTGATTGGTCTCTCCCATTCGAGATCATGATGGATGCCTCTGATTTTGCCGTAGTGGCCGTGCTGGGACAAAGGAGGGATGGGGTGCCTTTTTCCATTCACTACGCTAGACGTACATTGGATGTCGTGCAATGGAACTGCACTGTCACTGAGAAGGAGATGCTAGCCGTAATTTTTGCCTTGGATAAGTTCAGATCGTATATCATTGGATCAAGAGTGACTATCTTTACTGACCATACCACCATCAGGTACCTCATGGCAAAGAAGGATGCCAAAGTGAGACTGACTGGATGGATCCTTCTACTCCAGGAGTTTGATATTGAGATTAAGAATAAGCCTGTAGTCAAGAATGTGGTGGCGGATCATCTCTCCCAATTAGAGCATCTTGAGGAATCTGAGCAGACTAATCCCATATATGAGACCTTCCCAGATGAGGCGATACTTGCTATCGCCTCACTCCCGTGCTACGCTGACATTGTGAACTATCTTGTTGCCAAGAAAGTTCCACAAGGTTGGCCTAGACTACGACTTGAGACCTTCCTAGCGAAGGCCAAGTCTTACCATTGGGAGGATCCCATCCTTTATCACGAGGGAGGGGATAGTGGCTGGTGACTGTGCATTCCTCAGGAGGAGCACCATAGCATCCTCACCTACTGCCACAAGCTGGAGGCAGGAGGACATCACTCTGGGAGGAGAACAACACAAAAAGTGCTCAAATCCGGCCTATGGTGCCCTACTCTCTTCAAGGATTCTGTTGAATTCGTGAAGAGATGTACTGACTGATGAATCCTCATTCATTACTCTTTATTCTTTTATTTTAGCTAAAAATCTTTGCAAGACACCACGTAGATACTTGTAAATACAATAAATTACCAAATTACATGCTTTGTGTAAATGTCAATTAGCATGTTTTTGTGTAAAATAAAAGAATAAAGAAATAAAGAATAAGAGGGAAATATTTAGAATAAATATTGAGTGACCCGAACCCAAGGAAAGGCCAAGCATTGGCCTGACCGCAAAATAAAACAAGTAGAGAGAGATAGGGCCATTCACCTTATATATTCCCCCTCATGTATATATTTTATTTTTATAAAAACAAAACTAAAAATAGGATTTTATAAATTTATATATTTTCTAAAAAATTAAAATTAAAAAGGAGAAAAAATAAAAATAAAAATAAAATAATTTCTCTCTCCTACCGTTGTACATACCATGTATATATCAGTAATTCACCTATTTATTTTACCCTTGTAAATAAACAATAAAAATAAAATAAAAAATATTTTATATCCCAAATTTTATGTTGTAAATAAATAAAATATAAAATTGGGGTAATTGTACAAAAATAAACTAATAAAAATAAAAATTGAAAAGACATAGGTATTTTTACCTATATATAATATTATATTATGTATAAAACACAATTTATTTTTCAAAAAAATAAAAAAAATCAATAAAAAATAATTTGAAAAATAATAAACATTTTTATTTTTAAAAATATTTTTAAATAAAATCATTTTCTTTTTTATTTTTAATTTATAAATAATTTGGGACATGAATTATCTGATGGGTCCACGAGGGATTGTTGAACCCTGGTCAACTCCTCCCCTGGACCACATCCTTCTCGGACTCGATTTAACAAGATTTTTCCAAATATTCCCGAATCGATCCGACCTCCATCTTTTCAAACACAACGCTCCGATTGCCAAGGAGCGATCCGTGATCCCCGCGTGCCTTCTCTCTTAGGGATCCGCTCCATGGAATGCGCGCCTGATCCCCATCTTCTCGGGCCTTCACTATATAAAGCTCAACCTGGAGCCGCCTTTTTCGCTCATCTTCGGCCATTGCCTTCGACTCCCAGGACCTACAATCCCTCGCCTTGAGTGACAACGAGCGTGAGGGATTATTGCAGCGAGGAACGAGGCCTCTAGCCTCAGATCCGATGAGTCACGTCACCGTGCTCCGCCACCGGCGAGCTCTAGCCTCTGGAGAGGCTCCATCGAGGCGAAGATCCTAGGAAGACCAACACCTCCAGCCCAGACATCTTCGATCATCAGGTTCCCTCGTTAGCACCTAGATTGCCCTAATGTTTGATTCTTCGATTTCCGACCACTGGGCTTTCATCAGACATCCCGCACTCTCCGATCATCTATTCGCAACTCCGATTAGCCCATCACCATTATCAGACTTCCCTTCACATTCTTCGCCCAGTCACTCCCCTTGGTTCACCCCAGAACCATGTATCGATTCTCCTCCGCCGTCGCTCATCGGAGAGCTCCGCTCCGCCCCCCACGTTCACCCCCTTCGCCCGCTAATGGGTCGAGGCAATTTTCCCTTGACCCAGTGAGCTTCCTATGCATGTTTGAAGTCTAACGGACCTCATTTGGAGGTCCAATCATCGAAGAACATGAGCTCCAGGTCGTCCTAGTCGCCGGAGCACTACAGTGGCTCCCGGCTTTATCGGAGCAGCCCATCAGCTGCAGACTATCACCAGGAGCGTTTACCCTTTTAGAGCAGCCTTGGAGGAGCTCCCCACCGTGCATATTGCCGGTCGAATTCGCCGATGACCTGTTCATCCAGAGCCCTCCTCCGCCGTCCGATCGAGCTCATCCGCCAGTTCCGATCTAAGCCATCCATTTGCAGAAAGCTCCTAGCCGTCCGATCCATCTGAGGATCTCATCCGGAGCATCGATCATCGAAGGGGTATCGTCCGCTCTCCACCGTTGAATTTCACACGGAGACCTCCTTCAGCTGTTGGATCTTAATAATAAGGGTAAATTTCACTTAGGCCCTTTCATTTCTAGCATTTACTTTTCAGTCCTGTAATTATGTGTCGTAGTTATTTTTAATTTGGATAAATTGCACTTTGGACCTAAGATTTTCATATTTTGCATTTTAGTCCCTCTGTTTGTGTTGCACGTGCTTCGTCACGTGATTTTCTGGGATAATTACATGTATGGGGCTAGGGTTTAATGAATGTTATGGTTTGAAGTTTAAGTTTCAATATTTGCATTTATGCCACTGTGTGTGATGGATTTGAACATGTGCTGAATTTAACGTAAAAATTGCATTGAGCCCCTTATATTTTAGCACGTGTTATAATTAAGCCCATGAAACTTGTTTTCTTTGCACTTAGGTCCCTATGTGCTGTGCATGTTTTGTAGATTGAATAAAATAGCAAATTAACCCCAATCTCTTGAAATTTGGATAGGTGGCCCCTGCCATTGTGTAAAAATTTCATTGATTTTTAGGACATTTTTGTTTTGATTTTTTATTTTTAAAAATTCAAAACCCCCCATTTTTCTACTGTCTACATTAAAAAACCAACTAAAAATATTAAAGAGCCTCCAAAAATTCTAAAAAAATTAGTATTAGCTTGTTGTGTTGTCTTGTTGCTTTAGTTCAAATTTTCTTTGATTTGGATATATAAAAACCCTAAAAATTGAAAAACCCTAAAAACCTTGTAAAAATAATTAAAAATTAAGATAAAAAATGCAATCTCTTTTTTTGTAGTTCGGATTTTATTTGTAGTTTTTCATAAAATTGTTGCTAGATTTTTAAAGGCTATTTTCATATTTTTAAAAAGGCTTTCAAATCTGGCTGCACACTCGCTTCCATTTTTAGCTTTCTTTCATTTTTATAAAATCAACCAAAAATTATAAAAATCTGAGAAAATTACCAAAAAAACTTAAAAAATTATAAAATCCAAAAATATTTTTAATATAATTTTTTGACTTGTTTTGATGTAATGAATAATTCCTTGAGTGTGTCCTTTTTGGCTTCCTTTTATATTTCCTTCATAACTAGAAATCACATAAAAATTTAAAAATCTAAAAAATCCACCAAAAACATTTTCTTCTGATTTTTGACTACTATATAGGCTTTTAGCCAATCCGTGCTCTTTGAGTTCGACCCTGGTCGCTATACCATGTTAAATAAAATAGCGAGACCGCTATTCAACTTTATTGATTGATTTATTTGGTGGTCTTCGATTTTCTTGTTGATTGAGCTTCGAGATTTGGGTCGCAATGACCTGTATTTTTACGTTTACCCGGATCACGAAAGACTCATCATCCGAATGGCACCGTTGCCGGGGAGCACGGCTTAGTAGTTGATTTTCTTTTTGTTGTTTTTACGGCTTTTCTGTCTATATTTGTATATATTTTTTAACTCATTTTGACTGCATATTTTTATAATAACTTGTGTCTGATACACTTCTGTTTCCTTTTCTTGTGAGGGCCTGAGGACTAAGGCAGTTTTCTTCGGAAATCCGACATAACCGCAGGAGTCAGAGGTGGTTCTTTTCTACACAGAGCCGTAGGAGAGCACGAGGGAAGCGAACGGGAGTGCGGGAGCCGTAGAATAACTAAAGATAGCCGTAGAGTAGTTTATTTTTCAGTAGACATATTATTGTAATAATACAGGACCAACATAACACTCGAACTTTGTTGGTGCTTATTGGGGTCTGTTTCGCCGAGCATCGGTGTGCTCGGGGGACCTCACCGTGGTTTTTGCCAGTTTTGGACTTTTCGCATTTTTACTGCTTATCTGATTTTCGAGGATTTAGTCTTAGCCATAGGATTTTTTTGGCTGTTACGTAAATTGATTAAGGCCCAAGCCTAATTATCTGCCTGCACCTATAGATCGTTAATTGGACCTAATTAATTAACTCACTAAGAAAAAGTCGGCTTAATTAGGTTCGAGTCCACGTGCCATAAGGAGCCACATACAACGCGTACAGGATCCGTTGTAGCGGACGCTGAGTGGCTCCCAAGATCGGACTCCAGACTTTAGTTTGATTACCCAGCTACTGTTCTTCACGTGTAGAATTACTTGGTCTAAGGTCGTTTTCCTCTTGCATCATATAGGTAGTTTTATTACTGTCTTTACTTTTATGCGTAGATCACCCTGCATGTAGACTGCTGGAGTCAGGTACGCATCTCTTACTCTGCATGCATCATCGTGTTTGATCGTGCATCAGCTTTTTTGCCTTCTCCCCCTATTTTCGAGCTTAAATAACCAAGAGAACCGAAAAATTCGTTAGGCGTTATTTGCTTGAAAAATATCTAAAAAACAAAAACTATAAAACTGTGACAATTAAACACACTTGACCCTAAAAGACATCTCATTTAAAAATCTCCCTTGGGGAGAGTAACCCCCTCCTTGTTTGGTTTGGATGAGCGAGAGAGTGACCCGCACACTAGGCTAGAGCCACATCCGATTTCGTATCAGACTACCGGCCTTTTATACGGGACAGTTTGTTAGGAGTATTGGATTCCCATCAGCTCGCTTAATTGCTCTGAAAGACTGAGTTGATCACATAAATAAAATTGATAAGATAATTGACCAAACCTTTACAGTCTTTAGCTCAATGTTGAGTAGGTGAATCGAGGGTTTGTTTTCTCATCTTGTGTGTTTCCAGATCTTATCCGCCTTCACTCGCCAGATCGAGATGATGGGCAGGAGGTCTCTTAGGCAGCCTTTGGCTCCACCGCTTCACCGCACTCCAGCCCGCTCATCAAGGTTGGTTCGTGAGAGCCGAGACCCGCTCTCCGAACTCGAGTTTGATTTCACCCTGTTCCCCCTTGACAACCCTTCTACCACCAGTTCTGAGATACTAGTGCCAGATTAGAGAGAGCAACGACAGTTGATTTATCAGCACCTGAGTTTGGGTCTTTGGCCTCTACATAGACCATGGCCAACAGCGAGGAGCATACCGAGGGTCCCAGAGCAGACCAGACATATGTGTTGGATGAGGGTGCGATCAATAACACCCTGTTAGCTTCCCTTGAGATGATGCAGCGATAGATATGGGATCTGGGAGCTTTCGTGGTAGAGATGCACAGAGAGATAGAGAGGCTGAGAGCATATAGAGATCAGCTGAGAGTCGATGGTGAGGGGATATTCCAGAACAACCTGAGGAGCCGGTCCAGCCAGCTGATGACCAACTGATCAACGAGAGACTAAGGGAGATAAATATTACGGGTTGTTACGAACTCAATCCCTCGAAAATCAATTAACAAGAAAAATAGACCACCAAAATGAATAATCAGTCAAAAAGCCGAATAGCGGTCTCGCTATTTATTTAACCTGGTATAGCAACCAGGGTCGAACTCAAGGAGCACGGATTGGCCAAGTGGCCTACGGAGTGGTCAGAAAATGAATAAAATATAGAAACTATTTTTGGTGGTTTTTATGAGTTTTTAATTTTTTTTGAATTTTTAATTATGAAGAAAATAAGGAAAAAGTCAAAAAGAGCACAATCAATGAATTATTAAACACCACAAAACAACTCCAAAAATTACAATAAAAATATTTTTGAGTTTTATGAATTTTTAAGTGTTTTTGATAATTTTCTCAGAATTTTGTGATTTTTAGTTGATTTTCTAAAAATAGAAAAAGGAAAAAATTGAAGGATATGGAGAAATCCTCAAGCGCATCACGGAAGCGTGATCGTCGTATCGGATACGACAAAGAACGACTAGTCGTACTAGTTGTTCGGTGCAGCGAAATTTAAAAAAAAATTTTTATCTGATGAAACCACATGATCCGAGAACCATTCTCAAATCGTTTCATCTATAACCACAGCAAGTATAATGCAATACCTCTTGAAGCGTGGTTGATCAAGTCTCTACGAAAAGAGTCCTCTTGTCTCAAGTCCGATCGTCGGAGTAACGGCTTGCGAGCGCAGAGATGAGTCGCATTGTCCTCGCAATCCAAGATGATCCAAGCACGGTTGCTCCTGATCTCGTCGCACAAGATCAAATGTCTCCTTCGTGAGTAAAGCTCTCCAAGTACATGAAGAACTGCAGAGAGTCGAAGCGGCAGCACGATGGCGCGGGCGTCGACGATTCTCTCCACCAAGGTGGACGGCCACCAAGAAGAGAGGGAGAGAGAGGGCTGTCGAATATGAGAAAGAGAGAGAGAGAGTTGTGTGCTACAATAGCATGTGTAGAGAGAGAGAGCCAAGTATGCCTCTCTGTTTATAGGGTTTTGGGATCCATGGATCTCAATCCATGGGACACATAAAATCAATGGGGGAGATTGATTTATGTCAATCCAATGGCTAAGATTGTTGTTGTTAAAAACAACAAATTTAGGTTAAAATATATTTGACAAAATCAAATATAATTTAATCCTAAATCAACCCGACAAATAAGGAGAGAAGATACATGGAGATTTCATCTCCATGTGCCTTCCAAAGTGGACGGCCACACATTCCTTATAGGAATGATGTGCCGCCCATGGAGATTGCATGGAGATTGCAATCTCATGGAAATCCATGAGATTGCATATCTCCTTGAAATCTCTCTTATTTATTTGCTACAAATTTATTGGGTTTTTATTCTTCAAAAATAATTCACAATTATCTTTGAGAATATTGCATTCTTGCCATGGAAAAATTGTGAATCATATTCACAACCCAAAACAACACATAATTCATATTGTTAATTAATTGCACAATGTGTATCCGATACACATAAAAATTAATCCACACATATAAATTATAATTAACTCTCTCTAATACATTATAAATTATATTTATAATATATTATGAATAATTGGATATTTCTATCCACATTATTCTTATCCATAATAATCAAATCACATTTAATCATATTGGATAATTTCTCATACATCATGATAATTAAATAACATTTAATTATCAACTTCTCTTTGCTCAGATCTTATGGAATTGTTCTTAAACCATTTAAGAACAATACTATTTCTCCTCAGATACTTGGAGATAAGGACAGGGAGATTGTATTGTTCCACGTATAGTGACTTGGATATTGAGATCACATCTAAAATCCAGATCCCATGGAACTCTCATAGATGCTTGACTAAGTCAAGACCGTAAATCTAATCTTCTCATTTCATCTGAATCTCATTCATATCAATGTCCAGTATATGGACTAAGATTAGGTCACTTCTCTAATGAAAGGAGTCCCTAAAATCCAGACCTATTTCATCACTCCCTCGGAATGGAAGCGTTATGGTTATACAATCGTTTATGATCAAATCACCCTTCAGGTATTCCCAATACCTGCACATTATGAAGATATAGATCATTTTTACATTGTCATCTTCATAGTCTGATCACCAAGTTTCTCAATCTTGGTCCTTGGGATATGATATTGATCATATGCTTTCACAAAGCATATATCTTTACCTTCAAATTCATATCATGCTTCTAAAGCATGATGACCATGCATGGAATTTGGTCAATCCCAATACCTCATGAGTGAGCTCATGTCTCCCGGTTCACAAGTGAACCTGTATGATCCCTTTGAGAGATCATATTACTCATATGCCCTTACATGCACACCTGCTCGCCGGTATATAGACCTTGGTTAGGTCATCAACCTATTGGTCTGCCAAATGTACATACTCAGACATATAGCAATACATCTGTCTCTGGTCAGAGGATGCTTGCCTGTGATGTGACAGTATTCATCATAGGTCTTTGGTTATCTCGATCTCGTTAAGTCAACTCATTGACTCAACTACTCTGATACCTCTGAATCAATATTCCCATGCAGAGGACCTGCATCAAGAGGTCGATCAGATATCAGTCTAATGAGATAGGATTGCCATCTCCTACTCAGACTGGAGATCACTACTTGTTAATCATTGATTATGCTTGATGAGTCCTCTATCTAACTCCTTAGATATTCATCCAAGCATCAGCCTCTATGATTCAATCAATGAATCAACAGCTGTATGATTATCAAGTTGGCCATGGTACATAACCCTAATTGTACAGAGGGACCTTATAGTGCATTCATTCATTCAATATTAGAAAGGGAGTGAAACATAATCAATAACTTTATTGATAAATCATTAATTACAATAACATTTATTGTAGGAATGGTTCGCCTCGGGCTCACATTGCTAACAATCTCCCACTAGCCCTCAGAACCATTCAGGAACAATCCTTAAACCCATACTCATTACATGCTGGTCGAAAACCTTCTGTGTTAAAGGTTTGGTAAGAGGATCAACAACGTTGTCGGCAGAGGCCACCTTGGTGATGATGTCACCACGCTTTTGTATCTCCCGAATGATGTGGTATTTCCTTTCTACGTGCTTGCTCTTCTGATGCCATCTGGGTTCCTTCGCCTGGGCAATGTCTCCCGTGTTATCACAGAGTAGTGGGATGGGAGTATCAGAGGAAACTACGTCAAGCTCCTGGACGAACTTGCGCAACCACACCACCTCCTTTGCAGCATCCGATGCGGCAATGTATTCGGCCTTTGTTGTTGAATCTGCTGTAGTGTCCTGCTTCTTGCTTCTCCAGCTCACAACACCACCATTCAACATGAACACAAACCCTGATGTCGACTTTCGATCATCAATATCCGATTATAAGTCAGAATCTGTATATCCCTAGACTTGGAGATCACCATCTCCGTAGACCAAGATGTAATCTTGCGTCCGTGTTAGATATTTGAATATGTTCTTTACTGCATTCCGGTGTTTTTCTCCATAGCAGGATTGGTAATGACTTACCACTCCCACTGCATGGCAGATATCTGGCCTAGTGCACATCATGGCATACATTAAGCTTCCTACGGCGGATGCATAAGGACATCCAGCCATGTCCTTCTTTTCCTAAACAGTTTGAGGAGCCATTCCTTTAGACAAGTGGATACCATGTCTTAAGGGTAGGAATCCTTTCTTAGAACTATCCATACGGAATCGTTCAAGAATCTTCTTAATGTATCCATATTGTGACAATCCCAAAATCCTCTTTTCTCGGTTTCTGAACAACTTCAGGCCTAAGATGTAAGAGGCTTTTCCAAGATCTTTCATCTCAAAGGTATGGGACAGCCAAATCTTCACACTGGTCATCATCCCTGTATCATTCCCAATGATAAGGATGTCATCTACATAAAGCACGATGAACACAATGGTGCTCCCACTAAGCTTCTTGTATACACAAGGTTCATCAGGATTCTGCACAAAATCATAACTCTTTATGGTTTCGTCAAATCTGATGTTCCAACTACGAGAAGCTTATTTGATCCCATAGATGGATTTCTTCAGCTTGCATACTTTACCATCCTCAGTCATGAAGCCCTGGGGCTGCTCCATGTAGATATCCTCCTCGAGGTATCCATTGAGGAAAGCCGTCTTGACGTCCATCTGCCAGATGTCATAGTCAAGATATGTAGCTATAGCCAGCAATGCCCTGATGGATTTAAGCATAGCCACAGGAGAGAATGTCTCATCGTAGTTGATGCCTTCTCTCTGTGTGTAGCCCTTGTCTACGAGCCGTGCTTTGAAAGTCTCTACTTTCCCATCAGGTCCCCTCTTTCTCTTGAAGATCCATTTACACCCAATGGGTTTTACCCCTTTAGGTGGATCCTCTAGGGTCCATACACCATTCTTATGCATGGAGTCAAATTCTGACTTCATTGCTAGCATCCATATATCCATGTCTTGATCCGCGAGTGCTTCATCAAATGAAGTAGGATCAATGCCAGTTTCACTTGACACATGGAATCCATACCTTTCAGGTGGTCCAACCACCCTCGAACTCCTTCGAAGAGGTATGGGTATTTCATCTTTATTTACTTCTTCAGTTTCTGGTCTAAGAAGCTTAGAATCCTCAGGGGATTCAATGAGTTCCTCTACTTCATTTTTATCTTGACCTTTAAGGAAATCATCCTCCAAAAATTTCACATCTCTGGAGACAAAAACCTTTTGGGTCTCAGGGTCATAGAGCTGGTATCCAATACCATCTCTAACATACCCTATGAAGTAACACTCACGAGTGCGAGATTCCAGCTTACTTGCATCCACGTTCTTTGCATGGACCAAGCAACCCCAAACCCTCAGGTGCTTAACACTAGGTTTGGTTCCATACCATAGCTCATGAGGAGTCTTAGGTACCGATTTGCTAGGAATCTTATTCAGGATATATATTGTAGTCTCTACTGCATATCCCCAGAAACTAAGTGGCAAATGTGATTTACTCATCATTGAACGGACCATATCCATGATGGTCCTGTTGCATCTTTCAGCAACACCATTAAGTTGGGGAGTTCCAGGAGAAGTGAGATTGGAGACAATTCCATTCTCTTTAAGGTATTCCTTGAATTCATCGGAGAGGTACTCGCCACATTGATCATGTCGAATTCGTTTAATCTTCCTATCGGTTTGGTTCTCAACCAAAGCTTTGAACTCTTTGAACTTTTCAAAGGTTTTAGATTAATGACGTAATAGTAAGACAAGCCTGTATCGCGAATGGTCATCAATAAATGTCAAATAATATCGATATCCATTTCGAGTCGCAGTACTGAAGGGACCACATACATTGGTATGTATTAGGTCAATAATACCTTCGCATCTTGTAACCTTGTTACGGAAAGGCATCCTAGTCATTTTACCACGAATACAATGTTCACAGATAGTTAAAGATTGAACCTGTAGAAAATCTAAAGGTCCATCCTTTATCAATCTATTGATCCTATCAACAGATAAATGACCAAGCCTTTGATGCCAAATCATGTTTGAATGATTTTCATTATTCCTGGATCTTTTAGGGTTTTTATTAGTGGTTGTAACATTCATGACATGTTCATTAATGCACAATTCATAGAGTCCTCTAGAAGTCAAAATACCATCTGCAATATATTTATCATAATGATTTATGACTAATTTATTACAGAACAGGAATGAATATCCACTTCTAACTAGCTTAGATACAGATATTAAGTTCCTCGTGACTTCAGGTACATAAAGACACTCTTTAAGTACTAGGACTCTACCACTAGATAATTATAGCCGACAAGTCCCAACGGTGACTGCTGCAACACTTGCATCAGATCCCATCTGGATGACTATCTCCCCTTACTCAAGTTTTCTAGTTTCCTGACACAAATGCAACAAATTGCATACATGAACAGAAGCACCAGAATCAACAACCCAACTTCCTTCTCGTCCTACGAGAAAGTTGGTTTCAATGATAAAAGTAGATTTTATACCTGCTGGGGCTTTACCTTTATCGACCGACTTCAGGTAATCCAGGCAGTTACGCCTCCAGTGCCCCGGCTTCTTGCAGTGGTGACAGACGTCGATTTTCTTCGACGCCATTAATGTGGATGCATTGGAAGAAGATCCAACACTTTGTCCCTTCTTCTTTCTCTTCTGGGCCGGGCCCTTTCGAGAACCATGCTTCCGACCGCGCTTCCCTTTGACCTGTGCAACCATTGCACTGCCAGTGGGACCATCCTTCTTCATCACATCCTCTGCGGACTTTAATGCAGCAAGGAGGGAAGCACTTGTCAATTCCAACTTATTCATGTGAATGACACTACAAAGTTATTGAAAGATTTAGGCAACGACAGCAGAATGAAGTCAGCCTGCATGTCTGCATCCATCGTTGCTCCAAGAGTCTCTAGCTCCGACAAGTACCCAAACATTTTGAGCACATGTTCACGGACCGAAGTCCCTTCCTACATCTTGCAGCGAATGAGGTCTTTCATAACATTGTACCGCTGGGTGCGGTTAATGTCACCAAACATATCTTTTAGGTTCTGCATGATCTCCTGGCAAGTACTCATCTCCACATGTTGTTTCTGAAGAACATTGAAGAGAGAACCCAAGATATAACATGTAGCCAAGACATGATCCTCATCATACTTGTCATTGTATGTTTTATCTTCCTTGGATTTAGGGTTTTCAAGCTTGTTTTCAGAGAGCACATAGCTGATACGCTCAGCCGAGAGTACAAGCTCCAAATTACGGATCCAATCCGAGTAATTTGGTCTGGTCAATTGGTTGACCTCCAGAAGCCTGCTCAGTAGGTTCATGGATTTCATTTTCTGAAATTGAGAATGCACTATATTAGAACATATAATCATATATTCAATTTGTTTTATTTGAGTAAGGCATTCTAAATCAAATTAGTCTTGCTATGTCAACTATGAAAGTTTATTCCCTTATTCACTTTCAAAGTAGGAGATATACTTACCGATATATCTCAAGCAAGAACTGGGATCTCCTCTTTACCTTTGTCATATCCCAATAATATGAGAACTTATGACTCCAATAAAGAGAAGCGGGAACACATTCCGCCTTGCAAGTCCAACTTGCACTTTCCCAATTCGGTCTATAATACCCGGGCCCACCACCCCTAAGGTGATGTTGACCCATCATTAATTGAATCAACCGTCAACAGGAATACAACTCGCTATGCGCAATCCAATATCGCCCCAATAATATGAGGACTCGATATTGGGGTCACTACACATACGTCCTTACTCTTTCGAGAAGCGACGAGCCCGATCCAAATGGATCATATGCAGGAGCTGTCACTTCGGACAAGCGTCTCCTACACATAATACTTGGCGACGAAACCCTTCGCTTTGACGGGAGACCATGGATGTCACTTATGTGATCCTCCACCTCTTATTCAAATTTAATTAATTAACATGAATCATATTCATATAATTAATTCTTCCAAGGGAATAATCAACTCTAATTATATTAGAGTATTCTGATTGGATATAATTAATTCAATCGTATTAAATTAATTATCAATCCAATTCAATCAATCAAACTTGATTTTCTTACTTGAATATATATGGTATTATCTCAAAATACGTATTAATTTGAATTTTAATAATTAAAAAAATACATCTTAATCCTTCGATCATTATTCCGGCCCTACCCGCTGTCATGGCCAGTACCGACGAGAGTGGGACGGACCACATACGTTGCAACCCGCAACCCCAATCTTCTCCGACTAGACACCATATCCACCTCGGAAAAGGATAATACCAAATTGATTAATTTGTACTTGAGATGATCACGGTTCTTCAACCGAAATTGTACCATATAGTAATAATCAAAACATTTTTGATTAAAAGGAAATTTGCTAGACAAATTCCCAAATCCTATTCAAGCATCAAGTTTGAAAGATTTTGGTTTCCAATTATGATTTAGATCACATCTTAATCAATTAATTGGTTGGGGCCAAGTCAATTAGGCAAATAATCATGTTTCAATATTTCACAAATATTTTCAAGATTATTTCACGAAATTAACAATTTAATTTCACTAATTGACAATCACTTGTTTCTAGATTGGGAATGTAATTTCAGTAAGGACCCCTACTCACTAAAATTAACATATCTCAATCAATTTAAATCCAATTTAAGCAAACTCAATTTTCATAGATTGCTAACTTGATTTAGGACAGAACCTAAGTAGATTTGCACGCATTTCGAGGCAGATGATAACAGTAATTAACTCTTTAATCATGTTAAAATCTACTGTTCCCGCAACAGTGCATACATGTTCATTAAAACAACCATAACTGGAGCATACGAAATGCGATTTACGCAAACTCAGTTCCTATGGTTTCCTTATTTAATGGAGAACAAAATCCAAGTATTAAATTAGTGTTTAAACAATTTAAACAATGCCGAATTTATCTACTAAACAGATCTGCGAAATCAAATGCGATGAAAAACTTTCGCGACCTAAACGAACCCAAGTCGTCCTCAGTTTTTCGAATCACATTCAAAACCGTCAACCTAAGGCTCTGATACCACTTGAAGGATATGGAGAAATCCTCAAGAACATCACGGAAGCGTGATCGTTGTATCGGATACGACGAAGAACGACTAGTCGTACTAGTTGTTCGGTGCAGCGGAATTTAAATTTTTTTATCCGATGAAACCACATGATCCGAGAACCATTCTCAAATTGTTTCATCTATAACCACAGAAAGTATAATGCAATACCTCTTGAAGCGTAGTTGATCAAGTCTCTACGAAAAGAGACCTCCTGTCTCAAGTCCGATCGTCTGAGTAACGGCTTACGAGCGCGGGGATGAGTCGCGGTGTCCTCGCAATCCAAGTTGATCCAAGCACGGTTGCTACTGATCTCGTCGCACGAGATCAAACGTCTCCTTCGTGAGTGAAGCACTCCATGAGGATGAAGAACCGCAGAGAGTCGAAGCGGCAGCACGATGGTGTGGGCGTCGACGATTCTCTCCACCAAGGTGGACGGCCACCAAGAAGAGAGAGAGAGGGCTGTCGAATATGAGAAAGAGAGAGAGAGAGAGAGAGAGAGAGAGTTGTGTGCTACAATAGCATGTGCAGAGAGAGAGCCAAGTATGCCTCTCTATTTATAGGGTTTTGGGATCCATGGATCTCAATCCAAGGGACACATAAAATCAATGGGTGAGATTGATTTATGTCAATCCAATGGCTAAGATTGTTGTTAAAAATAACAAATTTAGGTTAAAATATATTTGAGAAAATCAAATATAATTTAATCCTAAATTAACCCAACAAATAAGGAGATTTCATCTCCATGTGCCTTCCAAAGTGGACGGCCACACATTCCTTATAGGAATGATGTGCCGCCCACGGAGATTGCATGGAGATTGCAATCTCATGGAAATCCACGAGATTGCATATCTCCTTGAAATCTCTCTTATTTATTTGCTACAAATTTATTGGGTTTTTATTCTTCAAAAATAATTCACAATTATCTTTGAGAATATTGCATTCTTGCCATGGAAAAATTGTGAATCATATTCACAACCCAAAACAACATATAATTCATATTGTTAATTAATTGCACAATGTGTATCCAATACACATAATAATTAATCAACACATATAAATTATAATTAACTCTCTCTAATAAATTATAAATCATATTTATAATATATTATGAATACTTGGATATTTCTATCCACATTATTCTTATCCATAATAATCAAATCACATTTAATTACATTGGATAATTTCTCATACATCATGATAATTAAATAACATTTAATTATCAACTTCTCTTTGCTCATGTGTTATGGAATTGTTCTTAAACCATTTAAGAACAATGCTATTTCTCCTCAGATACTTGGAGATAAGGACAAGGCGATTGTATTGTTCCACGTATAGTGACTTGGATATTGAGATCACATCTCAAATCCAGATCCCATGGACCTCTCATAGATGCTTGACTAAGTCAAGACCGTAAACCTAATCTTCTCATTGCATCTGAATCTCATTCAGATCAATGTCCAGTATATGGATTAAGATTAGGTCACTTCTCTAATGAAAGGAGTCACTAAAATCCAGACATGTTTCATCACTCCCTCGGAATGGAAGCGTCATGGTTATACAATCGTTTATGATCAAATCACCCTTCAGGTATTCCCAATACCTGCACATCCTACATACTTGAAGAGTTATGATCATTATGAAGATATAGATCATTTTTACATTGTCGTCTTCATAGTCTGATCACCAAGTTTCTCAATCTTGGTCCTTGGGATATGGCATAGATCATATGCTTTCACAAAGCATATATCTTTACCTTCAAATTCATATCATGCTTAAAGCATGATGACCATGCATGGAATTTGGTCAATCCCAATACCTCATGAGTGAGCTCATGTCTCCCGGTTCACAAGTGAACCTGTATGATCCCTTTGAGAGATCATATTACTCATATGCCCTTACATGCACACCAGCTCGCCGGTATATAGACCTTGGTTAGGTCATTAACCTATTGGTCTGCCAAATGTACATACTCAGACATATAGCAATACATCTGTCTCTGGTCAGAGGATGCTTGCTTGTGATGTGACAGTATTCATCATAGGTCTTTGGTTATCTCGATCTCGTTAAGTCAACTCATTGACTCAACTAATCTGATACATCCGAATCAATATTCCCATGCAGAGGTCCGGCATCAAGAGGTCGATCAGATATCAGTCTAATGAGATAGGATTGCCATCTCCTACTCAGACTGGAGATCACTACTTGTTAATCATTGATGATGCTTGATGAGTCCTCTATCTAACTCCTTAGATATTCATCCAAGCATCAACCTCTATGATTCAATCAATGAATCAACAGCTGTATGATTATCAAGTTGGCCATGGTACATAACCCTAATTGTACAGAGGGACCTTATAGTGCATTCATTCATTCAATATCAGAAAGGGAGTGAAACATAATCAATAACTTTTATTGATAAATCATTAATTACAATAACATTTATTGTAGGAATGGTTTGCCTCAGGCTCACATTGCTAACAAAAATAGTGAACTAATGTGCAACCAGATTTGAAAGGTTATTTAAAAATGGATAAATAACTAATAAAATCTAAAGACAGTTTCTATGAACACTAGAAGTGGAAGCTAAGCTATAGGAGAAGCAATGTCATTTTTTTTCGATTTTTTTAGAATTTTTAATTCAATTTATAAGGTTTTTAGTCTTTTTCAATTTTTAGGGGTTTTATATATATAAATGCTGTAAAAATTGGTTTGAAGTAAGAAAATACTAAATCAAACCGTCCTTATTTTTTTAGAATTTTTAGATGGAGATTAATATTTTTAGTTGATTTTATATTTCAAACAGTAGCAAAAATAGATGTTTTTGATTTTTTAAAAATAGCAAATAGTAATAAAAATGTTCGAAAAAATTAGCTGAAATTTTTACACAATGGTAGGGGCCACGTGTCCAAAGTTCACCAAATTTGGAGTTGATTTGATATTTTATTCAACAAATAAACATGCCACAACACAAAGGTACCACAGTGCAAAGGAACAAAGTTCTAAGGGCTAAGCTGGAACACATGAAGAAAATATAAGGGGTTTAGTGCAAAATACGCATCAATTTCAAAACATGTTCGAATACTGTACGCACAGGGGCATATATACAATTTTCAAAACATAACATTCATTCAATAACAGGCAATAAACTCAGCCCCAAACATGCAAAAAGCCTACAAAATCACGTGTCGAAGCACGTGTATCCACAAAGCAGGGACTAAAATGCAAATACAATAAACTACAGGTCCTGAAATGCAAAATATCCAAGTGTGCGAATTTATTTAATAAACTAAACAGAAACAAAAATAAAATGCAGGGGGTCGGTCGCAAGTGATATGAAGCTCCCCACCTCAGAAATGACAAAGAAACAACCTCCCTCAACCTGGTAACTCTAATGCCTCGGTCTCGCGATGACGATCCGATGGAAGATCGGAGAAGAGGGTTCGCCTCGCGATGACGATCCGCGTCGGGTGGTGGTGTCCAATGAAGCTCCCAATGGTCCGATCCTCCGGTGAGGGAGGAGGGAGCTGGACAACTCTGGCGAAGGATGGAAGACACGACTCAAGGGGGTATCCTATGCTTATTCACCTGCAAGAGAAAGCTTGTGCTCGGTGGAACACTCCGCCATGGGTTATTAGGTCAACAACAATGGGAAGCGGGGTGGTTTGGTGAAGGGGGGTCCCAGCGGAGGCGACGGAAGGGACCGAGCTCGATCTTGGCTCGGATTGCCAAGATCGAGGTGATCAGATCATGGACAAAGGGTGACGATGAGTCGAGGGATCTATCTATACGGATAGGATGGGGTGACAGGGCTCCAGCCACTGGGGTAGAGCTGGCATTGCAAGATCGGAAAAATTGGAGCTACACAATGATCTAGAAGCTAAGGTAAGTACATGATGGTCAGAATCGTCTGTGGGGAAGATGCTGGATATACGACGGTCTTCGCCTCGATGAAGCGACGCCTCCAGAGGCTCGGGCTACGCTGACGACGGAGGTCGACGACGATGGTCGCCAGACCTAGTGCAAACACCTCCAAATCCTCGCTGCAACACGCTTAATCACTTGTTGTCACTCAAGGATGAAGGTGGAGGTCCTGGGAGTCGAAGACGGTGGCCAAAGGTGCGTGAAATGGCAGAAGGAGGCGAAGCCATATACTGGTAGGGGTCCAAGAAAGAAGGAGATTGGGCGCGCAATCCAAAGCTCGGATCCCTAAGAGATGGTCGGGCGTGGATCATGGATGTATCATGGATAATCGGGGCCCGAGGTTTAAAGAAACGGATGACGGATCGAGGCATGAAAAATCAGGGAAATCGAGTTGGCGCCAAGATCAGCGGGGCTTTTGGTCCTGGGGGGAAGTTGACCGGGGGTCAACATCCTCCGTGGACCAATCAGAGCGAGCCATTTATTAATTATATGTAAATTAAATTAAAGATAGTAAATGTCTTTATTTCAAAATATTTTCAAAATAAAAAATGTTTATTTATTTTCTAAGTATTTTTTTGTTATATTTATTTATTTATTTGAGAAATAAATTATGTATATACATAGTATTATATTATATACATGTATATGTACCTATGTATTTTTTATTTTTATTTTTAATTGTTTATTTTTGTATAAATATCCCTATTTTATATTTTACTTATTTACAACATAAAATATGTGATTCAAAATAATTTTTATTTAATTTTTGTTATGTATTTACAAGGGTTAAATAAACATGTATAGGTACATATATACATGGTATATACAAGGGAAGAGAGAGAAATTATTTTTGTTTTATTTTTATTTTTCATATTTTTATTTATTTATAAATATATACATATTATGAGGAAAACATAATTATATTTTATTTTATAAAATATGTACATACAGGGGGAAATATATGTACATAGCTGAATGGCCTTATGTCTCTCTACTTATTTTATTTTGCGGTCAGACCAATGATTGGCACTCCCTTTGGTTCAGGTCACTCAATATTTATTCTAAATATTTCCCTCTTTTTCTTTATTTCTTTATTCCTTTATTTTAACACAAAAACATGCTAGTTGTTACAATTTACACAATGCATGCATTTTGATAAATTATTGTATTTACAAATAATTTCATTGTGTTTTGCAAAGAATTCTAGCTAAAATAAAGGAATAAAGAGTGATGAATCGGGATTCATCTCCCCCTATACTTTAGTTTTGCTAGTCCCTTAGCAAACACTTATTTGAAAAAAGAAGTGAAAAAGAAAAGTAAAAAGAGAGGAAATCAAGGTTGATTATTAAACTTTCATTCAATAAATTGAAATATGGAGCTCAGTCAGACCTTTGGATTATTAATTTGTCGGAACCTTATTTTGACTTAAGCTTAAAACTTAACAGCCTCTAAGTTCCACCAATCTATGGTCAAGACTCATCAATAAACCAGATTAGAACAAGTCTACATACACAAACTCTAATGACCATGAATCTTTCCTTGTACTTTGTAAGTGATATGAAGCTCCCCACCTCAGAAATGACAAAGAAACAACCTCCCTCAATCAGGTAACTTTAATGCCTCGGTCTAGCAACTCTTTCCTCGAGGATCGGGGTATTCCCTTCTATGTTCAAGTACAACCGGCTCAAGAAGAGGGGGAAGAAGAGAGTGGACCATGACCAGTGTAGCCATGTATCCCTGGGAGCTCTAACCAGTGTAGCTGAGTCTCCCATAGCAAGATTCATGAGATGGTCATGTGTAACTAAGCTTTGCTTTATTTGACTATATATACCCCGGTGGGATTATTAAATTTTCAATCTGACCAACCACTTTTTTGGAGTTTTTTTTATGTTCACATGTACAACATATCTACATGGTCCATCATATATACATAAGGAGTTTTTCCTCTTGAGCCAGTAGACTATCCCTCTTTTGAAGCTTTATTGCAACCCACAACTCCTGTCGTTAGACTTCATAACCACCAGACCAAGTTGAGACACGCTTCCATCACTATAAGAAGAAGAGAGATTCCTCCTAGAAGTACTACCCTCATATGCTACCCCAAGCCAAAGGAAACTGCCTCCTCACAACCTCATCAGTGGAGAGCTATGTGTAAAGTGCTCGTGCAAGTAAAGCCATTGTCTCTGAGAGTAATGTGTGTGTTGTTAAGTGCTCTACTTAGGCTCATCAAGATGACATATGCTCGTAGCCTAGTGAACTCAAAGAATTAAGTCCCAATGGACCTAAAAAGTCTTAATCCTAAGCCCTATAAGGTTCCTCTTATAATTAGGTGGATTGAGGTTTTAACCAAGCTCTATTTTCTAATTTAATTCAAGGTCAGTTTAAATGTCAACTATGATTTGAAAAAACAGTACAAATATTTACAATTATGCAAATTTTTACAAGATTTTACAAATGCACAAATTTATTGAAAAATGTTTGAAAACATGGATGTATGCATGAATGTGAAGTTTTGCAAAATATTTACAAAAAATTACACAAGGTTTTTGCAGACTTTTTGTTTTCCAAACATTTTACAAAAATTTTGTACTATATACATAGTTTTTATATGAAAATATTTACAAACTATTTACACAAATCATTTTGACAATCATTTGTAAAAAAAATAGTTTTTATAAATAGATAGATATGGGCAAGAAGAATTTTATTTAAGGGAAATTTTTAAATTTTTATGGATTTTTAGCCATTATATCTATTAACACACTCACACAAAGTACGAGTTACGGCTAATGTATATATGAAGTATATACGACACCCCCTATACTTAGCTCGAACGATGTCCTCAGAGTGATCAAGAGCGATGAAGAAGACATAACTCGTTCTTAGTATAGGGGAGTGAAAAGGAATGGTATGCCCAAAGACGGATCAATGAATAGAATGAATAGGAATCAGTGTTTCCCCCTATACTTAAGATCAAGCAATCCTAAGTATAGCAGGTTGTACATGAAGGGAAATCCGAGTGGGAGGATGTAAAGGGTCTACCCCCCTATACTTAGGTAAAATATCCCTAGGTATAGGCAACAAAACAGAGGTAGAAACAATCAATAGAATACCCGAGAGTCCTACACCCCCTATACTTAGGGTAAAGTACACCCTAAGTATAGCATAATCATAAGATGAAAAAGGGGTGTGGGACTAAAGAATAGAGTGATATGGTCAACTGGATCTATACAAGTCGGAAGAATAGTGATAATCAGACGTGAGATGCAATAGATGTGAGTCAAGAGACCACATCTCACGTAAAGTAGATCGGGGCAACATCAACGACCCGCGGCTCATAATCTAGATATGGCTTGAGTCGCTGACCGTTAACACGAAAGGTAGCATCAGAAGACAACTCAGATATATCAATACTCCCATTGTCATGTACTTTTCGAACCAAATAGGGTCCCTTCCATTTGCTCTGTACCTTCCTTGGAAAAAACGAAGCCTAGCATCAAACAACCATACTCTTTGTCCTGGCTCAAACTGCTTGTGGCTGATATGAGAATCATGCCACTCCTTCACTCTCTCCTTATATTGTAGGCTGCTCGAAAAGGTTGTATCACGAAGCTTCTCCAGGGCTGCTAACTCTGCCGGCTGCTAACTCTGCCCTCCTTTGATCTCCTACACTCACTGGATCCATAAGTATATCAATAACAACCCAAAGTGACCTATGTCTCATCTCAACAAGTAAATGGCAGGGCTTGCCATAAACGAGGCAAAAGGGAGATGTACCCAAAGGAGTCTTGAAAGACGTCCTATATGCCTACAAGACCGAGTCCAGAAGTTATGACCAATCCTTTCGGTCAGGGAGGACGACTTTCTTCAATATAGTCTTGACCTCCCAATTCGACACTTCAGCAAGACCATTTGTCTGAGGGTGGTATGGAGTGGCTACTCGACGATCTATGTTGAACTCGCTAACAAGGGCCTTTACCTTGTCGTTGACGAAATGAGACCCCCCGTCATTTATCAACACTCGAGGTACCCCGAACCATGAAATGATATTCATCCTCAAAAATTTGCAAATAGTCCTAGCATCTGCGGTTCGGGCGGGGATGGCCTCAACCCAACGACTCACATAATCCACGGCCAACATGTTGGAAATGCGAGCCCACGACGAGCCATTAAGCAATAAATGTTATTGCAAATGTCATTCCCTGATCTGAAATGAAGAATGAATAATTTGCATAATAGGTCCCTTAGTACAATTAGGGTTATGTGCCATGGCCGTCTTGATGATCATACAGCTGTTGATTCAACTGTTGAATCATAGAGGCTGGTGCTTGGATGAATATCTAAAGAGTTAGATTGAGGACTCATCGAGCACCGTCAAATGATTATTAAGAGATGATCTCCAGCCTGAGTAGGAGATGGCAATCCTTATCTTTAAAGGCTGATATCTAACGGACCTCTTGATGCAGGTCCTCTGCATAGGAATAGAGATTCGGAGGTGTCAGATTAGTTAGGTCAAAGAGCTGACTTAACGAGATCGAGATAACCAAAGTCCTATATCGTATGCTGTCATGATATAGGCACGAATCCTCTGACCAGAGACAGATGTGTTACTATATGTCTGAGTATGTACATTGGCAGACCAATAGGTTGATGACCTAATCAAGTTCTATACACTGGCGTGCCGGTGTGTATGTAAAGGCATAAGAGTAATATGATCTCTCAAAGGGATCATACAGGTTCATTTACTGAACCGGAAGACATGAGCTCACTCATGAGATATTAGGAAGAATCAAATTCCGTGCGCACGGTCGTCTCGCTTTGGAAGCTTGACTGAATTTGTAGGTTTGATATATACTTTTTGAAAGTATATGATCAAGACCTAGGTATGATATATGCTTTTCGAAAGTATATGATCGACACCGACTCCCAATGATCGAATGAGAAACTTACTGATAAAACCATGAAGTAGATAGTATAAAGTTGATCAAATACTTCAGGTTTAATCTGAGTCTTCCCGTATGCAGGATGTAAAGGTATTAGGAATACCTGAGGGTGATGTGATCATAAACGATTGTATAACCATGACGCTTCCATTCCTAGGGAGTGATGAAACGGGTCTGGATTTTAGTGACTCCTCTCAGTAGAAAAGTATTCTGATCTTAGTCCAAATGTTGGACATTGATCTGAATGTGATTCAGATTCAATGAGAAGATTAGATTTACAGTATTGATTTAATCAAGCATCTATGGGAGGCCCGCGATCTGGATTTGAGATATGATCTCAATATCCAAGTCACTATACGTGGAACAATACAATCGCCCTGTCCTTATCTCCATGTATCTGCAGAGAAAGCGCATTATCCTTGAGAGGGTTCAGGATAATTTCATTGTTGATAATATATATCCGAGCATTGAGAAAATGGATAGAAAAATGTGATTTAATTATCATGATTAATATGAATTTGATTCATATTATAATGAGAGTTATCTTAGATAATTAAATGTGATTTAGTTATCAAAGATGAAAATAATGTGAATGTGATTCATATTATTTGAACACAAGAGAATAGAGATCCAATATGATTAAATATGATTTAATTATCATGGATATGAATAATGTGGATAGCAATATCCATATTAGTCATATATATTATAAATGTGATTTATAATATATAAGAGAGTGCTATTTGTAATTTACATTTGTTAATTAAATGTTAATGTGAATTGGATTCACATTGGACATTAAATAGAAAATGTAATTTACATTTTGTTTTGTGTTGTGAATGTGATTCACAAATTTCCAATGGCATGATTGCACGTTCACAAAACAAATTGGATTTATTTTTGTGAAATAATTTGCAACCAAAGTTGTTGCAAATATTGGAGATATATGCAATCTTGGAGATTGCATTGGAATCTCCCTTTCCTAATAGGAGAGGGGGGGAACGGCCACCAATATGGAAGGGAGGAGCCTCCTTTCCATTATCTCCAATGTGGATTGATTTAATTTGGTGATTGAATTATGTTGATTTATCAATATAGATTTAATCTAAATTAAATAATTGTTGTTGTGTTTTAGCAACAAATCATGATCATTGAAAGAAACACAACTAATGAGAGCCATTGGATTTGTGTTGTCACATGGATTGAGATCCATGGACCCCAAAAGCTATAAAAGGAGAGGCACCCCTTTGCTCTTCTTTACACACAAGTGAGACAACAAATCTCTCTCTCTCTCTTTCTCTCTCTCTCTCTCTCCCTCTCATGGCCGTCCACCATGGATGTCCTAGAGAGGTTCTCCATCGTCACGGCATCATCGTTATGCTGCCCGATGGTTTGCTCGTGGATCTCCGTCTCCTTCGGTGTGCCTCGCTCGTGAAGAAGACGTCGGATCTCGTGTGTCGAGTCAGGAGATCCTACCGCTTGGATCATCAACATGGATTGCGAGAAGCACGCGGTTCATCCCGCGCTCGCAAGCGTCTCCTCCGTCGGATCAGACTTGACACAGGAGGTCTCTTTGTTTAGAGACTCGATCGCAACCACGCTTCAAGAGGTAACCCTAATACTTGTTTGTGGTTTATACGAAACGATCCGAGAAATGTTCTTGGATCATGTGGTTTCGTCGCATAAAAATTTTAATTTCCGCTGCATAGAACAACTAGTGCGACTAGTCGTTCTTCGTCGTATCCGATACAACGATCACGCTTCCGTGATGCGCTTGAGGATCTAACCATATCCTTCAAGTGATATCAGAGCCTTAGGTTGACGGTTTCGAATATGATTCGAAAACCGAGGACGACTTAGGTTCATTAAGGTCGCGAAAGTTTTTATCGCATTTGATTTCGCAGATCTGTTTAGTAAATAATTTCGGCCATGTTTAAATTATTTAAGCACAAATTATTTCCTTGAATTTTGTTCCCCATTAAATAAGGAAATCATAGGATCTGAGTTTGCGTAAATCGGATTTCGTATGCTCAAGATATGGTTGATTTAATGAACATGTATGCACTGTTGCGGGAACTGCAGATCATAACATGATTAAAGAGTTAATTAGCGTTATGATCCGCCTCGAAATGCGTGAAAAACCTCTTGGGTTCTGTCCTAAATCAAGTTAGCAATCTTTGAAAATTGATTTTGTCTAATTTGGATTTAAATTGATTTAGATATGTTAATTTTAGTGAGTAGGGGTCAGTACTGACATTACAGTCCTAATCTAGAACCAAGTGATTGTCAATTAGTGAAATTAAGTGTTAATTTCGTGAAATAATCTTGAAAAATATTTGTGAAATATTGGAACATGATTATTTGCCTTATTGACTTGGCCTCAACCAATAAATTGATTGGATGTGATCCAAATCATAATTGGTAACGCAATCTTCAAACTTGATGCTGGAATAGGATTGGGAATTTGTGTAGCAAATTTCCTTATAATAAAAAATGTTTTGATTATTACTATATGGTACAATTTCGGTTGAAAAACCGATCATCTCAAATACAAATTGATATATCTAGCATTATGCTTTCCCGAGGTGGATATGGTGTCTAGTCGGAGAGCATTGGGGTTGCAGGTTGCAACGTATGTGGTCCGTCCCACTCTCGTCGGTACTGGCCATGACAGCGGGTAGGGACTGTATAATGCCGGAGAAAATCAAGGTGTATTTTCTAATTATTAAAATTCTAATTAACACGTATTTTGAGATATTACCATATATATTCAAGTAAAATAATCAAGTTTGATTGATTGAATTGGATTGATAATGAATTTAATATGATTAAATTGATTATGTCCAATTTAGACACTCTATTATGTATAGAGTTATTATAATTTCCCTTGGAAGAATTAATTATGTGAATGTGATTCATGATAATTAATTAAAATTTGAATATGATATGGAGGATCACATAAGTGACATCCATGGTCTCCCGTCAAGGCGAAGGGTTCCGTCGCCAGGGATTGCATGTGGGAGACGCCTATCCGAAGTGACAGCTCCTGTATGCAAACGCATCTGGATCGGGCTCTTTGCTTCTTGAAAGAGTAAGGTCGTATGCATAGTGACCCCAATATCAGATCCTCATATTATTGGGGCGATATTGGATTGCGCATAGCGAGTACTATTCCTGTTGACTGTTGATTCAATTAATAACGGGTCAACATCACCTTAGGGGTGGTGGGCCTGGGTATTAAAGACCGAATTGGGAAATGCAAGTTGAACTTACAAGGCGGAATGTGTTACCGCTTCTTTTTATCCGAGTTGCAGATTCTCATATTATTGGGATGTAACAAAGATAAGGAAGGAGATCCCAGATCTTGCTGAGATATGTTGGTAAGTATATCTCTTACATTGAAAGTGATTAAGGGAATGAACTTTCAGTGTTGACAAGGCAAGACAACTTTGATATAAAAATCCTAAATCAAAGTAAAATATGTATATATAAATTTATGCAAATTTCTTATTTCAGATAATCCTTCATTAAACCAACTCATTTTTATACTCAATAGTAACCAGTAAAATATCGTGTATTGGACTCATGATCCAGATATTTTGCTTGCAGTTGGACACATAATGTATGTTGTTGCAGCATGCAAGTCTCCTCATACTAATGAGGAATGACAATTAAAATAGATAATAGGACTACAACCCTAGGGTTTGTATGTCTCTATAGTCTTGATCTCATCGGATGTACTTTGGAAGTGACATGTCGATGATGATCAGAATTGTCAATTAATCCTTATAAAATTAAAGAAGATGTTCTGGCATACATATGTGCTCTTGACATTTAATCATGAATGACATGGTTCTCTGCATCGTGCAAAATGGTGGCTCTATAAGAGATGATGTATTCAAATTTTTTGAATACCTACCTGAACCAATGTTTTAAGAGTCTATATGGATGTAGACATGATGAGTGTCATCATTCCACTGTCTATAATCTAGTCATTCATGAAGCTTCATAATATTCATATTATATGAATTTAATGAAGCTTGTATAAATGTTGAAATGCTCTTACATTGAATTCTTTTTGAATTTAACGTAAGAGATCCTTTGTCTTAAGCAATGGTTGCTTATAGATAAAGGGAGCACAATGGAAGCATGGGTTGGACTCGAGTAAGAAGTATGATCAAAGAGTTGACTGTACATCTATGACTTCCATGTGTCATCTGAAGAATTGGATGAATGCCAATACTGCAATAAGTTGATGTGTTGATAGTGTGACTATCAAGCCTGTCTAGAATCCTTAGAGAAGGACTCGGATAGAGCATCGAAATAATCTACATATAAATCATTGAAATTGACTTACTTAAAGTCTTGTAATTGTATCTCAATCTTCTACAACACTTGCAATGGGTTGCATATGTTTTGGAAGAATAGAAAATTTGATCTTAAGGCTTATAGTCATCCACATGGATATTAATGCAATTGTTGCAACAATCTCTATTGGATTGAAAGGCTTTATAATTTCAGTGCGAGAGCCCTTAGTCTTAGAGAATATCTCTATGACCTGGATATTAGAATACATTCATTATTTATTTCTAAATGTTGGAAATAAACATGAATTCTGTAATAAATTTATCATAAAGAATTATGATGGAGATATTTCAGATAGTAATCTAAAATCTAGTGGACTCCACTAAATTAGAAAATTAATGAATGGTTCATTAACATTTCTAAAATTCTGAAATTAAACCTTAAGATCAATAGGAGGATGAAGATCATTTGACAATGATCTAGCATCATTCCTTGGACATTTGTCTATTGATTTGATCAATAGAATAGTAAGAAATGAAACTTTAGAATGTCTAAAATTTCAAAACTTACATACTTATGAATATTGTATTCAAAGTAAAATGTCTAATACACCCTTCTTTGGGAATGGTGTAAGATGTCAAGGTATTCAGGATCTCATACATATTGATGTATGCGGATCATCTATATCATAGTAAACATTATGTATATATGATATCTACTGATGATTATGTATGATATGAGATTTCTTCTCTTCACTTAGAAATCTTTGAAGTGTTCAAATATTTCACATAATTTTGGTCTACAACCAAAGTTTGAAGGAAGATAAAATGAATTTGATCTAATCTAGGTAGCTTGTACCTGTTAGATGAATTCAAAGAATGCCTTATGGAGATATGAATATCATTTCTATCTCAATCCTCCTAACACACCTTAACTCAATAGAGTTATAGGGAGATACAATTGGATCATGTGTGACATGATCTTATCAATGATGAATTTTAGCATAATTATCCCTTAGTTTCCAGGTATATATATGTGTAGTAGAGACTACAATATATATCCTTAATAAGGTTCCATGCATGCTGGAATCTAGCACTTGAGAGTGTTGCTTCATTAGGAAAATAAAGGATGGTATTGGATACTTACTTTATGACCTTGAGATTCTTGAAATATCTCATCTCTGAGAATGTGATTCTTGGAGGTTGAGACTCTTGAGTATCAAGATAAAAATGAAGTGTAGGAACTCATTTAATCTTGAGAAGATAATGAGGCTCCTGAAATTGGAAACTAAAAAGGACAATTGAAGATGAAACACTAATACCTCTTCAAATGAGTTTGAAGATGGATTCCATGTGTCAGAGAAATCTGACAATGATCGAACTTCATGTGATGAAGCTTCTGAAGATCATAGCATGGATAGATGGATGTTAGCAATAAAAGTCTAATGTAGACTTCATATACAAGTGTTGTATATGGACCCTCGAGGATCCACCTATATGGGTAAGACCTGTAAAGGTGTAAATGGATCTTCAAGAGAAAGGGAACCTGATGAGAATGTAGACACCTTCAAAGCACGGTTTGTAGCCATGAGCTACACACCAGAAGAGAAGACATTGCTTGCGATGAGACTTGCTCTTCGGTGACCATGCTTAAAATCATCAGAATATTTCTAACCTTAGCTACACAACTTGACTATTGCATCTTCAAGATGTACGTCAATATTGCATTCCTCTACGAATACCTCTTTGAGGATATTCACATGAAGTAGCCCCAGGTCTTCATGGTTGAGGAAAGTAAGGTGTGCAAGCTAAGGAATCCATCTATGGACTCAAATAAGCTTCTTGAAGTTGGACCATGAAGATTTGGTGGAATTATAATTGTTATGATTTCAGATAAAATCTTGACGAGCCATGTGAAGCTTAGTGGGAGTGCCTTTGTGTTCATCATGCTAAATGTAGATGATATCCTAATCATTTAAAAATGATATAAGGATAATAATAAGTGGTTTATTATCTGGTTGTTCCACAAGTTGAGATATGATCTCAAGGATACCTCTTGGATCTTAGTTCTGAAGGTGTTCAGAAGCAAAGAGAAGGGGGTATCGGGACTGTCACAATAGTAGTACACCTTGAACATATTCCATTTTTGGAAAATTTCAAGAAAGGCTTCCATCCCTTAAGATATGGTTTTGACCTGTCTAAAGGGATAACACCTCAAAGAGTTGAGGAAGTGAATGCTAGAACTACTTGCACTTGTGCATTAGTTACGAGAAGCTAAGTATATGCTAAATCTGTACAGAAGCCAGATAGCTGCCATGCAGTGGGAGTAGTAAATTGTTACTAATCCTATTATGGAAATAAAACACTTGGTTGCAGTAATAACAAAATCTTCATAGATGATGAGATTTTTGAGATAGTGATATCAAAGTCTTATCTTCAAAAGTTTAAGACCTTGTAGATAGTGATCTATGAGGGTCTTAACCCTAGATACCTTTGGAGATAGAGATTTTAAGAAATAAGGGTATTCTGATAAGGATTATGGAAATATTGGTTATGATAATTGTTAAGCTGTAGTGCCAAGGACACTATGACTAACAAAATTGAGTATTAGTTGCATGAGATGCAACATTCGCATTAAATGCGAGCATTGTTATTGGGGATATGCAAGTGCCGTAAAAGGACTTGGCATAGTGTCGCAGGAACATAGTGACTGATCAGCTTACCTAGCTATTTTCTAAATAGTCTATGATTGTCACATGAGTGTGGGTTTAAATGATTAGCCCATCAATGGCTCTTTGGGCTAGTGGGAGATTGTTGGAAATGCGAGCCCACGGTGAGCCATTAAGCAATAAATGTTATTGCAAATGTCATTCCCTGATCTGAAATGAAGAATGAATAATTTGCATAATAGGTCCCTTAGTACAATTAGGGTTATGTGCCATGGCCAACTTGATGATCATACAGCTGTTGATTCAACTGTTGAATCATAGAGGCTCGTGCTTAGATGAATATCTAAAGAGTTAGATTGAGGACTCATCGAGCACCGTCAAATGATTATTAAGAGATGATCTCCAGCCTGAGTAGGAGATGGAAATCCTTATCTTTAAAGGCTGATATCTGACCGACCTCTTGATGCAGGTCCTCTGCATAGGAATAGAGATTCGGAGGTGTCAGATTAATTAGGTCAAAGAGTTGACTTAACGAGATCGAGATAACCAAAGTCCTATATCGTATGCTATCATGATATAGGCACGCATCCTATGACCAGAGACAGATGTGTTACTATATGTATGAGTATGTACATTTGGCAGACCAATAGGTTGATGACCTAATCATGGTCTATACACCGGCGCGCTGGTGTGCATGTAAGGGCATATGAGTAATACGATCTCTCAAAGGGATCATACAGGTTCATTTACTGAACCGGAAGACATGAGCTCACTCATGAGATATTGGGAAGAATCAAATTCCGTGCGCACGGTCGTCTCGCTTTGGAAGCTTGACTGAATTTGTAGGTTTGATATATACTTTTTGAAAGTATATGATCAAGACCTAAGTATGATATATGTTTTTGGAAAGTATATGATCGATACCGACTCCCAATGATCGAATGAGAAACTTACTGATAAAACCATGAAGTAGATAGTATAAAGTTGATCAAATACTTCAGGTTTAATCTAAGTCTTCCAGTATGCAGGATGTACAGGTATTAGGAATACCTGAGGGTGATGTGATCATAAACGATTGTATAACCATGACGCTTCCATTCCTAAGGAGTGATGAAACGGGTCTGGATTTTAGTGACTCCTCTCAGTCGAAAAGTAATCTGATCTTAGTCCAAATGTTGGACATTGATCTGAATGTGATTCAGATTCAATGAGAAGATTAGATTTACAGTCTTGATTTAATCAAGCATCTATGGGAGGCCCGTAATCTGGATTTGAGATATGATCTCAATATCCAAGTCACTATACGTGGAACAATACAATCGCCCTGTCCTTATCTCCAAGTATCTGCGGAGAAAGTGCATTATCCTTGAAAGGGTTCAGAATAATTTCATTGCTGATAATATATATCCGAGCATAGAGAAAATGGATAATTAAATGTTATTTAATTATCATGATTAATATGAATTTGATTCATACTTTAAAGAGAGTTATCTTAGATAATTAAATGTGATTTAATTATCAAAGATGAAAATAATGTGAATGTGATTCATATTATTTGAACACAAGAGAATAGAGATCCAAGATGATTAAATATGATTTAATTATCATGGATATGAATAATGTGGATAGCAATATCCATATTAGTCATATGTATTATAAATGTGATTTATAATATATAAGAGAGAGCTATTTGTAATTTACATTTGTTAATTAAATGTTAATGTGAATTGGATTCACATTGGACATTAAATTGAAAATGTAATTTACATTTTGTTTTGTGTTGTGAATGTGATTCACAAATTTCCAATGGCATGATTGCAAGTTCACAAAATAAATTGGATTTATTTTTGTGAAATAATTTGCAACAAAAGTTGTTGCAAATATTGGAGATATATGCAATCTTGGAGATTGCATTGGAATCTCCCTTTCCTAATAGGAGAGGGGGGGACGACCACCAATATGGAAGGGAGGAGCCTCCTTTCCATTATCTCCAATGTGGATTGATTTAATTTGGTGATTGAATTATGTTGATTTATCAATATAGATTTAATCTAAATTAAATAATTGTTGTTGTGTTTTAGCAACAAATCATGACCATTGAAAGAAACACAACTAATGAGAGCCATTGGATTTGTGTTGTCCCATGGATTGAGATCCATGGATCCCAAAAGCTATAAAAGGAGAGGCACCCCTTTGCTCTTCTTTACACACAAGTGAGACAACAAATCTCTCTCTCTCTTTCTCTCTCTCTCTCTCCTTCTCATGGCCGTCCACCATGGATGTCCTAGAGAGGTTCTCCATCATCGCGGCATCATCGTTATGCTGCCCGATGGTTTGCTCGTGGATCTCCATATCCTTCGGTGCGCCTCGCTCGTGAAGAAGATGTCGGATCTCATGTGTCAAGATCAGGAGATCCTACTGCTTGGATCATCAACATGGATTGCGAGAAGCACGCGGCTCATCCCTGCGCTCGCAAGCGTCTCCTCCATCAGATCGGACTTGAGACAGGAGGTCTCTTTGTTTAGAGACTCGATCGCAACCACGCTTCAAGAGGTAACCCTAATACTTGTTTGTGGTTTAGACGAAACGATCTGAGAAATGTTCTTGGATCATGTGGTTTCGTCGCATAAAATTTTAATTTCTGCTGCATAGAACGACTAGTGCGACTAGTCGTTCTTCGTCGTATCCGATACGACGATCACGCTTCTGTGATGCGTTTGAGGATCTAACCATATCCTTCACAAAAGAATGTACTCAAATCCTAACTCCTAGGGAATGGACCCATGAAATCAATGCCCCATGCGTCAAAAACCTCACAGAAGTGTATGGGCTGCATCAACATCATATCATGCTATCCACAAGTGCCCATCCTCTGACAGTCAGTACACCTCTTCACGAACTCATCAGAGTCCTTGAAGAGTGTAGGCCACCATATGCCAAATTGGAGCACTTTCTGTGTCGTACTCCTCCCAGAGTGATGTCCTCCTGCCTCAAGCTTGTGGCACTAAGTAAGGACACTATGGTGATCCTCTTGAGGAATGCACTAACGTCAGATACTATCCCCTCCTTCATGATAAAGGACGGGATCCTCCCAATGGTAAAACTTGGCCTTCGCGAGGAAGGTCTCAAGTTTCTGCCTGGGCCAATCTTGTGGGACTTTCTTGGCGACAAGATAGTTCACAGTATCGGCATACCATGGGAGAGATAGCAAGGATCGCCTCATCTGGGAAGGTCTCACATATAGGCTAAGTCTGCTTAGAATCCTCAAGATACTCTAATCGAGAGAGATGATCCGCCACTACATTCTTGACTCTAGGGTTATCCTTAATCTCTATATCGAACTCCTGGAGTAGAAGGATCCATCTGGTCAATCTGGCTTTGGAATCCTTCTTTGCCATGAGGTATCTGATGGCGGTATAATCGGTATAGATGGTCACTCTGAAGGATATGGAATTATCCTCAAGCGCATCACGGAAGCATGATCGTAGTATCGGATACGACGAAGAACGACTAGTCGCACTAGTTGTTCGGTGCAGCAGAATTTAAAAAATTTTATTCGATGAAACCACATGATCCGAGAATCATTCTCAGATCGCTTCATCTATAATCACAACAAGTATAATGCAATACCTCTTGAAGCGTGGTTGATCAAGTCTCTAAGAAAAGAGACCTCCTGTCTCAAGTCCGATCGTCGGTGAGACCGCTTGCGAGTGCTGGGATGAACCGCATTGTCCTCGCAATCCAAGAAGTTGATCCAAGCGTGGTTGCTCCTGATCTCGTCGCACAAGATCGAACGTCTCCTTTCTGGGCGTGGCACACCAAGAAGACGGAGAATCGAAGAACATCGAAGCGGCGGCGCGGTGGCGATGGCGTCGACGATTCCCTCCTCTAGGGTATGGTGGACGACCACCAATATTAGAGGGAGAAAGAGTTGGCGTGTATGGAGAAGAAGGCAAGAGAGAGAGAGCCTCCAATATTCTATGTAAAAAGAGATCATGGTATGCCTCTCTATTTATAGGGTTTTGGGATCCATGGATCTCAGTCCATGGGACCTATAAAATCAATGGGTGAGATTGATTTATGTCAATCCAATGGCTAAGATTGTTGTTGGTAAAACCAACAAATTTAGATCAAAATATATTTGACAAAATCAAATACAAATTAATCCAAAATTACACCAAATAAATAAGGAGAGAATATACATGGAGATTACATCTCCATGTACATTCCATATGGACGGCCACCCATTCCTATTTGGAATTGGGTGCCACCCAAGCTTTCCATGAGGAGAGCAATCTCATGACATGTCATGAGATTGCATATCTCCATGGAAATCTCTTTATTTATTTCCAACAACTTTTGTTGGGTTTTATTCTTCAAAAATAATTCACAATTATATTTGAGAATATTGCAATCTTGCCATTGAAAAATTGTGAATCATATTCAGAACCCAAAACAACATATAATTTACATGGTCAATAAATTACACAATCTGTATCCAATACACATATCAATTAATCAACACATATAAATCATATTTATCTCTCTCTAATACATTATAAATCATATTTATAATATATTATGAATAATTGGATATTTCTATCCACATTATTCTTATCCACAATAATTAAATCACATTTAATTACATTGGATAATTTCTTCACACATCAATATGATTAAATCACATTTAATCATCATTTCTTCATTGCTTAGATCTTATGGAATTATTCTCGAACCCTTCAAGAATAATGCAATCTCTCCGCAGATACTTGGAGATAAGGACAGGGCGATTGTATTGTTCCACGTATAGTGACATGGATATTGAGATCGTATCTCAAATCCAGATCGTGGGCCTCCCATAGATGCTCGATTAAATCAAGAACGCAAATCTAATCTTCTCATTTCATCTGAATCACATTCAGATTAGTGTCCAACATTTAGACTAAGATCAGATTATTTCTCTACAGAGAGGAGTCACTAAAATCTAGACCCGTTTCATCACTCCCTAGGAATGGAAGCGTTATGGTTATACAATCGTTTATGATCACATCACCCTCAGGTATTCCTAATACCTGTACATCCTGCATACTGGAAGACCTAGAATAAACCCGAAGTATTAGATCAACTTTACATTGTCTACTTCATGGCTTTATGAGTAAGTTTCTCATTTGCTCATTGGGAGTCGGTATCGATCATATACTTTCCAAAAGCATATATCATACCTAGGTGTTGATCATATACTTTCCAAAAGTATATATCAAGCCTACAAATTCAGTCAAGCTTCCAAAGTGAGACGACCATGCGCATGGAATTTGATTCTTCCCAATATCTCATGAGTGAGCTCATGTCTTCCGGTTCAGTAATTGAACTTGTATGATCCCTTTGAGAGATCGTATTACTCATATGTCCTTATATGCACACCAGCGTGCCGGTGTATAGACCTTGGTTAGGTCATCAACCTATTGGTCTGCCAAATATACTTACTCAGACATATAGTAACACATCTTTCTCCGGTCAGAGGATGTGTGCCCATATCATGACAGCGTACGATATAGGACTTTGGTTATCTCGATCTCGTTAACTCAACTCTTTTGACCTAACTAACCTGACACCTCCGAATCTCTATTCCTATGCAGAGGACCTGCATCAAGAGGTCGGTCAGATATCAGCCTTCAGAGATAAGGATTGTCATCTCCTACTCAGGCGGGAGATCATTTCTTAATAATCATTTGACAGTGCTTGATGAGTCCTCAATCTAACCCTTTAGATATTCATCCAAGCACCAACCTCTATGATTCAATAGTTGAATGAACAGCTGTATGATCATCATGATGGCCATGGTACATAACCCTAATTGTACTAAGGGACCTATTATACAAATTATTCATTCTTCATTTCAGATTAGGGAATGATATGTGCAATAACATTTATTGCATAATGGCTCACCGTGGGCTCGCATTTCCAACACACTCTAGATCCAATGATGTACGATGTGAACTTATCTAGGGAGAAAACTATGGCTAGCATCTCCTTCTCAATGATTATGCAGTTCCGCTGCGCGGCATCCAAAGTACGGCTAGCATAGTGAATAGATAAGGGGACACCATCCCTCCTCTGTCCCAACACGGCCCCCACGACAAAATCAGAGGCATCCATCATGATCTCAAATGGGAGAGACCAATCAGGCGGCCGGAGAACAGAAGTCTCTACAACATGACTCTTGATAGTCTCAAATGACGATAGACACTTATCATCAACAAGGAACTCGGTGTCTTTCGTTAGCAGATCAGTCAACGGTCGGGCGATTCTACTAAAATCATGAATGAATCGTCGGTAGAAACCGACGTGCCCCAGAAAAGACCGGAACTGCCGCAAGTGGGATGGTGGATTGAGTTTTCTAATGACATCCACCTTGGCTGGATCAATCTCCATGCCCCTATTGGAGATGATATGGCCATGCATCGTCCCTTGACTCACCATGAAGTGACTCTTCTCCCAAGACAACACAAGGTGAACTCAATGCATTGCTGAAGGACTTAGTCTAAGCAGTCAAGACAAGAATCGAATCCATCACCGTAAACCGATAAATCATCCATGAAGACCTCCAAGAACTCCCCCACCATGTCCGAAAAGATGGATAGCATGCATCTCTGGAATGTCGTCGGAGCATTGCACAATCCAAATGACATGCGTCTGAAAGCAGATGTCCCGAAGGGAGAGATGAAGGTGGTCTTGTCCTGGTCCTCGAACACGATGGCAACCTGATTATATCCGGAGTACCCATCCAAGAAACAATAATGGATCTTCCCTGCCAGCCTCTCTATAATCTGATCAATAAAGGGAAGGGGTAATGATCCTTCTTGGTGGCCTGGTTCAATCGTCTGTAGTCCATACAGACCCGCCAAGAAGTGGGTATCTGGGTAGCGATCTCCTCTCCAGACTCACTAACAATTGTGGCGATGCCCGTCTTCTTGGTCACCACATGCAACAAACTAACCCATTTAGAGTCGGAGATGGGGTAGATAAAATCGGTGCTCTACCATTTCGAGATCTCCTTCATGATAACATCTTGAAGATTCGGGTTCAACCGCCGCTGGAACTCACGCGACGGCTTCGCTTCCTCCTCGAGATAGATATGATGGGAGCACAGGGCCGGACTTATCCCCTAGAGATCGGCTACACTCCATCCAATCCCCTTGCGGTTCTTTTCAAGAACCCCCATCAGACGAGATTACTGCTCTCCAGTCAAATCAACTAAGATAATGACTGGGTACATCTCATGCTCACTTGCAAGGAACATATACTTTAGTGATGACGGTAACAACTTTAGCTCTGGACAAAAAGATGCTGGCGGATCTGGCCTCTGAAAGGTTTGAGTGAATGCGGCCAAATCTGCATGGGAGAATGAGAACTCTCGCTCGCAATCTGAATCTAGCGAAGGCTGCTCTGCTGGACTGTCTTTGCTCTGTATGGAATCAACCTCCTCCCTAACTGTAGGCTTAGTGAAAGTCAGACATGGTATCAAATCGTCAAACTCTTCCTAATCAATATCTAATTCTGATGGATCTGTATCAGACTCACAAAAATCTGCCTCACGATCGGGAACCAGCTCTGCTGCCTGAGATGTATCCTGGACCAGGAATGCGCTCTCCAAGCTCTCCTCTGTTAGCGTCTCCGCGTCAGTGAACTCTGAAGGTGAGAGGATGGCCTGTGCGACCGGATCTTCCCAAACTGCCTCATCATCTGTAATCACAAAATCGCAGTCCTGGTGGATGTCCTGCCCTGCCTCTGTCATCTGCTCTGAATCGAAAGCGGTTCTGGGCAAGCTGAATCTCTAGCACTAGTCTCCACGACCATCTCTATTTTTATACTCTCACCCTCGATGCGAAAGTATACCTTCCCACTATCATGGTCGGACACTGCCTTGGCTGTGGCCAAAAACGAGCGTCCTAAAATGATGGGGGTATCGGCCACATACTCAGGGATATCCATGTCCAACACAACGAAGTCCACGGGGAATTTCAAGCCCTGAATCATGACGTCAACGTCCTCCAGCAACCCTTCGGCCTATTGACAGATCGATCAGCAAACTGAAGGACCGTCCTGCTCTATCGGAGAGGGCCCAACTCGAAGTGGTCGAGAGGGGCTGCCCGAAGAAGGTTGATCCAAGAATCACTGTCTAATAGAGTGCGGTCGAACCTCTGCTCATGAATGTAGCATCTGACATACGAGGCTCCTGCATCTGGCCTCTTGGCTAGCAGATGATTCTGAATCGCGAAAGACATGGCACGAGTAAGCACATAGATCTCTGACTGATGGTTCCACCTCTTCCTCCTAACCGTAGTCCTATCTCTGAGTGAACGCTGGAAGAGAGGTATGTGCTCCAAGGCCTCCTGTAGAGTCAGTTGTATCTGAAATCTGTCCATCATATGCTGGCTGAACTCTATCTGATGGTTCTTTTTCTGATTTTATTTTTTCTGCCCCATAGCCAAGTGGAGTGCTCGGGGAAAGGAGACTACATGGTCCTTCTCAGATGAAGGACTAGGAGAGGGTCTGGAATTCTCATGAACAACATAATCCACTAATACATCATCACGCAACACAAGTAGATCTGAAAATAATAAACCCTTTCCTTTATTTGCAGAAATAACCTGAGATACATGTATGGAAGGAAAAACAACAGGACTCGTAGAACTAAAAATGGTGGCCTCAGTACCACCCTCAGCATCTGGACTCGCGGCATCAGTACCGCGCTCTGGCTCAGCAACTGAAATGGTGGCGTCAGTACCATCTTCTCCAACTGGTGAAGCGACAGCCTCAGTACCGTCAGCTGGATCAACATCCTTGGTGGCATCAATACCACCGACATAATCTCTAGCGGCATCAGAACCACTCACCTCCTCTCCTGGCGCTCCTAAAGTGGTGTGGGATCGTCGCTCAGACGAGGCGCCGCCTGCTGGCATCCTACCGCTTCATAGTGTAAAAAAATCAACATCAAACATGTATGTAGATATATCACCAAGTGAAGCACTAGGAGTGGTAATCTCAGTGAACTCTACCTGCTCAGACTTCCTCTTGAGGTTGTTCGGTTCAGCTCGATCTTGGCATGGATGGCAGCATTCCCTCTCACAATCTCCCGCATCTCCTGGCGGAACTCATCCATCTCCCATCGAAAAGTAGCCTGCTGCTTGGTCATGAGGCGGGCTAGATCATCCAAGGCGGGGTTCTCATAGGTCGGCCAATGAGAGCTTGACGGGTGGCCTCACTGGTAGAGAGGTTGCTGCTACTGGTGAGGGTGAGAGGGGTACTGCTGATGATACTGCTGTTGAGGCTGCTCACGCCTCCAAGACTATCCCTGCTGATTGGGATGAGGACCATACTGCTGTTGTTGGATGGCTATTGCTTCTGGTGTACTGGGGGCTGGGACTTCTAGTGTTGCTCATGCTGCTGGCCATACTGGACACCGTGAACTGGATGCTGCTGTTAGGAACTGATGCCTCCGGCCGACCAGCGGAATCCGGTATGGTCTCGTCGGATACCAGGCTGGGGTTAGTCATACCAAATCCCGTTAACATCCATCAACGACTCCTGCTCGTAGGTGGGTGGAGGAAGTACTGCCAGTGACTGATCCAGCTGATATACCACCATCTGAGTGTCTTGGGATGGTGGTGGCTAGTAGAACTGCGATGGCTGTTGGTACGACTCCGCTTGTACAAGGTGAACCTGTCTAGGCTCACAAAAGTGCTGGGACGAGCTACCACTACTGCTCGGATCTCCTCGTGACCTGAGACAGGGCTGAGAAGCCATCTGCGCCTCCTAGAGACATATGATCTGTGTCTTCAGGTCACTCAGTGTCTGTTCCATCTGATCCATCTACATGATGCCCTGATACTGCTTCTTCTCGATCATCTCGATCCGGTCCAGCTTCTCGCTGATGATGCCCATGTCTGTGGCTGTAGACTCTACCTGTGCGGCTACCGCGGAGTAAATGGAAGGACCGTCATCGACCCGTGCTATCCTCTGAAACTGTACGACCTGTGGTTGGGGGTGTCCCTGAGTGTAGAGGCGGGTCTAGGACATCACGGTGTAGTTCTCAACCATCTCCTCATAGATGGCCCAGACCTGATCCTCATCCTTGGCGAAGTAGGAACCGCCACAAGAAGCATTCATCAGGCCTTGCAGCTCTGGTGTCAGTCCTCAAAAGAAGCTCTGAACTAGGTTGAGAATCTAGATTTCATGGTGCAGGTATCTATCAGTAAGCTCTCTGAACCTCTCCCATGCCTCATGGAACTGCTCGTTGGGGAGCATGGAGAAATTGCTGATCAGGGCCTAACTGCATTGGTCTGCCCGAGTGGATAATACTTGTTCAAGTACTCGGTGCGGAGTTGCTCCCAGGTGTATACAAATCTCCCCAAATGTTTCAGCCAGTTGGTTGCTCTGTCAATAAAGGAGAAAGGGAAAGCCATCATCCTGATCGTATCCTCGTCCACATGCCGATCGTGGACGGTGTTGCGGATCATCTCAAACTCCTGGAGATGAAGATGGGGCTCCTCTGTAGCTAGCCCGTGGAAGTGGGGGAGTAGCTGAATCATCTACGGGGGGAACTTGAAGTCCCCCACGATCGTTGGAAGTACGATCCACCGGTGCGTAAGTGTCGATACGGGGTTGTGCAACTCCCACATCGGTCTCAGCTAATCTGCTGATGCTTTCGGCTGGACCGGCTCCTCCGGCTGATCTGGATCCCTCTCTCCATTGGCTCGCAGTTGATCTCATGTTGTCCTCAACCTCTCCATCTCTCTCCTCATTTCTATCATGAAGGCTCTCTGATCTCGTATCTGGCGCTGCATCGTCTCAAGGGAAGCCTACAGGGTGTTGTTGATCGTACCCTGGTCCAATACGTATGTCGTCATCTCTTGTCTCTGACCCTCGATGCGCTCCTCACTGCTGGCCATGGTCTCTGCAAAGGCAAAATACCCAAACTCAGGAGCTGATAAATCAGCTTACTATTGCTCCCTCTGATCTGGCACTGGCATCTTAGGACTGATAGAAGGGTGGTCAAGGGGGAACAGGGTGGAATCGAACTCGGGTTCGAGAGCGGGTCTCGGCTGTCACAAACCAACCTAGATGAATGGGCCGGAGTGCTGAAAAGCGGTGCAGCCAGAGGCTGCCTAAGAGACCTCCTGCCCATCATCTTGATCTGGTGAGTCAGGCGGATGAGATCTGGAAAACACTCAAGATGAGCAAACAAACCCCAAGTTTACCTACACGACGTAGAGCTGATGACCATAAAGGTTCGGTCGATTATCTTGTCAATTTTTTTTTGTGATCGAGTCAGTCTATCAGAGCGGTTATGCGAGCTGATGGGAATCCAATCCTCCCAACAGTCTTTCCCGTATAAAAGGTCGGTTATCTGATCGGAGATCGGATATGGCTCTAACCTAGTGTTCGGGTCGCTCTCTCGCTCATCCAAACCAGATAATGAGGGGGTTGCTCTTCCCAAGACAAATTTTTAGGTGGAGTGTCTTTTAGGGTCAAGTGTGTTTAGCAATCCCAATTTTATAGTTTTTCTTTTTATGTATTTTTCAATGCAAACAACGCGTAATGAATTTTTCGGTTCTCCTGATTATTTAAGTCCGAAAGTAGGGGGGAGAAGACGAAAAAGCCGATGTGCGATGAAATCAATGATGCATGCAGAGTAAGAGATGCGTACATGACTCCAGCAGTCTACACGCAAATTGATCCGCGCATAAAAGTAAAGGCAGAAAATAAACTACCTATATAATGCACGAGAAACTGGCCTTAAACAGAGCAATTTCTACATGATGAGAACAGTAGCCGGGTACTCAAATCTAAGTCTAGAGTCCTATCTTGGGAGCCACTCGGTGTCCACCACAACGGATCTTACATGCGCTGTATGTGACTCCCCAAGGTACGTGGACTAGAGTCTAAGTAATCTGGCGTTTTCTTGTGAATTAATTAATTAGGTCCAATTACGATCTAATAGGAACAAGTAGATAATTAGGGATTGGATCCTAATCAATTACGTCACAATCAAAAGAAAATCCTAAGATAAGGCCAAAACCGCGTAAATCAGACATATAGTTAATAAAATAAATGCAAGAACACTGAAAGCTGACGAAAACACGGTGAAGTGCCCCGAGCACATCGGTGCTCGACGAAACAAACCCGGTATCACCACAGTTTAAGTCTGAGTTTCCTGAATTATTACAATAATAAGGTTCTGCTGAAAATAAAACTAAACTATCCTACGGGTATTCTACGGTTATTTGCACGGCTATTCGCATGGCTCCCATACTCCTGCTCTACTCCTCGCACTCTCCTGCGGCTCGTTGCAGAAAAGAGATGTCTCCGACTTCTGCGGTTGCGTCGACTTCCAAAAAAGCCGCCTTGATCCTTGGGCCCTCGCAAGAAAACAAGCAAGAATGTATCAGACACATCTATTATAAAAATATACAAGAAAAATCAGGGGAAAATATCTGTACAACTATGAACAAAAAGCTGCGAAAAAGAAAGCCGCATAAAATAAAAAACGACTAATAAGCCGTGCTCCCCGACAATGGTGCCATTCTGATGACCGACTAATCAAGGAGAGACTAAGGGAGATAAATATCACGGGTCATTGCGACCTCAATCCCTCGAAAATCGATCAACAAGAAAAATAGACCACCAAAATGAATAATGAGTCAAAAAGCCGAATATCAGTCTTGCTATTTATTTAACCTAGTATAGCGAACATGGTCGAACTCAAGGAGAAAGGATTGGCCAAGTGGCCTACGGAGTAGTCAGAAAATGAAAAAATTATAAAAACTATTTTTGGTGGTTTTTATGAATTTTTATTTTTTTGTATTTTTAATTATGAAGAAAATAAGGAAAAGGTAAAAAAGAGCACAATCAATGAATTATTAAACACCACAAAACAACTCCAAAAATTGCAATAAAAATATTTTTGAGTTTTAGGAATTTGTAAGTGGTTTTGGTAATTTTCTCAAAATTTGTGATTTTTAGTTGATTTTCTAAAAAAAGGTAAAAACAATGAACTAATGTGCAGCCAGATTTGAAAAGTTATTTAAAAATGGATAAAAAACCAAATAAAATCTGAAGACAATTTTTTTGAAACACTAGAAATGGAAACTAAGCTACAAGAGAAGAAATTGCATTTTTTTTTAATTTCATAGAATTTTTAATGATTTTTATAAAGCTTTTAGTCTTTTTCAATTTTTAGGGGTTTTATATATCCAAATGCAGTAAAAATTGGTCTGAAGCAAGAAAATATTAAAACAAACAGACCTTAATTTTTTGGAATTTTTAGAGAGATTTTAATATTTTTAGTTGATTTTCTTTTTTAAACAGTAGTAAAAACAGATGTTTTTGATTTTTTAAAATAGCAAACAGTAATAAAAATTTCCCAAAAAATTAATGAAATTTATACACAGTGGCATGGGCCACATCTCCAAATTTCACCAAATTTGGAGTTGATTTTTATTTTATTCATCAAATAAACATGCCACGACACACAGGGACCAAAGTGCAAAGGGACAAAGTTCTAAGGGCTAAGCTGGAACACGTGAAGAAAATATAAAGGATTTAGTGCAAAATACGCATCAATTTCAACACATGTTCGAATACTATACGCACAGGAGCATATATGCAATTTTCAAAACATAACATTCATTCCATAACAGGCAATAAACTACACCCTAAACATGCAAAAGCCCACAAAATCACGTGTCGAAGCACGTGTATCCACAAAGCAGGGACTAAAATGCAAATACAAGAAACTAAAGGTCCTGAAATGCAAAATATCCAAGTATGTGAGTTTATTTAATAAACTAAACAGAAACTAAAATTAAATGCAGGGGGTCGGGCGCAAGTGATATGAAGCTCTACACCTCAGAAATGACAAAGAAACAACCTCCCTCAACCTGGTAACTCTAATGCCTCAGTCTTGCAACTCTTTCCTCGAGGAGCGGGGTATTCCCTTCTAAGTTAAAGTACAATCGGCTTGAGAAGAGGGGGAAGAAGAGAATGGACCATGACCAGTGTAGACATGTATCCCTGGGAGCTCTAACCAGTGTAGTTGAGTCTCCCGCTGCAAGCTTCATGAGATGGTCATGTATAACGAGTGTAGCTGAGTCTCCCTGTAAGCTTTATTTGAGTATATACACTCCAGTGGGATTATTAAATTTTCAATCCGACCCACCACTATTTTGGAGTTTTTTTTATGTGCATATGTACAACATATCTACATGGTGCAGCATATATACACAAGGAGTTTTTCCTCTTGAGCCAGTAGACTATCCCTCTTTTGAAGCTTTATTGCAACCCACAACTCCTGTCTTTAGTCTTCATAACCACCAGACCTAGTTGATATGCACTTTCTTCACTATAAGAAGAAGAGAGGTTCCGCTTAGAAGTACTACCCTCATATGCTACCCCAAGCCAAAGGAAACTGCCTCCTCACTATCTCATCCGTGGAGAGCTATGTGTAATGTGCTGGTGCAAGTAAAGCCATTGTCTCTGAGAGTCATGTGTGTGTTGTTAAGTGCTCTACATAGGCTCATCAAGATGACATATGCTCATAGCCTAGTGGACTCAAAGAAGTATGTCCCAATGGACCTGAAAAGTCTTAATCCCAAGCCCTATAAGGTTCCTCTTATAATTAGGTGGATTAAGGTCTTAACCAAGTTCCATTTTCCAATTTAATTCCAAGTCATTTTAAATGTCAACTATGATTTGGAAAAAAATTAAGAATATTTACAATTATGCAAATTTTTACAAGATTTTACAAATGTGCAAATTTTTTGAAAAATGTTAGAAAACATGGATGTATGCATGAATGCCATGTTTTGCAAAATATTTACAAAAATTTACACAAGGTTTTTGCAAACTTTTTGTTTTCCAAACATTTTACAAAAATTTAATACTATATACATAGTTTTATATGAAAATATTTACAAACTATTTACATAAATTATTTTGACAATCATTTGTAAAAAAAAATAATTTTTATAAATAGATAGGTATGTGCAAGAAGAATTTTATGTACAAGGGAAATTTTCAAATTTTTATGGATTTTTAGCCATTTTATTTATTAACACACTCACATAAAGTACGAGTTATGGCCAATGTATATATGAAGTATATACAACACCCCCTATACTTAGCTCGAACGATGTCCTCAGAGTGATCAAGAGCGATGAAGAAGACATAACTCGTGCTTAGTATAGGGGAGTGAAAAGGAATGGTATGCCCAAAGACTGATCAATGAATAGAATGAAGAGGACTCGGTGTTTCCCCCTGTACTTAGGATCAAGTAATCCTAAGTATAGCAAGCTGTACATGAAGGGAAATCCGAGTGGGAGGATGTATAGGGTCTACCCCCCCATACATAGGGTACAATATCCCCAAGTATAGGTAGAAAAACAGATGTAGAAAGAATCAATAGAATACCCGAGAGTCCTACACCCCCATACTTCGGGTAAAGTACACCCTAAGTATAGCATAATCATAAGATAAAAATGGGGTGTGGGACTAAAGAATGGAGTGATATGGACAACTGGATCTATACAAGTCGGAAGAATAGTGATAATCAGGCGTGAGATGCAATAGATGTGAGTCAAGAGACCACATCTCAGGCAAAGTGGATCGGGGCAACGTCAACGACCCGCGGCTCATGATCTAGATATGGCTTGAGTCGCTGACTGTTAGCATGAAAGGTAGCATCAGAAGACAACTCAGATATATCAATACTCCCATTGTCAAGTACCTTTCGAACCAAATAGGGTCCCTTCCATTTGCTCTGTATCGTCCCTGGAAATAAACGAAGCCTAGCATCAAACAACCATACTCTCTGTCCTGACTCAAACTGCTTGTGGCTGATATGAGAATCACGCCACTCCTTCACTCTCTCCTTATATTGTAGGCTGCTCGAAAAGGCTGTATCACGAAGCTCCTCCAGGGCTGCTAACTTTGCCCTCCTCTGATCTCCTACACTCACTGGATCCATAAGTGTACCGGTAATAGCCCAAAGTGACCTATGTCTCAACTCAACAGGTAAATGGCAGTGCTTGCCATAAACGAGGCGAAAGGGAGATGTAACCAAAGGAGTCTTGAAAGACGTCCTATATGCCCACAAGGCTGAGTCCAAAAGGGGTGACCAATCCTTTCGGTCAGGGCGGATGACTTTCTGCAATATAGTCTTGATCTCCCAATTCGACACTTCAGCAGGACCATTCGTCTGAGGGTGGTATGGAGTGGCTACTCGACGGTCTATTTTGAACTCGCAAGCAAGGGCCTTTACCTTGTCATTGACGAAATGAGACCCCCCGTCATTTATCAACACTCGAGGTACCTCGAACCGTGAAATGATATTCTTCCTAAAAATTCTGCAAATAATCTTAGCATCTGCGATTCGGGCGGGGATGGCCTCAACCCAACGACTCACACAATCCACGGCCAACAGAATGTACTCAAATCCCTGACTCCTAGGGAATGGACCCATGAAATTGATGCCCCATGCGTCAAAAACCTCACAGAAGTGTATGGGCTGCATCGGCATCATATCACGCTGTCCACAAGTGCCCATCCTCTAATAGTCAGTACACCTCTTCACGAACTTATCAGAGTCTTTAAAGAGAGTAGGCCACCATAGGACGGATTGGAGCACTTTTTGTGCTATTCTCCTCCTAGAGTGATGTCCTCCTGCCTCAAGCTTGTGGCAGTAAGTAAGGATGATGTGGTGCTCCTCTTGAGGAATGCACCGACGCCAGATACTATCCCCTTCTTCATGATAAAAGACGGGATCCTGCCAATGGTCAAACTTGGCCTTCGCGAGGAAGGTCCCAAGTTTCTGTCTAGGCCAATCTTGTGGAACTTTCTTGGGGACAAGATAGTTCACAATATCGGCATACCAAGGGAGAGATAGCAAGGATCGCCTTATCTGGGAAGGTCTCACATATAGGCTCAGTCTGCTCAGAATCCTCAAGATACTCGAATTGGGAGAGATGATCTGCCACCACATTCTTTACTCCAGGCTTATCCCTAATCTCTATATCAAACTCCTGGAGTTGAATGATCCATCTGATCAATCTGGCTTTGGCATCCTTCTTTTCCATGAGGTACTTGATGGCGGTATGATCGGTATAGACGGTCACTCTAGATCCAGTGATGTACGATCTGTACTTATTTAGGGCAAAAACTACGGCTAGCATCTCCTTCTCAGTGACTATGTAGTTCTGTTGCGCGGCATCCAAAGTACGGCTAGCATAGTGAATAGCAAAGGGGGCACCATCCCTCCTCTATCCCAACATGACCCCCATGACAAAATCGGAGGCATCCGTCATGATCTCGAATGGGAGAGACCAATCAGGCAGCTGGAGAACAGGAGCCTCTACAACATGACTCTTGAGAGTCTCAAATGACGATAGACACTTATCATCAATAAGGAACTCGGTGTCTTTCATTAGCAGATCAGTCAATGGTCGGGCCATTCTACTAAAATAATGAATGAATCGTCGGTAGAAACCGACGTGCCATAGAAAGACCGTAATGGCCGCAAGTGGGACGGTGGATTGACTTTTCTAATGACATCCACCTTGGCCGGATCAACTTCCATGCCCCTATTGGAGATGATATGGCCAAGCACCGTCCCCTGAGTTACCATGAAGTGACTCTTCTCCCAAGACAACACAAGGTGAACCTCAATGCATAGCTAAAGGACTTGGTCTAAGCAGTCAAGACAAGAATCGAATCCATAGCCGTAGACCGAGAAATCATCCATGAAGAACTCCAAGCGCTCCCCCATCATGTCCGAAAAGATGGATAGAATGCATCTCCGAAATGTCACCGGAGCGTTGCACAATCCAAATGGCATGCGTCTGAATGCATATGTCCCGTAGGGACAGGTGAAGGTGGTCTTGTCCTTGTCCTCGGGCGCGATGGCCACCTGATTATATCCGGAGTACCCATCCAAGAAACAATAATGGCTCTTCCATGCCAGCCTCTCTATAATTTGATCAGTAAAGGGCAGGGGGTAATGCTCATTCTTGGTTGCCTGGTTCAATCGTCTGTAGTCCACACAGACCCACCAAGAAGTGGGTATCCGGGTAGCGATCTCCTCTCCAGACTCACTAACAACAGTGGTGATGCCCGTCTTCTTGGTCACCACATGCAACGGACTGACCCATTTGGAGTCGGAGATGGGGTAGATAAAATCGGTGCTTTACCATTTCGAGATCTCCTTCATGACAACATCTCGAACATTCAGGTTCAGCCATCGCCGGAACTCATGCAACGGCTTCGCGTACTCCTCGAGATAGATATGGTGGGAGCAGAGGGCATGACTTATCCCCTGGAGATTGTCTACACTCCATCCAATCACCTTGCAGTTCTTTTCAAGCACCCCCATCAGACGATATTCCTGCTCTCCAGTCAAATCAGCGGAGATAATGACTGGGTACATCTCATGCTCACCTGCAAGGAACATATACTTCAGTGATAACGGTAACGGCTTCAGCTCTGGATAAGTAGGTGCTGGCGGATCTGACCTCTGAAAGGTCTGAGTAAATGCGGCCAAATCTGCATGGGAGAATGAGAACTCTCGCTTCCAATCTGAATCTAGGAAGGCTGCTCTGCTGGACTGTCTCTGCTCTATATGGAATCAGCCTCCTCCCTAGTTGTAGGTTCAGTGGAAGTCAGACACGGTATCAAATCGTCAAACTCTGCCCAATCAATATCTAATTCCGAGGGATCTATATTAGACTCACAAAAATCTACCTCATGATCGAGAACCGGCTCTGCTGCCTGAGATGTATCCTGGACCAGGAATGCGCTCTCCAAGATCTCCTCTGCTAGCGTCTCTGCGTCAGTGAACTCTGAAGGTGAGAGGATGGCATGTGCGACTGGATCTGCCCAAACTGCCTCATCATCTGTAATCACAAAATCGCAGTCCTAGTGGATGTCTCACCCTGCCTCTGTCATCTGCTCTGAATTGGAAGTCAGTTCTGAGCAAGCTGAATCTCTGGCTCTAGTCTCCTCAACCTGTCTCTATTTGTATACTCTCACCCTCGACGCAAAAGTATACCTTGCCGCTATCATGGTCGGACATTGCCTTGGCTGTGGCCAAGATCGGCCGTCCTAAAATGATGGGGGTATCAGCCACAGACTCAGGGATCTCCAGGTCCAACACAACAAAGTCCCGGGGAATTTCAGGCCCTGAATCGTGACGTCAACGTCCTTCAGCAACCCCTTTGGCCTCTTGATAGATTGATTAGCAAACTGAATGACCGTCCTGCTTTGTCGGAGAGGGCCCAACTCGAAGCGGTCGAGAAGGGCTGCCAGAAGAAGTTTGATCGAAGAACCGTTGTTTAATAGAGTACAGTCAAACCTCCGAATGTGGCATCTGACATACGGGGCTCCTGCATCTGGCCTCTTGGCTAGCAGACAGTTCTGAATCGCGAAACATGTGGCACGAGTAAGCACATGGATCTCTGACTGATGGTTCCACCTCTTCCTCCTAATTGTGGTCATGTCTCTGAGTGAACGCTGGAAGAGAGGTATGTGCTCCAAGGCCTCCTGTAGAGTTAGTTGTATCTGAAATCTGTCCATCATATGCTGGCTGATTTCTATCCGATGGTTCTTTTTTGATTTTCTTTTTTCTGCACCTTAGCGAAGTGGAGTGCTCAAGAAAAGGGGACTACATGGTCCTTCTCAAATGAAGGACTAGGAGAGGGTCTGGAATGCTCATGAACAACAGAATCCACACATACATCATCAAGCAACATAGGTGGATACGAAAAAAATAAACCTTTTACTTTATTTGCAGAAATGTCCTGAGATACATGTATGGAAGGAAAAACAACAGAACTCGCAGAACAGAAAATGGTGGCCTCAGTACCACCCTCGGCATCTGGATTCGCGGAATCAGTACCGCGCTCTGGCTCAGCAACTGAAATGGTGGTGACATACCACCTCCTCCAGCTGGTGAAGCGACGACCTCAGTACCTTCGGTTGGATCAACATCCTTGGTGGCATCAGTACCGCTGACATAATCTCTAGCAACATCAGCACCACTCACCTCCTAGCCTGGCGCTCCTAAAGTGGTGTGGGATCGTCGCTCAGACGAGGCGCCGCCTGCTGGCATCCTACCGCTCCTAAGTGTAACAAAATAAGCATCAAACATGTATGCAGACATATCACCAAGTGAAGCACTAGGAGTGGTATTTTCATTAAACTCTACCTACTCAGATTTCCTCTTGAGATTGTTCGGGTTTGGCTCGATCTGGGCAGGGATGGCGGCCTTCCCTCACACAATCTCTCACATCTCCTTGCGGAACTCATCCATCTCCCATCTAAAAGTAGGCTGCTGCTCGGTCATGAGGCAGGCTAGATCATCCAAGGTGGGGTTCTCATAGGTCGGCCCATGAGAACCTGACGGGTGGCCTCGCTGGTAGGGAGGCTGCTGTAGCTGGTGTGGGTGACAGGGGTACAACTAATGATATTGTTGTTGAGGTTGCTCACGCCTCCAAGGCTGTCCCTGCTGATAGGGACGAGGACCATACTACTGGTACTGGGGATGGCTAATGCTGCTGGTGTACTGGGGGTTGGGGCTGCTGATGCTGCTCACACTGCTGGCCGTACTGGCCACCCTGAACTGGAGGTTGCTGCTGGGAACTGGTGCCTCCGACCGACAAGCGGAATCCGAGATGGTCTCGTCAGATACCGGGTTGGGTCGGTCATACCAAATCCCGTTGACATCCATCAACGTCTCCTGCTCGTAGGTGGGTGGAGGAAGTACTGCCAGGGGCTGATCCGGCTGATACTCTACCATTTGAGTATCCTTGGATCGTAGTGGCTAGTAGAACTGCGGTGGCTGCTGGTACGACTCCGCCTGTACAAGGTGAACCTATCTAGGCTGACTAGAGTGCTGGGACGAGCTACCATTGCTGCTCGGATCTCCTCATGACCTGAGACGGGGCTGAGAAGCCGTCTATGCCTCCCGGGGACACATGATCTGTGTCTTCAAGTCACTCAGTGTCTGTGCCATCTAATCCATCTACGTGATGCCCTGGCACTGTTTCTTCTCGATCAGCTCGATCTGGTCTAGCTTCTCGTTGATGATGCCCATGTCTGCAGCTGTAGACTCTACCTATGCGACTATCATGGACAAAGTGGAAGACCTGCATCAACACGTGCTATCCTCTAAAACTGCACGACCTGTGGCTGGGGGCGTCCCTAAGTGCAGAGGCATGTCTGGGACATCACGATGTAGTTCTCAGCCATCTCCTCATAGATGGCCCAGACCTGATCCTTATCCTTGATGAAGTAGGAACCGCCACAAGAAGCATTCACCAGGCCATGCAACTCTAGTGTCAGTCCGCAAAAGAAGCTCTGAACTAGGTTCGGCTTCGAGATGTCGTGGTGTAGGCATCTATCGGTAAGCTCTCTGAACCTCTCCCATACTTCGTGGAACAGCTCATTGGGGAGCATGGAAAGTTGCTGATCAGGGCCCTCGCTGCATTGGTCCACCCGAATGGATAGTACTTGTTCAAGTACTCGGTGCGGAGTTGCTACCAGGTGTACACAAATCTCCCCAAATGATTCAGCCAGTTGGCTGCTTTGTCAACAAGGGAGAAAGGGAAAGCCATCATCTTGATAGTATCCTCATCCACATGCCGATCGTGGATGGTGCTGCAGATCATCTCAAACTCCTGCAGATGAAGATGGGGCTCCTCTATCGCTAGACCATGGAAGCGGGGGAGTAGCTGAATCGTCTGCGGGGGTGACTTAAAGTCCCCCATGATCGCTGGAAGTACGATCCACCGGTGCGTAAGTGTCGATCCGGGGTTGTGCTACTCCCGCATCGGTCTCGGCTGATCTGCTGCTACTACTGGCTGGACCGGCTCATCCGGCTGATCTGGATCCCTCTCTCCATCGGCTTGCGGCTGATCTTGCGCTGTCCTCAGCCTCTCCATCTCTCTCCTCATCTCTACCATGAAGGCTCCCTAATCCCGTATCTGGTACTGCATCGTCTCAAGGGAAGCCAACAAGGTGTTGTTGATCGCACCCTAGTCCAATACGTATGTCGTCGTCTCTGGTCTCTGACCCTCGATGCGCTCCTCACTGCTGGCCATGGTCTCCGCAAAGGAAAAATCCCAAACTCAGGTGCCGATAAATCAGCTGACTACTTCTCTCTCTGATCTGGCAGTGGCATCTCAGGACTGGTAGAAGGGTGGTCAAGAGGGAACAGGGTGGAATCGAACTCAGGTACGAAGAGCAGGTCGGAGTGCTGAAAACCGGTGCAGCCAGAGGCTGCCTAAGAGGCCTCCTACCCATCATCTTGATCTGGCGAGTCAGGCAGATGAGATCTGGAAAACACTCAAGATGAGTAAACAAACCCCAGGTTCACCTACACAACAAAGAGCTGATGATCGTAAAGGTTCGGTTTAATTATCTTGTCAATTTTTATTTAGGTGATCAAGTCAGTCTGTTAGAGCGGTTACGCGAGCTGATGGGAATCCAATCCTCCCAATAGTATGTCCCGTATAAAAGGCCGGTAGGTGATGAATACCCATTCATCACTCTTTATTCTTTTATTTTAGCTACAAAACCTTTGCCAAACACATGTACATTCATGTAAATACAAATAATTATCAAATTGCATGTATTGTGTAAAAATAAATAATTAGCATGATTTTGTGCATAAATAAAAGATAAAGAGACAAAATAAAAAGAGGGAGATATTTAAAATAAATATTGAGCGACCTAATCCCAAGGGAAGGCTCAGCATGGGCCTGACCGCATAAAAGCCCAAGTAGAGAGAGATAAGGAAGCTCATGTGTGTAAATATACCTTTAAATAGAATAAAAATATTTTCTTCTAAAAATAAAAATAAAAATGAGTTTGTATATATCTGTATATATTGGTAAATACAAAACCAAAATAAAAAGATTAAAAATAAAAATAAAATAAAAACATCCTTCCTTGTGTATATTCACCATGCACAAAAGATCATGTATCTATTTATTTATTAAAAGCCCATTAAATTGTATATATTCTATACTTCAGAATGTAGATAAATGAAATAAAAACCATAAAAACAAAAATAAAATAAAAAGAATAAAAATAAAAATCAAAATAAAACATTGTGTATATACCATGTACATACTTGTATATATCTATTTATTTACCCTTGTAAATAAATAATAAAAATAAAATAAAAATACCTTTTTATTCCTAATTTTATGCTATAAATAAATAAAATATAAAATTGGAATAAAAATGTACATAAATAAATAATTAAAAATCAAAAATTAAAAATCTATATTGTATATATACCTTTATATAATACTATATTGTAAATACCAATTTTTGTTTCAAAAAAATAAATAAAATTCACCAAAACTTAATTTAAAAAAAAAGAAACATTTTTTATGTTTTGATTTTTTCGAAATTCGACCTATTTCTATTTATTATTGAATTTACAAAATTTTAATAAATGGTTGCACCTGATTGGTCCACGGGGGATTGTTGACCCCGGTCAACTCCCTCCCATTGGACCACCAGCCCGCGGATCTCGCGCCCGACACGCTTTTCTCCAATTTTTCCTCACGTAATCCGAGCCCCATTCGACTAACCCCGGGTCCCATTCTTTCCTCTTGCATCCGAGATCCTCGCCGACACATCCGCATGGGGATTCGTGCTTCACGGAACCCTGCCCAACCTCTTCTTCTCGGACCTGAGCTACTATATAGTCTGAGCTCCGCCCCCATTTTCATGCATCTTTGTATCAACTCTTTCCACCCTAGGACCTCCATAGCCCTCGCCTGAGTGACAACTCGTGTTCGGCCGTGTTGCAGCGAGGAGGGAGCAACTGGACCATCAATCCGGCGACTTTGCACCACCGTGCGCCGCCTAGACATGGTGCTCGAGCCTCAGCATCGACGGCCCTTGAGGCTAGGACCTGGAGCTTCCCCAGCTCTTCCCCAGTCGATCTCGTCCATCAGATAGACCCAGTTCTCCTTCCATTTAGCTAATTTTGATTTTCGCCCAAATCGACCCATCGCCGACGACCTTCGATTCCGACCACCTTCACCCACATCTCGATCATCGAAGTCATCCATCACCTTCGCCTTTCCCCTGCGCACCTTATCCGCCCAACCATTCAACCCAGTTCGCAAGGGAACTGGGACTGGGACTCCACCGCCGCCACCTTCGCCGGAGCCCCTCATCTCGACGCATCGTCCATCCCCACCACCGCTAACCGGGTTGAGGCACTATGCCCTTGACCCAGGAGCCTGTTGAAGTGCTTTGCAGGTCAAGCCAAGCCCATCTGAGGGATCGGACAGTCAGGAGCAGCAGCTCCAGCTCCGCCGTGGTCGCTGGACCACCTCCTACGCCTCCAGCTTCATCGGAGGCTATCTTCAGATGCGGGAGGCCCAGGCGCATCTTCTCCCATCTTCAGAAGCCTCCGAGGATCTCTCCTGCACGCGCACGAGCTCGGTGAAACTCATCAGCGTCGAGTTCTTGGAGTATCCTCCATAGCCATCTGATCTTCCTCGACGCTCCAGATTAGATCAGATCCGTCCATTTAAAGAGAAGCCATCACCGTCAGATCGTGGGAGGCTTGATCGTGACCGTCGATACAGCGAGGCTTAGCCACAACGCTCCTTAGTCGTCCGATTCTCCACGTGGCACGTCCTCCACTGTCGATCAGAGCGAGGGTTTACTCGAGGAAGCGCCCGCTACTCCTAACCGTCCGATCAGCCACGTGGCGCCACTCCAGCCCTCGGATCATAATAAGGGGTAAATTTCTTGTAGGCCCCTCTGTTTATTACTTTTATTAGTTAGTCCTGTAAATATTTTATCCCATTCATTTTATTTTGGTGTATATGCATAGTGGACCTCATCATTTATTTTATTTGCACTTATACCCCTGTACGTTGTGATACATGTGCTTCGACACATAATTTAGTGGGATATTTGCATGTATGGGCATGATGTTCTAGGTGTTTATGAATGAAATTTTGTTTTTAATATTTGCAGAAATGCCCCTGTGAGTGTTTTAATTGTGCATGTGCCAAATATCGTGGGTATCTTACACTTTCGCCCCTGGACTTTTAGTACGTGTTACTATTTAGTCCAGGGACTTAAGTTTTATTGCAAATTGGTCCCTGAGTGCCCAGGTCACGCACTTTGCGCGTGAGTTCTTGGAAATTTTGCACCAGACCCCCCTGGGTTTCTTGGTTTGTTACTTTTCGGCCCTTCAAAGATATTTTTATTGCAACTAGGTCCCTGTGTACTGTGGGCTCTTGGTTGCTTTAAATAAAATATCAAATCTACTCCAAATCAAATGAAAATTTGATACGTCACTCTTGCCACTGTGTAGAATTTTCACTGAATTTTGGGAAATTTTTGGAGCCCATTTATTATTTTTAAAAATTCAAAAACACGCATTTTTCTTACTGTCTAATTCAAAAAATCACAAAAAATATTAAAACACCTTTAAAAATTACAAAAAATTAGATATTGTTGTTTGCTGTGTTTGATTTTCTGACCAATTTTGGTCATTTTTAGATTTATAAAAATTATAAAAATTGAAAAACATTGAAAACCCCATAAAAATTCTAATAATTAAAAGAAAATTCAAAAATAATAAACCCAGTGCCTAATTTTTCCTTGTATTTCACACTTTACAGGAAAATTACCTCCAGACTTAGATTTGGCCCTCCAATTCTGACTGGACAACAACACACTTTTCTCCTCTTGTTTTATTTTTATAAAATTATCTAAAAATCAGAAAAACACAAAATTTAACCAAAAATAGAGAAAAATATAAAAAACATAAAAACATTTTTGTTTTATTTTTTTGAGCTTATTTGTGTAGTTAAATAATTATTTGAAGTTTCCTGTTTCCTTGTTTTTCCCATTTTCTCTATTATTGAGAAATCCAAAAAAAATCTTATCTGGAGGACGCCTCCGTGGTCGTTGGACCACCTCCGACGCCTCCAGCTTCATCGGAGGCTATCTTCAGATGCGGGAGGCCCAGGCGCATCTTCTCCCATCTTCAGAAGCCTGCGAGGAGCTCTCCTGCACGCGCACGAGCTCGGTGAAACTCGTCGGCGTCGAGTTCTTGGAGTATGCTCCATAGCTATCTGATCTTCCTCGACGCTCCAGATTAGATCAGATCAGTCCATTTGAAGAGAAGCCATCGCCGTCAGATCGTGGGAGGGTTGATCGTGACCGTCGATACATCGAGGCTTAGCCACAACGCTCCTTAGTCGTCCGATTCTCCACGTGGCACATCCTCCACCGTCGATCAGAGCGAGGGTTTACTCGAGGAAGTGCCCGCTACTCCCAACCGTCCGATCAACCACGTGGCGCCACTCCAGCCCTCGGATCATAATAAGGGGTAAATTTCTTGTAGGCCCCTCTGTTTATTGCTTTTATTAGTTAGTACTGTAAATATTTTATCCCGTTCATTTTATTTTGGTGTATTTGCATAGTGGACCACATAATTTTTTTTATTTGCACTTATACCCCTGTACGTTGTGATACATGTGCTTCGACACGTGATTTAGTTGGATATTTGCATGTATGGGCCTGATGTTCTAGGGTGTTTATGAATGAAATTTTGTTTTTAATATTTGCAGAAATGCCCCTGTGAGTGTTTTAATTGTGCATGTGCCAAATATCGTGGGTATTTTACACTTTCGCCCCTGGACTTTTAGTACGTGTTACTATTTAGTACAGGGACTTAAGTTTTATTGCAAATTGGTCCCTGAGTGCCCAGGTCACGCGCTTTTAATAAAATATCAAATCTACTCCAAATCAAATGAAAATTTGATACGTGGCTCTTGCCACTGTGTAGAATTTTCACTGTATTTTGGGAATTTTTGGATCCCATTTATTATTTTTAAAAATTCAAAAACACGCATTTTTGTTACTGTCTAATTCAAAAAATCACAAAAAATATTAAAACACCTTTAAAAATTACAAAAAATTAGATATTGTTTGTTTTGCTGTGTTTGATTTTTCTGACCAATTTTGGTCATTTTTAGATTTATAAAAATTATAAAATTGAAAAACATTGAAAAACATTGAAAACCCCATAAAAATTCTAATAATTAAAAGAAAATTCAAAAATAATAAACCCAGTGCCTAATTTTTCCTTGTATTTCACACTTTACAGGAAAATTACCTCCAGGCTTAGATTTGGCCCTCCGATTCTGACTGGACAACAGCACACTTTTCTCCTCTTGTTTTATTTTTATAAAATTATCTAAAAATCAGAAAAACACCAAAATTTAACCAAAAACAGAGAAAAATATAAAAAACATAAAAACATTTTTGTTTTATTTTTTTGAGCTTATTTGTGTAGTTAAATAATTATTTGAAGTTTCCTGTTTCCTTGTTTTTCCCATTTTCTCTATTATTGAAAAATCCAAAACAATCTTATCTGGAGGACGCCTCCGCGGTCGTTGGACCACCTCCGACGCCTCAGCTTCATCGGAGGCTATCTTCAGATGCGGGAGGCCCAGGCGCATCTTCTCCCATCTTCAGAAGCCTCCGAGGAGCTCTCCTACACGCGCACGAGCTCGGTGAAACTCGTCGGCATCGAGTTCTTGGATTATCCTCCATAGCCATCTGATCTTCCTCGATGCTCCATATTAGATCAGATCCGTCCATTTGAAGAGAAGCCATCACCGTCAGATCGTGGGAGGCTTGATCGTGACCGTCGATACAGCGAGGCTTAGCCACAACACTCCTTAGTCGTCCGATTCTCCACGTGGCACGTCCTCCACCGTCGATCAGAGCGAGGGCTTACTCGAGGAAGCGCCCGCTACTCCCAACCGTCCGATCAGCCACGTGGCGCCACTCCAGCCCTCGGATCATAATAAGAGGTAAATTTCTTGTAGGCCCCTCTGTTTATTGCTTTTATTAGTTAGTCCTGTAAATATTTTATCCCGTTCATTTTATTTTGGTGTATTTGCATAGTGGACCACATCATTTTTTTATTTGCACTTATACCCCTGTACGTTGTGATACATGTGCTTCGACACGTGATTTAGTTGGATATTTGCATGTACGGGCCTGATGTTCTAGGGTGTTTATGAATGAAATTTTGTTTTTAATATTTGCAGAAATGCCCCTGTGAGTGTTTTAATTGTGCATGTGCCAAATATCGTGGGTATTTTACACTTTCGCCTCTGGACTTTTAGTACGTGTTACTATTTAGTCGAGGGACTTAAGTTTTATTGCAAATTGGTCCCTGAGTGCCCAGGTCACGCGCTTTGCGAGTGAGTTCTTGGAAATTTTGCACCAGACCCCCTGGGTTTCTTGGTTTGTTACTTTTCGGCCCTTCAAAGATATTTTTATTGCAACTAGGTCCCTATGTACTGTGGGCTCTTGGTTGCTTTAAATAAAATATCAAATCTACTCCAAATCAAATGAAAATTTGATACGTGGCTCTTGCCACTGTGTAGAATTTTCACTGAATTTTGGGAAATTTTTGGAGCCCATTTATTATTTTTAAAAATTCAAAAACACACATTTTTCTTATTGTCTAATTCAAAAAATCACAAAAAATATTAAAACACCTTTAAAAATTACAAAAAATTAGATATTGTTTGTTTTGCTGTGTTTGATTTTCTGACCAATTTTGGTCATTTTTAGATTTATAAAAATTATAAAAATTGAAAACATTGAAAACCCCATAAAAATTCTAATAATTAAAAGAAAATTCAAAAATAATAAACCCAGTGCCTAATTTTTCCTTGTATTTTACACTTAAAGGAAAATTTCCTCCAGGCTTAGATTTGGCCCTCCGATTCTGACTGGACAACATCACACTTTTCTCCTCTTGTTTTATTTTTATAAAATTATCTAAAAATCAGAAAAACACCAAAATTTAACCAAAAACAGAGAAAAATATAAAAAACAAAAAACATTTTTGTTTTATTTTTTTGAGCTTATTTGTGTAGTTAAATAATTATTTGAAGTTTCCTGTTTCCTTGTTTTTCCCATTTTCTCTATTATTGAAAAATCCAAAAAAAATCTTATCTGGAGGACGCCTCCGTGGTCGTTGGACCACCTCCGACGCCTCCAGCATCATCGGAGGCAATCTTCAGATGCGGGAGGCCCAGGCGCATCTTCTCCCATCTTCAGAAGCCTGCGAGGAGCTCTCCTGCACGCGCACGAGCTCGGTGAAACTCGTCGGCGTCGAGTTCTTGGAGTATGCTCCATAGCTATCTGATCTTCCTCGACGCACCAGATTAGATCAGATCCGTCCATTTGAAGAGAAGCCATCACCGTCAGATCGTGGGAGGCTTGATCGTGACCGTCGATACATCGAGGCTTAACCACAACGCTCCTTAGTCGTCCGATTCTCCACGTGGCACGTCCTCCACCGTCGATCAGAGCGAGGGTTTACTCGAGGAAGCGCCCGCTACTCCCAACCGTCCGATCAACCACGTGGCGCCACTCCAGCCCTCGGATCATAATAAGGGGTAAATTTCTTGTAGGCCCCTCTGTTTATTGCTTTTATTAGTTAGTACTGTAAATATTTTATCCCGTTCATTTTATTTTGGTGTATTTGCATAGTGGACCTCATCATTTATTTTATTTGCACTTATACCCCTGTACGTTGTGATACATGTGCTTCGACACGTGATTTAGTGAGATATTTGCATGTATGGGCCTGATGTTCTAGGGTGTTTATGAATGAAATTTTGTTTTTAATATTTGCCGAAATGCCCCTGTGAGTGTTTTAATTGTGCATGTGCCAAATATCGTGGGTATTTTACACTTTCGCCCCTGGACTTTTAGTACGTGTTACTATTTAGTCCAGGGACTTAAGTTTTATTGCAAATTGGTCCCTGAGTGCCCAGGTCACGCGCTTTGCGCGTGAGTTCTTGGAAATTTTGCACCAGACCCCCTGGGTTTCTTGGTTTGTTACTTTTCGGCCCTTAAAAGATATTTTTATTGCAACTAGGTCCCTATGTACTGTGGGCTCTTGGTTGCTTTTAATAAAATATCAAATCTACTCCAAATCAAATGAAAATTTGATACGTGGCTCTTGCCACTGTGTAGAATTTTCACTGAATTTTGGGAAATTTTTGGAGCCCATTTATTATTTTTAAAAATTCAAAAACATGCATTTTTCTTATTGTCTAATTCAAAAAATCACAAAAAAATATTAAAACACCTTTAAAAAATTACAAAAAATTAGATATTGTTTGTTTTGCTGTGTTTGATTTTCTGACGAATTTTGGTCATTTTTAGATTTATAAAAATTATAAAAATTGAAAAACATTGAAAACCCCATAAAAATTCTAATAATTAAAAGAAAATTCAAAAATAATAAACCCAGTGCCTAATTTTTCCTTGTATTTTACACTTTACAGGAAAATTTCCTCCAGGCTTAGATTTGGCCCTCCGATTCTGACTGGACAACATCACACTTTTCTCCTCTTGTTTTATTTTTATAAAATTATCTAAAAATCAGAAAAACACCAAAATTTAACCAAAAATAGAGAAAAATATAAAAAAACAAAAAACATTTTTGTTTTATTTTTTTGAGCTTATTTGTGTAGTTAAATAATCATTTGAAGTTTCCTGTTTCCTTGTTTTTCCCATTTTCTCTATTATTGAAAAATCCAAAACAATCTTATCTGGAGGACGCCTCCGCGGTCGTTGGACCACCTCCGACGCCTCCAGCTTCATCGGAGGCTATCTTCAGATGCGGGAGGCCCAGACGCATCTTCTCCCATCTTCAGAAGCCTCCGAGGAGCTCTCCTGCACGCGCACGAGCTCGGTGAAACTCGTCGGCGTCGAGTTCTTGGATTATCCTCCATAGCCATCTGATCTTCCTCGACGCTCCAGATTAGATCAGATCCGTCCATTTGAAGAGAAGCCATCACCGTCAGATCGTGGGAGGCTTGATCGTGACCGTCGATACAGCGAGGCTTAGCCATAACGCTCCTTAGTCGTCCGATTCTCCACGTGGCACGTCCTCCACCGTCGATCAGAGCGAGGGCTTACTCGAGGAAGCGCCCGCTACTCCCAATCGTCCGATCAGCCACGTGGCGCCACTCCAGCCCTCGGATCATAATAAGGGGTAAATTTCTTGTAGGCCCCTCTGTTTATTGCTTTTATTAGTTAGTCCTGTAAATATTTTATCCCGTTCATTTGATTTTGGTGTATTTACATAGTGGACCACATCATTTTTTTTATTTGCACTTATACCCCTGTACGTTGTGATACATGTGCTTCGACATGTGATTTAGTTGGATATTTGCATGTATGGGCCTGATGTTCTAGGGTGTTTATGAATGAAATTTTGTTTTTAATATTTGCAGAAATGCCCCTGTGAGTGTTTTAATTGTGCATGTGCCAAATATCGTGGGTATTTTACACTTTCGCCTCTGGACTTTTAGTACGTGTTACTATTTAGTCGAGGGACTTAAGTTTTATTGCAAATTGGTCCCTGAGTGCCCAGGTCACGCGCTTTTAATAAAATATCAAATCTACTCCAAATCAAATGAAAATTTGATACGTGGCTCTTGCCACTGTGTAGAATTTTCACTGTATTTTGGGAAATTTTTGGATCCCATTTATTATTTTTAAAAATTCAAAAACACGCATTTTTCTTACTGTCTAATTCAAAAAATCACAAAAAATATTAAAACACCTTTAAAAATTACAAAAAATTAGATATTGTTTGTTTTGCTGTGTTTGATTTTCTGACCAATTTTGGTCATTTTTAGATTTATAAAAATTATAAAAATTGAAAAACATTGAAAAACATTGAAAACCCCATAAAAATTCTAATAATTAAAAGAAAATTCAAAAATAATAAACCCAGTGCCTAATTTTTCCTTGTATTTCACACTTTACAGGAAAATTACCTCCAGGCTTAGATTTGGCCCTCCGATTCTGACTGGACAACAGCACACTTTTCTCCTCTTGTTTTATTTTTTATAAAATTATCTAAAAATCAGAAAAACACCAAAATTTAACCAAAAACAGAGAAAAATATAAAAAACATAAAAACATTTTTGTTTTATTTTTTTGAGCTTATTTGTGTAGTTAAATAATTATTTGAAGTTTCCTGTTTCCTTGTTTTTCCCATTTTCTCTATTATTGAAAAATCCAAAACAATCTTATCTGGAGGACGCCTCCGCGGTCGTTGGACCACCTCCGACGCCTCCAGCTTCATCGGAGGCTATCTTCAGATGCGGGAGGCCCAGGCGCATCTTCTCCCATCTTCAGAAGCCTCCGAGGAGCTCTCCTACACGCGCACGAGCTCGGTGAAACTCGTCGGCGTCGAGTTCTTGGATTATCCTCCATAGCCATCTGATCTTCCTCGATGCTCCATATTAGATCAGATCCGTCCATTTGAAGAGAAGCCATCACCGTCAGATCGTGGGAGGCTTGATCGTGACCGTCGATACAGCGAGGCTTAGCCACAACACTCCTTAGTCGTCCGATTCTCCACGTGGCACGTCCTCCACCGTCGATCAGAGCGAGGGCTTACTCGAGGAAGCGCCCGCTACTCCCAACCGTCCGATCAGCCACGTGGCGCCACTCCAGCCCTCGGATCATAATAAGAGGTAAATTTCTTGTAGGCCCCTCTGTTTATTGCTTTATTAGTTAGTCCTGTAAATATTTTATCCCGTTCATTTTATTTTGGTGTATTTGCATAGTGGACCACATCATTTTTTTATTTGCACTTATACCCCTGTACGTTGTGATACATGTGCTTCGACACGTGATTTAGTTGGATATTTGCATGTACGGGCCTGATGTTCTAGGGTGTTTATGAATGAAATTTTGTTTTTAATATTTGCAGAAATGCCCCTGTGAGTGTTTTAATTGCGCATGTGCCAAATATCGTGGGTATTTTACACTTTCGCCTCTGGACTTTTAGTACGTGTTACTATTTAGTCGAGGGACTTAAGTTTTATTGCAAATTGGTCCCTGAGTGCCCAGGTCACGCGCTTTGCGAGTGAGTTCTTGGAAATTTTGCACCAGACCCCCTGGGTTTCTTGGTTTGTTACTTTTCGGCCCTTCAAAGATATTTTTATTGCAACTAGGTCCCTATGTACTGTGGGCTCTTGGTTGCTTTAAATAAAATATCAAATCTACTCCAAATCAAATGAAAATTTGATACGTGGCTCTTGCCACTGTGTAGAATTTTCACTGAATTTTGGGAAATTTTTGGAGCCCATTTATTATTTTTAAAAATTCAAAAACACGCATTTTTCTTATTGTCTAATTCAAAAAATCACAAAAATATTAAAACACCTTTAAAAATTACAAAAAATTAGATATTGTTTGTTTTGCTGTGTTTGATTTTCTGACGAATTTTGGTCATTTTTAGATTTATAAAAATTATAAAAATTGAAAAACATTGAAAACCCCATAAAATTCTAATAATTAAAAGAAAATTCAAAATAATAAACCCAGTGCCTAATTTTTCCTTGTATTTTACACTTAAAGGAAAATTTCCTCCAGGCTTAGATTTGGCCCTCTGATTCTGACTGGACAACATCACACTTTTCTCCTCTTGTTTTATTTTTATAAAATTATCTAAAAATCAGAAAAACACCAAAATTTAACCAAAAACAGAGAAAAATATAAAAACAAAAACATTTTTGTTTTATTTTTTTGAGCTTATTTGTGTAGTTAAATAATTATTTGAAGTTTCCTGTTTCCTTGTTTTTCCCATTTTCTCTATTATTGAAAAATCCAAAAAAAATCTTATCTGGAGGACGCCTCCGTGGTCGTTGGACCACCTCCGACGCCTCCAGCATCATCGGAGGCAATCTTCAGATGCGGGAGGCCCAGGCGCATCTTCTCCCATCTTCAGAAGCCTGCGAGGAGCTCTCCTGCATGCGCACGAGCTCGGTGAAACTCGTCGGCGTCGAGTTCTTGGAGTATGCTCCATAGCTATCTGATCTTCCTCGACGCACCAGATTAGATCAGATCCGTCCATTTGAAGAGAAGCCATCACCGTCAGATCGTGGGAGGCTTGATCGTGACCGTCGATACATCGAGGCTTAACCACAACGCTCCTTAGTCGTCCGATTCTCCACGTGGCACGTCCTCCACCGTCGATCAGAGCGAGGGTTTACTCGAGGAAGCGCCCGCTACTCCCAACCGTCCGATCAACCACGTGGCGCCACTCCAGCCCTCGGATCATAATAAGGGGTAAATTTCTTGTAGGCCCCTCTGTTTATTGCTTTTATTAGTTAGTACTGTAAATATTTTATCCCGTTCATTTTATTTTGGTGTATTTGCATAGTGGACTCATCATTTATTTTATTTGCACTTATACCCCTGTACGTTGTGATACATGTGCTTCGACACGTGATTTAGTGAGATATTTGCATGTATGGGCCTGATGTTCTAGGGTGTTTATGAATGAAATTTTGTTTTTAATATTTGCCGAATGCCCCTGTGAGTGTTTTAATTGTGCATGTGCCAAATATCGTGGGTATTTTACACTTTCGCCCCTGGACTTTTAGTACGTGTTACTATTTAGTCCAGGGACTTAAGTTTTATTGCAAATTGGTCCCTGAGTGCCCAGGTCACGCGCTTTGCGCGTGAGTTCTTGGAAATTTTGCACCAGACCCCCTGGGTTTCTTGGTTTGTTACTTTTCGGCCCTTAAAAGATATTTTTATTGCAACTAGGTCCCTATGTACTGTGGGCTCTTGGTTGCTTTTAATAAAATATCAAATCTACTCCAAATCAAATGAAAATTTGATACGTGGCTCTTGCCACTGTGTAGAATTTTCACTGAATTTTGGGAAATTTTTGGAGCCCATTTATTATTTTTAAAAATTCAAAAACACGCATTTTTCTTATTGTCTAATTCAAAAAATCACAAAAAATATTAAAACACCTTTAAAAATTACAAAAATTAGATATTGTTTGTTTTGCTGTGTTTGATTTTCTGACGAATTTTGGTCATTTTTAGATTTATAAAAATTATAAAAATTGAAAAACATTGAAAACCCCATAAAAATTCTAATAATTAAAAGAAAATTCAAAAATAATAAACCCAGTGCCTAATTTTTCCTTGTATTTTACACTTTACAGGAAAATTTCCTCCAGGCTTAGATTTGGCCCTCCGATTCTGACTGGACAACATCACACTTTTCTCCTCTTGTTTTATTTTTATAAAATTATCTAAAAATCAGAAAAACACCAAAATTTAACCAAAAACAGAGAAAAATATAAAAAAACAAAAAACATTTTTGTTTTATTTTTTTGAGCTTATTTGTGTAGTTAAATAATCATTTGAAGTTTCCTGTTTCCTTGTTTTTCCCATTTTCTCTATTATTGAAAAATCCAAAACAATCTTATCTGGAGGACGCCTCCGCGGTCGTTGGACCACCTCCGACGCCTCCAGCTTCATCGGAGGCTATCTTCAGATGCGGGAGGCCCAGACGCATCTTCTCCCATCTTCAGAAGCCTCCGAGGAGCTCTCCCTGCACGCGCACGAGCTCGGTGAAACTCGTCGGCGTCGAGTTCTTGGATTATCCTCCATAGCCATCTGATCTTCCTCGACGCTCCAGATTAGATCAGATCCGTCCATTTGAAGAGAAGCCATCACCGTCAGATCGTGGGAGGCTTGATCGTGACCGTCGATACAGCGAGGCTTAGCCATAACGCTCCTTAGTCGTCCGATTCTCCACGTGGCACGTCCTCCACCGTCGATCAGAGCGAGGGCTTACTCGAGGAAGCGCCCGCTACTCCCAACCGTCCGATCAGCCACGTGGCGCCACTCCAGCCCTCGGATCATAATAAGGGGTAAATTTCTTGTAGGCCCCTCTGTTTATTGCTTTTATTAGTTAGTCCTGTAAATATTTTATCCCGTTCATTTGATTTTGGTGTATTTACATAGTGGACCACATCATTTTTTTTATTTGCACTTATACCCCTGTACGTTGTGATACATGTGCTTCGACACGTGATTTAGTTGGATATTTGCATGTATGGGCCTGATGTTCTAGGGTGTTTATGAATGAAATTTTGTTTTTAATATTTGCAGAAATGCCCCTGTGAGTGTTTTAATTGTGCATGTGCCAAATATCGTGGGTATTTTACACTTTCGCCTCTGGACTTTTAGTACGTGTTACTATTTAGTCGAGGGACTTAAGTTTTATTGCAAATTGGTCCCTGAGTGCCCAGGTCACGCGCTTTGCGCGTGAGTTCTTGGAAATTTTGCACCAGACCCCCTGGGTTTCTTGGTTTGTTACTTTTCGGCCCTTCAAAGATATTTTTATTGCAACTAGTCCCTTTGTACTGTGGGCTCTTGGTTGCTTTAAATAAAATATCAAATCAACTCCAAATCAAATGAAAATTTGATACGTGGCTCTTGCCACTGTGTAGAATTTTCACTGAATTTTGGGAAATTTTTGGAGCCCATTTATTATTTTTAAAAATTCAAAAACACGCATTTTTCTTATTGTCTAATTCAAAAAATCACAAAAAATATTAAAACACCTTTAAAAATTACAAAAAATTAGATATTGTTTGTTTTGCTGTGTTTGATTTTCTGACAAATTTTGGTCATTTTTAGATTTATAAAAATTATAAAAATTGAAAAACATTGAAAACCCCATAAAAATTCTAATAATTAAAAGAAAATTCAAAAATAATAAACCCAGTGCCTAATTTTTCCTTGTATTTTACACTTTACAGGAAAATTTCCTCCAGGCTTAGATTTGGCCCTCCGATTCTGACTGGACAACATCACACTTTTCTCCTCTTGTTTTATTTTTATAAAATTATCTAAAAATCAGAAAAACACCAAAATTTAACCAAAAACAGAGAAAAATATAAAAAAAACAAAAAAACATTTTTGTTTTATTTTTTTGAGCTTATTTGTGTAGTTAAATAATCATTTGAAGTTTCCTGTTTCCTTTTTTTCCCATTTTCTCTATTATTGAAAAATCCAAAAAAATCTTATCTGGAGGACGCCTCCGTGGTCGCTGGACCACCTCCGACGCCTCCAGCTTCATCGGAGGCTATCTTCAGATGCGGGAGGCCCAGGCGCATCTTCTCCCATCTTCAGAAGCCTCCGCGGAGCTCTCCTGCACGCGCACGAGCTCGGTGAAACTCGTCGGCGTCGAGTTCTTGGAGTATCCTCCATAGCCATCTGATCTTCCTCGACGCTCCAGATTAGATCAGATCCGTCCATTTGAAGAGAAGCCATCACCGTCAGATCGTGGGAGGCTTGATCGTGATCGTCGATACAGCGAGGCTTAGCCACAACGCTCCTTAGTCGTCCGATTCTTCACGTGGCACGTCCTACGGCCGTCGATCAGAGCGAGGGTTTACTCGAGGAAGCACCCGCTACTCCCAACCGTCCGATCAGCCACGTGGCGCCACTCCAGCCCTCGGATCATAATAAGGGGTAAATTTCTTGTAGGCCCCTCTGTTTATTGCTTTTATTAGTTAGTCCTGTAAATATTTTATCTCGTTCATTTTATTTTGGTGTATTTGCATAGTGGACCTCATCATTTATTTTATTTGCACTTATACCCCTGTACGTTGTGATACATGTGCTTCGACACGTGATTTAGTGAGATATTTGCATGTATGGACATGATGTTCTAGGGTGTTTATGAATGAAATTTTGTTTTTAATATTTGCAGAAATGCCCCTGTGAGTGTTTTAATTGTGCATGTGCCAAATATTGTGGGTATTTTACACTTTCACCCATGGACTTTTAGTACGTGTTACTATTTAGTCCAGGGACTTAAGTTTTATTGCAAATTGGTCCCTGAGTGCCCAGGTCACGCGCTTTGCGCGTGAGTTCTTGGAAATTTTGCACCAGACCCCCCTGGGTTTCTTGGTTTGTTACTTTTCGGCCCTTCAAAGATATTTTGATTGCAACTAGGTCCCTGTCTACTGTGGGCTCTTGGTTGCTTTAAATAAAATATCAAATCTACTCCAAATCAAATGAGAATTTGATACGTGGCTCTTGCCACTGTGTAGAATTTTCACTGAATTTTGGGAAATTTTTGGATCCCATCTATTATTTTTAAAAGTTTAAAAACACGCATTTTTCTTACTGTCTAATTCAAAAAATCACAAAAAATATTAAAACACCTTTAAAAATGACAAAAAAATTAGATATTGTTTGTTTTTCTGTGTTTGATTTTCTGACCAATTTTGGTCATTTTTAGATTTATAAAAATTATAAAAATTGAAAAATATTGAAAACCCCATAAAAATTCTAATAATTAAAAGAAAATTCAAAAATAATAAACCTAGTGCCTAATTTTTCCTTGTATTTCACACTTTACAGGAAAATTACCTCCAGGCTTAGATTTGGCCTCCGATTCTGACTGGACAACAGCACACTTTTCTCCTCTTGTTTTATTTTTATAAAATTATCTAAAAATCAGAAAAACACCAAAATTTAACCAAAACAGAGAAAAATATAAAAAAAAACATAAAACATTTTTGTTTTATTTTTTTGAGCTTATTTGTGTAGTTAAATAATTATTTGAAGTTTCTTGTTTCCTTGTTTTTCCCATTTTCTCTATTATTGAAAAATCCAAAAAAATCTTATCTGGAGGACGCCTCCGTGGTCGCTGGACCACCTCCGACTCCTCCAGCTTCATCGGAGGCTATCTTCAGATGCGGGAGGCCCAGGCGCATCTTCTCCCATCTTCAGAAGCCTCCGAGGAGCTCTCCTGCACGCGCACGAGCTCGGTGAAACTCGTCGGCGTCGAGTTCTTGGAGTATCCTCCATAGCCATCTGATCTTCCTCGACGCTCCAAATTAGATCAGATCCGTCCATTTGAAGAGAAGCCATCACCATCAGATCGTGGGAGGCTTGATCGTGACCGTCGATACAGCGAGGCTTAGCCACAACGCTCCTTAGTCGTCCGATTCTCCACGTGGCACGTCCTCCACCGTCGATCAGAGCGAGGGTTACTCGAGGAAGCGCCCGCTACTCCCAACCGTCCGATCAGCCACGTGGCGCCACTCCAGCCCTCGGATCATAATAAGGGGTAAATTTCTTGTAGGCCCCTCTGTTTATTGCTTTTATTAGTTAGTCCTGTAAATATTTTATCCCGTTCATTTTATTTTGGTGTATTTGCATAGTGGACCTCATCATTTATTTTATTTGCACTTATACCCCTGTACGTTGTGATACGTGCTTCGACACGTGATTTAGTGGGATATTTGCATGTATGGGCCTGATGTTCTAGGGTGTTTATGAATGAAATTTTGTTTTTAATATTTGCAGAAATGCCCCTGTGAGTGTTTTAATTGTGCATGTGCCAAATATCGTGGGTATTTTACACTTTCGCCCCTGGACTTTTAGTACGTGTTACTATTTAGTCCAGGGACATAAGTTTTATTGCAAATTGGTCCCTGAGTGCCCAGGTCACGTGCTTTGCGCGTGAGTTCTTGGAAATTTTGCACCAGACCCCCCTGGGTTTCTTGGTTTGTTACTTTTCGGCCCTTCAAAGATATTTTTATTGCAACTAGGTCCCTGTGTACTGTGGGCTCTTGGTTGCTTTAAATAAAATATCAAATCTACTCCAAATCAAATGAAAAATTGGTACGTGGCTCTTGCCACTGTGTAGAATTTCCACTGAATTTTGGGAAAATTTTTGGAGCCCATTTATTATTTTTAAAAATTCAAAAACACGCATTTTTCTTACTGTCTAATTCAAAAAATCACAAAAAATATTAAAACACCTTTAAAAATGACAAAAAAAATTAGATATTGTTTGTTTTGCTGTGTTTGATTTTCTGACCAATTTTGGTCATTTTTAGATTTATAAAAATTATAAAAATTGAAAAACATTGAAAAACCCCATAAAAATTCTAATAATTAAAAGAAAATTCAAAAATAATAAACCAAATGCCTAATTTTTCCTTGTATTTCACACTTTACAGGAAAATTACCTCCAGGCTTAGATTTGCCCCTCCAATTCCGACTGGACAACAACACACTTTTCTCCTCTTATTTTATTTTATAAAATTATCTAAAATCAGAAAAATACCAAAATTTAACCAAAAACAGAGAAAAATATAAAAAACATAAAAACATTTTTGTTTTATTTTTTTGAGCTTATTGTTTAGTTAAATAATTATTTGATGTTTCCTGTTTCCTTGTTTTTCCCATTTTCTCTATTATTGAAAAATCCAAAAAAATCTTAAAATATTAAAAATCCACTAAAAATAATTTTCTCTTGTGTATTTTCACTTTCGACTACTTCGTAGGCCGCGATAACATCACGTGCTCCCTAAGTCCGACCCTGGTCGCTATACCAGGATAATCCAATAGCCAGGGCCACTATTGTTCTTCTTTGATTTTCATCTTGTTTTGATGGTCTGATCCTTCATTTTTCTTGTTGATCCGATTGATTTCTCGAGCGACTGAGGTCGCAACGACCTTAGTTATATTTTCATCTACCTTAGTTGCTCGGTCATCTTTCGGTTCATCAGAATAACACCGTTGTCGGGGAACACAACTTAGTAGTCACATTTGATTTTTTTTCTGCGGCTTTCTTTTTCGCGGTTTTCTATATAGATTTTTGTATATATTTTTCTGACTTGTTTATATCATAATCTGGTCTGATCACACTCTCTGTTTATTAACTTGCGAGGGCCCAAGGACTGAGGCGGCTTTCTTCAGAAGCCGAGCAACCGCGGGAGTCAGAGGCGGCTCTCTTCTCTACAGAGCCGCAGGAGCACGCGAGGAGCGAGCAGGAGCGCGGGAGCCGCGGAATAGCCGCAGGTATTAGCCATAGATAGGGCTAGATTAGATTTATTTTTCAGCATTTATTTGAACTATTGTAATATTACAGGTACAGTCAGAGACACTTAGACAATCGGGGTCTGTTTCGCCGAGCACCGGTGTGCTCGGGGGACCCCTTAGTTTTTACGCGGTTTTGTTTCCTTTACTGCCTATTCCGGTTTCTCGTTGTTTTGGAGCCCCTAGACATAGGATTTTCTGCTTGATTGTGTTGTAATAATTAGAATCCAAATACCCTAATATATCTTCCTGTACCTATAGATCGGTAATTGGACCAAAAATAAAAAAATAATAAAATAGTTGATTCACCACCTTTGAGCCTACGCGCCGTGAGCCCACCCCGTCAAGCGCTACTCCTGAACTCGACCTGTCGAGAAGAGGAGGGGTGGGTCTAGACCGGACTCTCTGGATTGGAGGTTGGTGGTCAGCTAGTTGTTCTTTCGAGTAGCACTGCTGTTTAGGGACTCGATTTTCCGCCTGCACCATTTAGGTAGTTTATTTTTCTGTCTTTCAATTCTGCGCGGATCATCTTGCATGTAGATTGCTGGAGTCAGGTACGCATTTCTTACTCTGCATGCATCATTGATTTCATCGCGCATCAGCTTTTTCGTCTTCTCACCCTTGTTTTGGACTTAATAACCAGGAGAACCGAAAAAATCGTTAGGTGATTTGTTTGATTATTGAAAAATACCTAAAAAGAAAAACAATAAAATTTGGGACTGCTAACATTATCGACCCTAAAAGACACCTCACTTAAGAATTTGTCTTGGGGAGAGCAACCCCCTCATTGTCTGGTTTGCTTGCGTGAGAGAGTCACCCCGCACACTAGGTAAAGCCCTCCGATATTCTTCTCGACTGATTACCGGCTATTTCTGTACGGGACAGTCGGTTGAGAAAATATCGAGTAACCCAAAAGGTCACGTAATCGCTCTGCTATCCTGACTGATCATCAAAATAAAATTGACAAGATAATTGACCGGGCCTTTATGGTCTTCAGCTCGCGTTGCGTTTGTGAATCGGGAGTTTGCTTGTGATCATATTTGTTGCCAGTTCCCATCCGTACTACTCGCCAGATCACGATGATGGGCAGGAGGTCTCTTAGGCAGCCTCTGGCTGTACCGCTTTTTAGCACTCCAGCCCCCTCATCTAGGTCGGTTCGTGGGAGCTCAGACCCGCTCTCCGAACCCGAGTTCGATTCCGCCTTGTTCCCCCTCGACCCCCTTCTTCTGAGACCGAGATACTAGTGCCAGAGGAGAGACAGACACATGATTTATCGGCACCTGAGTTTGGGACTTTTGCCTTTGCAGAGACCATGGCCGGCAGCAGTGATGACTGCACTGGAGGTCCCCGAGCAGATCAGACATTCGTCTTGGACCAGGGTGCGATCAACTCCACCCTGATTACCTCCCTAGACTCAGTTCAACAACAGTTGAGGGATCAGGGAGCATTCATGATAGAGATGAGACGCGAGCTTGAGCATATGAGAGCCGACCGCGAGCACCGCTGCCCAGGGGAGGACCCGACGATGCGGCAGCAGCCGCAGCAGTCGCAGGCGCAGCAGCAGCCACAACAGTAGGAGCAACAGGACCTCCGAGACCGATGCGGGAGTTACACAACCCCGGATTGATCTTGACGCACCGTTGGGTGGTACTACCAGCTATCGTGGGGGACTTCAAGTTCCCCCCGAACACACTTCAGCTTCTACCCCGGTTTCATGGGCTGGCTACTGAGGAGCCCCATCTCCACCTTCAGGAGTTCGAGATGATATGCAGCACTGTCCACGATCGTCAGGCGGACCAGGATACCATACGGATGATTGCATTCCCCTTCTCCTTAGCAGACAGAGCAGCCACCTGGCTGAAGCACTTGGGGAAGTTCGTCTACACCTGGGAGCAGCTCCGCGCCAAGTACTTGCATAAGTACTATCCACTCAGACGGACGAACGCCGCTCGAGCCTTGATCAACAATCATGCTCCCCAACGAGCAGTTTCACAAGGCATGGGAGAGGTTCAAAGAGCTGACCGACAGATGCCCGCACCATGACATTTCCTAGCCGAACCTTGTTCAGAGCTTTTTCAGCAGGCTGACACCAGAGCTTCAGGGCTTGGTGAACGCTTCTTGTGACGGGTCGTACTTCGCCAAGGATCACGATCAGGTCTGGGCCATCTACGAGGAGATGGCCGAGAACTACATGGTGATGTCCCAGACCCGATTGTATACACAGGGCAGACCCGAGCAGCCACAGACCGTGCAGTACCAGAGGATAGCACGGGTCGATGCCGGTCCATCCAGTTTGTCAGTGGTAGCAGCATCACAGGCCGAGTCCACAGCCGCAGACATGGGGATCATCAGCGAGAAGCTGGATCAGATGGAGATTATTGAGAAGAAGCAGTGCCAGGGCATCACGCAGATGGAGCAGATGGCACAGACTCTGAGTGACTTATGGACACAACTCATGTGTCTCTAGGAGGCACAGACGACTTCACAGCCTCGTCTTCAGACACGAGGCGATCCGAGTAGCAGCAGCAGCTCGTCCCAGCGCTCCAGCTCCCACTAGCAACCTAGACAGGTCCATCTTGTACAGGCGGAGCCGTACCAGTAGCCGCAGCTCACCTACCAGGCACTACCATCTGCTGACACTCAGATGGTGGTATTACCAGCCGGATCAGCCTCTGGCAGTACTCCCGCTAGACCCTTACGATTCAGAGCCGTTGATGGATGTCAACGGGATTTGGTATGACTGCCCCTAGCCCGGTATCTGACGAGACCATCCCGGATTCCGTTGGGCGGCCGGAGGTGCCCAGCCCCAGCAGCAACAGTCAGGACAGGGTGACCAGTACAGCCATCAGAGGGATCACCAGCAGCCGCAGCCCCCAGCATATACCCAGCCACAGCCACAGCAATCACCACAGTATGATCCTCATCCCCATCCGTAGTGACAGTCTTGGAGGCGTGAGCAGCCTCATCATCAGCAGCATCATCCACATTCTTACCCCTCTCAGCCACAACAGCAGCAGCAACTGCCTCATTACTAGAGAGGCTACCCGTCAGGTTCTCATAGGCCATCCTATGAGAAACCCCGCCTTAGATGACATAGCCCGCATCCTCACAGATCAGCATGCTACCTTTCAACGGGAGATGGATGAGTTCTGCAAGGAGATGCGGGACAGCGTGAGAGGGAAGGTCGCCATCCCTGCCCAGATAGAGCCCAATCCGAACAATCTCAAGAGGAAGTCTGAGCAGGTAGTTTGTACTGAGTATGCCCCTCCGAGTGATAACTTTTGGTGATATGTCTGCATATCTTTTTGATACTGAATTTGTCACACTTAGGAGCGGTAGGATGCCAGCAGGCGGTGCCTCATCTGAGTTACACCATGAGGATACTTCCAGAGCACCAGACGAGGATGAGAGCGGTACTGAGGCCGCTAGAGATGATGACGGTGGTACTGACGCCACCGCAGATGTTGATCCCACCGGCGGTACTGATGCCGTCGTTTCACCAGTTCGAGGAGGTGGTACTGAGGCCACCCATTTTACCGAGCCAGAGCGCGGAACTGAGGCCTCCTATCTACCAGGCCGATGGTGGTGCTGATGCCACCAGTTCTTCTGAGATTCCTGTTGTTTTTCCTGTTACTGATGTATCTCAGAACACTTTTGTGAATAAAGGAAAGGGTTTATGTTCTTCTGGTCCCACTGTAGTGCTTGATGTATGTGTGGATCCGGCCGTCGAGCCGTCTAGACCCTCTCCTAGTCCTTCATCTGAGAAGGACCCTGCGATCCCCTTCCCTAGAGCCCTTCAGATGAGGAAGGGAAGAAAATGAAAATCCAAAAAAAAGGCATCAGGAAGAGTTCAGCCAGCAGATGATAGATCGATTTCACATACAGCTGACTCTTCAGGAGGCTTTGCATCACATCCCTCTTCTTCAACGTTCACTTAGAGACAGGACCACAGTCAGGGAGGAAGAGGAGGAACCACCTTTCAGAGATTCATGTGCTGACGAGAGCCACTTGTTTCGCGATCCAGAACCGTCTGCCGGCCAAGAGGCCAGATTCCGGAGCCCCTTATGTCAGATGCCATATCAGTGAGCAGAGGTTCGATCGTACTCTATTAGACAACGGATCGTCGATCAACTTAATTCCGGCAGCCCTTCTCGACCGCTTTAAGTTGGGCACTCTTAGACAGAGCAAGACAGTCCTTCAGTTTGCTGATCGATCTGTCAAGAGGCCGAAGGGGTTGCTTAGAGACGTTGTCGTCACGATTCAGGGCCTGCAATTCCCCGTGGACTTCGTAGTGTTGGACATGGAGATCCCTGAGTCAGTGACCGATACCCCAATCATTCTAGGTCGCCCGTTCTTGGCCACAACCAAGGCAGTGATCGACCAAGATAGCGGGAAGATATACTTTCGCATCAAGGGCAAAAGTGTACAAATAGAGACGGTCGAGGACAACAGAGCCAGAGATAGATCATGCTCAGAGACTACTTCAGATACAGAGCAGATGACAAATGCCAGGCCAAATATCCACCAGGACTGCGACTTTGTGATTACAGATGATGAGGCAGTGTGGGTAGATCCAGATGCACAGGCTATCCTCTCACTTTCAGAGACCGCTGATGCTGAGACGACAGCAGAGGAGAGCTTGCAAAGCACATTCCTGGTCCAGGATACTTTTGAGGCAGCAGAGCCGGCTCTCGACCGCGAGACAGATTTTTGTGATGATGGTGGTACTGAGGCCACCTTGGATGATACAGATCCCTCGGAGTCAGGTTTTGACTGGGCAGAGTTTGATGATTACATACCAGATCTGACTTCCACTATGACTGCAGCTAGGGAGGAGGTAGATGACGAGTAGAGCAGAGACAGTCCAGTTGAGCAACCTTCTCCAAATCCAGTTTGTGAGAGAGAGTTCTCATTTTCCCAAGCAGATTTGGCCGCATACACTAGGATTCTTCAGAAGCCAGATTTGCCAGCACCAGCTTGTCTAGAGCTGAAGCAACTACCTGCGTCGTTGAAGTATAGGTTCCTTGCCGGTGAGCATGAGATGTACCCAGTCATTATCTCCGCCGATTTGACTGGAGAGCAAGAATCTCGTCTGATGGGGGTTCTTGAAAAGAACCACAAGGCGATAGGATGGAGTGTAGCGGATCTCCAGGGGATCAGTCCGGCTCTGTGCTCTCACCACATCTATCTCGAAGATGAGGCAAAGCCGTCGCGTGAGTTCCAGCGGCAGCTGAACCCGAATCTGAGAGAGATTGTCATGAAGGAAATTTCGAAGTGGCGGAGTGTCGATTTTATCTACCCCGTCATCGACTCCAAGTGGGTGAATCTGTTACATGTGGTGCCCAAGAAGACGGGCATCACTACAGTGGTTACGGAGTCCGGAGAGGAGATCGCTACATGAGTACCCACTTCTTGGAGGGTCTGCGTGGATTACAAACGATTCAATCAGGCCACCAAGAAGGATCATTTCCCCCTGCCCTTTAATTATCAGATCATTGAGAGACTAGCAGGGAAGAGCAACTACTATTTTCTAGATGGGTACTCGTGCTACAACCAGGTGGCCATCGCTCCCGAGGACCAGGACAAGACGACCTTTACGTGTCCCTTTGGCACATACGCCTTCCGACGCATGCCATTTGGGCTATGCAATGCCCCTGTGACTTTTCATAGATGCATGCTGTCGATCTTTTCGAACATGGTAGGGGAGTTCTTGGAGGCCTTCATGGATGATTTCTCGGTTTACGGTGACGGATTTGACTCCTGTCTTGACTGCCTAGACCGAGTACTTCAGCGATGTATAGAGGTTCGCCTGGTATTATCTGGGGAGAAGAGTCACTTCATGGTGACTCAAGGGACGATGCTTGGCCACATCATCTCCAACAGGGGCATGGAGGTTGATCCGTTCAAGGTGGATGTCATTAGAAACTCGCACCACCGTCCAACTTGCGGCAGTTACAGTCATTCCTGAGGCACGTCGGTTTCTATCGGTGATTCATTCATGATTTCAGCAGGATGGCCAGACCGTTGATTGACCTGCTGACGAAAGACACCGAGTTCCTTGTCGATGACAAGTGTCTTTCGTCGTTTGAGACTCTCAAGAGATGTGTTGTTGAGGCTCCTGTTCTTCAGCCACCTGATTGGTATCTCCCATTCGAGATCATCACGGATGCCTCCGATTTTGCCGTGGGGGCCGTGCTAGGACAGAGGAGGGATGGAGTTCCATTTGCTATTCACTATGCTAGCCGCACATTGGATTCCGCGCAGCGGAACTACACAGTCACAGAGAAGGAGATGCTAGCCGTAGACTTCGCCCTAGATAAGTTCAGATCATACATTATTGGATCTAGAGTGACCTTGTATACTGATCATACCACCATCAGGTACCTCATGGAAAAGAAGGATGCAAAGGCCAGACTTACTAGATGGATCCTTCCACTCCAGGAGTTTGACATAGAGATTAAGGATAAGCCTGAAGTCAAGAATGTGGTGGCGGATCATCTCTCCCGATTAGACCATCCTGAGGATTCTGACTTGATTCACCCTATTTATGAGACCTTCCCAGATGAGGCGATCCTTGCTGTCGCCTCTCTCCCATGGTATGCCGATATTGTGAACTTTCTTGTTGCTAAGAAAGTTCCACAAGATTGGCCAAGGCAGAGGCTTGAGACCTTCCTCGTGAAGGCCAAGTTTTACCATTGGGAGGATCCCATCCTTTACCATGAAGGAGGGGAAAGCGTCTGGCGTAGGTGCATTCCTCAGGAGGAGCACCACAGCGTCCTCACTTACTGCCACAAGCTTGAGGCAGGAGGACATCACTCTGGGAGGAGAACGGCACAGAAAGTGCTCCAATCCGACCTATGGTGGCCTACTCTCTTCAAGGACTCCGATGAGTTCGTGAAGAGGTGTACTGACTATCAAAGGATGGGCACTTGTGGACAGCGTGATATGATGCCGATGCAGCCCATTCACTTCTGTGGGGTTTTTGACGCATGGGGCATCGATTTCATGGGACCATTCCCTAAGAGTCAGGGATTTGAGTACATTCTGTTGGCCATTGATTATGTGAGTCATTGGGTTGAGGCCATCCCCGCCCGAACCGCTGATGCCAGAACAGTCTGCAGATTTTTGAGGAAGCACATCATTACACGGTTCGGGGTACCTCGAGTATTGATATCTGATGGGGGGTCTCATTTCATCAACGACCAGGTAAAGGCCCTTGCTAGCGATTTCGGCATAGACCATCGAGTTGCCACTCCATACCATCCACATACGAATGGTCTAGCCGAGGTGTCGAACAGGGAGATCAAGACTATATTGCAGAAAGTCGTCTGCCCTGACCGAAAGGATTGGTCACAGGTTTTGGATTCGGTCTTGTGGGCATATAGGACGTCTTTCAAGACACCTTTGGGCACATCTCCCTTTCTCCTCGTATATGGCAAGCCGTGCCATTTACCTGTTGAGTTGAGGCACAGGTCTCTTTGGGCAGTTACAGATATTCTTTTGGATCCAGATAGTGTAGGAGACAAGAGGAGGGCAGAGTTAGAAGCCCTGGAGGAGCTTCGTGATACCACCTTCTCAAACAGCCTACAGTACAAGGAGAGAGTGAAGGAGTGGCATGATTCTCATATCAGCCACAAGCATTTTGAGCCTGGACTGATTGAGCTAGGCTTCGTCTATTTCCAGGGAATCTATAGAGCAAATGGAAGGGACCTTATCTTGTGAGAAAGGTACACAACAACGAGAGCATTGATATATCTGAGTTGTCTTCTGAGAGTACCTTTCGAGGAACGACCAGCGGCTCAAGCCATTTCTAGATCATAAGTCACGGGTCGTTGATGTTGCCCCTATTCATTTTGCGTGAGAGGTGGTCTCTTGACTCACATCTATTGCATCTCACGCCTGACTATCACCGTTCTCCCGGCCTGTATAGATCCAGTTGTCCATATCACTCTGTTCTTTAGTCCCACATCCCTTTTCTCATCTTATGATTATGCTATACTTAGGGTGTACTTTACCCTAAGTATAGGGGGGATGTAGGACCTTCGGGTATTCTTTTGATTCTTTATACCCCCTGTTTTGATGCCTATACTTAGGGATATTTTACCCTAAGTATAGGGGGGGGGTAGACTCTGTACATCCTTCAGTCGGATTTCCCTTCATGTACAGCTTGCTCTACTTAGGATTATTTGATCCTAAGTATAGGGGAAACACCGAGTTCTCCTCATTCTATTCTTTCATTCATCTATGTATCTAGCCATTCCTTTTCACTTCCCTATACTAAGCACGAGTTATGTCTTCTTCATCGCTCTTGATCACTCTGAGGACATCGTTCAAGCTAAGTATAGAGGGGTGTTTATATATTTAATATATACTTTAGCCATAACTCGTACTTTGTGTGAGTGTGCTAATAAATAAAATGGCTAAAAAACCATAAAAATTAAAATTTTTTTCCTTTTATATAAAATTCATTTTGCACATACATATTTATTTATACAAATTATTTTTGTACAAATGATTGTAAAATGATTTGTGTAAAGGATTTGTAAATATTTTTCATATCAAAATTATGTATATAGTACAAAATTTTTCCAAAATGTTTTGAAAACAAAAAGTTTGCAAAAACCTTGTGTAAATGTTTGTAAATATTTTTCAAAACTCGCATTCATGCATACATTCATGTTTTCAAACATTTTTCAAAAATTTTGCACGATTGTAAATATTTGTAAAGTGCATATTTGTAAATAGCATCTTTGAAAATATTTGTATAATTTTTCTGGATTGTAGTTGACATTTAAACTAGCCTGGAATTAAATTGGGAAATGGAGCTTGATTAATATCTTAATCCACCTAATTCTAAGAGGAACCTTATAGGGCTTAGGGTTAAGACTTTTCAGGTCCATTGGGACTTAATTCTTTGAGTCCCTAGGCTATGAGCATATGTCATCTTAACGAGCCTAAGTAGAGCACTTAACAACACACGCATGACTCTTAGAGACAATGACTTGACTTGCACCAGCACTTTACACATAGCTCTCCACGGATGAGGTGGTGAGGAGGCAGTTTCCTTTGGCTTGGGGTAGCATATGAGGGTAGTACTTCTAGGCGGAACCTCTCTTCTTCTTCTTCTAGTGAAGGAAGTGCATCTCAACTTGGTCTGGTGGTGATGAAGTCTAAAGACAGAAGTTGTGGGTTACAATAAAGCTTCAAAAGCGGGATAGTCTACTAGCTCAAGAGGAAAAACTCCTTGTATATATGCTGTACCATGTAGATATGTTGTACAGTTGCACATGAAAAAAAAAGTGCAAA